>CM031241.1:597140580-598340580 GCA_018340775.1 Taxus wallichiana var. yunnanensis | reverse complement strand
TTCTTCACTCAAAAACCATATGAATAGTAGTATGAGACCGAGACTAAATAATGTCTAAAGTGTGTGATTTTGTGACTACATTTTCCCCCACTTTATGTTGGTGAGAAAAATCTCGGTAACATAAAGTAGATAGAGATGCATACCTGATAATCCATGTAGAGTGATGTAGAAATGCGCATTGAAGGACTAGACAAAGCATGGAATGAAAAAATATGATGAGTGTGGAAACTAAAGATTTAAAAGTGCAAAAAAATAGTGATGAGAGTGAACCTAGGGAGGAAACACGTGTGTAGTTGTCACGATGTGTGTGATGTACCTGCATGGTTAGTATGGTGTGTGTTTCCACAAAATGTTATTGTTGCCCTCATTATTGTAGTTGTTGTTGACTTGATTGCTTGTTTCTCATACGATGAACCCTGCAAGGAGAAAAAAATCAAGTAGTTAAATACACATGTATATGTAAAAAGACGCATGTATATGTAATGTAAAAGATGAGATGAAAGTATGAAAAAATGTAAAAGGAACATGTGCACCTAATCCGTGATGAGAGAAAGGGTGTAGAAAGAGGATATCATGTCCTGGGTTTTTTGGGTGATCCAACACCATAGGCCAAAGAAGTGTAGGGAGAAAGTTGCATTATTCTCCAACCTATAACTGCTTCCTTAAAGTTGTATGAAGAGATCTCTATACTACCTAGTTTTTTGGGTGATCCAATGCCATTGGCTGAAGTAATGTAGAGAGGAATTCCACTGTATCCTCTAACTTATAACTGATCCCCAAAATGCTAAGGACAACCATGTCCTGTAAAATCTGTTGTGTATGAGGTTCAGAATCGGTTTGAACCCACTCATTGTATAACCCACAATGCCAAGGGCGAAATAGACTAAACTAATGCCGGTGTAGAAGCATTGTGTGTAGTATGTAAAACCCCAAATGATGCCCCCTCTTTGGGGGTGCATGTAATGTCACTTGATAGGAGAATGTGACCCCAAAAGAGGACCAACCACATGAACTCTGTAACTCTTCCCCTAGGGGAAAGGAAAGCATTTGGTAGAAACCAAGGTGTGCATAAACAAGAGGCTAGCCAAAGACAAGTGTTAGTACCAACAAGCATGCATGTATAAGACAATGTGTAATCTACATAATAGTGTATGAGTTATCAAGAATGTAGATAATGTAAAACATGTAAGAAGACAAAGTAAGCCACACAAAAGTGGGCTGCAAACATGGGACATCACTCACGATGTCGCAAGACATGCAAGGCCATCATGGCCACATACAAAAAAAAATAATTGTGCATACCAAACATAGGGCAAGGCCGCATATAAGGATAAACAATAATAGACAAAGTAAAACAACAAGTATGGAAGCAAATATCCATGCAAACAAATGTTGCACATGAAACACCCATTAACATGTTAGAAAGATAACCAATATGTCAAAAGTGTGTATAAGCAAGTAATGTAAAGTGCTAAGTACAAAATGAAACAATAACACCTAGTGAGAGACAAATGTGGATGCCCCAACGACCAATGTAGGATGGGTAGAAGGTGAGCATTCATGTTACATGCAAAAAGACATGTATCTACAGATCACAACTAAAAAAGGTGTGAACGCGCATGTGTGTATGGTATAGATAAATGACATATAAGAGATCTAACTAGCATGTGTAATAAAGTGACCATATACAAGAAAATGCAAGCAAGAGTAAAAGAAACCAAGATATGTAATATGTTGTGGATGGATGGAATGGAATGCAAGATGGAATGATAGAGCCGTGCCCCCTGAGTGAATGGAAATGTATGCAGTGAGGTTCATTTGTTTTCCCCCTCAGTAGTCAAGAATGAACCGTAAATGAGAGTGCATCATCGAAATGGTCGAAATGTGTGTATTGTGTCTAATGTGTTGTGATGAATGTGTATGTGTGTGTGATGATATGTGACCTAGAAATGATGTGTGCGTGACCCTTATAGCCAAGTGTATATCATGACAAGATGATCAAAGAGTGATGATGTAGCCTAAATTGTATATCACTACTAGATGAATAGAGGGAGTGGTGATGTAGCCTAAAGCGTATACCACTACAAGATGAAGGGAATAGGTGACCATTTAGCCTAAAGTATGTCACTAACCTAGTAATGTCGCATGATAGAAGGTTAATGATGAACGTGTATATGATAAGGTCCATTTGATTTGTAAACCCTCAACATTCAGTATGGACCAAGGAACTAAAGTGCGTCATAGGGTAGTGAGTGTAGCAACACGTAAAAGACAATGTAGTGTAGTATGTGTGATGATAATAGATGACCATATGATGTGTAGTGTACAATGTATAAGATGCAATGTAAGGTGTGTATGTAAACTAAAAGTGTGAATATGTGTGTTATATAGTAGGCATGATGAGTATATATGTAGATTGTATGCTAGATGTAATGTGTGACATATGTATATGATATGAATACTAGTATAGTGTATATGTAAATGTGTGTATGTATAAATGTGCAATATACAATGTATATGTAATGTAGACCCTAAAAAGTGTGATACATGTATAATGATGACTAATATGATGTATGATGTGTAGATACCAATGTCAAAATGATATAGACTAAATGTAGAGTGTATGATGTAAGATGTAAGACATATGATGCAAGATGTGTGAAGAGACCATGTGTAGTGTGTGTGGTTCATGTGTAGTAAACCCTCAATAGTCAAGTGTGAACCAAAGCACAAGAGTGTGTCATCGGGTAATGACGATGCTAAAACATGATGAATATGCCTATGTGAGGATATGAATGTATGATAATGCAAATATGAGAGATAATCCTATGATGAATATGAGGATGGGGGATGTGTTAGATGTTATGCCCCCAAGTGCATGGTAGAGAAGGTGACTATGTGCCACTATCAAGGAGATCATCATTATTGTAGTCAAAACCTACTGAGCAACATCAGAAACATGATGAGCTATAGAGTGAGGAGGGTCATATAAGGACCCATTACGGTGTAGTGTGTACACATTCATTGCATATTCTTCATCAATAAAGGCTATCGGTGGACAATCATGAGCATGCCAACAAGAGATATTTGGAGCATAAGTGGGAGAAGATTCATTAGGAATAGATATATTTCCAAAAGGCATAGGAAATGTAAGAAAGAATGGCTAGCGTCTATCATACCACCAATATAGTCAAGCCAAGACTGTCTAAGTGTGAGTGGAGAATCACAAGGGGTACATGCAAACAAAGACCATCAAATGAAAGACACGTAGGCCATAAGTGGTTGTAATGTGAAAATAGCCATGATAAAGATGTGGTGAATGAAGAGGTGGTAAGATGTCATTAAGTGTCATGCCAAACCTAACCAAACCGTCATGTGTACAAATAATATCTAAGCAAGTGGAATCAATTGGGATGTGCTGCCAAAAGGACTTGTTGATAAATAATGTGCATGTAAAAGGGGGCAGCGAGCTGTAACCCGTGGAGGAGAAGATGAAATAGTGTCTATACTATTTATAGACCCCAGTATAGTACCATAACATTAGTAGAGGGAGGGGTCTTGAATTTATATTCACTTGGGCCATTGGCCACAAAATTTTCTTCAAAATAAGAGTCATCTACCTCTATAGGAGTAAATTTAAGTTGTCCTAATGCTTCATCAGTGAGTTTGATAACGTTAACTTCATCATCAGAGTCCTCAAATCATTTGTGTGGGCATCATCATGTTGTATTGCTTTGTCAAGTATATTATTAGGAGTTACACTAGGGGAAGGAGTTGAAGGTGCCTCAATAGATGAAGAAGAAGTGGTTATTGGAGCGGGTATGGTGGGTGAGATGATTGTCGTAGTATGAGTAGAAACAACCGGAGTATGCATAGACAAAGAAGAAGGTAGCGAAGCACTAGATTG
This sequence comes from Taxus wallichiana var. yunnanensis, assembly GCA_018340775.1. Taxonomy (NCBI): domain Eukaryota; kingdom Viridiplantae; phylum Streptophyta; class Pinopsida; order Cupressales; family Taxaceae; genus Taxus; species Taxus wallichiana. Next base: position 598,336,673 of record CM031241.1, on the reverse strand, counting down.
ACCAATGTCATATGTGTCGAGACTACTATATGGGATATGTTGTGGAGGTGGGATAGGTATAGCAGTAATAGGGTCTATGCGACAATATTTGAATGGTTCTGGATCTGTAGTGATAGTATGTTCATAGCCATCATGCAAAAATTTGACACATTGGTGAATAGTAGATGGAACTACTTGCATTGCATGAATCCAAGGTCTACCTAACAAGAGATTGAATTGAAACAAGGCATCTATAACATAGAAATAGTTAGAACAATCTTAGGCCCAACTCTAATGTGGAATGAAATAGTTCCTAAGCATGTATGAGTGGTGGAGTCATAACCTCGGATGATAGTAGAATTTCTAGAAATGAGAGTATCACTAATACCTAGTTGTTGTAAAAGAGAATAAGCACATAAGTTGATGGTGATCCATTATCAATAAGTACTCATTTAATACAAGTGGTGCTAACAACAACAATAATGAGCAAAAGGCACACATGATTGCTTTTAGCAAAAGGTGATAGATCTTCATCGAAAAAGATATGGCATGTGGAAAATTGCAAAGAGACTGGATGAGATGTGCAAAGGCCACCAAATATTTCACTTTCAATATGATGGCACAAAGGGAAACTTCTAATGTGTTTGATAATTTGGTGCATTACACAATAATTCATAAAGAGAAATCTTGGCGGTGTATTTTTAAGTTGTTTAATAATGTCATAACCCTTAGAAGGAGTAGAGGAGGTGTCAAGTAATGGGTGGAGGGATAGAAGTGGGTGGAGCCATAGGTGGATTAAGATGAGTACGATGAGTAGTAACTACATTAATAGATGGATCAACCCTAGGCATAACAAAGTGGGAGGATGTTGAGTACACACACACATAAAATCAACAACAATAGTCACTATACCGAAAACCTTAGTAGGTGCAAAAGTAGGATAAGATGATTGAGTCATGACTTGATAAGGTGAAGACATGATCAAAAGAAAGGGTTGGATACATTGGGTTCACCAAAATGATTAACTAAAATGTGGATAAATGGTAGTTAATCTAACTAGGAACAACAATAAATAACAATAAATAAAATTAGTAAATAAATATAGAAAGTGACCCAAACAACTAGGCTAATGAAAATAGAAACCCTAATATGCAAAGAAGGGTTGGAAGGAGCTTAGCTAATTTAGTGGACTTACTTTGACCGTGTCAAAGAGTTGATTTGGAGAAATAGGAGGAAACGACCATGCGAGAGTCTAAAAACTTGCAAATATGGGAAATCTGAGTGGATTGGGGTGCCTGAGATAGTATAAGGGTTCCTGTGGACACGCTAGTTTACGTTCTGGGCACCCTGTCTCATGTAGGAGGTCAAAAACTAGATTTGCAGGGTCACTATATAATTTGAAGCCTTTGTATTTTGTTGCACTAATGTATCCAAACTGCATTGGATGTCACCGGTAGTCAATGATGAAGAAGGGACTTGCAAAACCCCAAGAAAAACATCAAACCCTAAAAAGATGCATATGAAGGGGTCAGACTGACCTCAGTTGCCACAATGGTGGAATTACTAATTGAGCATTGCACTACATCTCAGACTTGATGTAGTTCTATGTGTAAGTGTGTGTAATCATGCCCTAGGTGCTCTTGTGTCAGTCACACTTTGTGAAAGTAGCGAGCAATAACTATGTGTAGAAATGTAATATAATGGTGGATGGAATAGAATAAACTTCCCTCCTATGCTTGTGTGATGTAGATGAACCAACCTTGTGCCTTGTGATGGAGCTAGATGGATGTAAATGGAGCCTTTGATGGATGCAACCTTAGGTGATGATAGTAGTGACTAGTGCTTGGTCCCTCATTATGGTTTCATAACTTTATATTTATATGGTTCTCTTGTTCTAATTTCATAATTAACCTCGAAAAGGCTGACCACAAGAAATATGAAATGTCCAAATGGCTAGAAAGTGCCCAAAAAGTGGCGGGAAAGTGGGAAAGGATCAGGGTGCCTCGAATGGGATTGAGGCACTTGTCACCTGCTTTAGTACTAGCCTGGGTGCCCCAATCAAATGAAAAACAACATAGAATGACAAAAACAGACTGGCATACATGTGTGGAGGTCAGCAGTGATGACAACAAGAAAAATAAAATAGCCAAAAGATGGGGGTTAATTAGTACTTTCTTCACTCAACAATCATTTGAATAGTAGTATGAGACTGAGACTAAATAATTTCTAAAGTGTGTGATTTTGTGACTACACTTTCTCATACATCATAATATGTTGTTTTGATTAAATCTTCCAAGGTACCTCAATGATAAGATCATGATGTCCGAGCTATATTGAAACTCGCTCACATCAACGAAAAGCTCAAGAATCAAAAGAAGAAAGGTATTTCATTCCTTATCTTCCTTGGAATCTTCTCCTATAAGAATGTTAGCGATGCCTCAAACTTGGAAGCTTCCTTTACTCCTTTGAACCTCTACTCATACACACCAAGGATGGATTTCGACATCCGGAGAAACCCATAAACATCTTGTATTCTTGATTTATATAATGTTCCAAAATCAAGGACTATTGGGTGAATTTCTCAGATGATTTTGAGGTTAGGGTGCGAGATCATATGAGAATGAAAATTGGACAAATGAGGAAATTCAAGTTTGATTGGTTCGTGGAAGGAGTCAAGATGACGGAAATGAATTGTATGATTTAGATTATAAAGGAGTGAAATTCTTTCCCCTATCATAGGTATCGTAAAACATTTGAGAATTAGGAGATAATAATGAATGAACTAAGGCCGTAATCCAAAGATCCAAATAATGGTTCAAGAAGAAGTCTTCCCTCATCAATCTAGAAATTTCAAACTCTTAAAGACAACTAAGAAGACCTCAAGCTCTGCTCACTCAAAGAGCTCTAAAAATGAAAGTGGAATCTAAGGTTCCACACTACATGAGGCTTCATACGAAGGTGAGAGAAACCTAAGATCTTCTAGAAGGATTAGAATAGGGATAAATTGATCCATCTCACCCATCGATCCCTTAGGTTCCTCAAATCATCTCCTCCTCTGTAGTTGCACCAACTCAACCAATGTAAGATGCACCTTCTCACTTAGAGCTGGAAACAACAATCATGCCCAATGTTGAGTCTGAAACAACGAATATATTCCCATGGGTACATGAGATGATCGGAGGAGAATCCCACACAATTCAACAAACAATAGTTTTGGAATTTTAAGCCATATCCACAATGGTGAAAATGAAGAAAGGTAAGAAATCTCAAGTTTCTTCCCACTTCTTCAATGGTGCTTCAGAAATCAGTACGTGGAGGTAGTTCGACTCAAGGTAATCAAACCTATTGGCAAGATGACCCCATTCGACTACGAAATGAGCACCATTCGTCTAGTACTGAAAACACACAAGGGATATACCCACCTATTGAAAGAATATTCACTCACCTTCTTGCGAGAAACGAGGAGTATGAAAAATTGAGCAACTTGAAGATCACGTAAGAACCCTCACCTCATATGTGCAAACCTTTATGGATCCAAATGTCATTTTCTCTCTCCTACTTGAATAAGTTTCTCCCATTAGTAGCTTTGATCCCGAATCCATAAAAAAGATGCAAGGCTTCACAATGCAAGGTAGAGCTAATGATAAATGGGTGAGTAAGATTCTTGAAAAAGGTAAGAACTTGATTTATGAAATCCACACATTGTTTAAATACATGGTTGCAATTGTTGCAAAGATAAAAATGACAAGAGATGAGATTTAGAAAGAGAAGGATCACTAGGATCAAGTGTTTCCACCGTGACCAAAATGGGAAAAGTAAACTCTTCCTAATTGGTAAGAAGGAATGCATTCAACTTCGCATATGAAGATATGTCTTTGAATTGGTCAAAAATCTTGTTGTTTGGTATGATACACTAAATCATGCTCTCGATGAGTTGTACTCATGTAAAGAGCTCACTACACAAATGTAAGAGGATATCAATATAGAAGTACAAAAACATGGAGTACCCGCAGGTGAACGATAATACTTTAGTGAATGATCTTGTAAAACCATTTGAAGAACCAGTTAAGAAGGATGTTGGAGATCCATTTTATTTCATTCAAGAAACACTAGAGTCTCTTACTAAGATAAGGGTTGTTATCTCTAACTCCACGAAGGAACATAAGGCATGGCTCATGAAATACAAAAATATAAATGCCACTTCGAGAACTAGCTCAAAGCTTTGAGTTTTGTACGCATTCCTTAAGAAGAGAAGGTTGTGCCCACAATGTCTCGGTTTAACAAGGAATTCAAGGGGATCAAGATTTTTCCAAAGGTACTCTCCAAAAGTACATCACCAAGTGAATCTCCATCGAAAAATGCACTAACTTCTTCTAAGTATCTATCTCCTCTCTCCTCTCTTTCCCAACCCCTTTCTCTTTCCTTCATGTTTTATTTCTTCGTTGGGGATTTTACTTTTCACTTTAATATTATTCATTATAATGTGACCTATAGTTGAAATTTTTAATGAGTTTCCTCCAATTAATAAAAGTGGGGCTCAATTTGTTTCCTAGGAATATGAAAGGTCGATGTTGTAAAGGTTAGTGAAATTCATGTGGGGGTAGGTGAAGAGTCATTTCGAAGTCTATATATTGTATGACTCCCTTTTTTCAAAATGTTGTCAATTTTGCGAGTTCATGATTCGATAACTAGTGCTTTACAAAGAATAAGAAAAGATAACATCTCTTATATTCCCTTTCATGTGTTTCCTCTCCCTCTCACTTTTTGTATTTTTGTGAACATGTCAATCTTGTATGAAAAAAAAGGGTGTAAAAGCTTTTTATGAATGAATGAATGGAATTTTATGTTCATGGTTCATTTTGTCTTGTCATAATTAACGAATTTATTTTTCCTTCCAATTATATGTTGATAAACTTTGGTTAATACTTATAAGAATCTTCTCGATCCTACTTGCAATATGAACCCCTCTCTCAAATTCTCACTCCCACAATCACACCTTCCTTGAAAATTCTTCCCTTGCATGAGCTGTAAACATTTACTGCAGGTACAGTGGAGTGTGTTTGTGTGATCCCCGGCCTATCGGCCAACCACATAGTTTTTTTTGTTTACATTAAATAAAAGGAGCCCCCCTTTTCCAAGTAGGAGGGATGTGTTCCTAAAGCATTGGTGAAAATAAACTAATTTGTTCTAGCGAAAAAATATTTCGCCAACAATTTTTGGTGCCCACAATGGGGTAAAATTTACTATCTCTACACCACATCAAAAACGACAAAATCTATAACAAGTAAATAACTAAAAAATACAAAAAAAATATTTCGAAAATCCATAAGAGTCTCCATGTTTTCTCAATAGCTTTCCCCCCATGGCTATTCCTGGTAATCCTCCCATGTTGCAACACAATATCTTGTTCTTTGAAGATACCTAAGAGGACCTCTCAATTGATATAAAGCATTTTATTTGGCGTAATAAAGAGAGATTCAATTATTATCACACAACTTCAAGAATCTTAGACCTTGAAGAAGAACATACTCAAGCCCAAAGAACATGCCGATAAGTTCAAAATCAATAAAAAAAGGGCTTAGAAAAATTTGTCTTAAGTTGCGCATCCACCTAAAAAGTTGGCTGACATGAGGTACACAAGATTTGATGGGGCTAGTGACATCAATGATCCATATTTTGAGTAGAAAAAACAAGCTAACTTCATAATTTCCCTTGATCAGATAAGGAGGAAAAGTGATCAACAATATATTGCAAATTTTGATCCTAATTTCCCCATTGTTGAAATAGTTGAAGAACCACTAAAAATTTCTCCTCCAAGTGAAGGAGAACAAGAAGAAACATAAGAAGCATTTGGGGAAAATTTTTCAAAAGAAGAACCAAAATAATAACCGTAGATGGCTCAAAAACATCATTTCCTTGGGGAAAAGTACAGGCCCATTGGCTCTTAACCCTCATTTGTATGATTTACCTAGAGGGTCACGAAATAAATTTCCCAAATTCTACGATGATGGAAAGTAGCACATAAATGACCACATTGTAGCTTTCATCACTACTTTTGGGGTGTTAGGCATAGGATATAAAGATGTGTCAGTCTGTTTGTTTGTAGAATCTTTGCAAGATGCGGCCACGGACTAGTTCTACCATTTTCCAAGGAGGTCTATAACCAACTAGGATGACATGAAAACTAAGTTTGAATCTAGGTTCAAACCTACTGAATATGCTCATGCCCTTTTGGCCTAATGGTCTCAAATTGAAAAAGGAGCCATACGAGCCCATGAGGGAGTTTGTTGCCAAATTCAATGAAATGCTCTACAAAATCCCCGAAGCTTTCCAACCTACAAAGGACAACAAGTTGAGATTCTTCACGAATGCTCAACTTCCTGAGGTGAGTTTCATACTAAGAAGAACTCAACCAGTTGATTTGGAAAAGGCACAAATTTTTTGTTGAAGTTTAAGATGACTTTGATAATATCATGGAAAATCAAGAAAGGTCTGAACAAGGAGAAGGGTCAAAGTTCAAGTTCTAGAACAACAGAATCATTAGTACGTGCTAGCTAATGAGGTTCTCTCTCTTAAGAAGTAGTTGGATCAAGCTTCCACAAACATAGATTCTCTTAGGAATAATTTTCTGAATAAGAAAAGAATTGGTCCACCACCTCGAAGGCTTTCTCTTAAAGCACCTCTCGATAGATGCAACTGTGATGTCAAGAGGAAGAAGAATAAATGGAGGAACTTGAAGAATAAAATGAGGATGGTGATGTTCTTGAGATTGAAGAAGTAGAAGACGAGGTACAATTCAATTTTATTGAATATTCCTTAGGAGAAGATGATGATGATGAAGATGCACCAAGCTTCTCATGTTCAATATTTACCTACTCCCAATCTCAAAATGAGCTTCCTCCTCCATTGCCATAAAGAAGAAGAAAGAAGATCCTCGGTGGAAACTCTACAAAAATAATAATCAATAGAGGATATCCTCTTCCACCTTCTATGGAGTCTATGAAAGAGAAGCCAGACCTCATAGTAAACAAGAATTTATCTATTGTCTCAAGTAAGTCTCAAAATGCTTTTCCTAGTTCTGATTTTGATTCTACAAAAGTAAGTCCTTCAAAATCTTTGAATATACCTACAAAATTAGCAGATGCCTCCCAAATAGCTACTCGTACTACGAAAAGTGTCCAAACTCCCAAGGTAGTACCTCCTCCACTCACCAAAGCATCTGTTACCTCGGGAACACCTACCTCATATTCTTCTACTCCATTCGACATCATTGATCATGTGAACAATTCCAAGGTTCAAATTTCCAAATTTGAATTCTTACAAACCCATATAGAGAAATTTGAAAGGGTTGTTTGCTACATCAAGGGTAGTAGTTCAAAACCCAATGTTTTTGTCCCCAATTCTAAGGAATTACTACCTACTCTGCCTACACCTCCATCTCAAAACATGCTTTCCTTGAGTGAAACTAAGACCAAAAATTTAAACCTTTATATCTTTCCCTCCTGATCAAAGAACACCAGTTGAACAATTTCAGAATTGATTTAGGAGCTTCAAACAATGTAATGTCAAGAAAATTTGCTAACGCTCTTGGGTTGAACTTGACACAAGCCACTAGCTTTTGCTATTCTATGGAATCCAAAGAAGTTCCACTGGTAGGGAGAATCAAGGATGCACAAGTGGCCCTCGCCAACTTTCCAAACAAGAAGGTTCTCACACCATCTTGGTAGTTGACATCCCGACATCTTTTAGCATGTTGTTAAGAAGAAGTTTTTGTAGAGACTTGGGAGGCAAGATCCGATGGATTGTTCTTCCGTAACTATTCTAGTAAAAGTAGAAATGAGGAAATTCTTGCCCATGTGAAAGATGAAGTACACGGTTCGAAATCGAAGACCCAAGAGATGATGTGTTGTTTCAAGACAGGGGGATTTATAACTACTTTTTAACTACGAAAGAGATGAAATCTTGTCTTTCCTCATAAAGGATGATGAAATTGATCAAAGATCTCGACGTTTATACAATGTGAAAAATCTAAGACAGAACTATGCACGGATTTGAATTCCACATGACAATATAAGTAAATGAATTTGTATTTGATGTTATTGATAAGGATGTGTCCCAAAGAGTTCATGAGTATGCAAAGTTTGAAATAGGAACTGTAAGATGAAAAACTAAACTACGGATTAGATCCTTGTCTTATGTAGTCATCAACATGTTTGAAGTTGCAGATTTGTAGGTGCATGAGTATGATGTTGACCAAACTTGCATTTATTTTGGAAAACATGATTAGTAGAAAATGTTGTTATAGGCACCTATCGGCTCTAGAGCTAGTGTAGTATCCACTTCTCCCACGAGTGAGTTGCTTTTTTGCTTATAAATTACAATTTGAAAACACTAATAGTACCACAAAATATGAAGCCCTTCTTCTCGGGACATAGGTAGCTAAATCCATGGGCATGAAGAAGCTAAAATGTCTTGGTGATGCTTTGAAGTGATAGTTAAACAAGTTAGAAATCAATATCAAGCCCAAGGCTTAAGCATTACAGAACATAGTATGGGATTGCATCGAGTCTTTTGATGCTTGCTCAATTTAGGCTTGCCTCTGAGAAAAAATGAGAAAGATGATTCTCTTGCAGTATCAAATTCTCTCATGACCCCACACCCAACCTTCAACAAGGATAAGGTTACTTTTCTAAATGATTTTTAGTCTAAGCATGCCGATAACATCAATCACATACAAGTGTTCAATGATGATAATCACCTCATTTATTTCCTTGAGATAACTTCAACAATATCTTGTATGAAGGAAAAATTGCTCCTAATCATGAGTTTGTGGGAGATGAAGACAAGGGAGAGATAAAGGAATTGATTCAGAAGGGTACATCAGAATAAAGGGAAATAAAATTTTAAAAGGTCTTGTGTCTCTCAAGACTTGTTTAATAATCATGATAAGTTTATAAAGGAAAAAGAAAAAGAATCCTCTCAAAGGCACCGATTATTTTGAGAAGGAGAACATTGGCACCCTAGAGAAATTGAGAATGGTCAATATTGGAAAGTTTTGTTCACCATAGGATAAAAGGAGTTTTGTCTCATTGTTGAGGAGATACTCCAATGTATTGGCATATTCGTATGATGAGCTCAAATCCTTCAAGCTAAAAGAGATGCATCACTCCATACCACTTAAGCCCAAAGCTAAACATTTCAGGTAGAAGCAACAACCATATAACCCTAAAATTGCTTATACAATCAAAGAATAAGTGTTGAAGATTTTGAATACAAGAATCATATTTCTTATCCACCACTCCATGTGGGTGGCCAATATTTTCCCAGTGCAAAAGAAAAATGGAAAAATAAGGATTTGTGTCAACTTTCAAAATTTGAATCAGGCTTCATTAAAAGAAAACTACCCTTGCCTATTATGGATCATATCCTATGACAATCACCGTGTCTTAGATGCTTTCATTACTTGATGGATTCTCTGGATATAACCAAGTTGAGGTAGTGGAAGAAGATAGACACAAAATGAATTTCACAACTCCATGGGGCACTTTTTCCTATAGAAAAATGTCATTTGGCCTCATTAATGTTGGAGAAAATTTTCAATGGGTGAAAGATCTCGTCTTTAAAGATATCAAACATTACATCGTAATTTACCTAGATGATCTCACGATCTTCTCCAAAAGGAAAACAATACAAGATTTCTCTAAACCCTAAAAAATGCATTTTTGGTGTTATAGAAGGGAAACTCGTAGATAAAATTGATCCCAAGAGGATAAAATCAATTCAAGCACTCTCCTTACCCAAAAGTAAAGCAATGATCTCAATATTTATTTGACAAGGTAAAATTTCTTTACTGCTTTGTTTCGGACTTTCTTGAACTGACCAATAACATTACTAGCATGATGAAGCCTCAAGCAAGTTTTAGGTGGAATAAGGAAGGAAAGGAGACATTTGATACAATTAAGGAAGTAATTACAAAATCTCATACTTTGGTATGCCATAACTTGACAAAGATTTCATTTTGTAATGCTATGCTTCAGAACATACTCATTTGTCCATCTTAGCTAAAAAGAATGAAGAAGGTATTAAAGCACCCATCACCTTCATGAGCTTCCCACTTTGAAAGACCACGATTCAAGTACAATCAAATGGAGAAGCATGGATATGCCGTAGTCAAAGAAGTTAAAAATTCTGATTCTACATTCTCAACTCCCATACTGTGGTGATGGTTCCGAGGTCTGTAATAAAGTCAATCCTAACTCATCAAGATCTAGGGGCCAAAAGAGGCAATTGAGTGGCCAGATCCACGAGTATAACATGGATATCCAACCTTCAAATCTGGTATGAGGAAATGGTTTGTGTTAGCTAATGGCTAAAGATGAGTCACTCATGACTCAAAATGGAGAAAATGAATGTCAATGTTATGGATGCATAAGTAAGGACTTGCCTCAAGTTATTTTTGTAAACACCACCAATGAGTGGTATTCTGACATCACATACTTTCTCACCTATGGAGAGTTCCCAACACATCTTGACTATAAGCAAAGGAAGACTCTTAAGCTAAAATCAGCCATGTATGTCATCTAGAATCATGTGCTATATAAGAGAGGACTATATGGTTATTTCCTAAGGTGTGTTGACAAAGAACAACAAGAAAATTTTTAAAGGCTTACCACAATCAAGCTTGTGGTGAACATTTCTATGCCATGGTGAATTCTCACAAGATCCTCTACAGTAGCTACTATTAGCCTACATTATTTGAAGATGATCAACAATGGGTTTCCAAGTGTGAGCCTTTTCAACAATTCGTGGGAATACCAAAAATATTTACACTCCCTCTGCAACTAGTGATCATTGAGGAGACTTTCTAGCAGTGGGGTGTAGATTTTATTCGTGTACTCAATCCCCTCTCGAGTGCAGGGCATGCCTATGTGCCCATAGTTACATATTACTTCACCAAAATTAGTAGAGGCCATCTTGGTCAAACAAACTAATTCTAAAATGTTATGTAATTTCATCAAAGAGAACATCATCGTCTATTTTGGAATTCCTCAAAAGGTGGTGGTTGATAATACAACATATTTTTCCTCAATGGAGTTGACCGAGTTCTACTATAGCTATGGAATATCACTCTCACATGCATCAAACTATTACCCACAAGGGAATGGTCTGACCGAGTCTGGAAACAAGAACATTAGACCATTTTCCATAAGTTGGTTGATCAAAATCAGAGAAATTGGCATAAGAAGCTTTATGATGCATTGTGGGTGGACATGATTACTCCGAAAAAATCAATTCACATGTCACCATTCTAGTTTCTCTATGGGACCAATGCCGAGATTCCCATCATGGTTGTATTTCCAATTCTTCAATTAGGTCGTGGTAGTTGAGGACAACCAAATCCATTAATCTCTTGATAAGAGAATATTATATCTTGAGAAACTTGGTGAAGATAGGTTAAAGGTGGTTGATCAAATCAAGGAACATTAATTGAAAGTGAGGAAGATATTTGATAAACAATCTAAGGCAAAAGATTTTCAAATTGGTGATCTTGTCATAGTGTGAGATAAAAAAAGAGAGCAAAGTGTAGTTGTTAGTGTAAAATCATAGCACCCCCAAATGAATCGTCAGATCTTCTTTTCTAAGGCAGAGTCATTTGGTGTGATCCACATAATATTGAGTTTTCTCCAAAGTGTGGGACTTAGAAAATGAGAAAACTCTCCAGTGTTAAAGGTTGGTTCCTATTCCTCTGATTTAAGTGCATGCATGAAAACTTGCAGAGGGCCTATTCCTAAACCTAATCTAAATTTTACCAAGGAGACAGGGGTAAAAGGAATGCAGGAAATCAAACTAAGCTATAAGGTGATGCACCAAAGGAATGATGAACATTTGTTTTGCTAATAGACACAAACCAAAAAAATGCATACAATAACCAAGCACATATAACCAGATTTATAATGAAAGACCAGATGAAAGAAAAAGAGACAAGAAAGGATCTAAAATCGATCACAGACGTGTTTTGTTGCTCTGCAGATTGATACAATGCATTACAAAGTGGCCAAAAGGTAGAAACATATTATAGTCTAGTGGAAGGTCTGAAAACTCCATGAGTTCCTTTGCCAAAAGAAAAGGGGAGCCTGCAAAATAGAAGAATGTCTAACCCTTACAATGAGTCCCGACCCGATATTTATAGACTCAATCAGAGAGAAGAAATAAAGAGAGAGAAAAACGAGAAAAGTAGGTCGAAGCTCAACCACTGCTATTAATGCCTCCTACAAAATCTTCCCCCAAATCTACCTCGGTTGTATCAATCTCTGGTTCGGTGCCTTGAAGGAAGAGGAAATGGCGGAATAGGTCGAATCTGATCTGGCTGTTGAGGCAAATAGATCCGCATTAATGTCCCTAAAGATGTTTTCTTTATTTTTCTTTACCTAACCTCCCCAAACTTAAAGTTTCAGATCTCCATGGCATGGGCGAAGCCGATCTTTCCAATGGTGTTAGATTTGTAATATTTCGAGCCCTGAGTCGAAAGATATGCCCCTTCAAGTTTGTATCGGTCCATACAAAAGGGTGGGAAAACCAGTTTAAAAATGGGCCCCCTTTTTACCTTTGGGACACATGGAGGGCTAGCACTTGTCTGAAGGCGGCCTCTATATTTTTCTCTTGGAATAACATGGGGATGACACGTGGCTTCCTCCATCGCCAACTTGCTCAATTTCTTTGTTTCTCAGCTAAGCTCTTTGCTTGGTGAGGTCATATTCCTTGACCGGGGACACGCGGTAGTCTGGTGCTTGTTTGAAAACCCTCTCTCAATTTGATCCTTGAATTAGCACCATTTGGACACTTGGCACTCTCTCGCCGGTCTACCACCATGCATTGACTATTCAACTCGACTCTATCCCCTTTTCGAGACTGGACGCATGGAGGCTCTACACTTGCTGAAACTCCCGATCAAAATTTTTCCCTTGAAGGAGCATCGAGTTGACACTTGGAAGCCTCCACAGGTCTTTGGACTTTTCAACGACCTCTCCCTTCCTTTTTGGGCCCGGGGCTACATGGCGAACTAGTGTGAGTTTGAGTCTCTACTTTTGACTCCCATCTTGGATTTACGTTGAGCCGACACCTAGCTTCTTCCTACTTTAGTCAAGACTTTTCAGCTTTTCACCTCGCCACACAAATTTTGGGGCTCTAGACGTGTGGAAGCCTGGCACTCATTTGAACTTCCTTTCTTGATTCAACTTTGGAGAAGCGTTGTCCCACACGTGGTCTCTCCATTGCCTTCTCCATACTTAGCCAATTTTTAGACTCATTCTCACTCGAATTTTTTGAGCCCAAGACTTCGGATCTTTGTAGTTTCTTCTTTTTCTTACCCCTAGCCTCTCTATGACACTGCTTCTTCTCCTTTGACCCTGCTACTCTATTTCGAGCCCACATGTAACCCGTAGAATGGATTTAAATCCGGGTTCACTTGATAGAGCCATGTTTTCTGAATTTATCCTACACAGGGTTGTTTGATCCTCGCAGGCCTCTGCCACTTCCATTACAGAGTCCTCTTGTAATCTGTTTGCGGGAATCAAACGTGATTTCTTAGGTTCCTTCAATGCGGGGTCATTCTGATCCAATATTTTTCCTAGGGAAAAATATGGATAACAATTTGGCGACTCATAGGGGTATCTTCTTGCTAGATGAAAAGACCAATTTCCTTATCATATCCATTGGGCATGGAGTCGAGAATGATGGTCTGAACTGATTCTACCTCTAACTCACGAGCCCAACTGTTGCACTCTCAATCTTCATAAGAAATATTGAAACGATGGTTTCTGAGAGTAGAAAATTGTTTTGACCTGGGGCTTCATCTGTTTCTGAATGAGCTATGCAAGAGCAACAAAACAACACCACAACTATATACAAAATTGAAATCATACATGCTCCAAGTAGAGCATGCAGAGTGTGCAAAGCACTTAGGAGAAAAGTAACCTAAACTACAACAATACAATGTGCACAAGCACTTAGAGGAATGAGAAACTAAACTAATATGTACAAGGTGAGAACCTTCCTTTTAGTAGCAGTGTTTAAGATAGATTTCGTTCACTAGAATCTGCAACTCTTCACCATCCAATGTAGACAATTGAAGAAATTGCTACTTTTACATTTTGTGACCATGTAAGGGCCACTCCAAATGGCATCAAACTTGGAATGCCTTCCTAGTTTTTCTCGATCTTGCATCCCATTTCAAGACTAGGTCTCCTTCCTGAAGGTCCTAGTTCTTGCCTTCTTGTCGAAGCATCTCTTAATTGAGGCATGATCCTTCTCTATTGTCTCAAGTGCATGTTCTCTGGTTTCTTCCAACTCCATCAGCTCTGCATACCTAGCCTCCATTGGTTTGAACTTAGACATCTCCAACTGCTTCATGAGTTCCAATGTGGCAACTCAAGTGATATAGGCAACACTGCCTCTTTCCCATAGATGAAGTTTGAATGGAGAGCTGCATGTAGACCTCTTGGGTGTTGTCCTATCAGCCCATAAGGCTGATTTGAGTTTCATGTGCCAAGTCCTCTTGATTTTCATCTCGAGTTCTTCCGACAATCTTCAAGACATTTTGCTTCATGGACTCAACTTGGCCATTACCCCGAGGGTAATAGTTTGATGAAGTGCTAAGGTAAATTCATTCTTAACAGCCCATCCTTTGATTTTGGAACCTATGAATGCCAATGCATTTCTCGATATAATGGTGGTCGGCACTCCAAATCTTGTCACTATCCCTTTGTAGAAGTCTAATATGTTGGACTCATTAGCTTCTTTGAGTGCCACTGCCTCGTCCACTTAGTAAAATAGTTTGTTGCCATTAGAATCCACTTGTGGCCTTGGCTCGAATTTGGATTGATGACCCTGATGAAATCCAACCCCCATTGCATGAATGGTTGGTCAATTGAAATGGGGTGTAATGGGAGTGTTGTTAGCCTCTCTTTTCCTCTGAAGAACACACGGTTCCTGCACTTTTGATCCATGCATAATAGTCACTAAACACCCTGGGCCAATAATAACCCACCTTCATGATCTTGAGTTCTATCACCCATGGAGAAAATGGCCTCCAACTGCTTCATCATGGAACTCTTGTAGCACTTTCTCAACCTGATTTGTCCCAATGCACCTTAACAGGATGCCATTGATATCCCTTTTGAACAAGATGTCGTCAATAAGTACATATGGGATGGCCTATAGTCTGAAGTGCCTCCTTTTGTTTTATTCATTTCTGGAGGACACATGCCTATGTTTGAAGGAAGTGCACCATGTTCTAAGTCCAACAAGGAGCGGGCACATCCTCATTTTCTTCATCTTGACTATCCTGTAGGACCAAAACAACTTCTTTTTCATCACTTGCTTCTTCTTGTTGACTTGAGGCCAACTACTCACACAATCCCTTCCCACGGACCAGCTTAGTGACCTTGATCTCAATGTCATACTCCATGACATGAGTGATCCACCCTGCACACTTTTCATTTAGGTCCTTGCTGAGAAGGAAGTCTTTAACTCCTGCATGGGAGACCAATAGTTGGATTTTGTTGTTTGAAACCAAATGCTTAAACTTCTTCAATCCTCTTATCACTGTCAGACCTGATTTTCGATGAAAGAGTATTTCACTTCATAATCTTCTAGACCCTGGCTGAAGAAAGCAATTGGTTTCTTTGTATCTTCTTTTTTATTGTACTAGGATTGCAGAAATCGTGTCACTGCCACCAAAGGCATATAGTATAAAATCATTAGAAAAATATGGATTCACAAGAGTTGGGGCTTGTGATATAGCTTCTTTGATGGCCTCAAAACTTGCTTTTCCTTCAACTATCCACCTAAACGCCAAACTTTTCTTCAACATCAACGTTATTGGCTTGACAAGGGCAGCAAAGTTTGGTATGAACCTGCGGACAAAATTGATTTTTCCTAAGAAGCTTTGAAGAGCCCTCTTATGGCTTGGCAAATGGAAATACTCTTATAGCTTCAACTCTTTCTGGGTCAATTTCCAAACCTTCCTTTGACATAATGTGGCCTAGAAGCCTACCCTCATGGGCCAAGAATATGCATTTTTGGGGTTCAATGATACCCCGAATCTCCTACACCTTTGGAACACCTGCCTTAGGTGAAAAATATGGTCTACTTTGCATTTTGGAGAATATAGTAATGTCATCCAGGTAGATCAACACTATTTTGTTGATCAACCCTTTGAATGCCATATCCATTGCCCTTTGAAAGTGGTTCCGCATTAGACAATCCAAATGGCATTTTTCTATAGGCATAGGTGCCCCATTTGGTGGTGAAAGCCATTTTGAACTGATCATCTTCTTTCACCATGATCTGGTTGTACCCTGAGTATCCATCTAGGAGAGAGAATCTCTCTGAACCAAACACTACCTACAAGATCTGCTCCATTGAGGGAAGTGGGTAGTGATTTTTGAGGGAGGCTCTGTTCAAGTCACGAAAGTCAACACACAACCTAATCTCCCATTCTTCTTCCTAACTGGGACCAATTTTGTGACCCAGCTTGAGTGTTTGATTGGAAAAATGATACTTGCCTCTATCATCTTGTTCAGTTCTTTCTTCATCAGAGGCTCAATATGTGGGTTGACTGGTCTCTGCTTCTTCCTGATGGGCTTAGCAGCTGATCTAGCTCAATTGTGTGTTGGGCTAACTTTGGATTGAACCCTCTTAGGTCTTCATAGCTCCAAGAAAATATATCTAGAAACTCTTGGCAAAGGTGTATGAATTCATACCTTTCTTGCTCGGTGGCCACCTTGCCAACTTGTAGTGTTTTTCCTTCTCCAACTAGAATTGGCTCCGAATCTTCCCCTTTGATCTGTATGTTGGCCTTCTCTTTTCAAAATTGATCATTGGGATTGAAGATAGACTCCAATGTCACTAGGCCTTTGGGAAGCTTGTTTGTATGCAATTGTACTACTTGATTTCCATATTGTTGCTCTAGTCTGCTTTGGTTTCTAGCTGAGAATTCAACTTCCTCTTACAAAAATTTGATGATCTATGATCATTCTCAAACACCTACCAACATGTGTTGTTATCTGGTACTGCTGGTCTCACAATCACATGGATATGTGGTTATTCTTTGTCCCTTTTTATGTTATCAACTACATCAAATGTTGCTCCAACTGCTGCAAGCCTTGTCATAGCTTCATTCTCCTTTTTGGGTATGGACATGATGTTGAAGGCTTCAAAATCCTCAATGAGGTCCCACACCCTATTCTTGTAACCTTTGAGTAGGTCATTCTTGACAAAATTTTGTCCTTTGACTTGATTGACAACTAGTTCACTGTCACCAAACACCTGCAGTTTTTGATTCCTCATCTTTTGGCCCAATGCAGTCCATGGACCAAAGCCTCATATTCTGCAGTGTTATTTGAGCAGGAAAACTGAAATCTGAAATCTAAATAATACTTCATACCTTGGGGGGACATAATCATAGCTCCACCTTCGGCTCCTTATCTACTCCTAGAGCCATCAAAGAACAATTGCCAAACTTCATTGTCATTCTTGTGCTCTAGCTTAATGATGTCAGAAGAGGATGATTCTCCTCATGGTAGTAGACTCCTAGTTCAAATTCTTCCATCTCCTTATAGGGATCAAAAGCATGTCTTTTGACCACCCATTCGTCGAGGGTCAGGTCCGGGATACACCCCACCTTGGTATCTGCTTCAGAAGTTCTTAGGAGGTCCTCTTGATCAAAAGCCAAACAATTTGCATTGATTGGGCTTGGTACATAAGACTCAATGTGATAGTCTACTATGGGCTCGGATCTGATTGTGGCCTTCACTCCATACCTTGTTCTAAAGAGCATATGTGACCAATCAGTAGACAAGTAGCCTCCAATTTTGGCAGTGAAGTCCCTAGACAAACACAACGCAAAATGTGGTGGCAAGTCTATGACTGACATGCATTCTGCAATACAGTCACATTAGGGTAGGCATGTAGAGTGAGACTCAGATCCTTGATGACTCCACAATGGTCACTACACCGTCCCCATCCAATTGTACTACTCCTCTAGAGATGACTTCATACTAGAGACCCAGTTGATCAGCTATTTGTTTGGGCATTATAGAACTACTTGCCCCGAATCGATCATGCAGTTGTGCACCAATTTATCTCCAATGATTAATGAAACATAAAATGGAGGAGGCTTCAGATTCTTACCTCGTTGTTCTTCATGGTTTCTCTCAGGTTGAGCCGCATTGGTAAGCACTTTCTCTTGTTGGTTAGGGGGTTGACTTGAGCTTGACCAATTGGCCATGGTAGTCTGTAATAGATCCCTCTACCCTGGAATGGCCAGTGACTCCCATAGTGAAATTTTTACACTTGTCCTCTTCATTTTTCAATGATATTAAATGAACTATCCTTTTGTTTCCCCTTCCCTAACACATTTTTCTCTTGCACATGGGTTGTTACAACCGGTGCTTAAGTAGGTCTGGAAGGTGGCTTGGATTGACTTTGCACATTGGGAGTTGTATTTTGAATGCCAATACCTTGCTGAGCAATGAAGGGTTGAGGATCACTTGAGCTTGGTGAATGTCCTTCTCCAATATTTCTCCTCTTAGACCGTGTATTGGTAGCTATACTTTGAGAAGGAGTTTGATTCATTCCACAGAAGTCTTCAGCCTACCAATTGACAAGCATAGTTTTGTTTGGGGGTCCCTCTTGCTGAGCTCCTTACTACTGACTTTCTTCGTGGCTAGGTTCTTGTGACACACCAATGGTTTGCACCATCAGAGCCTGATTTAATGCACCATTGAAGCACATCGACTGATTATGTGGTTGATTACATGGGAAACACCATTCATACTCTTGTGCCATGTTATTATGTGCTGAACCAATCCCCTTGATGTTGAAACTATGTTTGGGTCATATGACCTGAAAGGTCTAGCAGCTTGAGGTTTCCCTTGGTGTTGACTCTGATTTATAGCTTGGGCTGGTGGTCTATTTTGTTGATATGGGGGTCTAGCCTGATATTGAGCCTGGGGCTGATATGGCCTAGAACTCTGAGCCTATTGTCTTTTGATGGTTACTAGCTCATTTCCTAGTTTTTGCAAAGTTGTTTCATAACTTCCTAAAGCTCCTTTGAGGTGTTAGATGATGAAGTGGAGGCTTCAAATGAACTTTGACTCCTAGGGGTGGGTATAAGAGCTAATGTGGGCATTTGGCTGGTACCTGGGTTTCCTAACTTAGGGTATAGAGGCATGGATGGCCTAGGAGCAAGTTTTCCATCCTAAATCAAATGATTCTCAGCTCCTATGGAAAGGATATAGGTGTAGGTAAGGTCAGTGCCCCCATCGATCGAATCATCAAAGAAATATCAGAATTTAAAGTCCTTAGAAAGTATAAGAAGACACCTTCATTAGTGGGTTTTACTACCGTTGGAATCCTATCCCAGTCCATTGAAATCTGAGGTTGAAATCATCAGTTGCTCATTCAAATCTCTCTTGATTATTGTTAGCTACTCCAAAGCAAGGATAGGTTATCTCCTTTTCTCCAAACTGGTTGTGAAGAGTCTATGCATAATACCGGGTCCCAATTTTGAATAGAGCCTACTTCAAGGCTCCTAACCATTGTGAAGCTTTACCTTTGAGTGAAGAGGCTAGAAACTTGACTGCAATATCCATCTCATTGATCTCATGGATTGTACAAATGTTTGCAATGTCTGAACGTGGTCATCTGGACAAGTCTGGTTCTCTCCAAAGTGAAATATGGGATGCTCTTCAATGCCGCCACCGGACTGGGTTTTGTGCATTCAGCAAGAGAGATGTCACAAAGTGAAGTTGACGTAAGGATTTGGTTATTGGTGTGCCATCCTGATCGGCCTAAGTACCCTTCTTGATTGAAAGAACGGCCTACTAGGAGGAGGTGTTGATAAGGCTCTATTTGGAGGAGATGGAGACCTCTGGGCTCTTCTTCTTTTCCTTCTATCTGGAGATAAGTGTATGTGTACAAATTGTCCTTCCTCTCTTGTTCTAGACCTTTTTGTATCCTTCTCATGAACTTGGGAAACTTGGACTGCTGAAACCAGTGGATTCTGTCCCTTTTGGAGTCACCAGATGTGCATTTTTTAAGAGCTTCTTAAAAGCTAGAATCACAACAAGTGCACATTAACCTTACTGTAATAAAGATGGAGACTTCCTGTCCCACCGGCATGCCAAAACTATTAGTGCAAAATCACAACACCCCCAAATGAATCGTCAGATATGATTTTCTAAGGCAAAGTCATTTGGTGTGATCCACATAACATTGAGTTTTCTCCAAAGTGTAGGACTTAGAAAATGAGAAAACTCTCCAGGTTAAAGGATGGTTCCTATTCCTCTTGTTTAAGTGCATGCGTGAAAACTTGCAAAGGGTCTATTCCTAAACCTAATCTAAGTTTTACCAAGGAGACATGGGTAAAAGGAATGCAAGAAATCAAACTAAGCTATAAGGTGATGCACTAAAGGAATGATGAACATTTGTTTTGCTAATAGACACAAACCAACAAAATGCATACAATAACCAAGCATAGATAACCAAATTTATAATGAAAGACCAGATGAAAGAAAAGAGACAAGAAAGGATCTAAAATCGATCACAGACGTGTTTTTTGCTCTACAGATTGAATACAATGCATTACAAAGTGGCCAAAAGGTAGAAACGTATTACAATCTAGTGGAAGGTATGAAAATTCCACGAGTTCCTTTGCTAGAAGAAAAGGGGAGCCTAGCAAAATAGAAGAATGTCCAACCCTTACAATGAGTCCCGACCCAATATTTATAGACTCAATCAGAGAGAAGAAAGAAAGAGAGAGAAAAGGAAAATCAGGTCGAAGCTCAACCACTGCTATTAATGCCTCCTACAAAATCTTCCCCCAAATCTACCTCGACTGTATCAATCTCTGGTTTGGCACCTCGAAGGAAGAGGAAGTCGAATATGATCAAATCGGATCTTGAGAGGCAGATAGATCCGCATTAATGGCCTTAAGATTTTTTCTCCATTTTTCTTTACCTAACCTCCCCAAAATTAAAGTTTTAGATTTCCATGGTGTGGGCGAAGCTGAGATCTTTCCAACAAAGGTGTGTCAGAGATTTATAATATTTTGAGCCCCGAGTCAAAGATATTCCCTTCAAGTTTGTATCGGGTCCGTCAAAAAGGGTGGGAAAATAGTTTAAAAAATGGGCCCCTTTTGACCTATGGGACATGGAGGGCTAGTGCTTTTCTCAGAAGGTGGCCTCTGTATTTTTCTCTGAATAGCACGGGCCGACACGTGGCTTCCTCTACCGGCTCACTCAATTTCTTTGTTTCTCGGCTAAGCTCTTTGTTTGACAGGGTCATATTCCTCGACCGGGACACGTGCGTCTAGCGCTTGTTTGAAAACCCTCTCTTAATTCGATCCTTGAATTAGTGCCATTTGGACACTTGGCACTCTTCATCGGTCTGCCACCATGCATTGACTATTCAACTCGACTTTATCCCCTTTTTGAGACTGGATGCGTGGAGGCTCTGCACTTGCTGAAACTCCCGATCAAAATTTTTCCCTTGGAGGAGCATCGAGTTAACACTTGGAAGCTTCCGTAGGTCTTTGGAATTTTCAACGACCTCTCGCTTCCTTTTCATGCCCAGGGCTATGTGGTGAACGACGCGAGTTTGAGTCTCTACTTTTGACTCCCATCTTGGATTTGCATCGAACCAACGCTTGTTTTCTTCCCGCCTAGCCAAGAATTTTCAGCGGCCGCACAACTTTTAAGGCTTTGGATGCGTGGAAGCCTGGCGCTCATTTGAACTTCCTTTCTTGGATTCAACTTTGGAGAAGTGTCGTTTTGACACGTGGCTCTCTCTGACTGCCTTCTCCATACTTAGCCAATTTTTGGACTCGTTCTGAATTGTTTTGAGGTGAAGACTTCAAATCTTCACAGTTTCTTCTTTTTCTTGCCCCTGGCCTCTCCGTGACACTGCTTCTTATCCTTTAACTTTTCTACTCTATTTCTGAGCCCACATGTAACCCGTAGAATGGATTTAAATCTTGGATTCTCTCGACAGAGCCGTTTTTGAATTTATCCTACATAAGGTTTGATTCTTGCAGCCTTCGCCACTTCCATTACAGAGTCCTCTTGTAATCTGCTTGCATGAATCGAATGTGATTTCTCGTGTTCCTTCATTATGGGGCATTCTGATCCAATATTGTTCCTAGGGGAAAAATATGGATAACAAAGAGTCAAAGAAACTCTTTGTGGTTAGGACCATTCCAAATATGGGAAGCTTGAGAGAGAATACTTCTTTCATATTTGGATGGTGCATATTTAAAATTACCTAACAGTGGGAAATTCTTGAAATTGTACAAAAAATGAAAGTGGGTTGTACCTTTCCTATAAGCATAGGTGAATTTAGCTTATGTGTTTCCATTTCCGATTGTGTGTGTTTTCCCTTTCTAGAGTGGTGTGTTTCTTTTTTTTGTGCATTTGTTCATTCATGTTTGTGCTTGTAATATGACTTTGTATAGCCCAATGGATAAGGCACTAGTCCACATTGTCTATTGATATTATAGAGTTCATGTTTGTCCTATCCTCACTTATTTTAATCCAAAACAAGTCCCTAAGTGAGAGCCAATGTTTTCATGTGTTTTTGCAAGGTCAAAAATTCAAACTTTAGACCATGAAAACTAAACCCAAGTATAAAAATCTTGCTTAAAACCCTCCTAAACCCTCCTCTAGATTAGTCATCCCTCTATATCATGTCCATTATGACCTTGTAGGTCCTCATAGTGTGTTGTACATACTTACCCTTGTGTTTGAAATTTGTGATAATACCATTCAACTCATTCAAAGGGGTTTGCTTTCAAAGGTGAATTCTCTAAGTAAGCCTATAAAGGTTACTTTTAGACTTTTCAAAGTAGATGTGTATTTCTCAGGACTGATATGAAAGCCTAAACTCATATGGTGGTGGTATTGAAGATTTTGAAGAGTTATGGAACTGATTTTGGAAGATTTGGGAAAGCTTCGGAGAGGATTAGGGATAGTCATAAAGAAAAGCGGTTTTTAGGGGTAAGGAACATACGAGTCTAAAATGGTACCTAAACTTTGGCATAGGATTCCAAAAGTTTTGAGTTGAGTAAGAAAGCCAAAACTTAATCATTGGAAATATTTAAAAGTCATCTACATGATAGAATCAAGAAATAGTTCACAAGACATGTTTGCTTTTCATGAAAACTAAATTCATGCGAGACACACCCTAATGTCCTGAGGAAAATGAGAAATTTTAGGGAGTTACGGGGAGAAGTGAAGGATGATACCCATCCCATTGATATTTTAATTCTCTTAGTAGTCAAAATCATATACGATTTCATAAAAAAATACTTCCTAGAGCTCCAACAATCTCGTCTTCAAGGTCTATCTCACAAGGTATGTTTCTTATACTTAGCCAATTTTTAGTGAGGACACTTGTCACCTCTAGGTTGAGGTGAAATTTTGTGTCCCAACTATCCCCATTTCTAAATGGACACAAAAATTCACCCCTCCCCAAATTTTCCTCCGTATTCCTCATATGAACATGATAAGAACTCCACAGGCCTATCTCGCCTAGTCCTAGCTCCTCCCGTCATGTAATCAAATGGTGCCACTTGTCAACACAACATGAGGGCACATTTTTTTATCCCTTATGTACCCATTCATAAGGAGAAAAGGGTTCAAGAAAATGTGCCCCACTCTAGCCATTTCTTTTTATTTTCATGTGACTAATTTCTAGCCACGTAGTGCTTAAGCAAGTCTTTCCTCACTTCCTCCTCACAAAATCACGAGCCACTACTTGTCATCACCATATGAGGGCACATTTTTTGGTCCCTATTATCCCCATTCCCAAGGCAAAAATGTGAATATTGGACATTATGTGTTAATGTTTTCATTGATGTCAATTCCATTGATGGAAAAGGGTGGCATAGTGTTGTGTGAGTCTCTATGAGGTGTCTTTCAATGTAAACCATGAAGGTTGATTGGTAGTGCCTAGTTGTGGTGAAGTTATATAGTGTCTATGCATGGTTTCAAGCATGGTGCAAGCATGGATGGTAATTATATGAGTCCAAATGGTTGGTATGAGTTCCATCATGGTCTATGAGATGTGTTAAAGGTGTATATGTGTTTGCATTGAGTCATCATGGTCGCTTATGGGTTGCCATGTTTGAGTCAAGTCATTCTAGGCTTATTCCTAGTCCTAGAGCATGTATAATGGTATGAAGGCATGATTTTGGAGCTTATTAGCACTAACCAAACATGATAACATCATGTTAATGAGATATGTGATATGCATTATGAGTTTCAAGTTAGTACTTAGAGGTTTGACAATGTTTCATGATCCTTGGGAAGCAAGCAGTGAAGACAAGCTAAGTAAGCATAGGTAAGTGATTTTTTTAGAGAGTTTCAGGAATATTTAAGCTATATGGTTAGTATGGAAAGTTAGAGGATGTTATCATGATGCTTCATGACAATTTTTAGGTCATTTTGAAGAATATTTTGCAAGATATGAATATTTTGGCAAAACTGGGTTTTCTAGTGTGATTTTGAGGTAAAAATGGACCTTCTCGATGCTCATCGTTGAAATGTGTGCCATGCATGGGACCCAAATAATTTAAGAGATGTTTTTCCATAGAGCTAATAATATTTTACAAAATTAACGAGGTTGTTTGATCGTCATGTTTTTATGAACGATTGTTAAGAATATAATTTGCTTTGAAACCATAGTTAAAAGTGACTTGGAGAAAAAGGAGTGTATTGAACTAGTTGTGATTGATTTTACAAATGTGATGATTGGAGGTTTTAGAAGACTCCTCCAGATTTCCAAAATGTAAGATAGGGTATGTGGTGATGAGGGGACCCCACTCAAACAGGAAATTTTATGAAGAAGTATAGTTTGAGGAAAAGTTATCTAAAGGAGTTGTGAAATAAATTGACATTATTTTTAGTATGGGAGTTTTAATTTATGCCAATGATTGTTTTATATCATGGTTGAGCTTCTAGAGGGAAAAATGTGCCCTATTTATGAAGACTGGTCTTAAGGCAGTTTTGGAATAGTTTCGAGATGGACTTGGTCAAGGCCTTCCACTAGGATTTTTAAGAAAATGAAAGGTGTTATAGAAAAATGATTTAGAGATATTTCTAATGGTATAATATTTTTTAATTATGATGAGTTTTGATAGGTCATCCAACTCAGTTTGTGAAGAAGAAGATTGTTTGTTTTCTAGGAAAAAATTACTCTGGCTGAAATATTGAGGTAGATGATGCATGTTTTGGATTGAATGA
This sequence comes from Taxus wallichiana var. yunnanensis, assembly GCA_018340775.1. Lineage (NCBI taxonomy): Eukaryota > Viridiplantae > Streptophyta > Pinopsida > Cupressales > Taxaceae > Taxus > Taxus wallichiana. Next base: position 598,311,393 of record CM031241.1, on the reverse strand, counting down.
TGTTTGATATCAATTAGAGAGTTAAAAGGATGATTTTTTTTTCCTTTTTAAGGCCTTTTGAGGTCTTGAAAGTGGTAGAAAGGGTGCAAACTAATTGTGTTTCCAAAACTACTTTATGGGCAGCTCAATTTGGTGAAGAGGAAAGTTGGTATGGTTTTCACATATGGATGTTTCATGAGCTCTAAAAGCATGGATGTGATCTAAAGTTCAAGGGATTTCTAATGAGTGGTTACATGCCATATTTTTGTTTCGTATGTTCTTAACGCCCATAGGTGAAGATTGTTTCATGGAAACAATTATTTGGTGAAGGATATGATCCTTCTTAGTAGTGTTATGCGAAACTTGATTAGTGAAAAAAATATATGAACATGTATGGTGTTTTTATTTCATATTTTACATGTGTGGTGAATTTGGGAGCTTTACTAATCATGATGATGAGGTTTGTGGTTTTTGGTCATCCAAGTGATGGGGTTTTGAGTTATTTTTGAGCTTGTTTGGTATGTTTTAGCATGGCCAACCTACATGGGTCCATTATGAATGTTTTTATGAGTGTGGTGTTATATTTTTGAGTTTTATTGGTTAATATAATTGATCTATACCGACCTATGATATGTTTGTAAGAAGAGAAGCATATAAAAGTGATGTTTTAGTTCATTTTTGAACTAGTGCTCTTGGAGGGAAAAGTGCGAGCTACATGAGAGAGAATGGGTGGTGCTAGGGCATAAAATAAGAGAACATGAAGTGAAAAAAATTCTGAGGAAGGTTTGAGAGCATGTGTGGAAAGGTATGAAGACGAATTAGTCCATGAAGAAGAATAATAAAGCGAGTCAAGGAATGAGGGTTTGAAGAAAGTGTGTGAGTTAAATTACCGATCTCCATTAGTCAGAGGAAAAAAAAAGATATCTTCATTTTCAAAAGGTTGAGTTGGTGCTTGATCATCTTAGGGGTTTGTATCATCCTTGTGGAGTGTGTGCTTCACTATATTAGGGGTCAGTGCTCCTTGCAGAATGGTGATCTATTAAACTAGGGTTTGTTGCTCCTTGTGAAGTTAATGATTCACTAAATCTCTTTCCTTCGTGTAATATAGACATAGTTTTAGTGGGTTTTCTTCCCTTTATTGTTTCCCACTTATATATTGTGTTCTTTTATCTTCTTCTTTGTTTCATGTACTTGTGAATGCTTAGTACACACCCAATATGATCATATGGTTATGAATGTTAAATGGATGAATAAGATGATTAATGGAAGTTATTTTAATTGAGATGAAAGTTTTGTAGGACTAATTTACCCCCTCTTAGTCCATTTTTCTTCCAAAATTTGGTATCAAATAATGTCCTTGAAAAGCAAGTTTAACAACTTGAAGGAGATCCTTTGGAGCACAAATATGAGTAAGTCCTCGATGTCAGGATGCATTAAGAATGAAGTATGATGTTGTAGAGTTATTGATTCATATCTTATAAGATCATATCAATTACATGGAGATAGAGCATTGTCAAAGGCATCAAGGGTTTGGAACCCCAAGTTGAGAGTGTGTCTAAGGTCCTAAAAGTTAAAGAAGAAACTTGTTGTATGTATGAATAAAAATTGAAAGCCATAGAATATGATTTAGAGTCGCATCTAGTAGATTGAAGATGTATCGATATTGGAGAAGAGATATGAAACTCTTGATGATATCTTAGAAATTCAAAGGGATGCTAGAGATAAAATAGGCCTAGGTTTAAAGAGGAAGAAAAAAATGATGAAGGATTTGGACCAAGTTCTAAATCTGATGTGAAGGTGACCAAGAAGGATGATTTAAGAAATTCTAACCCTGTTAGACAACTTAATGTTATGAGGTGTGGTACATATTTCAATGGATATTACAATGTGTGTCATGATTTTGGTCATAGAGTTAGTGATTGCAAAAGAACGTCTCTTAGAAATGGAGAAAAACTCTCCAAAGGTGAATGCCTCTCATGTTGTGAGTTTGGTCATAAGGCCAAGGATCGTGGCTGGAATCTAGTGTATATGAGACACAAGTAAAGAAGAATGGTGTTGTGTGTTGCAAATGTCATGAACAAGGATACATTGCTAGATTTTGTCACCAAGGTGAATCTCTAAGAGCTATTAGTAGGTTTAAAGCATCCAATGGAAGAGTTTTCAAGAGATAAGTCAACCATATGAATGAGTCCAATAATGTCATGTTAGATTCCAAGGTTAAGAAGATGGTTACTCAAGGAAATGAGGTCAAGGGAACTGATTCTTATTCCTATATGTAGAGTAGTATGAAAGTTGAAAAGTCAAATCCAAGTAAGAAGGTGTTAGCATATGGATTTGCACGCATGCAAATGACATGCAACAATGTGGTAACGAAGTCCCTCCTCAATGAAGGTGAGGTTGTCTTTATTGAAAGCCAAAATCTGTATTTACATCTCGTATACATTCAAAATTGTATGTGGGGGGGTTTTAGAACATCAATGGAAAGAAAAGTGAATGAGGGAGATGGAATGGAATGAAGGAAAAGAGTGGAATGAAATGAATAGAAAGAACATGCAAGAGTTAGGTAAAAACAAAGCCAAATATTACATGAAGAATAAAGACGAATAACTAACACAAATAAAACAAAGTTTGAGTTAGCCAAACAAGAACGTGTAAAAGGGAACACACATGAGCAAGTAGATAATCAGAGCTTGATCACTGTGAACTAGAACAACCAATTAATAACGTTGACAATAAGATCAAAGAAAATATTTACATCTAAGATTCAAACACCTAACATCTAATGAACATAAGAACATCAAATGTTACAAGAGACAATGAATGACACACAAAGTTAGTATTCCATTAACTCCAAAATGTTTTCACAAAAGAACACAAAGTTTCTTCCTGAAAGAAAGCTTGCACACAAAAGTATTTCTTCTCCTCTCTCAAATTCACCCTTTACAAATGAGCCCCTGACTTCCTCTTATAACCCAAAAGTTGGTTACAAAGTAGTTAGGGTTTTACATGATCATTAAATAAGGCACTTAAGTGACCTTTGACTTTTTCAACAACTTTATTAAAGACAACCCAAAAATAGAAATTACTTAAAATATCCGTAGTTTCCCAAAAGCAAATAACACCTTTTAAAATATACAATAATATCCAATGCCTTATCCATTGAAATGGGGTCCACCTATCTCAAGCGTATGAGAAATGGACTCTCCCACTTCGTTTGATACCAAGAAAATTAACTCCCTGAGCACCTTGTGAAATTAGGATCTCGCTACTTTTTCTAGTTGAAAGGATCTAAACCTTCCCAAAGTTTCAAACATCTTTTCTTCTTCTGAGGTTCATTTGGTCGAAGAATAGCCTCACAAAATACCTACAATTCAAGAATTCTACTTGGCATATCATTTAAATTAACAATTTTGGATTGAGCGTTCTCAAATAAGTTCTTTAATTTGATGCACCACTCCATTGAAACTGACGAGAAATTGTTGGCAGGAGTGTACATGTCCTTAAACAATTGTGAAAATTGCTCTTCCACCTACTCCAATGAACACCTTTGATTATGCTCATTTACGAGGTTACAAGGAATCTCAGCTATGAATTCTTGAATCAAGGAGAGTGAAGTGAAGGCTTCATTGCACATTCTTTCATAATGGATCATAGAATCCTCGAGAAGCGTCTTCCTTGATTTGAGATGTGGATACCAAAGAAAACGTGTCCCTCGATGTTCAAATTTGAGAATTCCTTCAATGGCTAAAACTGAGGATTCCATACTTGTCTTCTCCTGTAAACTGGGCAATATCTCATCCAAATTTGATATATTAGAAACAAAAGTTTCTTTGAAAGAAAGAATTGGATCAAGATACACACTGACATCTTCATGAATCTTAACCGCAATTTTGATCGTCTCTTGGCCTAAAACGAGAATCTCTGAAAGCCAAGTTTTAGTGACATGGCCTAATGTGTTTATTAATTTTTGACAAATTGAGAGTCTCTTCATCTGGGGCAGCCACTGCATTAGGTACTGGGAAAGTGGATGATATGGGATTTATCAAATGTTGAACATATTCCACCAATTGATTCTTTTTGGCCTTGAGTTGAGAGTTTTGAGACTTATATTTCTCAAGTCTCTTTAACACGATATCAATTGAATCTCGAGCCATCACCATGTCACTTTCTAATGTAGACCTCCCAAGTCCAATTCTGGAAACTTCATAATTAGTAGGTGTCATGGCATCATGCTTCTTATCAATTTGTGGGATGGCGAGATCCACAAACTTATTTCCGTCACTATCCACCATTATTCGAGAAAGCTCCTTAGGCTTCTTTGGAATGACATCATTTGAAAGTTTGAAAAGGGCATAAAAATCAATGTCAATTTCCTTGACAACCCTCTTCCTTTTCTTAACCTCAGAATTAACCTAGGAAGGAGTATCATGCACTATTTCCGCATATAAAATCCTAGAGCTCGAATCAATATTCTCATTATTCTCGACATCATGAGATCTTGCTTGAATCCTATCTATGACCTCGATTTAAGGAGAAACAACCTCAATATCCACCTCTTGATTATTTGGGAGATTTTGGGAAATCCCTTCATGAACTACATGCTCCGAAGTGTTTGATATTTGAATTACCTGCACCTGAGTGGACGCTTGTTCAAAGCATGACTGAGGATCATTTGCCACTAGCTTCTGAGCACTATTAACGATGTGGGTAGAAGAATCTCTACTCGAGGTAGAAAATCCAGATACATGCTCTCTTCCTTCTTTGGGGTTAGGATCTTTAGATCTTTCTCCTCGTGACACGTTACTTAGCGAAGTGGATTTTGGCAACCACTCCTTTCTTTCTTGTTGTGTATGATTGGATGGTACAGAGGTTGATCGAGAAGAGACTTTGGTCAATGGAGGCCTCCTCGTGTTGGAAATTTTTGATCCCAAAGCATGATCTAGAATTGATTGTAATTTGGCAAGTTCTCTATCATACCAAGATATGCTTCTTTCAATAATTGGTTGATTCTTGCTATCAAGAGAAAATTCATCTCTTTTGGTCCAGTCGATTCGAGGCAATGGGGTAAAAGCAACTACATCATATGAGGGATCAATGACATCCTCATCATCATTTATGAATGAATCGGGAGGGCTCTTGATGCGGAAGGCCTTGATCTGAGCAAGTGTTAGGCGAGAATACTCTCGTCTTCTTACTTCATGTTCATCCAAACAAGCAGCCCATAAATCTTCCATGGTAGGATTATGTTGATACTTTGCTCCCATAATCTTTTGCATATATCCATTGATATCAAATTGGGATCTCTTCACATATGGATGGATGGTTATGAGAGTGAACTCTTTTTCCATGAGTTGTGCACTAAAAATATTTGGACATTGGTATTCCCCGATTTGGATTGGGAAATGAATTCCTGAATGGTGCTTGTCACTAAGAAGGTAGTGAACTTGGAATAGTTGTTGTCGCACCAGCTCCATTAATGTCCATCTCATCACTAACGTTAGGAAGTTTCCATGGGGTACCAAAGAAAGCCATTCATGAATGTAGGAAAATGATGAAAATTGAATAAACCAAGGTTCCCCATTCGGAAAATGACACTCATGGCTTCTTTAGAAAACCTTTCCTCAGTATTCCATTCAGGTTTCAATCACGTGGAAGGTGAATGCATCATTGACTCTTCTAAAATGGTGAGAACTATTTTTGAAACTGAGTTGAGGGTAATAATGAAAAACACTATTTGACGGCCCCATGACTCCTCTCATTTCAAGTCCCGAAAATAGCTTTCTTCTTGCTACCGCATAAGTTAGATGCGATGTCATGTAGAAGCATCCAAATCTTAACTTCTATCCATTATTTGTGAAGGGTGTTACTGATGATGGTGGCCCAATCCACAAATTGTTTCTTAGCTAGGATGATACGGATAAAATGATACATCCATGGGTGGAAAACCCTAGCAGAGGGTAGACCAAAAACTCGACTTAGGAGAGTAATCATGTCCCCGATTTCTTCCACGAACTCAATGCGGTATAGTTCTTTGGGAAACCTGTCAATTCGAGGCCTCTTGGTTACTAACCAATTGTTATTAACCATCTTGCTCCATCTCGGGGTTCTTCATCCTAGAATTCTCATACGACTGAATGAAAGTGATATCCACATTCTCAGAAAGTCGTGGTATGCCGAGCAATTCCTCAATGTGCTCTCGTGTGATTAATAGGAAAGTTTCGCTATTATCTTTAAAAATTCCTCATCTCTCAGATCATAGTGCTCAAAGACAAGCAATAACCAACTCGACACCGCACCGACAAGAAATACCGCTACTTGGGGTAGACCACTATGGTAAAGCCTATCCGAGAATATGGTCGTGAAAGAAAAATATGACTTGTTTTAATATTATTATTATTATTATTATTTTAAAAATAATAATAATAATAACCATTCTTGGTTACAAGAAAAAAATGTGAACACAAGCAAAATATCGAGACTAAGCTCAAGTTATAAATCGGGCAACAATAATAATATATATATATATATATATTATGCATATGAATATGTATTAGATATGCATGAATATGTATTAGACTATGTAGACAATTTATTTCTAGCTAAAATGTGACAAAGCTCTAATCTTCACTTCCGGCCGCATTGAAAATGTGCTTGGAAATGTATTTTGCATTGTTAGCCATTAGTGGTTATCCCTTGTCTCCTGCATGGGAAACTTATTTTCTTTGCCTTGAAATTGTTCTTCCTTCTCTTGCGTGGGAAGTGGAAAGCTTATTTTCTTAAAAATGAGTGAAAAATCATGTCTTTTCTATTTTAGACTGTTTCTATTTCTTGTTGTGTGGGCATAAAATTTATTAGGACTGTTCTCTTTTGGAGAAATGCATGGAATTCTCTTCTTGTTATTGTTGTTTTTCTCATTTAAAACCTGTATGCAGAGTTTTATGTTCTTTCTTATTCACTCCTCCTGCTCCTTTGGCTTTTGGCTTGATGATCCGGTCTTTTCTCTGGCTATATCTCCTTTTGTATAAAACTTTCTATGGTTGTCCTCTTGTATTTCTTCTTCACAATGGCGTCCGTTGTATGTTGCGTGATGTGATAAAATATTATGTTCTTCAGAAGAAATAAGAAGCAATCGGAAAGCTTCACACGACTCTTTCCAACAATTCCGACAAAGGAATTTATGAAGCCTAAACCGACTTCCCCTCTTCCCGGGTAGTGGAATTAATTGCTAGGGGAAATGGGGAAAGCAACGGCCAATTGCCAATGGAAATGACAAGGTGGGTTGGCAATCTTTGTTCAATTTCCCCATGTGGGAAATTGGGAGATTTCTTGCCCGTTTGCCAATCCATTGATTTGGCAATTGGTGGAGAAAATCCCACAAGCGGAAATTAAAATAAAATTGCCAGGAAAGGGGAAATCCGGGTTTAGGAAGCCAATTTGGCATTCTCGGTAGTTGGAAGCACAAGCTTACTTCCCGACAAAAATAAAATAAAAAATTTGTCGAATGACTTTTAATAATTATTATATTAATAGTTATTTAATTAAAAACCCCAAATTTAATAAAAAATGATTTTATCAAATAAAGGATAATAAATTAATTAAATATTAATTAATTATTATTAATGCATTTTAAGACTTGACAGGAGGAGTTCTCACCCGAAAATGGATGAAACGAAGACCAAAATGATCACAAAAATGAGAAGATCGTGATGAGAGCGATGAATCACACAAAGTAACACTTTTTGAAAAATTTCAAAATTTCCATTTTTAAATTAATTTTAAGAAGTCAAAATTGGTTGATAATAGCAGGCTCTAATTGGGGACAAGGACTTCATGGACGCAGCAACGGACCCAAACCAAAATATTCGTGAACATGATCTCAACACAATGGGGCACAAAAATGGGGTGACACAAGAGAGGAGACCGAAAAATAGGGAAACAAACAAACCAAAATCCTAATTACCTATGTACATACTGGGAACAACCCATTTTCAATTTTGATAGTGCTTTGAGATATTTCCCACTTTGGGAAAAGGCAAATGAGTTCCATTAGGATATGCTAAGTAATAGGTGTTATCTCCACAGAAATTTCTAATTTTGAAAGGGCCTAGCCACAACGAGTCAAACTTCCCATGTTTTCCTTTCAGTTCACGTCTTTTGTCCCAGAGAAGAACTAAGTCATTGATTTGAAATTATCTCTCCCTAGTTTTCCTGTCAAACAATTTTTTACCTTGGATTGATGTTCCTCAATCCTATTTGCCACTTGACTTCTTTGTTCCTCAAGCTTGCTTAGGAACATGATTCTTTTATCTAATGCATTGGTGAAGCATTCATCATCAACTACCTGAGCTAATTTTAATGCTGGTAACTCCAATGTGACGGGAATTTGAGCATTGGTTCCATACAAAAGTTGAAATGGAGACATCCCGATTTCCCTTTTGGGAGTTATGCAATCAGCCCACAATGCATCATATAACTTTTTATGCCAATTTCTTTGATTTTCTTCGACTAACTTCACAGCACAATGGTAATGATGTTTTGCTCATCGGATTCATCCTGACCATTTCCCTGAGGGTAGTAATCTGATGAATGAGACAAAGATATCCCATACCCATAACAAAAACCTATCATCTCTGCAGAAGAAAAATTTGAGGCATTGTCCGTCACGATCTTGTGTGGAATTCCATAACGAACCAATATATTTTCTTTGATGAAGTCACAAATTACCGCAGTAGATGTTTGTTTCATCGTATAGCTTCTACCCACTTTGTAAAGTAGTCAGTTGCGGTGAGCACATGAGTATGACCAGCACTAGAATTAGGATTCAAAACCCCATGAAATTAAAAGGGTTCTTCAATGACAACTGGCTTTAAAGACAAAGCTTCCAACTTTGGTCTTCCAACAAATTATTGACAAGCTTCGCATTTTGTCACCCATTTCTGAGCATCGAAAACATAGTGGGCCAGTAATAATGTGCTCGCAAAATTTTATGAGTTGTCACTGGGCCAGAGAAATGACCACTACAAGCATGATTGTGGAAAGCTTCCAACAATCTAGGTTGTTGCTCTTTATCAACACATCTGAGGAACATGCCATCAATTCCTTTCTTGAACAACGTGTTGTCCCAAATGACGTACCTGACAACTCTTAGTTTGATAGCTCATTTCTCCTTAGCTATCAGATTCTCTGGACACTCGCCATATGTGAGAAAGTAGGCAATATTAGAATACCATTCATCTGTGGTACTGACAAAAACTACTAGTGGTAAATTTTCTTCAATTGGTTCTTCTTCAGAGTTATCTCATGGTTCATTCTCTATGATGAGTTGGCAGAGTCCTCTTCCTCGAACCAACTTGGTAGGCTTGATATCCAAATCATATTCTTGGATCTTGGAGACCCAATTACCTCTTTTAGATCCTGGTTCTTGTTGTGTCAGCATCGATTTAACTGCATGGTGTCTAGAACTAAGACTTTGGTGTGAGAATTCAACACATAGTACCTAAAGTGTTTCAGGGCTCTCACCACCACGTACGCATGTCTCTCAAGAGGAGTGTAATTAAGTTCATGTTTCTTGAATCCAGAACTCATGAATGCAATAGGAGATTCAATCCCCTCTTGATTGTGTTGAGTCAAAATGGCGGAGATTGTGTGCGGCGAAGCATAACAATAAATTATGAAATCCTTTTTAAAATTAGGACACACCAATGTAGGAGCTTTGGCAATAACACCCTTGATTTGCTCAAATGCCTCTCTACCTTCCTTTGACCATTTGAAGGATTATTTTCCTTTCATCATATCAATGATTTCTTTAGTCAGCTCGGTAAAATCTAGCACAAACCTTCTCAAAAAGTTCACCTTCCCAAAGAAGGAGTGGACTCTAGGCTTACTTGTAGGCAAGGAAAGATTCTTGATAGCTTGAACACGCTCAGGATCAATCTTAGTTCCTTCCTTAGAAATAATATGACCTAGGAGTTTCCCTTCGTAACTCCAACACAAAATCTTTAGAGAAATCTTATGAAGTCTGCATCTTTGCAATATTTTCTCTAAATCTCTTAGGTGATCTCCTCGCTTCTTTGAGAACACTATCAAGTCATCTAGGTATATCACGATGATCTTGTCTTTATAATCTGCGAATGCCATATCCATAGCCCTTTGAAAGGTAGCGTTGACATTAATCAAACCAAAAGGCATTCTTCTATACGTGAACGTACCCTAGGGGGTGGTGAACGTGGTTTTATGTTGATCTTCTCTAGCCACTTCAATCTGATTATAGCCAAAGAAGCCATCTAGCATAGATAGCATTTCCAATCCAGTTACTGCTTGCAAAATATGGTCCATGACTGACATAAGTGGGTAGTTATCCTTCAAGGAAGCCTGATTAAGATTGCAAAAATCCACGCAAATCCTAATTTCTCCATTTTTCTTGCGAATTGGTACAATATTAGCTATCCAAGTCGAATGTCGAATAGGAAACACTATTTGTGCATCTAGCATCTTTTGAACTTCATGAAATATTGTCCCTACAATCTTGGGATTATATTGTCTTTGCTTTTTCCTGAATGGAACTACACCAGGCTTCAAGGGTATGGCATGCTCCATTTCCCTGGGTTGAAAAGACTTCAAGTCTTCATATGAGTAAGCCAAAACATCAGAATATTTGGTAAGGAGGCTTATGAATTTCATGCGTTTCTCAAGTGAGCAACACTTATCGATATTGATCATGTGAGGTTTATCCTTGATACCGATGTTAACTTTCTCATAGTCAGCAGAATTCGTAGGTCCTGCCTTCTCTTTCTCTTTGATAAACCTGTCATGTTTGTCAAAATTTCTTCAAGTGAAACCAATCCTTTGGGAATTTTATTTCCTTTGAGTTGAATGATGCCATCACCAGGATCTCTTCATTCTCAACTCCTTCCTGAATGAGTGAGGTAGTTGATTCGCGGAATGGAAAATCACTTCCTTCAAAGTACAATTGTTCAAAATTATCCCTCTTTTCCAAGAAGGCAATAATTTGTTGATCATCATTAAATACTTGCCAATTTTTTGCATTGTTAGGAACACTTGGCCTAAAAACCATTTCAATGGTGTATTTGTCTTGATCAAACTCTGAATGAGGAATCATTAATGAAGTTGAGACTACTAGAGAATCTTTTTGTCATTCTTTTCACGAGGGATGGATTTTATGGAAAAAGCATCAAAGGCTTCTATCACGTCCCACACTTTATTTTTGTAGTGTCTCAAACGATCATTCTTTACTTGGAACTTGATTTCTTACCTGTTTCACGATCAATTCTGCATCTCCAAAGACTTCCAAATTTTTGATCCCTTTCTCCTCTGCAACTTGGAGGCCAAGGATTAATGCCTCGTACTCTGCAGTGTTGTTAGTATTTGAAAATTCAAGTTTGTAGGAAAAAGGAAATATTTTACCATTTGGAGATATGAGCACCACTCCTGCACCAGAACCCATCGAGCAACAACTTCCATCAAACTCAAGAGTCCATATCTCATTGGAATCTTGGCAAGTGATCTCAGGGGTATGAATTTCTGTAGTCATCATATAATTACCCATACTTGAGCCTTGGAAAAGGATTTGTGCATGAGGATCTTCAGTTTTAGTTACCGTGAACTTTTCCTGAGCTTCCGGCATAAGCTTCTTCATTTCTCCACTGATAGGGATCATGGCGTGAGACCAATCCATTTGAATTTCTCCACCTAGATCTCTACAAAATTTCCTGCTCAACAACATTCCATACGAGGTGGGAATATCAACAACTAAAATAGTTACCTTAACTCACTTTTGAGGGAATTGAGCTAAAACCATTTGGGCATCTTTAATCTGCCCGATCAAAGGAACTTGCTTGGTTTCCATGGAGTAACATGATCTGAATGTTCTTGTATAAGTCAAACCAAGAGCATGTGCTACTTTTTCTAGCATCACATTATCTAAGGCTCCAGAGTCTATAATGTAATTACTTAATTTGCATCCATTGATTAGAAAGGACACAAAGAAAGGTTCAATCTTTTCATTTAAAGGTGTAGTGGCCACCAAAATATTTTGAGTTTTCCCATCTTTGGGAGTTTTCATAATTCCTTTAGAGGAATGAACAATAGAGTCACCTTTGATAAACTGACCAATTTCTCGAGTTGATCCTTATTGGACTTCAAGTACTCTACCTGTGACATGGAAATTTTTGTTTTATTGATATGATCAATGATATCAAATTTAGGCAAAGTAACCATACTTGATGTCTCAGATGTTAGTTCTTTCAAACTTGATGATGGCACACTTTTGACCTTTGCCTCGGGCTTGGTTGATACGAATGTGGAAGAAGAAACTTTCTTCATAGTTGGTTTACTAATTGATTGATCTAACAAAGGCCCTCCTTTCTTTAAGATAGTTTTGACCTTTGAAACCTCAATCACCTTGGACTCTTTAGGAGCCTCATTTGTCTTGGATTCTTTGGGAGTTTCCTTAGAAACCTCTTTATCTCCCACCTTAGTGGTATCCTACTCCTTTTTCTGAGAGCGTGTGAAGACAACGAAGGATTGACTATTCATATCTTCTATAATTTCTTCGTATTCATCTTCTTCCTCTAAACGATACTCAAAGAAATGATTATTACTTTCCCCCTCAGGATCTTCAACTTCAGGTTCAGATGTCTCGAATCTAGCTCTTCCTCATCAACCTCGACGACTTCAACCTCATCATCACTTTCTTCAATGACATCACATTTTGAATTAGTTACAGGAGCTGCTTCAATAGCAAGCCTCGTTGGAGCACCTGTAATCCTAGCTTTGTTGGGAACATATCCTTTTCTTGGGATGTCTTTGTAAGGAGCAGGTTTACTACTTTGAGCAACTTGCTTTTTCAAAGCCAGCACATCATTAGCCAACTTAGTGAGTATAGCTTTTGAAGCATTGGGGTTTCTTGACTCTTTCCCTTGAGGGAAGTTTTCTTGAATTTACCCGCCATGATTAAGTCATCCTCAATTTTGATGGCCAAGGACTGAGCAAGTTCTAGGGTAGCCACTCTAGCCCTTCTCAGCTGATAGCACACTTCTGGTTGTTGTGCGTTAATAAAGAAACATTTTTGTCCATCAAGGTTTGGATGAATCCCGACTGGAACTTTGTTCACCATTTTGTTGAATTTAGCCATGAAATTCCTCATGGGTTCTGTTGGCTCTTTCTTCACCTAAGATAGTTGGGCAAGAAGAGCATGTTCATCTTCTAGCCATCTTGAATTGATTTTCAAACTTAGTTTTCATATCATTCCAATTTGTGATACATCCATTGGGTAGATGATGAAACCAATTTGCAGCAACATCATGCAATGTTTCAATGAAGAGGCGAATAACAACATCTTCATATTCTATTGACAAAACAACACATGTAGCGAAAAAAAGTAGAAATATGGTCATCTTTTGGACGTCTTCCCATCTCCATCGAACTTGGGAAGAATCTTTCTTGATCCTCGTGGGAGTTCATGTGGAGCAGGTAAGGCCAATGGGCCTATGGCATTTCCCCATGGTACGTTGACTGCCATTTTGGGAAAGGTGGTATGTGAAGGTAAAACAATGTGAGCAAGGACAAGTGCCTAACTGGTAGTGATTCCTTCCTTGCTTTCTTTTAGGACTTGATGCAAGGCTTACGAGATCTACGAGGTGTGTTCTTCTTTAGAGGAGATAACTTGAAACCAAATTTTCCTTGAAAGTCAAAAGTGGGATCAGATCGACCTTTAGCTTTTTCTCCTCGCGTAAACCTCTTTCCTTCCAGTTTGAAATCTTTATTGTGAAGGGATCACTGGCATGTTCTGATTAGCTCTAGCCCTTTCTCTTTTCTCTCTTTCTTGAGCTATTTGTGCCTAATAGCTCTAGAAACTCTACTTTCTCTTCTTCATTATCTAGTACTAATGCGGCAAGATGAAAATGATAGTTAGTCGTGCATTTTTCCCAAATAGCTTACCTCAAATCTGATTATATGTCTTCTTGAGTATCTGTAAAAACAAGATTTGGTTACAAGATAGATGGGTTACCTGTAATAGTCATACAACTTATTACCTTGGTGGAAGAGGACCACGTCGGTGAACAATGATCAAAATGTGTCTAGGAGGTCTTCTGGCCACAAGTGCGGGTGCTCTTCTTCTAAGGTCTTCGATGTAGATTTCTCTATCAATGGCTCTATCAACAACCACAAATTGTTGCAAGCTTTCACGGTTTTCCCAAGCTACTATTCAAAGGTTGGCAGCAATGTCTCCTTGAAAATATTTGTCGGGCACAAGGTTCGGTTGAAGAACTGGAGCTTGTGCAGAGGGGATAGTCATAAAGATTTAACCAAGCATTGGTTAATGATTTCTAGAATCCCCAATGAGTCACCAAAAACTGTTAGCATATGGATTTGCACGCATGCAAATGACATGCAACAGTGTGGGAATGAAGTCCCTCCTCAATGAAGGTGAGGCTGCCTTTATTGAAAACCAAAACTGTATTTACATTTGTACATTCAAAATTGTATGTGGGGGGTGTTTTGGAACATCAATGGAAAGAAAAAGTGAATGAGGAGATGGAATGGAATGAAGGAAAAGAGTGGAATGAAATGAATAGAAAGAACATGCAAGAGTTAGGTAAAAACAAAGCCTAATATTGCATGAAGAAGAAAGACGAATAACTAACACAAATAAAACGGAGTTTGAGTTAGCCAAACAAGAATGTGTAAAAGGGAACACACATGAGCAAGTAGATAATCAGAGCTTGATCACTATGAACTAGAACAACCAATTAATAACGTTGAAAATAAGATCAAAGATAATATTTGCATGCAAGATTCAAACACCTAACATCTAATGAACATAAGAACATCAAATGTTACAAGAGACAATGAATGAGACACAAAGTTCGTATTTCATTAACTCCAAAATGTTTTCACAAAAGAACACAAAGTTTCTTCTTGAAACAAAGCTTGCACACAAAAGTATTTCTTCTCCTCTCTCAAAGTCACCCTTTACAAATGAGCCCCTCACTTCCTTTTATAACCCAAAAGTTGGTTACAAAGTAGTTAGGGTTTTACATGATCATTAAATAAGGCACTTAAGTGACCTTTGACTTTTTCAACAACTTTATTAAAGACAACCCAAAAATAGAAATTACTTAAAATATCCATAGTTTCCCAAAAGCAAATAACAACACCTTTTAAAATATACAATAATAATCAATGCCTTATCCATTGAAATGGGGTCCACCTATCTCAAGCGTATGAGAAATGGACTCTCCCACTTCATTAGATACCAAGAAAATTAACTCCCTGAGCCGCCAGTGAAATTAGGATCTGTTGCTTTTTCCAGTTGAAAGGATCTAAACCTTCCCAAAGTTTCAAACATCTTTTCTTCTTCTGGAGGTTCATTTGGTCAAGAATAGCCTCACAAAATACCTACAATTCAAGAATTCTACTTGGCATATCATTTAAATTAACAATTTTGGATTGAGCGTTCTCAAATAAGTTCTTTAATTTGATGCACCGCTCCATTGAAACTGACGAGAAATTGTTGGCGGGAGTGTACATGTCCTTAAACAATTGTGAAAATTGCTCTTCCACCTACTCCATGAACACCTTTGATTATGCTCATTTACGAGGTTAGTAAGGAATCTCAGCTATGAATTCTTGAATCAAGGAGAGTGAAGTGAAGGCTTCATTGCACATGCTTTCATAATGGATCATAGAATCCTCGAGAAGCGTCTTCCTTGATTTGAGATGTAGACACCAAAGAAAACGTGTCCCTCGATGTTCAAATTTGAGAATTCCTTCAATGGCTAAAATTGAGGATTCCATACTTGTCATCTCCTACAAACTAGGCAATATCTCATCCAAATTTGATATATTAGAAACAAAAGTTTCTTTAAAAGAAAGAATTGGATCAAGATACACACTGACATCTTCATGAAGCTTAACCGCAATTTTGATCGTCTCTTGGCCTAAAACGAGAATCTCTGAAAGCCAAGTTTTAGTGACATGGCCTAATGTGTTTATTTCTTTTGACAAATTGAGAGTCTCTTCATCAGGGGCAGCCACTGCATCAGGTACTGGGAAAGTGGATGATATGGGATTTATCAAATGTTGAACATATTCCACCAATTGATTCTTTTTGGCCTTGAGTTGAGAGTTTTGAGACTTATATTTCTCAAGTCTCTTTAGCACGATATCAATTGAATCTCGAGCCATCGCCATGTCACTTTCTAATGTAGACCTCCCAAGTCCAAGTTTGGAAACTTCATAATCAGTAGGTGTCATGGCATCACGCTCCTTATCAACTTGTGGGATGGCGAGATCCACAAACCTATTTCCATCACTATCCACCATTATTCGAGAAAGCACCTTAGGCTTCTTTGGAATGACATCATTTGAAAGTTTGAAAAGGGCATAAAAATCAATGTCAATTTCCTTGACAACCCTCTTCCTTTTCTTAACCTCAGAATCAACCTAGGAAGGAGTATCATGCACTATTTCCGCATACAAAATCCTAGAGCTCAAATCAATATTCTCATTATTCTCGACATCATGAGATCCTACTTGAATCCTATCTACGACCTCGATTTGAGGAGAAACAACCTCAATATCCACCTCTTGATTATTTGGGAGATTTTGGGAAATCCTTTCATGAACTACATGCTCCAAGTGTTTGATATTTGAATTACCTGCACCTGAGTGGACACTTGTTCGAAGCATGGCTGAGGATCATTTGCCACTAGCTTCTGAGCACTATTAACGATGTGGGTAGAAGAATCTCTACTCGAGGTAGAAAATCCAGATACATGCTCTCTTCCTTCTTTGGGGTTAGGATCTTTAGATCTTTCTCCTCGTGACATGTTACTTGGCGAAGTGGATTTTGGCAACCACTCCTTTCTTGCTTGTTGTGTATGATTGGATGGTATAGAGGTTGATCGAGAAGAGACTTTGGTTGAATGGAGGCCTCCTCAGTGTTGGAAATTTTTGTGATCCCAAAGCATGATCTTGAATTGATTGTAACTTGGAAAGTTCTCTATCATACCAAGATATGCTTCTTTCAATAATTGGTTGATTCTTGCTATCAAGAGAAAATTCATCTCTTTTGGTCCAATCGATTCGAGGCAATGGGGTAAAAGCAACTGCATCATATGAGGGATCAATGACATCCTCATAATCATTTATGAATGAATCGGGAGGGCTCTTGATGCGGAAGTCCTTGATCTGAGCAAGTGTTAGGCAAGAATACTCTCGTCTTCTTACTTCATGTTCGTCCTAACAAGCAGCCCATAAATCTTCCATGGTAGGATTATATTGATACTTTGCTCCCATAATCTTTTGTATATATCCATTGATATTAAATTGGGATATCTTCACATATGGATGGATGGTGATGAGGGTGAACTCTTTTTCCATGAGTTGTGCACTAAAAATATTTGGACATTGGTATTCCCCGATTTGGATTGGGAAATGAATTCCTGAATGGTGCTTGTCACTAAGAAGGTAGTGAACTTGGAATAGTTGTCGCGCTAGCTCCATTAATGCCCATCTGTCACTAACGTACTTAGGCAGTTTCCATGGGGTACCAGCAAAGCCACTCATGTGAATGTAGGAAAATGATGAAAATTGAATAAACAAGGTTCCCCATTCGGAAATGACACTCATGGCTTCTTTAGAAAACCTTTCCTCGTATTCGATTCAAGTTCAATCACGTGGAAGGTGAATGCATCATTGACTCTTCTAAAATGGCGATAACTATTTTTGAAACTGAGTTGAGGGTAATAATGAAAAACACTATTTGACGGCCCCATGACTCCTCTTGTTTCAAGTCCCAAAATAGCTTTCTTCTTGCTACCGCATAAGTCGATATGCGATGTCATGTAGAAGCATCCAGTCATCTTAACTTCTATCAATTGTTTTTGAAGGGTGTTACTGATGATGGTGGCCCAATCCACAAACTCTTTCTTGGCTAGGATGATACAAATAAACTGATACATCCATGGGTGGAAAATCCTAGCAGAGGGTAGACCAAAACTTGACTTAGGAGAGTAATCATGTCCCGATTTTCTTCCACAAACTCAATGCGGTATAGTTCTTTGGGAAACCTATCAATTCGAGGCCTCTTGGTTACTAACCAGTTGTTATTAACCATCTTGCTCCATCTTAGGGGTTCTTCATCCCAAAATTCTTATGCTTTGTTGGTGAGTGATATCTGCATTCTCAGGAAAGTCAGATATGCCGAGAAATTCCTCAATGTGCTCTAGTGTGATTAAGAGGAAAGGTTCACGATTATCTTTAAAAATTCCTCATCTCTCAGGATCATAGTGCTCAACACAAGAAATAACCAACTTTGGACACTGCATCGAGACAAGAAATGCTACTGCTTGGGATAGACCACTATGGTAAAGCCTATCCAAGAATATGGTATTGCCTTCAGTTTTCACCCGCTCGAGAGAATTGTTGCACATTGATGTGACCCATATTTGTATCAGTGATGTTGTTATATGTTGACTTAATGGAATTGGGAGGGATGATTCCTTGGAATTCATATTTGAGCGTGGATTTGTTTAATTTTTCCACTGGCTTCCTTGATCTTTCTCCGCATTTTTAAATTTCTCGACCATTATGAATTTTACAGAAGAATGACTCAGGCACGTAAAACAATGCAAGCGAGGTCGGGTCTCAGTCTCCGAATCCCCGTCAATGCAAGAAAAATATATGACTTGTTTTAATTTAATTATTATTATTATTATTTTAAAAATAATAATAATAATAACCATTCTAGGTACAAGAAAAAAATGTGAACACAAGAAAAATATCGAGACGAAGCTCGAGTTATAAATCGAGCAACAATAATATATATATATATATATATATTTATGCCTGATGAATATGTATTTAGACTATGCGGACAGTTTATTTCCAGCTAAAATGTGGGCAGTGCTCTAATCTTCACTTCTGGTTGCATTGAAAATGTGCTTGGAAATGTATTTTGCATTGTTCTGGCTGAGTGGTTCTCCCTTATCTCCTGCGTCGGAAACTTATTTTCTTTTCCTTGAAATTTTTCTTCCTACTCCTGCGTGGATGTGGAAAGCTTATTTTCTTGAAAAATGCGTGAAAAATCCTATCTTTTCTATTTTAGACTGTTTCTATTTCTTCTTTGTGTGGGCGTGAGAATTTATTAGGACTATTCTCTTTTGGAGAAATGTGTGGAATTCTCTTCTTGTTACTATTGTTTTTCTCCTTTAAAACTGCGCGGTTTTTTATGTTCTTTTCTTATTCAACTCTTCCTCCGCTCCTAGCTTTTCTTTGATGATCCGGTATTTTCTCTGGCTATATCTCCCTTTTGCATAAAAATTTCTATGGTTGTCCTCTTGTATTTCTTCTTCACAATGGCATTCGCAGTATTGTGGGATGTGATAAAATATTATGTTCTTCAGAAATAAGAAGCAATCGGAAAGCTTCGCATGACTCTTTCCAACGAGTCCGACGGAGGAATTTATGAAGCCTAAACCGACTTCCCCTCTTCCCGGTAGTGGAATTAATTGCTAGGGGAAATGGGGAAAGCAACGACCAATTACCAACGGGAATGACAAGGTGGGTTGGCAATCTCCGTTTAATTTCCCCATGTGGGAAATTGGGAGATTTCTTGCCCGTTTGCCAATCCATTGATTTGAAAATTGGTGGAGAAAAACCCACAAGCGGGAAATTAAAATAAAATTGCCAGGAAAGGGGAAATCTGGGCTCGGGAAGCCAATTTGGCATTCTCGGCAATTGGAAGCACAAACTTACTTCCCCGGCAAAAATAAAATAAAAATTTATCGAATGACTTTTAATAATTATTATATTAATAGTTATTTAATTAAAAACCCCAAATTTAATAAAAATGATTTTATCAAATAAAGGATAATAAATTAATTAAATATTAATTAATTAATTATTAATGCATTTTAAGACCTGGCGGGAGGAGTTCTCGCCTGAAATGGATGAAATGAAGACCGGAACGATCACAAAAATGAGACGATCACGATGAGAGTGATGAATCACGCAAAGTAACACTTTTGAAAATTTTCAAAATTTCCATTTTTTTATTAATTTTGTGAAGTCAAAACTAGCTGATAACGAGAAGGATACTTCAAAATCAAGGTGCTCAAGATTGATCACATGAATTATGTCAAAGAGGTTTCTAGTTTTGTTAAGGTGGAAAACAAAGTCAACAAGCCCAAGTCAAATCAAGGAAGTTTATTTTATTTGGTTAAAGAATCAAGATCTCGAAGAATGTCATTGTGTCTATCTCGCCATCCATTCTCTTGTTCATGAGAAGTTGAAGAGGCTATATTTTTGGGACACCTTAAGAGTAATAAGGTATGGGATGTGATCTTTATAAATGAATTCTATGTTTAATAGATCTTGGTGTTGATAGGTGTTTATTGTGTTGAGGTATGTTTTTTATTTAGTCCATACATCATGTTTTGTTAAGGTGTATAGGTTTTTGTCTTGAGTTTTGGAGTCTAAACTCTCAAAATGATTCTTATTCATCTATGAAAGGTTTGAGTTCAAGAGTACTGAGTGTGTCTCAAATATGGAAAAGGATGGTATAGTGTATCATGTGAAATTAAGAAAAATTATGGTCTAAATTTTCTATATTATGATTGTATAAATAATGAAATTCCTTGTGTTTACACCTTGACAAGAAAGCCACATGATTAGGTTTATGATTGTGTGTTCTTCAAGAGAATTCTTACTAGGTGTCGATTTTGTGTCACTAATTAAGTTTTGTTCTTGAAATATGAAAGGTTTTAGTCAAGGGTTGTTTGAGAATGTTTTGTAGAGACTTGAAGGATAGTTTAAGGACTTTACATAAGGTTGTCAAGTTTGTAAGCTCTGTCAAGAGTATCCCGAGTATGTTAGTCTCGTGTGTGTCCACATCTGCCTTATTCTTCAAGTCAAAGGTTTATAGTTATACATTATGAGGCTATGAAAGACCAATTTTGAGTTCCATGAATCATTTATGAGGGTTGAAAATGTGTGAATATTATCTCAAAAGGTCATCGAGTTAAAGAATTCTAGGTTTGTGTCATGTGTCATATGTCTTATGATGATAGTACTCAATCATGGTTTCATTGTCAAATGTAATATGAATAGACTTTGGTGTACATGAAAGAAGAGTCCCTTTGCATATAGGATTAAGTGAAGTATTTCAAGTCATTGGAGTTTCTCAAGGACTAGGAGACAAGATTGAACTATGCAAAATATGGTCATTTAGAAGGATCTAAAGGTTCTCATAGTCAAGATTGGATTTGTGCTACTAAGAGTCAAGTTAGTGAATATGATGCTCTGTTTTGTTCCAAGATATTATGTTGCATATGAAGGTTTGCAAAAGGTGTGTGTGCATTCAAGGTATTTATCTAACGTGAAAAACACGGTGAGAGTATCAAAGCGGGATCAGAAAGGTTTCTTATATGATGGAGAAGGATTTAAAGATATAGATAACCTTTATGATGAGTACTAAGGCTTGATAAAAGTATGACGAGTTTGATAAAATGCATTTATGACAAGGAGGTGAAGCTAGAATATATCCAAGGAATATAAAACATTTGTAGGGTTAAAGATGGTTTTAACAAGTACAGGTCAATTGATTCATGGTAACAAGTACATGACAAGGTCTGTATCGACTCTCTTGAATCATCTTCATAATATGTTTGCAAGGGAAGGTAAGTATTCTTTGTGCTCTTCAAAGATGTTATCATTCACAGTGAGTTGTCACAATAAGTATATGGTGTCAAGAAGGTTAGTGAGAAGCAAAGTTTGGTCTAGTAGTTACAAGGATGTTAATGATTTTAGTATGAGGAGGTGCTCACGCCCAAGGGAATCAAGTTTTTTCCATCTCAAGGACATAAGTCTTACTATGCTTAAGGGTTGTGAGGTTATTAGAAAGTGTTGTAGAGGTAAGCTACATGTGTGCAAAGGCATGAAGCTTGTTCTTCAAAGGAATTTAAAGTATGAATGATTTTATTGTGTTTGGTTATTCATGTTGCATCACGAAGTTCTGAGTTTGTTGACCCAAAATCAAAGGAAGAGAAAGGTGTCCTATCTTAGGGGGAGCTTGTCCTTAACCATGTCAAGGTATGAGAGGTATTATGAATCTAAAGTATACAATAATGGCTTGATTCAAGAATATTGGTTCTAAAAAGGTTTGTAGCATTACCTCAAGCTAGGCAAGAAGTCTGTTAAGAAGATGTAAGATACACATGTCTATGTATGGCTCAATGAGGTATGTAGTAATTTCTTGAGTAAGATCATTGAACATGATGTAGGTTATAAATTTATCTACCTCTTGAGATGCTTTTTCATAGAGATATTTATCACTAGTCGGTGTTAAGCCTCTTAAGATGATAATTGACATAGAAAAGGGTAGAAGTTATGATTATGCATAAACTATGATTTAAAATAGAGGATATCATCCATCTATTAAAATCCATAGTATCTGACCAGTACTAAAATGAAGAGTGACAAGTATATTAGTTTCCATAAAGAAGACAGGAAGATATTCTAGATCCTCAAGCAAGATAAGATGATCTAAGTGAGATAAAGTGACATTGGTTGACAAATCTTGTTCTATAGCATCATGAAATAAGATAGAATGTATTTCTAAAGCTCATTAAGATTTTATAGTGTTTTAAATCAAATAATTTTTCTTTTTATGAAGGAATTATGATGATCTATGATGGTCATGATGTATTTAAGGTGACGATAAGGTTACTGATAGGTAGAATAAAGCGCTTGTTGATAAGTGCAAGATCTCATGTATGAGTAATTTTTGTGTTGAAAGAAGTTATAATTTATCAAAGTTCTTATAGATGATTGTGTACATAGATGGTAATCTGAAGACATGGAGAACTCACATGGGGAGTTGTCTATGAACTACAAATAGTGTCCTAGGTGACTTGAAGACTTGTAAGACAAATGGGATTGGCATGAGCAAGTATAAGTACCAAAGGCTTTACAAAGGTAAGGTATGACTATTCAAAGATCTTTGAATCTGCAGAAGTATAAGAATGTGGTTAAGGTGTGATGGTCTATTAAGGTAGGAGGAATCAGTTTAATCATGAAGTAAGAAATCTAGGTACTCTGGGGGTCTAAAAGAATGTGTTTAGAAGTGGTTGATAACTTAGAGGTACATTTCAAGTGTAAGTGAGTAGAAGGTTGTAATGGCATATGATGGATAAACGAAAAAAAGTCTCATGATAGTGACTGAGCATCTACAGGCATCCAAAACAAGGTAAGAACTTAAAAATTTACATTTTTAATTAATTTGAGGTTGTGATAGTCTGGGGGAGCCATACAAAGATGATTCATATTGTGTTTGAGCTTTTAGAGCTTGAAGAAGTTTGTCAAAGTTTGACAAATTGTTTAGGGAAAATTATCCTAAAATAGGATATCCTAAGTTTGGAGGCAAATTTTGTGATTTCTTGCATGATGCATACCTAGTAAGAAATTATTGAGTGTGAATGAAGATAAAATAGGAGGATATCATCGGGGAACTTTGTTGATCATCAATTAGGTCCATGGATCATCATATGCTCTGGTGAAGTCAAAGAAGACTAAGTTAGTCGAGAAAGTAAGTTGTTTTTGCATTGTTGTCATTGTGTGTTGTCATTTTCCATATCTAGTTATCATTTTATCCTTATTCATAGATTTCAAAGGGGGAGAGAAGCATCAAAAACATTAAAATGAAGTCATGTAGGTGTGTCTTCTCTTGTTGGTTTTCATCAATAATTTTGAAGGTGGTTTCCATCAATGACAAAGGGGGACATTGTTAGCCATTGTGTGTTAGTGTTTTCATTGATGTCAAATCAATTGATGGTAAAGGGTGTCATGGTGTTGTGCGAGTCTAAGTGAAGTTTCTTTTAGTGTAAAACATGAAGGTTGATTAGTAGTGCATAGTTGTGGTGAAGTTCTATAAGTCTAGACATGGTTTCGGGCATGGTGCAAGTATGTATGGTCATTATATGGGTCCAAATGGTTGGTGGGAGTTCCATCATGGTATATGAGATGTGTTTTAGGTGTATACGTGTACTGTATTGAGTCATCATGGTCATTTTATGGGTTGACATGTGTGAGTCAGGTTATTCTAGGTCTATTCCTAGTCCTAGAGCATGTAGAATGGAATGGAGGTATGTGTTTTAGAGCTGATCAATCCTAACCAGGAATGGTAGCAGCATGATAATGCAGCATGTGACATGTATGATGAGTTTTAGGTTAATTCTCGGAGAATTGACTATTAGGATAAATCTTATTATCCTATTATTTAATTATGCATAGGTTAATTATTTAATTAATTTTAAATAGTTATATTGTTATATGGTTAGTCAACCATATTTGTTTGTATTCAGATTGTTATATTGTTTTAAACAATATATTTGTCTTTATGTAATTTTGCTTCCCGGATGTTATTGGAAGCTTGTTTATTCTGGTTTGTGGTTGCACCTGTGCAACTCATTTTCCCGGATGTATTTGGCTGTGCAATATCTATAAATATTGCAGCCCATCCTCTGTAATTCTTTACTGATTGAGATCAATAAAATCTACACAGGCTTCCGTCCCTGTTTCTCAATCGACATTTGGTACCGGAGCGAGAATCGGACTCAGTAGAGGTGTGGAAGAGAGAGCAGCAGAGAGAGAGGAGATTGGAGAAGTGTTTGCAGCATTTGAGAGCCTGTGTAGCCTCGTGCAAACTCCCAGCCCCATCCCTGCCTCCCCCACAACCTCCTGTTCCTTCCATTTAAATTTTTTTTTCAGACCTTTGGTGCACTCGGACTGTGCAAAATTTCTTCAAGATCTTGCTATATTTGGAGGCCGTGTGAAGAAGGACTCCATAATAGGCGCAGACCAGAGAGGGCAGCAGTTGAAGGAGGCGTGGAAACCCCTGCTGGACCTGAGAGGAGTCTTCCACGCACCTGCACAAAGAGACAATCAATAAAAAAAAAGAAACAAAAGCACAATGGCATAGCAAAGAGAAGAGGTCATTTGTTTGTTATATTTGTTATATCATAGAAATGGCATAGCATAGAAACAGTATATTTGTTATATCAAAGTATATTTGTTTGTTTGTTGTGAAAGAGAAGTGGCCTGCACAGTGGAAGTGTATTCCAAACAAAGAAAAAAGCCTGCAAAACAAAGCAAAGCATATCATACAAAAGAAATAAAAAACAGAGCCAAACACAATAGAAACGGTGGAAGAAAAGCTGAAACGGCCTTCTCCACTGCGCTGCGCCAAATCTAGCCTCCATGCTCGACTCCGCACCAACAAGCACAAAAAAAAACAACGGCCAAAGCACAAAAAACAACGGCCTTCTCCAAATCCACGCGGATAGAAAAAAGCAAAAACAGTGCGAGGAAAGAAGGAGGCGGCATGGAAAAGGCGTTCACAAGCAAAAGAAGATAAAAACGTTTCAAGATCCGGATTTTAAGCATGGAGAAAACCTAAATCTGCATTTCCACGCATGCAGCCACGTGGAGCTTCATTCAAATCACGTTTTTTAAAAGGTTAGTCGTTTTTTCACTTGTTTAAATACAATATGCTGCGTTTCATATTCAAACAAGCCTAAGCGGCCAAGGTGGATAGACTAAACGCCTTAGAAGTGGGAGGTGCATGGTTCAAATCCCACCCCAACTTCACATTTTGAAATTTGGCAGATTTTTTGGCGGTTTTACCAAATTTAGTGGCAAAATTTGAATTTAGTTATAACTAACTAAATTTAGCGGAGAAATCCCTAATTTAGGGTAAAAAAATTTCTCCCATCCGGTCTTGTTTTCTCATTCCGATTTTTCGCAAAAAGGAGACCCATCTAAAAATTGCATTTTCAGCTTTTTTGCAATTTTTAGCATTTTGGGCTCTGAGGTCACCAGACCCGAAATTTTTGCTGTCATTCAAATTGTCTTGCATATTGTACTAATTTTGCGTGAGTTGCACAATAGTCAAAAAAATTTGTAACTACTCGAAATCGCATAATTGTAATCAAAAACATAAAAATTGGTTTGAACACTCACGAGATCCTAGATCTCATTCGCAGCGTTCGGTATATACGGTGCCTCTGGGAAGCGCTTACGGGTAAAGCCGTCGCGACTACTACTGCACTTAACGCCTAATATAGCTGCAACAACGTCGTCTGGGCATCGTCCCTATAAATCGACGGGGAGTAATAAGGTCACAGTGCACACACTATGAACCATCCCATCCGTCTGTGAACGATTGCAAGACATAAATCCGGACTGAGAAATTATCCGAGTATATAGCGAAGTTACGCGCATGAGGATATTTCTTTGAGCCGTGTCAATAATCGCATTGCACCCCATCGATCTTGTCTTGGTAACACGTGATCGAATTCTTTCACGTACGTTAACGCCTCTTTCACGTCATCACGGGTATATAGAAAGGCGAGCTTCTTCCACGTACCGCGGTATATCGGAAGGGCGCGTATATAGAAAGGTTCGGTATATCGAATCGACGACGGTATATAGATTAGGAGACCTAATACACCTGGAGTGATAAGAGCCAAACCATCGGTGATCTCTGCAAAATGGGCACCAATGCCCCCAATTTTTTTCTTCCGGATTCACAATTGCTCGGAGGAAGCAACTATGCTTTGCTTGAAGACAAAAATCAAGACATAGCTTGAGTTTGAAGAAATCGCTGTTGTGGATCGGCACTCTAACCGAGATCACCAACGGATGCAACACAACAACGACAATTTGATAGAAGCGGATCAGAAAGCAAAGCTCATCATCTTGTTTGGAGTATCTCGACGATGTGCAAGCCCACATTCGAGATGCTAATCAGCAAAAGAAGCTTGGGATAAGTTTGAGCACAATATATGAGGCCAAGAACAAGAATGTCATACTCAATTTGCAGAGTCGGTTACATACATTGAAATTCAAACATAATGAGAAAATTGAAGCCTTCTAAGAAGAGTTGCGAGTTGAGGGCTTCACTTCTAGCCTTAGGAGAAGAGGTCAAAGATGAGTCTCTCGTTCCCATTGTTAAGAGCTCTCCTTCGTCTTACCGAATTTTTGTCAACTCTAAACTTGTCGAGATACGACAATTAGTTTTGACAAGCTAGTAAACCTCTGCTGTGAGGAAGCAATGCACAACAAGGATGATGAAGAGGAGCAGTACCTTTGTCTTCACATCAAAAATGGAAAGGAAAAGGTAAAGGAAAACCTAAATCCTTTCGAAGTCCCCACATCGAATCGGTATCATGGGGACAATCAACGAAGAAACAATGTCCAATTTGCGAAAAGAGGACATGACTTACAAGATTGTTGGTTTAACACATATAAGAAAGGTTCATCAAGCAATTGGTCCACAACAAAAAAACTTACAAGGGACAATAAACAACTATCACGGGCGAAAAAGGGGAATCTGGAAAAGAAGACCCCACCAAAGAAGTAATATTGCCTGAGCAAAAGAACAATGATCGACACAATGAAGACTTCTTGTTCACCGCTCGATCAAGTGAACCATCCACGTCATCTAGTGACATCTGGTATGTTGATTAGGAGCCACTCGACACATGGCAAGCCCTGAGTGGGTTTATTTCAATGAGGACACGCCATCGAAAAATCATGTTTCGTTGGGAGATGATTCTTCATATACGGTGAGGATTGGAAACATTTCTCTACCCCTTGGTTCACGCAACTACGAGACTATCGGATGTTCTATATGTCCCACGGGTTGTCGAAAAGAACCTTCTTTCGGTCGATCCAACTCCTAGATCACAACCTGAAAATTGACTTTGATAGTCAATCCGAAGAAAATGTTTTTAATTCGAGATAAATCCAGGCTCGAAAATAATTGCAAAAGCCTCAAATGTGGGACGAATGTTTCAACTTGATTTCATTCACAAAAATGATTAAGCACTTGTGGCTAAAAACTCCACCTCGGCTCGGTTGTGGCATCGGAGATTTGGTCATATAAGTTTCAAATATCTCGAAACACTTCGCCGGGTAATATGGTACATGGGCTACCATCTCTTCGAAGGATACGAGCCAAGTGTCCTCACTACAGGAAAACAACACGAGTTTCATTCCAAAAAGAGTACTTTCCGAGCTCATGGTAAACTTGACTGGTTCATACCGATCATGCGGTCCGATGCACGGCAAGTCATTCAGTGGTTCCGATATTCATGCTCTGTGTTGGATTATTCACGAAAAATGTGGATTTTTTTCTTCGAAAAAGTGAAGCCTTTGAAACATTCAAAAAGTTCAAAGTGGCAGTTGAGAAAGAAACTGGTCGTCACATCGAAACTCTCCGCTCGGATCGAGGGGGAATTCACCGATGATGAGTTCGAGACTATCTACAAACTCACGGGATTCGTCGACAAATGTCTCCTCCACACACATCGCAAAAAATGGTGTTGTTGAGAGAATAAATCGTACTATCATGGAAATGGTGCGATGCATGATCGATGATTCGGACTTGCAGAGACATTTTGGGCGAAGTGAAAAAAAACATCGTATTTGTTAAACAAAGCGCCACAACTACTCTTGATGGAATTACACCACAAGAAGCATGGTCAAAAGGAAACCATCCATTGCACACCTCGAGTATTCGGGTGCAAAGCCAAACATGCACATACCCAAACAGACCAGAAAGAAATTGGACATGAAGTCACAAAATCTCATCTTCATTGGATACAGTGAAGAGACTCTTGGGTACAGACTAATGGATCCTAAGACCAGAAAAGTCTACACAAGCAGAGATGTTGAGTTTTTCGAGAAGAAGGAAGCAGAGACTTCTCCTCCTGACTCATGAAGATGTAGATTTTTCACCTCCTAATGTTCCCTCGATATGAAAGTGATGATGGGGATGATGGTGTTGATCGAGATAGAACCACAACCCATGGGAACAGTTCAACGTATGCCTAAATGGTGTACAAGTACATTACGAGATGCAAGATTGGATGCTCCATTTGGATACATCCACCCTGGACCACGGACTCATGTAAAGCAAGAGAAGAAGTTAACTTTGCTTTGATGAGTAAGGTTATTGAATCGAGCAGCCCTCTGCAGTCCGAGAAGCCCTACATCAAAAGCTTGGAAAGATGCCATGGATTACGAATATCAATCGGTGATAAAGAATAACACTTGGTGTTGATCTTCCACCGGAAGAAACCCATTGGATGCGAGATGGATATTCAAAACTAAATACAAAGCAGATGGGACAAGTGGACAAGCACAAAGAAAGACTTGAAGAAAGGGTATGCACGTTGATTATGAGGAGACATTTGCTCCCACGGCTAAGATCAAAATGATCGGGATGATCTTTGCTCTATGTGTGATTTGGATGGAAAGTTCACCAAATGGATGTAAAAAGTGCCTTCTGAATGGAGATTTACTGAGAAGAAGTCTACATGACTCAACTTTGAGGGATATGTAGTACCCAGTCAAAAGAAAAGGTATGCAGACTCGGAAATCTCTGTATGGCCTAAAACAAGCACCAGGGCATGGTACATCAAGATTGATGAGCATCTCGTCATGACATGGATTTGTCGAAATCCGGGAAGAAAGAGAATCACATCTTTGTTTCTCGAGATGAAATATACCAAGACAACGCTCGAGAAGTTTAGGATGATGGATTGCACACCAATTGCTACACCTATGGAGAACAGACAGTTACAATTATCTCGTTCGAGATCCATCTCCCGAGGTAAGTGCCACTCTCTATCGTCAAAGCATTGATTGGGAGTCTCATTTACCCGACCTACACTAGACTAGATATCAGCTTTGCAGTGAGCTATCTATCCAGGTTCATGCGAACCCAAAATTTGTCATTGAAAGCAGCAAAATGCATTTTGAGATATCTCAAAGGATCAGTGGATCTTGGTCTAGAATACGAAAGAACGAAAACTTCTTCTTGATTTGGATATTGGATTCGGATCATGCGGGTAACATTGATGATAGAAAATCCATTGGATTTGTATTCTTTATGGGATCTGGACCAATATCATGGGGAAGTAAGAAACAACATTTTGTTTCTCGCTCTTCCACGAAGGCTTGAGTATCGTTCTGCGGAGAGAAGTCATGCAGTGAAGCGATTTGGCTACGTCCGCATCTTGGAAGGACTTGGAATACCACAAGACAAACCGACCACCATGAATGTTGACATGAAGGTGTTCTCAAACTTGTTCGCAATCCGAGTTTTTCACGAGAGAGACAAAACACATTGAAGTTCGAGTTCATTTCATACGTGAACATGTGTTGAAGCACAACATCCACTTTCGATTTTGTCCAACGGCTAAACAACGAGCATATATTTTCACAAAGTCACTGCGTGACAAGTTCGAGTTGTTGAGCATTTCTCTCCTCATCTCTTGAACAATGCACATTAAGGGGGAATGTTAGGATAAATCTTATTATCCTATTATTTAATTATGCATAGGTTAATTATTTAATTAATTTTAAATAGTTATATTGTTATATGGTTAGTCAACCATATTTGTCTGTATTCAGATTGTTATATTGTTTTAAACAATATATTTGTCTTTATGTAATTTTGCTTCCCGGATGTTATTGGAAGCTTGTTTATTCTGGTTTTTGGTTGCACCTGTGCAACTCATTTTCCCGATGTATTTGGCTATGCAATATCTATAAATATTGCAGCCCATCCTCTGTAATTTTTTACTGATTGAGATCAATAAAATCTACACATGCTTAGTCCCTGTTTCTCAATCGACATTGATGCAGTGTTAAATTGTCCTTGAGAAGCAAACATGTGAAGGCAAGTTAACTAAACACGTGTAAGTGAGATTGGTTGGAGATTTGTAGTCCTATTTGAGATATATGGTGATTATGGATAGTGAGAGGATGTTGTCATGATGCATCAAGACAAGTTTCGTGTCATTTTGAAGAATATTTTTCAAGATATGAAGATTTTGGAAAAACTAGGTTTACAAAGTGTGATTTGAGGTAAAAATGGACCTTCGATACTTGTTTTGAAATGTGTGATATGAATGGTACCAAAATACTTTCATAGATGTTTTTCCATAGAGATAATAATATTTTACAAAAAAATGAGGTGGTTTAATCTTCATGTTTTTATGAACGATTATTAAGAAGATACGTTGCTTTGAAACCCTAGCTAAAAGTGACTTGGAGAAAAAGGAGTGTATTGAACCAATTTTGATTGAGTTTACAAATGTGATGATTAGAGGTTATCGAGGAATCCTCCGAGTTATAAAAAGGTAAAATAGAGTATGTGGTGATGAGTGGACCCCACTTAAAACAGATTTTTTTGAAGAAGTTCAGTTTAAAGAATGTTGTCCAAAGGAGTTGTGAAATAAATTGACATTATTTTTAGTATGGGAGTTTTACTTGATGTCCATGATGGTTTTAGATCATGGTTGAGCTTCTAGAGGAAAAGTGTACCTATTTATGAAGATTGGTCTTAAAGCAATTTTGGGACAATTCTCGGATTAGTTTTAGAGATGGACTTGGCTTAAGGCCTTCCACTTAAGTTGAAAGAAAATGCAAGGTATTATGGAAAGAGGATTCAAAGATATTTCCAATGGTATAATATTTGTTTCATGATTATGAGTTTTGATAGGTCATCCAACTTGGTTTGTGAAGAAGTTTGCTTATTTTCAAAGATAAAATTGTTCAAGATGAAAGATTAAGGTAGATGATGCATGTTATGGATTGGATGATGTTCTTATCGCTTAAAGAGTGAATAGGGATAAATTTTGTTACTTTTGAAGGCATTTGGAGGTCTTTGAAGTTGCATCAAGGGTGAAAACCGCTTGTGTTTCCAAA
This sequence comes from Taxus wallichiana var. yunnanensis, assembly GCA_018340775.1. Taxonomy (NCBI): domain Eukaryota; kingdom Viridiplantae; phylum Streptophyta; class Pinopsida; order Cupressales; family Taxaceae; genus Taxus; species Taxus wallichiana. Next base: position 598,279,611 of record CM031241.1, on the reverse strand, counting down.
AATGCTTTCTGGGCAACTCAATTTAGTGAAAAGGAAAGTTGGTTTGGTTTGCACATATGGATGTTTCGTGAGCTCTAGAAAACATGGATGTGATCTACAGGTCAAATGATTTCTACTAAGTGATTACATGTAATATTTGAGATATTTTGGTATGTTATTGAGGCCCATAGGTAAAAATGGTTCTTGGAAACAATTCTTTAATGAAAGATATGGGCCTTATTAGGAGTGTTATGTGAAATTTGACTCAGAAAGCTAATGTATAACCGTGGATGGTGTTTTATGTCATTTTTAACATGTGTGGTGAATTTTGGAGCTTTACTAATCATCATGATGAGGTTTGTGGTTTTGGTCATCCAGGTGATGGGGTTTTGTGTTGTTTTTGAGCTTGTTTGGTATGTATGAGCATATAAAACCTAAATGGGTCCATTATGAATATTTTAATGAGTGTGGTGTTATATTGGTCGAGATAATTTATCTAGAATGATCTATGATATATTTGTAAGAAAAGAAACTTATAAAAGTGATTTTTAGTTCATTTTTGAACTAGTGCTCTTGGAGAGAAAAGTGTGAGTTACATGAAAGAGAAGAGGTGGTTTTAGGACATCAAGTAAGAGTAGATGATGTGAGAAAAATTTTGAGTAAGGTTTGAGAGTATGTGTGCAAAGGTATGAAGACAAATTAGTCCATGGAGAAGAAGAATATAGTGAGTTGAAGGGATGAGTGTGTAAAGAAAGTGTGTGAGATGAATTAGTGATCTCCATTAGTTGTGGAAGCAAAAAAAAAGATATCTTCATATTTATATGGTTGAGTTGGTGCTTGATCATCTTAGGGGTTGTAACCTCCTTGTGGAGTGGGTGCTTCACAATTAGGGTTTGGTGCACCTTATAGAGTTGGTGTTATACTAAACTAAGGGTTAGTGCTCCTTGTGAAGTTGGTGTTTCACTAAATATCTTTGATTTGTGTAATATAAGTAGATTTTTAGTGGGTTTTCTTACCCTTGAGGGTTTTCCACTTATATATGGTGTTAATTTGTCTTCTTCTTTGTTTCATGTACTTGTGAATGCTTAATACACACCTAATATGCTCATATGGTTATGAATGTTAAATGGATGAATGAGATGATGAATGTAAGTTATGGTAAATGAAATGAAAGTTTTGTAGGACTGATTCACCCCTCCCCCTCTTAGTCCATTGTTCTTCCAACATGGATAAGAAAATGTACCCCACTCTAGCCCCTTTCATGATCATCCATGTGACCCGGTCTCAACCCCTCATGTGCTAAGTGACGGTTTTCTCATTTCCTCATTCTGTAATCGAAGGTGACCCTTGTCAAGCCTAGGTGAGAGAAATTTTTTTGGCCCTCTTGTCCCCATTCCCAAGGGGACAAAGGGACAAGAAAATATGCCCCATGTCATGAAGTGAAAAACCTAAAATTTAACTAAGTGTTCTTACTTGATGTTACTTTGCTACTTTGCTTCTCTTGTGAACCAAAAACACAATTAGAAGATTCAAAACTTAAAATAACTTTTCTCACATAATTTATTCACCGAACTCAATTGTTGCTGAAAAAAAAACCTCCAAAAACATGGAATTTCACCGGACACGAACAAAATTCATCCGGGGCATCCATAAATGCAAAAACTATAAAAAAAAAAACTCACAACTTTCAAACCTATAATATATTTCGCTTGATATTGTTTAGTTGTTCCTCATTCTAGGTGCCTTGAAGAAGATTATAAAAACAAAGTGAATGATGCCCTAAGTTTTTAATGGCGAGAAAACCCTAGGTTCATGCCCTAGATGATGTTTTTTCACTTTTCAAGCATTCTATTTGCATGTGTGAGTTTATGTGTTATCATTGATGTTAGAGGAGTGCTATAGGATTCTTGGAATGATGATGATATGAAAATTCAGGATGATTCATTGTTACTGAAAGTGGACAAGGTGAGAATGGCTTAGCCTAGTAAGCCTAATCAAGTGTCCTAACTAGCATATGTGATAGAGCATGGTGGATAAAGTTTCATGATGGCTTAAGGAGTATGGTAGAGGCATGGATAACATGATTGGAGAGTGTTGAGGACTCACGTGAGATTTAGAGTGTAGGTACAAGTTGTGAACTCAATTACATGTGCTCATCTAGACCTAGTCTAAGTGCTCGGAGGAAAAATGGAGCATGAGAGTGAGGTATAGAACCATGTGAGCTATTGGAAGCATTTAGGTGAGTGAGACATGTTTTATTAGAAGTGTTAGGGACTTTTAGAGAGGTTTCATATTGAGGTATAGGGTTCTTATACTTTGTTTTGGCTTAGAACATGAAAAAACCTAAGGCCTAGTCATGCAAGTCATGGTGGTTGAGAAGATGCGAGATACTTGAGCTAAACAGATGATTGGAGATGATGTTAAAGGTTTTGTGATGGTGTGAGAATAATTTTAGGTCATTGTGAAGATAAATTTGCAAGTTATGATGTTTTAGGAAAAATAGGGTCCAAGAAAGCATGATTTCTAGCTCGATAGGCAACTTCATTTTCTCACCTTCTCTCACACACTTTGCATGGTAATTTTTGGCTCTCATGAAAGATTTTACATTGAGCTAAGATAATTTTGAAAAAATAATGGAGTGGTTTCATCGTCATAATTTTATGAACAAATGTTAAGAAGTTAAACAACTTTTTATGAGTTTGAAACCCTAGTTTGATAGCGATGGAGAAGATCTTCTTGGTAGGTGCCCAAAATGGAATGGTTTTGAAAATTTTATTATTGGAGGTTGTAGAGGAGTCCTACAAATTTATAATGAGGTATGTTAGAGTTTGTGAATGTATGTGGGCCCTAATAAAAATACAATTTTATGGAGATTTTCAGTTTGTGGAAAAGTTGTCCATTGAAGCTATTGACTAAATCACCATTTATAAAAAATTGGGATTTATAATAAATGTCCATAATAGTTTCAGGTCATGGTTGAGGTCCTAGAGGGAAAAGTGTGCCTTATCTTTGAAGACTAGTTTTGGGCCTAAAAGGGAAGTTTAGTAGTGTTGGAAAATGGAAGTGTTTGAGCACTTGTGAGCATGATGAAGAATTATAATGGCCTTAGAGATGTTGAAAAAAACCAATGTGACATGTTTCATGTTTGTTTTTATCCTTGAAAGTGTACTTAGTATCCTTAGATGACGTCACAAGTTAACCTAGTTTAACTGGTTCGGGATATAACTTGCTTTGGCTAGAAGATTGATGTAGAAGACCCATGTTTTGGGCGATGCTTGATATACATTTTAGAGTGAATAGGGATGAATTTTGTTTCTAATGAGTGCATTAGAGGTCTTGAAAGTGACAACAAGGGTGCAAACCAGTTGAGTTTCCAAAACTAATTTTATGGGAAGTTCAATATCTTTGAAGTGGAAAAGAGGTGTGATTTGCATTGATGGATGTTTCATGAGGTCTAGTAAGCATGAATGTGTTTTATAGGCCAATGTATTTCTAGTTAGTGGTTAAATTTCTTAGTTGAGGTGTTATTCTATGATCTCGATTGTCATAGGTGAATATGGGTTCTTGGAAGAGCCATTTTTGAGTAGGAAATAGTCCTACTTGGGATAACGAAGAAAATGATTGGTGCAAAGCATTGTGTGATATATGTTGTTGTTATGATGTGTTTGAAATGTGTGAGGCCTTTGGATGCTTGAAAAATAAGGGTGAAGTGTTTTTAGGTCTTTGATGAGAAAAGTGATGGGGTTTTAGGCCTTTTGGGCTTGTCTTATGTCTTGGTGCATGGCCGAACTACATGGGTCATTGTTATAAGTTTTTATAAGTGTAGTGTTATATTTTCATGTTGTGACAGCCAATGTCTTGGGTCAAGACCGACCTATGTTATGTTTTTGAGTTGAGATACATATAAAGTAAATATTTTGGTTCATTTTTGAACTAGTTAAAAAAGATAGGGAAAAATATAAGCTAGGCGAGAGAGTGAAAGTGGTTTAAGGGAATCAAGATAGAGCTGAGAATGTGTGTGAATGTGTACAATGGTATGGTGATCCAAATAATTCCAAGTTTGAGCTTTTCTAAGTGAGTTAGGAGAATGTGTGTTTAAAGAGGGTTTGAAGGTGTATGAGTTGAATATTATGATCACTATCAATTGTGTGTTTGTTGGTAGCACATCTTCATGAAATTCGATAAAAATACCGTATGATGAGTCATATTCATGCAAGTATATTGTTGTGAGTAATCAATAAGGGTTTAGGGGTTGGTGCTCCTTGTGGGGTTGGTGCCTCACTAAATAAATCTCTTGTGATGTGTAATATTCACTTGAGTCCTTTGTTGTGAGTAATATCAATAGAGGTTTTTAGTGGGTTTTCTTCCCCTTGAGGGTTTCCCACTTATATCTTGTGTTATTGTGTAATATTTCATGGTTATGCTCTTGTGGATGGTTGTTGCAAATTGTTAAGATCACATTAATGTACAATTGAATGTTAAATGGTGTATGCAAGATAATATGAATTGTTTAAGGGTTTTGAAGGACTGATTCACCCCCTCTTAGTCCATTGTGATTCCAACGACTAGTATGATAAAAGGTCATTTTTGAGAAATTTAATCACTTGGAAGGAGATCCTTTGAAGCACTAATATGGTAAGTAGACAGGTTCAATCTAAATTACTTCCTCTGATCATAATTATAACTTATTTGAAACCCCTAGGGTTTGACATATGTAATTCCATCTTTGATGTGTGTTTACCATCTCAATTTTCTTTGAAAGTTAATGAAAAATGAAAAGAAGGTAAGGAAGAACATGCTTTGCTTAAGCTTTGTAGAATCAAGGACAAAATATGAAGAATGTCAAATTTCTCAAATTACCTTTCATAGTCAAGATGAAAATCTGATTTGGTATATTAACAGTGGGTGTTCAACTCATATGACTAGTGACAAAATAAAATTTACCTCTTTGAAGAAAAATGCATCAGGGGTTTGTTAGGTTTGGTGATAACACTACCATAAAAATTGTAGGAAGGGGCTCTTTGAGTTTGGATAATGGGAAGACCCTCACTAAGAATGTCCTATATGTTGAGGGACTAAAACACAACCTACTCAGTGTAAGTCAAATGTGTAAACAAGGGTATATCCTAACCTTTGATGATAAGGGATGTAAAATTAGAAAAAGAGAAACAAGTAAGCTTGTTGCCAAAGCTAAGAGGATTGAAAATAACATGTACATTTTGAAGGAGGTTAACAAAGAAATATGTCTTATGAGCAAGTTGAATGATAGTTGGTTATGACATAGGAGATTAGGCCATGTAAACTTTGATAATATTGTCAAGATCAACTCTAACAATTGTGTGAGGAACATGCCAAGAATCAACAAACCTGAAGATACCTTATGTAAATCTTGTCTTCATGGAAAACAAACTAGAAGAAGGTTTAAGACCAAGGAACATGATTCTACTACTAGACCTCTTCAACTAATCCATACTGATATTTATGGACCTATGAGAACAAAGAGTACATCGGTGATTATTACTTCATGCTTCTAATTGATGACTATACAAGATATACTTGGGTTGCTTGTTTGAGAAACAAATAAGATGTATGTGACGTTTTCAACTCATTCAAGGCTCTCATTGAAAATGAGAAAAATGGGATATTTAAGAGCATTAGATCAAAAAATGGAGGTGAGTTTTGGCGATTCGTTTGATGAATTTTGTAGAATTCATGACATTAGAAGGTAAATTTTCAGCTTCTAGAACACCACATCAAAATGGTGTGGTTAAAAGAAAGAACATGATTGTTCAAAAGATGGCAAGAACTATCTTAAATGAATCCAAACTATCTAATGGTTATTAGAAGGAATCAATTTGTACATCTGTTTATATCCTTAACATATGTCAAACAAGGGTAAATAGTGATAAGACTCCATATGAACTATGGAAAGGTAGACCAACAAATGTGGAACATTTTAGAGTTTTTGGATGCATGTGCTTTATCAAAAGACTAAAGAGAATCTAGGTCTGATGAAGGCATATTTATTGGAGAATCATCAAGAAGTCTAGCTTATATTTGTTATAACAAAAGGTTGAAGACAATAGTTGAAAGTGTAAGTGTGAAATTTGATGAATCCTATCCCATGAGGTCCACTCTCAAGACAAAAGAGTCATCACAAGCAACTGAGCCTAAATAAGAAGAAGAGGCTATGCATATAAAAGAAGAGGAATATGAAGAAGAAAAACAAGACACCAAAGCACCATCAAGATAGATTAGGAGAGATCACCCTAAAGATCAAATCCTAGGAAAGAAGGATGTTGGAGTTACTACAAGAAGGAAATTGGTAAGTCTTCAAAACTAAAAAAAATATGCATTCTTATCAAAATTTGAGCCTAAAAATGTTGAAGAAGCAAGCAAGGATGAATGTTGGATCAAGGATATGAATGAAGAACTAGATCATATTGAAAATAATAGAACTTGGGAATTGGTTCCTAGACCAAAGGATAAGAATGTTATTAGGACTAAATGGGTGTTTAGAAATAAACTCAATGAGAATGGAGAAGTTACAAGAAACAAGGCTAGATTGGTCTGTAAGGGGTATGCACAAGTTGAGGGAGTTGATTTTGATGAAACCTTTACTCCAGTAGCTAGCTAGAATGGAAGCCATTAGATTATTTCTAGCATATACAGGGTTTAAGGGATTTAAGGTGTATCAAATGGATGTCAAATCTTAATTTTTAAATGGTAATCTAGAAGAGGAGGTGTACATTGAGCAACCTAATGGATTTTTTTATAGACAAGAAGGATTATGTATGAAAATTAAAAAAGGATCTTTATGGACTGAAACAAGCCCCCAAGGCATGGTATGGAAGGCTTGACAAGTACCTGATTGAATGAGGTTTCAAGAGAGGATTTTTGATAGTAACCTACATATCAAAAGGAAGAAGGACATTTGTTGATTGTGGTAGTATATGTGGATGATATCATATTTGGGGAAACAATGAACTCATGACTCATGAATTTATAGATGTTATGAAAAGAGAATTTGAAATGTCCATGCTTGGAGAGTTGTCCTTCTTTCTAGGACTATAGGTCAATTAGTCTAAGGAAGGTATATTCATATCTCAAGACAAATATATCAAGGAGATGTTGAAGAAGTTTCAAATGGAAGATTGTAATCCTATTGGAACCCCCATGGTCACAGGATGCAAACTAAGAAAGGAGGATGACTCACCTAAGGTAAATCAGATTGAGTATATATCCATGATTGGTAGTCTCTTGTATGATGTGACCTTAAGACCATATATCTTGTAGGTTGTATGTCTTGTTGGAAGGTTTTAGGAGGATCCAAAGGAAACTCATTTATAAGCGATGAAGAGAATCTTGGATGTCTCAACAGATTGTTGAGTATGGGCTATGGTATCCAAAGAGTGATAATTTTGAATTGAAGGATTTCATAGATGATGATTAGGTAGGTAGCCTAGATGATAGAAGGAGCACTAGTGGAGGAGCATTTTTGTTGGTGTCTTGTTTCCTGGATGAGTAAAACGTAGTCTTTTTAGCTCTTTCCATATGTAAAGTTGAATATGTTGCAGCTATACTATGTTGTGAAACGTATTATAGATGATGTTGGAAGCACAATGGATTGAGAGGGGGTGAATCAAGTCCTTATAAACTTAATTTCAATTTTAGGTTGTTCAATTAAACCATTAATCAATTAACCATCCATTAGAGTGTGCACAACGTCATATAACATACATTCAATTAACCATGAATAAGAGAAGCAAAAAAATAACACAATATGCAAGTCAAAAACCATCAAGGGGAAGAAAACCACCAAAAATTATGATTACATTACTAAAATAAAAATATTTTAGTGAAACACCAACTTCATAAGGAGCACCAACCCCAAGTTTTGTGAAGCATCGACTCCATAAGGAGGCTCTGACCCCCCAAGATGATAAATCACCCACTCAAATACCTTTGAATAAGATCTTTGATGTATTTGTTTCTACAAACCTGATTGAGATCATTGATTCAACTCGTTCACCTTGAAACCTTTATTCAAACCATAGCTTCTCAAACTTACTCCATATTTCAATTTCTTCACTTCTCTTTGCTTAAAACCCTTGAAAAAATCTTCCAAACATCTTTCAACCTATCATGCACTCTCTCATATCTCAACACATGCCTTGGTACCTATAAAACACTCTCACATAGGTCACACTTTTTCCCTCTTGCTCAACTAGTGCAAATTTGAATTCAAACATGCACTTTATACCCTTATCTTGATTCAAACACACCAAGTTGGTTTCCATCCTTTGGTTCAACAAATTAAAATTTAAAAAATCCCCAAAAATCATCAAAACATTCACATATGACCCATATAGGTCGGTCATGCCCAAAACCTTCATACTTGCACCAAAAAGGCTCAAAACCCCATCACTAGGATGAGTAAAATCCACTAACACCAAAAATATGATTAGTAAATCTATAAAATTAATCACACATGTTTAATATATAATATAACCATCATCCATGGTTACAAATTTACTTGGACCAATCAAATAATTCATAACATAGGCCAAAAGGCTCATATCCTTCACTAAACAATTGCTTCCAACACCTTGTCTTCACCTTTGGGCCTCAAGACCACTCAAGATCAACTCAACTATGGAATGTAACCACTCTATAGAATAATAGAGACATGTCTAACACATCCATGTTAGTTATATCTCATTAAACCTCCATAGGTTCAAACCATAACTACTTTCCTTTTCTCCAAATCATGTTGCCCAAAAACCTGTTTTCAAACTCAACTTGTTTGTACCCTTTTCCCACTTACAAGACCTATAAATTCCTTCAATAGGAAAAAATTTAATCCCTCTTCACTCTCTTAGTGATTTCAAGCATCAATTCATCCATCTTATGCTTCATCACTTCATTCTTTAGAAAAAGTAATCATGTCCTAGAAAACCAACAATATTCTTGCTCACAAACTAACCTATAAAACCCATCAAATCTCATCATCATGAGACAATAGTTATACCAATGTAAATTCCTCATAATTCTCTTTCTAGAACATATTAGAACTGATTCCAACTACAAGTGGAAGACCTTGACCAAACCCATCATTGGAAACTTCCTGAAACTTCCCTTTGACTAGTCTTCACAAATAAAGCACACTTTGCCATTTCGAAGAATCATCATGACCTAAAATAACCATTAAAATAAATAAAATATCACATACTCAAAACACTATCCATTTAATTTGCAACTCCTTTAGACAACCTTTTCCTAAATTGAACTTCTTTATAAACATGTTTGTTAGAGTGGGGTCCACTCATCACAACATCCACTAGAATACCTTTCTCAAAACCTAGAGGAGTCCTCTACATCATCAAATCATCATACCAGTTCTAGAAATCAATTATGGACACTTATGAGAATTGTATTTCCTACCACTTTTGACCTAGGGTTTCAAACACACAAAAAATTGTTTACCTTATTAACATTCATTCATAAAAATGTGACGATGAAATGACCTAATTATTTTTGTGAAACCTTCTAAACTCAATTTAGAAACATCCCTAAAAGCCAAAAGGTCCCATGCAAATCACACAATTCAAGGTGAGCATCAAAAGGTGCAATTTGAGCTAGAAAACACCCTTTCTTGGACTATGTTTCATCAAAGCGATGTAATTTACAAAATTCTCTTGAATGACTCAAAAATTTCTCACACCTCTAGGAAATATTTGTGCATCATTTCCAAGAATCAACATAGATCAAATATCTCTCCAAATTCTCATCCCATCTCATTTACATGACTAGCCCTTAGGGTTTTGCATGGTTTAAGCTAGGGTCAACTGAAACAACATTGTAACTAACCATGAAACCTCTCCAAAAGGTCATAACATACCTAGAATAGCTTGTATGACATAATTTCATGCTTCTATAAGTTCACATAGCTCTACACCTCAATCTCATACCTCCTAGCACCTAGACCTGGTCTAGATGAGCACTTGAAACTTGGTCTTCAACCTTGTACTGTACATGTACCTTGAAACTCATGTGAGTGCATAAACACTCTCTAAACATTATTTTCATGCCATTATTAAGCTCCTTAAGCCACCAATCAACTCACACCAACATGCACCATCACGTAGGCTAGCTAGGTAACTGAATGTGTTTACTAAACCAAGCCAATCTAATCGAATCTCCTCGAAGCTACCATGACTACACTGAATCTCCATGCTATACCCATACTGAGCATACTCTGACTCCAATCCATCATCCTCTTTGTCATTAATGGGATTTTACATCAATGATGACACCTAAATCACAACATGCTAACAAATGAGACAAACCCTAGAAGATTACAAGGTGGAGTGTAATGGGCCTACCCTATTTACTTGTGATAGTATAAGTGCCATTAGTGTTGTCAAGAAACTAGTTTTTCACTTCAAGAAAAACACATTCGAATAAAATACCATTTTATGAGAGATCAAGTTAGTTAACAAAGGATTAAGTTGGATTAATGTTGTCCCATATTTTCGCGAGGGCAAAATTCACTTGAAAACAAGACAATTCTACCCTATGGTCAATTTTTTCATTATAAACCTTACCCACACCCATTCAGGTCAATCTATCCCCTGTGCTAGGATTATCATCCATTCATGTAATGTCTATATCTGTGGTCCCACTCTCACCCATGTGGAAAATAAAAAAGAAGTTCAAAGGAGTCTTTCAAGACAATGCCTTTCAAGGTGGATCTTTCAACAGACTTGGGAGTGGCTATTTTTAGCCTTTCTCAAGTCGGTGCACATTCTCCAGAGCTGATTTTAAGTCCTAAATTCACCAATCAATTGTATTCATGAGCCAAGATCATTTTGCAAGTGATTTAGGAATATTTAGGGAATATTTGGAGATTCAGGAGCAAGTTCAGCAAAAGTGGGTTTTGGAGGTCAAAGGAGCTTGCAAAAAGAAAAAGCACCTAAGCTTTGGGAGATGATTCTGGGAGCTCTAAAATGAGTTAGAGGTCAAAAAAATATCAATATAAATCTGATTCAATTCCCTACATGGTGGTAATCTCAGATTTTTCACAACACCCATGCATTTCTTTCCATAACTCATTCTTCATAGGCACAACTAGTGATCCCGATCAAAAAGGAATTTTTTTAAAGGTTGAAAGATTAATCAGACCTTCTTACCCATCCCATCCTTCTCAAAAATTTCTTTATAGTCAAAATCATATAAAGAAGTTCCTAAAAATTCATCCGGAGCTTTGACAATGTCATTTTCAATCTCCTCTCCAAGGTACAAGCTCCGTACTTAGCCAAATTTTTCAATGACATGTCTCACTATGAGGCTAATGTGAAATTTTGGTGTTCTATGTTATTTTATAAGGGGACAAGGGGGAAGAAAATGCACCCCACCTTAAGCCTCATAGACCCACCACATGACCCTAGGGAGGCTCCGATAAACACCTTTCACCAAATTTCTAGCCCCGCTCTAACTCACTAATGCTTAACACTTGTCATATCTAGGATGAGGCACACTTTTTGTGTCTCTATGTTCCATTCTAAAGGGGATAAGAGGGGGAAGAAAATTCACCCTCACCGCCTTAAGTCTCGGGGACTAATCATATGACTTCGAAGGCCTCTGTTAAGCACCTATGGCTAGTTTTTGAAACCCCCTCTCCTCACTCCGCATGCATGTAAAGTGTTACCACCAAACTAATGTTCAATTTTAGTGTCCCCCTATCTCATTCCAAGGGGACAAGGGGGGAAAAAAATTCATCCCCCACCATGCTCCCGTAAGTTTCCTCACATGACTAACAACTAGCTCCCATGTGCTCAAACCAAGCCTTTTACAAAATCCTTAACTTTGTGCATGTGTGCCACATGTCACTTGTGGGCATAAAACACATGTTTGGTGTCCCCCTATCCCATTCCAAGGGAAAAGAGGGGGCAAAAAATTCACCCCCTTCCTCTCTCCCTCTCATGCCTATAAAACCTAACACTTTGTCATTTTCTTCACTCCCCCTGCATTGCTTTGTTTTTACCGAAACTCTGGTGAAATTTTTCCAAATTCCTTCATCTCCATTTTTCTCCTTGCATTCACCCCTCCATTTTCCTATGATTATGGTGGAATAAATTTCATGAAAAGCTTCAATTTTTAAATGCTATGGGCACTTTTTTTTCCAGATTGACTTCATAGGCTACGAAGAGAAAATCTCCATAACTTGGAAACCGGTGCACAGATCAACACGGAATTTTTTGCATTCTTCAACATTTCTAGGAACCTTGAAGACCAAAGTGAAAGCAATTGCATGTATGACTTAGATTTTTTATGGAGATAAAATCCAGATTTCATGCCCTCAAATTTTAAAATTTTATTTCCCGTTGTTCCATAGAGCGATTTGAGCTAGAAATTTGTATGAGAGATAAAGAGGAAAACCCATTTCAAAAAAGTTGGTTTCATCAAATCTAAGGTCAGGAAAGCCAATTTCCAAAAATATTAAGTCTCCACATGAGAACTTATTATAAATAACAAAGTCTTACGAGAGAAAATTCTGCAAGAGCGGTGTGTACGAGGAACATATAGAGGAATGAGAAGAGTAATCAAAGGTGGAAAATTCAAAAAGGTGAAAAAGATCAATTTACTAAAAATTATAATTCCCATCCTGGATACATGGAAGTGTCGATGTCAACCATGAAGTTCAAATTTGTAGGACTTGGACGAGTATCAAATCTCTCCTTTGAGTACTCATATGTGGGGACAATAATGTCACCTAATTGGACCTCGAAGATCTCAAAAAATAGATGCTTGGAGGACTTAGAGAGTCAGTGGAGGAAAATTTTTTAACGAGTGAGCTATATGTGGTAGGTGGACATCCAGTCTCAATGTAGGATGTAGAATTGGTTTTGGATTGTTCTCACCACTATGAACCTGAGACCGGAACCATTCAAGTAGATGATGACTTAGCTAGGATGTAGAATTGGTTTTGGCATGTTCTCACCACTATGAACCCGAGACCAAAACCATTCGAGTAGATGATGGCTTAGCCCTAGTAGTACTTGATCCCAAATCCATCTCTCATTTAATGCATATCCCAACTTAGAGTAGTACGAATATTATTTTGAAAGAGGTGGTAGAAAATAAGTGGATCAAAACAAACTCATACCTTCAGGGCCTCACACTTGGTTCACAGTTTAAACTAGTAAGAAAACCTTCACGGGTGCCAAAGTGCTTCATGAGAGGTGAATTTCATCAAGGCTATTAAGATGCAATCATCCTTCTCGATTGGGTGATGGGAAAAGAAACCTCAAAGTAATTTCAAGATTGGATGGCTTTATTCATGTTCATGATCACGGAATAAAAGTAGAGAATTGATTGGGGATAGATCATCAATGACAACCTACACCACCGGTTTCTAGTACTTAGTCTCGAAGAAGTTCAAAATGAATTTATATCTGGTGTACACTCTTACAAGTGTTAGGAATTTCGAACCTTTGGGAGGAGGTGAATCGGTGCTTATAAAAACTTTACAATCAATTTCCACTTACTTAATTTGTTATTGTTAAACTATATTGATTATCATAATCATGCTTTATCAATCATGAGAAATAAAGAGAGAAATAAATGCACATACACATGAGGAGACAAGATTTAATATTGGAAACCCTTCTCGGGACAAAACCCACCGAAAATAGAGAACTAATTTATCTGACTTTCCTATAGAGTTCTGATTATTTCATGATTGAGCTTGACTCAATATGGAGCTACTGACTCCAATTGTAGACACCAAAATTAGGTCACACTCCCCTTGGTCCCTTTTTGAATAACCAACTTAAACATATTCACCTAACCATGACCCCCTACCCCACATTAATATTAATTTAATTATTTACAATTAAATTAATACTCATCCTCACTTCATTAATTATTTAAATACCTCAATTAAAACTAATTTCCACCTCACCTAGACACCTCACCACAAACCTATTTTTAACATATTTCCCCTTTACTAGGACTCAACATTCACTCATCATAACTAACCACATTCCTGCTCATTAAAATGTAACGTTCCGTTTTGATCTGCGAGAATAGACTGAACTAGCCCAAAAAGATTGCTTTGGGATATGTCAATTTTAGTAAACCTAGGATTTCTCACCTTAACTAACGTTGGTCATCTCGAAACCGGTGTTGGTTTCCCTAAACCATCGTCGATTACCTTTTTATTCCTTTTGGTAACCTTGTTTGAGAGGTTGGCACATTCTCAAGTTTTTGGAACAAAGGAGATTTGCATGCAAGCAAAGAACTAGAGCCCTTTCACACGTCCAGACAACCATAGCCAACACCAAGACTGATCAGAAGGTATTTGCATTCACGGTAGCATTCTCAGGAAGCATGGCCATAGCACTGAGCACCATTCCATAGATCAACCGTCACCAACATCTCCAACCACCTCTCCACCACTACAAGAATTTAGAACCCTTATGAACTCCAAGTAAGTTGGTTTCTCCTCTGTCACTTGCAGTTGTATTCTCTATTTTCCTTCATCTATTCACTTCCTTACTTAGATCTATCCCTTAGATTTCTCTCTATCAACCACCCCCTCACACCCCACCTAAACTTCACAAAAACCTATCCCAAAACCGTCTCCCTCATGTAGACCTCACAAACACCCTCCAAACTCTTTGTGCAATCATAGAGAGGACCCAAAACTTGTTCTACAACATTCCCTAGTTCTCCACAGTCACCGACACCGGTTAACCCTAACCGTGGTCGGTTCATCTTATACCGACATCGGTCTCCTCAATCGATATCGGTCATTGTGACTATCAACCCAACCTAACAACTCAACCTTTAGTGTATCCTTAACCTCACTAAAAACCTTACCACACCTATTTTGGACCTCTCACCTCACCCTCCCCCACAGAGACCTTTCCAACTATGTTCCGAGACAGAAGAGAGCCCAAACATCCTCCACTGACTCCCTGCCACTTTTCATAGTTACTGATATCAGTCACCCTAAACCGGTATCGGTCCTACCTAAACCGACATCGGTCACCCTAATGGTGTCGGTCTTTGTGTCTAATAATATTGTTCCAAACCAACAACCTAAGTATCGCACCCAAAATCTCACCCAACCTTACCAAGACTCTATGTCGTGACCTATAGACCACCTGCACTACCTACAACCCAATCCAAAACCTTTACTTGCATAGCATTTTAGTATTTAATTGGATCAACGTTGATAGTAATCTGAGGCACCCAAATCAGAACGCTAGCACTAGATTCTTTTACTTACATGTTTAAGTTGTTTTATATTGATTTATAAACAAGTGGATTGATACCTTATAGGAAGTATCATACTTCTCGGATCTAGCATACACTAGGAAGTCCACTATCATATACTATTTAACTCTCTTTTTGTGGTCTTGTTTTGTATTTTAGGTAGTTCCTCCTAGCCAAAAGGAAGCTCTCACAACCAGCATTGGATCAATAAGTCAAAACGCATGCAACGACCTTCAAATCGACCATCACAACAGGTATTCCTCCTTGGTCCATACCCTTATCTGTTTTGTCTAAATCCTTTAAGAAAACGGTGAAACATTTTGGCACACCCGATGGGACCCATCCGAGGTTCCTTGCATTTTTATTCATTCCTAGGTGAAATTTGTGTGTTTGTTTCCCTTTTGAAAAGCTTCCACATTAATTTTCTTCTCTGGAATCTTCCTCTCTTTCTATTGTCTAAAATCAATCGTTTTTTGGTGTTATAAAAAGAATACATCTTTTCTTTCATTAGTGAAAGAACATCCCTCTTCCTATTCATTACTTGCTACATCAAATATCACACTTCGATTTGGGCTTAAAACACTTAAAGAGCATTTTGATTTGTTGCATTATATCTCACATTAAAACTGAGGGCAACCTATACACTAGAAGTCATGCCTAGCTGATGGTTGATGTAACTAAATCGTAGGAAGCACATTCTTTCTTCTCTCTTTGGCCAAACTACACAATTTGAAATATATACATCATCTTAAAACAACATCCCACCAGAAGAAGATGTCAATGATCACATGATCAAAGGATTGACAGTGGGCACTCAATTGGTTATCTTTGTCCCCATCAAAGAATGGCCCGCCCCACCATAACATAACCTAAAACCTCACCTTTAGAATTTCCTTCTTCGTAGGAAGCCTTCCCAACCAAAAACTCTACTCTAAATTCACGAGTCAGTTTTTAAAATAGCATAAGCTAAACACACTAAATTCACTTATAGGATTTACGTATTTTCTTAGCTTTGTGTTTGACTTGCGTTTTGAGGTGTGAGGTCGTATTCTCCATTTTTCTCTCCTTTCACACTCCATAATCATAGTTGGTGTATTCTAGTTGTTTCTGAGTGTGTCAGGGCTCATTTTTACCATACTTAGACTTCTAGGTTGGTGTTTCATTCCACTTCAATTCACAAAAGGAAACATTTTTCTTCATTCTTCAGATTTCATAGTAACCGACATCGGTCCAGTGACCACCATCGGTTTACATCTGATCACCATCGGTTTACCTATCTGGTGTCGGTTCCTTGTTCTTTTGGTTAGTTTACCAAAAGGACACATATCTCATCTTCTCTTCTATTTAGAGTCTCTGTGTATCCTTGTACTCTCTGTACTCTGATAATAGTCATCAAATACAAATTTCTTGTCTGACAGTCATCAATTTCTACCTCATTTGTTGAAACTGTTGTTTTCTCACAATAACCAATAATGGTTCTTGTAACCGTCATCAATCACCCTTGATCACCATCAATCACCCCTTAACCATCATTGGTTATTTCGATTGGCATCGGTCACTCTGTTTTGATTTTAATCAAAACATTTACAAACTTTCCCTCTTAGATTTTTTTGTGCCATCTCTATTGTTCCCTGTGTCATTTACAGATACAGCTCACTTGATATACACTAATTCACATGGTGTTAAATCGCAGCCAAACTAATGCCCTCGTATTTCATGTCATTTTTCAGTCACTCCCACCTAGTCCATCATCACCATCCATCTTGTCACCTATGGATCTGACTCAACTCATCCTCATCGCTACTAGTGACGAGGAGTTCACGAGACTCCTCAACCAAAATCATGTTTCCCTTAGTACTACCTTGCTCATTCTTCCACTCTAGATTCTTTAGGATAGTTAATATACGGCATGCCCGTATTTATACCTCCCGTTCTCGCCCCCTTACTGCGCCATCTAGCACCAAAGCACAACACTACCATCATACACTTTACCTCCTTTGGTCTTTCAGCTAGATCCCATAGCCACTATAACTGCAGCATCTACGTCATCTATCACACCTGCGACATCAATTGTGCCTCCAACAGCTGCTTTAATTATAGCCCCATCTACACCCACCACTTCACATATACCCATTGCATCACAACCACCTCTGGTGTCAGCAACTTACACCCCTTTTTAAAACCCCATCCTTTCTATCCTGCGGTCCTTACCCCCGATCACCACTAGAGTTATTCTGAACTACCCCACCCGCTTACACATACTACCAACAATCCCTGACCTCATCTATCGCTTATGCTGGCTATGTGCCACCTACATCTATTCCTCTTGCACAGTTCTCATACTCAATGCCACCAAACACTAATATACCACCCACCTCATACATTCAACATCAACCCCCTTTTTCTCGCAGGGGCACCCATTCATCCCACCTACTAACGACCTCATTAAGGTGATGATGGAAAAGATGTAGACCTTAGAAGCATCTAATTTACGCTCCCGTAATCCTTTAATGTATGATGAAATCTATAACGAGCCTATCCATCCATATATTCCCATTTTCCCTACCGGTGCATTGGGAAATGCCTAAATTCAATCGCTTCAATAGTAAAGAAGACCCGCAACAACACTCACAATCGTTCAAATATGGGTGATACAAACATCGCCCACGATGATGCTTTGCTCCTATGAACTTTTCCAATATCCTTGATAGGACCAATATTGGATTGGTATAGTGGATTACCTCGACATTCTGTATTCCTTTAATCAAGTAGCCCAAGCTTTCTTAGATCATTTTTCAATCAATGTTACTAAGAAAGTCACCATGACTAATCTCTATTCAACCCGACAATATGAAGACAAATCTATCGCAAAATTTTTCCCATTTGGAGTTTTATTAACCATTGGCGTTCCAACTACCTCGGATGAACTTATTGAATTGTTCACTAGAGCTTTTCAAAGACACATCTCACCAACTATGCAAGTCCAAACCTTCTAATCCTTTGATGAATCATTCACCATGGCACAAAAATTGGAAATTTGTGCCACTAAAGAAAAGAAAATCCAATTACGGAACAAGAACACCCCATTCAAATCAAGCGATTCTTCTTCATCTTAAAAACCTCAAAATAACTATTCAAATCCCAAAGGATTTTCCAACACGGTAGTTCTCAAGGCAGGTCTACCTCATCCTTCTAATCAAGCCCAACCTTCATCCATTCTTTCTCCTGCCTGTGCCTTTTTAGCTTAGGCGAAACAATGGAAGTACACTTCGATTGAGAGCCCTATTCTTCAATCTTGGAAAAGCTTCTTAAATTTGGAGCCATTACACTTCCTCCCATAAAACCTCATACATGTTTCGATCCTACCGATCCTTTTCTTGCATGGTATAAAGAACACGACTACTGTAATTACCATCACGTTAAAGGACATAGTGATGGATAACTGCATAACTTTTAAAAACATTGTCCAAGAGATGATAGATAATGGAGACCTTGTCGTGGACAACCCGAATGCGCTAGCAAATCAAAATTTGCACATATTTAAAAATTCATTCCCTAATCATAAACCATCATCTAATCAAAATAGTGAACCTTCATCCAGTGACAACAATGTTTGTGAAGTCCACACGATTTTTGATATCGTACCAACTGTTCCTCAAAACCTACCTACTTCATCTATTGAGGAAATCTTGGCATGAGCTCCTCTACCCATAAAGGAGCATACCTCTTCTACTCCTCCACCCATAGAGGAGTCCCCCTCATCTCCCCTTGCTCTCACAGAGGAACCCACACTTTCTATCGATGTCATTTCATCATCTACCTCTCTAACCTATTGAACCGTCAACACTTTTTATTCTCCCATCCACAAGAGAATCATCATCACCTTCTCCTCCACTAAGGGAGAAGTCTACCTCACCCAACCTATTGTCTCTCCTACCCATGGGAGACTCATCAGACATGCCACTACCTATTGGGGAAGTTCCTCCTCAGCAGCCTAGAACCCCATTGACATGATCTCGACTCTTTTACCTACAGAGTCCGAGGCTAGCCAATTCCTATCTCGTAGATATATTTTATAGGGATTGCCACCCAACCTATTCCATCCTCTTCTTCAGTAGTCATGTTTTCACGGTTGGTCGATCGTTTGGATTACGTTGATCATTCCATGCTCTGGAAACATCTTTGGGCTCCCCATTTCGACCCAAATGCAAATATTTCCTGAGGATACTTTCACCATCTACCCAAAGGTATTTTCGGCAACCAAAACAACACTAGCCATGCCGATTGGAATGAATTATTCTTCATCATCTCTACCTACATCCAAACCTTTACCCACGACCAAAACCATTTCAAAACCTAAAAGCCTACTTACACCTATCCCTCACCCATATCTAGACCCATAAATACTTTGGGTTTCATGTCGACATCAAACCTTACTCAACCACCTATCAAATTAGACTTAACCGTGTCTTTCCAAGCCCGCACCAACATTATCATCCTGCCTAAAAGGAAAACCAAACCTTCTATATCGCGTACACCGGTCTCACCCACCACACCTTTGCCACCTTCCCCCTTTCATCCATCATGGGGCTCCATCCATCAACCTTGACCAAACAGTCTCTACCTAAGGCCACCAAAAGCTAAGCGATCTATTGCTTCATCACAAACCTTCGTTACACCTCATTCACCCAAAAAACCAAACTCCCTCACCCTCACTGTGCACTTCTTGCCACATATACATTCGCTAGTACTATAGCCCCAACCTTGCCTATACGACTTGACCCAATGCCATCTACCCAACCACTTCCACCATAACTCGGTTTCCCCCGTGGGTAACCCATCCTCTTCCACCATCTGCTTTCCTTTCTACATCCCGTACTCTCATGTCACCTTTACCCAAGAAGGTGCAACCCAAAGATAAGAACCCACTACCCTCCAATAAGGTAGTTAAACTAATCAAACCTTCCATCGCTAGCTCTTCTACTCCACATTTACCCAAGAAAATGCTAGCAAAACCTAAGACCACTCCATGTACCAAACCAGTGGACTAATCCATTTCCCCTCCTATAAATCCTCTTCCCTCACGATCATCCACATATATACCCAAACCCACACTCACCTTCCATTGTGATCCGTTAGCGGGGTCCTACGACAACATTTTAACTAATCTTTTATAGATTTCCGTCATCACATTACCACCACTTTGACCTTACGATCCTCTCAAACCCAAACCAAAAGGGTTTGATGAAACCAAGATTTGTGCCTATCATCATGTGATAGGACATGATGTTGAAAATTGTAAGGCTCAAAACCATTCTTCTCCAACTTTGTCCTCTGAATAACATTTTTACGATGACGACCTTCCGGGCGAGGACCATGCTCTACCTTCACCATCACCACACATCATCATCCTTTAGCAATTCCACGACCAGTATCTCCACCCCCACAACCATTTTATCCACCTCCAAAATTTGAGATCAACAAGGTCCACATTAGGGAATTAGCCAAATCACCACCCAAATGTCGTTGTGCCCGGACTCATTTCAAAAGGCTCTTATACATCGCTAGGATTTTTCCCTAATGTTGTTATACCTTTCAAGACACACCCTCTTCATCTACCTCCCATCATATTAACATGGTTCATGTTACTACCCGTACTCGAAAAGACAAAGGCGAAGAAAAATCAATTGGCCCATCAACCAACCCTGTACCCAATATACCATCTGCACCACACCCAAAATCACCATCTGTGGACCTACATACCCTATCTCTGACAAGGTTACCCATCGTGCAATGATAAAATAATTACATCAGTCTCCTCTAAAGATGTCTTTGTATGATCTTGTCCAAACTTTCGAATCCCACGAGAAAATCCCTTTTTGAGGTTTTATAATACATTGAAGTTCCACCCAATGAACCCACACCAGTGGCCTCGATTATCACCAATCAACACGTGGTCTCACTAACCAAATCAGCTCCTTCTTCTACCCCCATGACCACTCCTCAAGTCGCCACCCTCAGCTTCTCTAATGAGGAGATTGTACCTCTCTAGTCAGATGACCCTGATCCTGCCCTATTCATTTCCGTCTATATCGATAACATACATGTATGATGCATCATGATTGATGGTGGTGCTAGCATTAACATCATCTCCTCCCACACATACAATCAAATGTGTATCCCTTCTAACTATATGCATAATAACCCAATTATGTTGTGCTCCTTTAATGATGTCATCACCTCCACCCTTGGCACCATTATCCTTCATGTTCGCGTAGGCCCTCGCACTGTCTCGAAACTATTCTACGTCTTAGAGGGGAGTTCCAGTATAACCTACTGCTCGGCCAACCTTGGATACATGTCATGGGTTGTGTCCCTTCAACTTTACACCATTGTGTAAAATTCGAGCATGAAGGACATAACTACATTATCACCGGAAACCCATTACCATTCAAAACTTGTAACGTGTTATACCAACCCAACGATGTACTTGTACCAGTTAAGGCATCCGCCACTACCCCTAATTTTCCTTCACCCACAAGCCCATCCACCAATGATGTCGCCACCTCTCCCACATCTAATTCTTCTATTCCTACTTCTATTGTAGCTTCCATAGCTAACCACCTTGCTTCCCAACCAACCGATACCCCTCCTGCCTAATCATCTAATGAATCGTCTATCCTGCTACCCGCATATTGACTAGTGATCCCTTAGAAGGTGTTTTTCAATGCCTCACTCTGGGGGAGTACCACATATACAATATTGACACATTCCTCGGTTCACAAGAGTATGGGAACCTGCACCAACACCCTAGTTATGACTTCCACGTAGGCGAGGTTTTTCCTTATGGTCCTCCCCACCTTTTCACTAATCTAACATATGGAGGACTTGACACTGCCACCTATTCACCTGAACCTCCATCCCAAAAATGATCATTTTCATTTGACCTCCAATTCCTTACTAATTACATCTTCGCCCACACTTTCCTTCACCATTGCGCATGGAAAGGCCTTCTATTAACATCATTCAATGTCAAGATGATGAGTCCATCCTCACCTACCTTGGTGTGGAAGACTCTTATATTCACTGGTCGTTACCCTCTGAGACATAAACCATGTTGAATGAATCGACTATCGAAATCAACATTAATACTCAGGATGACCCGCATATTCTAAAGATAGGTCAGTCTTTAGATGTTGTTGAATATGAAGCTTTTACCTCTTTCCTTCGGGACCATAGCAATGCTTTTGCTTGGTCTTATGCCGATATGCCCGATATTGACCCAAAAATTGTGGTCCACAATATTATAACCATTCATGGTGTCAAACCCATAAAACAAAAGTTACAAAAAATGCATCCTCACAAAGTGCTCTTCTTGTCAAAGAATAACTTCAACGTCTTCTCTCGGTTTCCTTTATCCTACCCATTGACTATCCCCAATGGATTTCTAACATCGTTCCTATCACAAAAGCGGCAGTGGACTTCGCATTTGCACAGAGACTTCCATGATCTCAACCTAGCTTGTCCCAAAGTTGATTTTCCCCTAACATCCATTGACCAACTAGTTAATCTCACCATCACCATGAAATGATATCACTCATGGATAGTTTCTTGGGTTATAATCAAATATTACTTGCTCCGAAGATCAACACAAAAATTCTTCATCACTACTTGGGGACCTTCTCCGCTATCGAGTCATGCCTTTTGGCCTTAAAAACATTGGTGCTACATATCAAGGAGTCATGACTTATATCTTCCATGACATCATGCATTGCATATTGGAAGATTACGTAAATGACCTTCTTGCTAAATCCAAACATCGGTCCAAACACCTAACAATCCTTAAGGTCGTCTTTTTAACCGCGTCATCAAGTATTGTGTTCACCTTGACCTAAGAGTGCGTCTTTGCGTTACGAAAACTCCTTGGTTTCATCATTTCTTTGCGTGTGCACGGAAGTCGATCCTACTAAAGTGAAGGCTATTTTGAAATGCCTCCGCACGTACTAATCTCACAACTTGAAGCTTGCAAGTTAAGTTGCTATCTATTTTTCATTTTATCTCATAGCTTTCTGACCGTTGTCAACCATTTCATCATCTCCTTAAGAAGGATGTCTCATTCAAATGGGATGATGAATGTCATAAAGTCTTTGACACCTTAAAACAATACATTATTCAACTACTAGTGCTCATTCCTCCTAAGGATGACCAACCCTTTTACCTATACATTTCCGCCATTGAACATTCCTTAGGTGCCATGCTTGCTCACCACGACGAGCAACACAAAGAGCAAGTGGTTTATTACTTAAGTTGTACCCTTTTAGACTACAAAACTAGATACACCCATGCTAAAAACTCTACTTAGCCTTAGTTTTTGTCACCACCAAGCTTCGTCATTACTTGCTCAACCACAAAACCTTTTTCATCACCAATACTGACCCCTTACATTACATGTACGCCAAACCCTACCAACATCAATGTGTTGCACATTGGCTCATGCTTCTTACTAACCTTGACCTTGAATTCATCCATCAAAAGTCAATTAAAAGCCAAACCATCACTAACCAACTAGCAAATGCACCTCTTTTCGGAAATCAACCCTCTAACTTCGATTTCCCAGACGAATCCATTGCTACCCTCTCCTTGGATGATACCACTTACCAAATGACCCTCTTCTTTGATGGTTCCAAATGTCAACGTGGGGGTGGCGCTGGTGTTATCCTCATTCCTCTTAGTAGTGAACCCATGCCTTTATCTTTCAAACTAGATTTTGATTGTACAAACAATATCACCGAATACGAAGCACTAGTATTGGGTCTCTAGGTTGCTTATGCCTTAGATGTTAAGTCAATCAATATCTTTGGTGATTCCTAGCTGGTTGTAAATCAAGTCAATGGTATATACCAGTGTCATAATGAAATACTTCAAAAGTATAAACATCATGTAGACATACTTTTGACTACCTTTGATTGTTATGAAATTCAAACCACCCCACGTTCTACCAATAAATTTACAGATATCATGGCCTTCGCCCGGCTTCTCCGATACTCGCTTCACTGCTGACTCTAAAATCTTTGTAAATACAAAGGTTACAATCATCCTCTTATTTACCTCATGAGGTCTACTCTTAAACTGCACTCCGACCCATGTGACCTTTGGTATAAGCATTTTACTGATTATCTCTCCCTTTCCATTCTACCTTTTGATCTCACATGTAATGGACAACATGTCTTTCTTAAAAGTGTCTCTTCTTTATATCATCATGGGTGGTCTCCTTTATAAGCATGGCTTCGACGGTATTCTTTACGATGCCTTACAAGTTCTGAAATTCCCTACACCATTAAGGAAGTTTACGATGAAATTTGTGGAGGCCACTTTAGTGGTTTAGGCATCACTAAACACATTCTTCACCTTGGCTATTATTGACCAACCCTAAACATAGAATGTTGTGGACTATGTCAAATGTTGTGTGAAATGCCAACAACATGCTAATCTTCATCACACACTAGTCATGCTTACAGGTCACATGGACCTTTGACCTTTCTCTCAATGGGGTTTGGATCTTGTCGAAAGATCAATCCCCATCCTTCACAACACTATCAATGGATTATAACCGCTACTGAATATTACACTAAATGGGTAGCAGCCATCCCCTCATTTCTAAAAAAGCCGAGAAAATATGTGAATTCATCAACCATCACATCATTTGTCATTTTGGTGTTCCTCACCATCTCATCATTGATAAGGAAAGCAATTCAAAACAAAACCCTACGTAAGTTGTGTGATGCTTTTGGCATCCAACTCATTTTCTCGTCACCTTATTACCCACAAACCAATGGCCAAGTAGAATCAACCAATAAAACCTTGAACAAAATTCTTATGAAAGTAGTTGACGATACTGGCAAGGATTGGCATTCACACATTCCTTTCACCTTGTGGGCTTATCGCACTAGTATTCACACTTCGACTACTACCACACCTTTTTCTCTGGTCTACGGTACCAAGGTTGTCTTGCCTCTCGAAGTGCAGATTCCATCTCTCTGCATCTCACTACAAGACATGCTGAACGGCGATAAATTTTTCGAGGATCGTTTGGTGCAACTTGAGTTATTAGATCAGTGTCATCTCAATGTTATTGACCATCTCCAAATCTACCAAAAATGCATCAAACGTGCCTACAAAAAACGTGTTCACGAATGAACCTTTCAGGTCAACGACCTCATCTTGAAGGAAAATCAACATGTAACCAAAGAAGAGAAAAGTAAACAAGGCAAATTTGCTCCTAATTGGCTTGGACCCTATATCATTACTCATGCCTATGGATTAGGTGTTTATCATTTGTCTTCACTCAAAGGTAAACCCGAACCTGAGCCTCTCAATGTCTTGCATCTTTGACCATTTTATTGTTGACATCAAGTCCTAAATCACTTTTTGTCAATTGACCTCTCCTCCCTTGAGCTTTGTTCACCTTCCATATTACCCATTTTTTAGGATCAACGACTCAACAAGAATCATGTGATTATCCGTCACCTTTCAGCCTTATCTTCAATATGAGTACCACAAATCTACTCACAACATAATTCTCATGGATAATTTTCATCCTTTTAAATATGGAATCCCATGGGCATTCATCGCCAAACCACCTCTTTCATAGTTAACCTTTGTGCGCTATGGTTTTGTCTTCTAGACAAGAACCTAGTCTTCCTCTATAATATTGTCCATGACTTAAAAGTCCAAAAACAAAATGGGATTCAACTCCTTGAGTCAAACTTCCAGCAAATAGATGAATCCCTCAAAAGGGACATCTCTTCTCTCTACCTTGCTGCTATAAATAGACTTCTCCCTTGAAGGATAGTTATATAAAGTCATTACAAAAATACAATAAAAATATCCAGAAGCTTCCCACATCGATCAGCTTCACGAAGACCTCAAGGAGATAATATACTCATCCCATATAGACTTCCCACATCGATCAGTCTATTAAAAACAAACAAATGAAGAAAATGATAAATTTTTCATCATGGACTTGCCTATTTTTGATCCTGGGTTTCTTGTTAGGTAAACATATTGTCGTACACTAAGTTACGCTAAGCCACCCACTTTCACCTCATTGCCTTTTCACCCTAATTTTCTCTCTACTTAAGGGACTTGCCACAACTACGACATTTCGTGATCATGTGACTTTCTTCACCCTTAGAATAGTCCATTATGCAATGCCTTTAGGGTCTTACATTCATAAGTCCATCTGGGGTATGGTAGACTCATTAGGGTTCTTATCAATTAGGTGACTCTTTTACCACCTCTTACCATTCTACCTTCTTCATCACCTATTGATTATCCTATATAATACTAGACCATCGATAGCTACATTTTAAAGATTTCCACTTTCACCTAAGGCTCAACCATGCCTATGACCTAGACTCAACCATGCCTATGACCTACATTCAATCATACCTACAACCTACACTACCCACACCTACCTACACAATGCTGATTATGTGGACACTCCAATTCACTCGCTTGTTGCATCTTGCGATGATGATACCTGTGTTGTTCAACCTAGTAATGATAACTACAACCTCATACATGTACCTATTTGGCCTTGCTAAGATTTCTTTTTCCTACAACCATTAGTACCAACACACCTTTTATCATTCCGGCCACCCATTGAACCATACCTACAAGCCCGACCTACCCCTACATTTCCTTTGTTGTGTCTTAGGAATTGGTATTTTACCTATACCTTGGCCTTACCTGTGCCATGACCTATTTACTCGACCCTGGCTCGCTTGGTGTCACCATTGACCTTCTCAGTACTTTCGATATACCTTGTGATGTTGTTACCTATGTTGTTTTATTCTACCAACCATACCTTGCCTATTGTCATGCCATTTATCCCGACCAAACCTTTGGTGTACCGGACCATACCTAAACGTTCATGCATCTAACCTGCGTTGTGTTTCGAGACAATATCCTATACCTAGTCACCCTTGTTTGGATAAGCCAATCGACCTTGGACAATTTAGAGTGTGCAAGCTCTTCAATTGGTACCGTGTTGCATCTATACGTGTGTGTGTGTTTGATTTCCATTACCCATGACTCGATTTTGACTCTAGCTATTACCTATTACCCGAGTTGACCATCACCCTTTCCCATATTACTCAAACCCTTCCCACCTATCTTCCCCACTACCCATTTATCAAACCACTCACCGATTTCGTATTACACCTCATCAATGTCTAGTTTGAGGGGGATCACCTTCACCCACACATGGGGCAATCACTTCATGTTTTATCAACCTTATTTACAAATACAAGCTACGTAACAAAAGGGGCCAAATGTAGACACCAAAAATTAGGTCACACTCCCTTGGTTTGTTTTCAAATAACCAACTTAAACATATTCACCTAGTCATGACCCCCCTACCCCACATTAATATTAATTTAATTATTTACAATCAAATTAATACTCATCCTCACTTCATTCATTATTTAAATACCTTAATTAAAACTAATTTCCCTCCTCACTACAAAACCTATTTTTAGCATATTTCCCCTTTACTAGGACTCAACATTCACTCACCATAACTAACCACATTCCCGCTCATTAAAACGTAACGTTCCATTTTGATCGGCGAGAATAGATCGAATCGCCCAAAAATATTGCTAGGATCTATCAATTTTAGTAAACCTAGGATTTCCCACCTTAATCGACGCCATCGACCCGAAACCAGCGCTGGGTCACCCTAAACCACCGTTAGTTACCTTATATTCTTTTTGGTAACCTTATTTGAGAGGTTGACACATTCTCAAGTTTTTTTGGAACGAAGGAGATCTACATGCAAGCAAGAACCAGAGCCCTTTTGCATGTCCAGATAGCCATAGCTAGCACCAAGACTGATTAGAAGGTATTTGCATTCATGGTAGCATTCCGGGAAGCATGGCCGTAGCACTGAGCACCATTCCACAGATCAACCATCACCAACATCTCCAACCACCTCTCCACCACTACAAGCATTTAGAACCCTTTTGAACTCCAAGTAAGTTGGTTTCTCCTCTGTCACTTGTAGTTGTATTCTCTATTTTCCTTCATCTATTCACTATCCTTACTTAAATCTATCGCTCAGATTTCTCTCTATTAACCACCCCCTCACACCTCACCTAAACTTCACAAAAACCTACCCCAAAATGGTCTCCCTCACGCAGATCTCACAAACACCCTCCAAACTCTTTGTGCAATCACAGAGAGGACCCTAAACTTGTTCTACAACATTCCCCAATTCTCCACAGTCACCAACATTGGTTAAACCTAACCGTGGTCGGTTCGTCTTATATCGACATCGGTCTCCTCAATCGATATCGGTCATTGTGTTGTCGAACCCAACCAAACAACTCAACCTTTAGTGTATCCTTAACCTCACTAAAAACCTTACCACACCTATTTTGGACCTGTCACCTCACCCTCCCCCACAAGAGACCTTTCCAACTCTCTATTCCAAGACAGAAGAGAGCCTAAACATCCTCCACCTGACTCCTTGCCACTTTTCACAGTTATCGATATCGGTCACCCTAAACCGGTATCGAGTCCTACCTAAACCGACATCGGTCACCCTAACTCGGTGTCGGTCTCTGTGTCTAATAATATTGTTCCAGACCAACAACCTAAGTATCGCACCCAAAATCTCACCCAACCTTACCAAGACTCTGTTTGTGACCTGCGACCTCTGCACTACCCACAACCCAATCTAAAACCTTTACCTATATAGCATTTTAGTATTTAATTGGATCAACACTGATAGTAATATAAGGCACCCAAATTAGAACACTAGCACTAGATTCTTTTACTTACATGTTTAAGTTGTTTTATATTGATTTATAAACAGTGGATTGATGACCTTCTAGGAAGTATCATACTTCCCAAATCTAGCATACGCTAGGCAGTCCACTGTCATATACTATTTAACTCTCTTTTTGTGGTCTTGTTTTGTATTTCAGGTAGTTCCTCCTAGCCAAAAGGAAGCTCTCACAGTCAACATTGGATCAAGAAGTCAGAACACGTGCAACGACCTTCAAACCAACCATCACAATAGGTATTCCTCCTTGGCCCATACCCTTATATGTTTCATCTAAATCCTTAAAGAAAACAAGGTGAAACACTAGAGGCGTTATTTGTTAGGAAATTAATTTGACATATCATTTGGGGTTGAAATACATTTTTACGCAACCCAATTTAAATGTAAGACAATATAGGTGGTGGAATTTTTATCCCAATATGAATTTTATATTAGTTATATCGGGGAAAAGAAACTCGAGGGCTAATGTGCTTGAGCTGCATGAAGCATATTTCCATAATTGTGACCCTCAAAACTCAGTTTAAGGAAGAAGTTAAGAAACAACTTCAAGTTGATTCTTACTATCAACAAGTGAAAATTGTGTTAGAAACAAATCTAAATGATATAAGATACAAGGGTTTTAGGTTCGAAAATGAAGGAATTTTACAATTTAACAACAAAGTATATGTGCCCTTGGGTAGTGATCTTA
Organism: Taxus wallichiana var. yunnanensis; assembly: GCA_018340775.1. Taxonomy (NCBI): domain Eukaryota; kingdom Viridiplantae; phylum Streptophyta; class Pinopsida; order Cupressales; family Taxaceae; genus Taxus; species Taxus wallichiana. Next base: position 598,249,810 of record CM031241.1, on the reverse strand, counting down.
GAATGAAATTCTTGCAAGAATTTCATGATGCACTGTATTCGGGCATCCAGGTAGTGATAAAGTTGTTGGTTAATGTTAAATGGCAATACTTTTGGAAAGAGATGAAAAAGGATATGATATAATATGTTACACATTGTTTGGAATGCCAATGTGTAAAAGTGGAACACTTGCATCCCATAGGTCTGTTATATCCTCATAGTATTCTGCAATATAAATGATAGGTAATCAACATGGATTTTGTGCAAGGACTGTCACTATCCAAAAATAAACATGATATGATTTTGGTAGTAGTGGATAAACTAACCAAAGTAGCTCATTTCATACCAGGAAATCTTAAGGATGATTCCCCAATACTTGCAAAAAGGTTTGTGCATGAGATTTTTTGATTACATGGAATTCCGAACTAATCATTCCGATACGGATCCAAGGATGACCTCTCGATTTTGGAAAACATTGAACTCTGCGTTGGGAACAAAATTGAATTTTAGTTCGGCTTACCATCCTGAAACAGATGGTCAAATAGAAAGAGTGAACCAAGTTTTGGAAGATATGCTTAGAATGTATTGCATGGATCAACAATATAAATGGGAAGAATATCTACCATTGGTTGAATTTGTCTCTGAATAACACTTACCATGCCTAGTTGAAAAATGACTCCATTTGAAACATTGTATGGCGAAAGTGCAAAAATCCTATTAGTCAGGGATTGCAGAGGACAAAGAGGTGGTGGGTCCGAAAATGTTGACTGAAATGGAAGAGCAAGTTAAGCTCATTCATGAGCGGTTGAAAGAAGCTACTAATAGGCAGAAAAGCTACACTGATTTGAAAAGGATTGATAGAAAATTTGAGCAAGGAGACAAGGTCTTTTTAGGGTAAAACCCAAAAAGAGCTCTATTTCATTTGGAAAAGTTGCCAAGTTATCTCCTAGATATGTAGGACCCTTTGAAGTCCTAGAAGTTATAAGTCCGGTGGCTTACAGATTAGCCTTACCTCCCGCATTGTCCAGGATGCACAATGTTTTTCATATATCTTTGTTTAAAAGTATGTTTCTGATATATCACATATTATTAATTGGAACTCATTATAGGTTTAGGACCCGGGAATCGTCATAGTTGAACCAATAAGAGTGTTGGAAACTCGTAAATTGCATCTCAAAAATCGAGAAGTTGCTCAATGTAAGGTCTAATGGGATCAATATTCTGAGAACAACACAACTTGGGAGAATATGAATGATATGATGATTATTTTTCCTTTCTTATTTAAGTAAACACAATGTATTTTTATAATTTGTGATGAATTCATTAGAAACTATTCAATACTTATTATAAATAAATGACAATTTAAGCCATACTGAAAGACTTTTTGGAAATTACTTGCTGAGATAAGGCTGATACAACCAAGTTTTAGAACTTTGATTGGTTAAAATTAAAATTTCCAATTTATGACAAAATTGAATTGTGTTTTACAGATTATTATTTATGAATTTTTCTTATGATGGATATATTAGCAATGATTATAATCATCCAAACAATGATTATTTTATTGGCGAAGTATGTAACATCCTTGATTTAATTAAATTCATCTATTGGTTTATTAAGAATGTTAATTCCACCTTGTTAATGTGTGTTTTATTTTGTTTGCATTATAACTTATCAAGTAACGAAATGTTTATTGACGATTTAATAAAGTGATTAATGGCATGTAAATTGGTCATTAAACTACTTAAACTCTATGTTATGGAGTTAAGTTTGGTTTGGATGGGCATGTGGGATTGTGATGCCCCACTGTGTGAGATGGTTGGTTTTGTAAACTTACGTTATAATCTAAGTTATTTGACATATTGGTAATTGTTGTTATGGAGGTTTATGGTTTAAGCCACCACATGACACGAAAATTAAGAGTCATTGTGAATTTAATGTGGGTAGACACCTTAGAAACCGTTAGCTTCCTTGAGAAGGTAAGGCGTGCATTGAACGTATTGTTTCATTTTCATTTTGGTTTTGGAAGCTTGGTTTGGAGTGCATGTATGGAGTTTTTGGGGGAAGTTTGTTTGGTGATTTTTGCATGTGATTTATTGTTGTTATCTCTAGTAAACATAACGTTTTACTACTTTGAATATGTTATTGGAAGATTTTGTGGTGTTGTGAAGCTTTCAAATTGTAAAATTGCAGAGAAGAGTGGAGGTAAGAAACACATGCATGGGTTTTTCTACTCTTTTCCTTTGTTGTTATTTTAATGATATAGCTAAATACAATTTTGGTTTGGATGATTATGAAGAATCTAAATGTGTTTTTGGCTTTGGTTTATTATTGAAATTTGAGTACGTTTTAGGTTTGGTTTCTTTATGAAATATGGAAAATAAGATAAGAGATTTATAACTCTTTTTATAGCTTTGTTGTTATCATTTTGAATACGGTTTTGGGTTTGGAATGTTATGTGAAATATGATAAATAAATATGTTTTGTTTTTTATCATTATATGAGAGATCTGGGAAAATAAAATAAGGAGATAGTTTGTGAAATAAAAATGATTTGATAGTTTTATAGCTCTTTTTAGAGCATTGTTGTTATCATTCCTTCTCTGAACACATTTTGATTTTTGGGTTATTATGAGGAATCTAGAAATGAATACGTTTTGGGTTTTGATCAATATGTGAAAAATTGGAAAGGGAATGTGTTTTTGGTTTGGGTATTATTAGATCTATAAAATGATAAAAGAGTTGAGTTAAATAAATAAAAACTTGTTTTGGTTAAAACTCTTTCTTTGAGCATGGTTGTTATCATTTAGTTTATAGCTCCTTCCTTTCGCAGTGTTTTTGTTGTTCCTTCTCTGAATACATTTTGGATTTTGATTTGGAAAATAGAAGGAAGTTTGTTCCACTCTTTTTAGAGATTTTTTTATAGATAAACAAGGGTTGAAGGGACCTTTTCCCTTTACATTGAAATATACATCGTGAAGAGCTTTCCAAAAATTATACTTTCGACACAAGAAAACCAAACCGAGTATGACTTAAGGACTTTTCAAAAGAAAGGGGACATAACTATATTGAACCACTTAACCCCCAACCCTACTAGGTATAGAAAAACTTACTAATAACCAAACATTATACATCACTATATATACTCATTATATAAATATTGAATATACAATAGGAACCATTAATCTTGAGAATTAGATGACACCTCGATCACTTCCACAACAAAAGGATGGAAACTAGAGGACAAAACAAGAGTTGTGAAGAGATTCAAATTTCCATTTTCCACTAAGCCTTCAACCAAGAAAAAGCCCTCGCAACCCGATTGTGCATCTTATCCCAATAACTCGGTTCCATTTCGGAGGAGCAAGAAGGGCTTTAAGATCCAAACAATTAATCGAACATGCCACTGAATCCTTACTTTTTAAAATTTGATAATCGATTCAACAAATCCCATAAAAGAAAAAAATGATTCTTGAGCTCAAGAAAAGCACCACGATCCACCAAACCTTCTTTGATTATTCAAGCCTTCGAAAGAAGAGGCCAAGAAGTAAGCATGACTTCATCAATTGCCTCCTCCATTCCAACCGATGTGTAGGCCAAATCCAATGTTGGCCCAATTCCATCGCCCATTCCTTGATAGGGTGTATAATTAACAGGTGACTGACAATAGTGGCAACAACCTCAAAATTAACCCTCGGATGACCCTCTAGAATAAGATATTCCTCCCCAATAATGCTTTCTATTTCCTCCAAGTCTTGTATCATTCCAAACTTAAAGATGGATTTCAAATGCATCCAGTTTATTTTCATACAGAAGGTCATTTCTCGCTCATCCATTGAAAACCGTAAAAAAGGAAACATTGGGCTTTCCATATCCACAAAAGAGAGAACTAAAATCCGAATAGAACTTTGGAATAATATGGTGAAATGGTAGATATATGGAAGCACCTAGCATTCGCATACATGGAAAATAATTTGCATGCTTTAACGATACCGATAGACCATCATTGAAAAGGGTGTCAAAATCATGCCATTCATTAAAATTATTGCCAATATTTTCTTCCTCTATTTGATTAATACCCCGTTAGCAAGAAAATCAACTTCCTTATTAGTCTCCCGAAAGTTATGTGATATGGACCTTACGTAACATTAAATTAATTTTCCAAGATAAAGACTTCTCCTTAATGACTGCATTAACTATATTATGGGAGTTTCCTTTGATCTACAACTTCTTGATATTTAGATTATTAGCCAAAAACAAGCCTCTTTCCAAGGCTTGGATTTCATCTAGATTACAAGAACCATTTTGAATTTTAAAAGAACCAACAATTACAATTTCACTTCCGGCATTTCCAATAATATACCTAGCACCCAATGGCCCAAGATTAGCTCTGGAAGCTCCATCAAATTTTAGCTTAAAGAAACCAAGAGGAGGAAACAACCAAACAATGAGACCTCCTAAGCAAGGTTTTGGGAATGGATTGAGATCCGAGCCTTGAAGAAGGTTTAATGATCTTTGGCCATTTTCTAAGAATCTCTCTATCCTTACTGGAAAAGGAAATACCAATTTTCCAGTGAGAAGAGACATTTTCAGAGATGACAACTTCTAATCTATTCAACACAAAGGAAATAGAGCTAAACTTGTCCCTAAATAATCTTTTGTTTCTCTCCCACAAAATATGCCAAATTAGGAGAAAGGGATTGCAACCCCAAATTGAAACCAAAGCATCCTTGGAACAATAACTAGGCTAGGCAAGACGAACCCCATAAAGAGTCCTAGGTTGAACCCATGGAAATTTCAATTTAGCACATAATTAATTCCAACATTTAACAACAAAAGGGAAATGAAACAAAAGATGAACTAAATATTCTTCATCAACATAACATAATACACATCTAGTAAGGTCAACTTTACCTTTTAGTTGACCATGCTTCTAAGTTAGAATTCTTCCTTTAAAAGAAATCCATGCAAAGGCACCAGCCCTAGGTGGGTAGAATTCGAACAAGCAAAAATCCATTATTTCTCCATAAAGCCCTCTTCCATAACCAATTTCTTATATCTAAACTAAGTAGAATACACACTTGAGCTTGTGGTGACCAAATAATCCTATCCTAGTTAGAGGATGGGAAAAAGATCTCTTCACGAATTTTTATTTTAGTAGGGATTTGAAATCTTGAAGGGCTTGAACATCTATTAGATCCTTCCATATAAAGACGGGGAGAGGGATGGGAGGACGATGTCCATAATTTTTAACCTTAGAACCCCATAATGGAATGAACAAGTTTTGGAGATCCTGAAGGGCAAGAATTTCACAAAGAGCGGGATGACCATTCCAAAGTTCATCCCAAAATCGGGCTTGCTCCTATTTCCAATGACCAAGGACATTGAATTATTAAACAACCTTCTGTAAGAGAGAATGAAGTTCCAAATATGAGAGCCTCTAGGATGATTTTCAATTATGAGAAGAGCCTTTTGGAGAGGGCTCTAAAAAAATCCTACACTATTACCATACACACTTTGAGGATTAGAGAGGAGTTATCACACCATTTTAGCCCAAGAGCCAAGTTTTGTTTCTCAATATCCAAAATTCTATCTCCTTTGCAATCCTTTGGAAGAGAAACAACCTCCCATTTAACCAACAAAATATTCTTAGCCTCATTTGTACCTTTCCATGGAAAAGTTCTCATAATTTTGATGATCTTTGCTAACACATATTTAGGGATCTTAAAATAGAACTCATATATATGGGGAGGGCATTCAGAACCGTCTAAATTAACAATAACCTACTAGCAAAAGATAGCCATTTTCCTTTCCAATATTGCAGCCTACTTTCAAATTCCTTGATCAGATTGGACCATAATAAGGGATGTCTGGCACTAGTGAAAAGAGGGACCCCAAATATTTTAGAGGCAACTTCCCAATATTAAAACCAAAAACCTCTTGAATTCTCCTTTCCAACCTCTTATAAACATTGAAAAATAATATAGTAGATTTGGCCAAGCTAATTTCTTGACCTGCAGCAGCTGAATAGGCATAAAAAATAGCTTTAAATTCCTTAGCTTCTTAAATCAAGGTATCGTCTGCAAATTGTTGATGAGATAGAGGATCAACATCCATCGTCACTTGAAGACCCTTCAAACTACCAAAACTGAATTTTTACTTAATAGTCATCCCCAAAGCTTTAGCCACCAAAATAAAGAGGAAGGATGACAATAGATCACCTTGACGAATCCCCCGATGCTACCAAAAAAAACCTACAACCAAACCATTCACCAGAATAGAGAAAAAGGGGTTGAAAATGCAACTAAAGATCCATCCACAAAAACATGGAGAAAAGCCAAAATTAGATAGAATTCTCTTTAAAAATATCTAATTTTCCCAGTCATAAAGTTTACTTATATTGAGTTTGAGCATCATACCTAGATTCCTGCTATTGGAAAGCAAGTGTATCAATTCATTAGCTAAAATAGTACTTTTAAAAATCAATCTACCAAGGACAAAGCCAATATGTTCGGATGAAATTAAGGAGTCAAGAAAGGCACGAGGCACATAGCAAAGGCTTTGGAAATGATTTTATAAGAAGTATTACACAAGGAAACATGCTGAAATCATCAAAAGAATATGGTATATCCTTCTTAGGAAAAGACTAATGAAAGTTCAATTCAGATTTTTAAGTATCCTCCTAGATTTTCTAGATTCTTCTACTGCATTCCAAACATATTTGCCTATAATATGCTAGAAATAGTTGAAGAAATCAACAGAAAACCATCAGACACGAGGCTTTATTTTTCTCTAAAGAAAAGACCACATTCTTCACTTCATCCATGGAAAAAGGGTACATAAAAACCTTATTCTAATCCAAAGTAACAATCAGGGATATTATTCGGGAGATCCTCCTACGGATAACGAAAAGAATGGAGATCTCTTGCAAAAGATTCGAGAAGAAATTAATAGCTTCTTGTTGTATACCCCTTTGATCGAAATTACCTCACTTTGAAATTTTTATATTGATGAAGTTCTCATTTCTTCTTGCTTTGTGAGAGACATGATAAACTTTTATATATTTATCACCTTCCTTAAGCCATTTTTCTCTGGATTTTTGTTTCCAAAACACTTATTCCCTAAGCGAAAGTTCACCTAATTCTCCCATAACATCCTTTTCTTTTAGAAATTCATCTTAACCCATACCATTTTGAAATATGTTTTTGTTGATACAAAATCTATGCACTTGGGTACATTTCTAGGTCTTAAAAGCATGCTAGTATTTACATGATTCCTAAGCAAGAAAACTAGTAATTGACAACTCTCTTTAGCCTTCTTACCTTTTCTCCTGCACTTTTATTGGCTTTATACATCATGCACTCTTGTCAGCATTTAACGGTTTTATCTTTTTATGGCCTCAGACACGAGCAGCACCTGTCGAACACTAGCGCCCAAGCGCTCATGCCCCTCTTTACCTTTTTATTATCCTTTTGGACCCCTTTCATTTCTTAATTATTATTTTTCACTTTGGGTGGGTCTTTTAGTTGTCAATTACAAAATCCAAACAAGGGAATCATATAAATACATAGTTATGTTTTAAAATGGGGGACCAAATACTAAGCATTATCTATCATCACCTAAGCTTGTATTCAAAGGAATAAGAGCATCAAAGGCATCCATCTAGCACTCATTCAAGGGACAAGGGTTACATCACTTCTGCATACACAACATAGGAGGGGAAGTTTATTCTATTTCATCCCACACATTCTATACATTTTCTACATTCTAGATCTAGCTTGTTATCACTATGCAACTTGCACAAGGGCATCCTAGGGCATCATTTCTACACACACACACACAAACAAAAACTACATGGAGTTTGAGATGTAGTGCAATGCTCGATCATAAGTTCACTCTTAAGGTGATCGTAGGGGTCGATTCGACTCCCATCCTGCATTTTACTTTTTAAGTTTGATGTGGTTTATGGGTATGTGCTTATGAACTTTTTTCTCACATGTTACATGCAGTCACAAATCGATACAACGAATTCGGAGAGCGACAAACGAGGATTGACAACGAAGTTTGTCTTACAATGAAAGATCCAAATCCATAGAATCTACCTGACACCAACACCTAGATCCAGGACTCCGGTGCCTAGGTGCTCCTGTCCTCACATGGGCACTCTGTCTGTGCGTTTTGAGTTCGAACCTCCAACAAGCCTCTGTGACACTCCTCTCATCCTGTTCCAACATTTCATCAGCCCATCGGCCCATATCACTTCCTATTTTCTCGTAACTCAGCTAAGTCATATCATCTCTCCTCCTTGCTCGGGGTTTCATATTGTATATGTTTTATTGCTTGTGTCTTGTTGTATATTAGCATTTGTCCATCATTAGGTACAATAGTTACTTTGAAAATAAGATTTAAATAATTCTATTTTTATTAAATAATTTGATGAACCCCACTCATGATCAAACATTTGGATCCTTATTTTCCTATTCTATCTGATCTTCTTTCATGGCTCCTCAAGTCTCCTTGCATCAATTACTTCAAATGCACCCACCTTGTAAAGATGTTCTCTAAAAATCCCTAGATACTATGTACCTCCCTCACAATATGCCACCTACACAAGTAAGTGCCATCTTCGATCGTCTCTCTAATGACTCTATTGGTCCTAACACCATAACCAATCAATCCATTTGCAAGTCAATTCAAGCTTTACATTGTTTATTTTAAGATAAAATTCAAGCTATGGAAACCACGATTACATCTCTCACAATTGAAATCCAACATCTCAAGGATGCTTCTCAAGCCCATGTTAGTTCTTCTTCTACACCTCATCCCAATCTTATGTCTTCTACATGTGATCATATCGGTGATGTAAATCTTGAAAAGTAACAGTGAATGGAAGATAAACAAACAAACTTACAACCCTTCCAGGGAGCCTTTTAATGCAAACCTCAATAGATTTTGAAGTTGTATAACCTTGTAAAGTGATTGATTTTTGGGTGCTCTTGAATGGCCTTCGAACATGGGTGTAATTATTACGAACACAAAGATCGCTTGGATTATTGCTTCCAAAATAGCGAAGTTGGAATGCAATTTGATAAAGTATGTTATGAATCCAAGAGGATTTACAAGAGAATAATCATGTAATTTATAGAGGCGAAGTAGTTGGAAGTTGGTTGAAATGGGGTGAATGCACATGCTAAAAATAACATTGGATGAGGTTGCGGCGGTTCCGAGGCCATTTATGGGAAATGGTGGAATTAATTACGAAGTTGCATCCGAGAAAAGTGGTTGTATGTGTAATTCAATTGCCCCCACCTTTCTAGGATTCTAGAAGTGTAGTTAACTAGGATGAGGATATGGAGTCCAAGTGATTGTTGACTGAGTGGTAGTTGACTAGGATGTGCACACACTAACTAATTAATTAATAAATGATCATTAACTTAGCTAAAAAAGTACATGGGAATTGATTTAATTAATCCAAAGGGTGCAATGTGTATGAATTAATCAATTAATCACAAATGGGTGAATAACAAGGTGTATTAGGATAGCTTTGGGAACATGTACATAATTTTGGGGTGTCATATTTTGTCTCTCTTTAAAGTGTTATTGTGAAGTAATAATTCTTTAAAGATAGTAGACACATGTAGATCAACAAGCGAAAAGATGTGAAGCATTAGGATGCACCAACAAGTAGGATGGTAGAGGAATGCCCATCAGTGGGTGGATGACGATGGGGCAATGGACAACCGCTTGATAGGAAGGAAAATAAGGGATTGGAACAAGGATGGGAAAAGGATTGTGCTAGTTGCATGAGCTTCATTTGGAGAATAATTTTAGAGAAACCTTATTTTTGTTGTTGCACAATAGAGTTTTCACTATGATTATGAAAGAATCAAGATGGTTAACCCAGATGCGCGTAAACAAACACACAAAACAAAGAAAAGATAAAAAGGAAAACAAGCCCAATATACATAATAGGTGTAGACATCAGGGTTATAAATGAGCCAATATGTTATCACACTCCTTATAAGTGGTCTAAAAGTAAATACCAACAATGCAACACAAAGTAAAAAAGAAGACAATCAACTATGCCCCTAATGTGTGCCACAATGATGATTAAGTAGATGTAAATGCTCCTAAAGAGGGAATATGATCCGATTGGAAGAGCGGAGTTAAAGACTCTTTATGACACTCTTGATGAATTTATTGTGTAAATGATCGAAGTTTAAATTGCCCCAAGCAAATTTATATAGCGAAGGAAAAACAATTTTGTGACTTGACCCAAACGAGTTAACATATCATGCAAAGGGAAGAAAGTGATAGTTGTAAGATCGGAATGATCACTAGGGTAATAGATAAAAGTATGACGTTTATCAAGATTGTATTGAGGTGTTGAAGATTCACTTGAGGGTTTTCCAATTGTAGGATTTCTATGACAAGTGGAGGTATGTTTAAAAGTTTTGTAATTTTTAGATTTTTTGAAATATTTGATTTTTTTATTTTGAAATATTTAATTTTTTTGAATTTTGTGAAACATATTTGAAATTTTGATATAAAAATGCAAACAAACATGAAGACACAACAAAAAGGAAAACATTCCATGGCTTAAGTAAACCAAGAGGAAAACACAACACATGTAAGCAACAAGAAAGCACGAAACAAACATTGAAAACAAACCCAATATGAACAGGAAGGAACAACACCAAAGTTATATGTGAACTAAGATGCAAGTAAATTTCCTGCAATTGGTCTACAGTAAAGGAAAACAAAGTACAACAAAAAATAATAAACTGAAAGAAGCAAAAGCATCGTCACAATGTTGACAAACCGCAACAATATAACACAACATGCAAAAATAATGTCTAATGACACTTTGAATGTGTTCCACATTGAATAAATAGACATATTTGAATGCCCCCAAGCGATAGCTTAGAACACGAGAGGATTGGATTGGGCCGAAGAGTGGAGTGATACTTAGATACTCTAAAAGATACTCTTGTCGGATCCCATTGAAGTTTGATTTGTAATGAATTAAAATGTAAAATTCAAATGTGCCCCATGAAAAGTTATATTGCAAAGGGTAAATGATTGCTTCGAGCATAGATATACACCACGGGAAATAATGATGATTACCACAAGATGATCTAGAACGATCATGAGGAGCATCGTCAAAAGGCGAAATTGTCGAACTATGTTATCCAATTGCTGAAAGTTTGTCAAACATTAGTTGAATGTTTTGATTGTGACGGTTTAATACTTTTTTTGGATTTTGGAACAATTTTGTATTATTTTTGTAATTTTTGAACAATTTTATATTGTTATCGTGTTTTTGAACAACTTTATATTGTTTTTTTGTATTTTGTGAAACATTTTTTAATTTTTTGTAATTCTACAACTCGATAAAAAGGTACACTTCTTGAAAGTAGGTGCAAATAATTAAAAGCATTTAATTCCATTAGCAGAAATGTAGATAATAAAATTATAGGGTGTTTCACTCTACTCGTGACTCCGCACAACTAGGAAGATGTGGGGGCTCATCACCGAGAGCTAAGAAGGACGTGAAAATGAGATGAATAATGATATGAAAGTGAAGAGAATGGATGTGATGACATAAAGTGTAACAATGATCCATGTAAGAAGAGTGTAACTCATCTCTAGTCAAGATTAGCTGACCAATTCCAAGATGATTCCACTTTATAGGTTTTGACTCGACTTAGATATGTAGATGGCCTACAAATTGGCAAAATCTGGTTAAAGGACTTGTTGTTTCTCTTTAGCATGAGTAACTAAATTGCTTTTGGGGATTTTATTTTATCAAGCACTTTGATTAAGATTTCATAAAGGCTTTATTGGTTAAATGATTTTTTATTTTTTTTGAAGGACGCCCTACATGTTGCACCATGCCATTAGTAAAAGGCAAGGGCTAAACACCGAAGACAAAATGTAGGTGAGTAAGGGATTTCTCTGTTCCCAGTCTCATACTACTAGTAAGAAGTATGGGCTTATCACCGAAGACTACGAAGGATAAAAGGTGTAGTAATTTTATAGTTTTTTTGTATTTTTAGATTGATTTAATTTGCCTTATATGTTGATAATGTGTTTGTTGGGAAGGAACATTATGCCCCCAAGTCTCAACCTCATGCAACTAGTAAGATGCAAGGGTTCAACACCATAGATTGAGATGGGCGATCAAAAAGGATCGGGTAAAGAAGTTTAGTGCTTTACTGTTAAAGAGAGCTTATTTGAAAGGAGGAATTGCCATCAGTAAGCTTCGAGACAAAACTGTAGGTAAAAAGATCGAAATAGTAAAAATGATAACAAAGATGAGACACATAATTCCCAAAAGACCAAAGTTAACCATGTGTTGGTGAAGAAGGTGAATATATGATAATGGTATGATTAAGATATTTGCCAATAGATGGAATGCTTAACATTATTTGGACACACTTTGTCATTTCTGATTGGCAAACAGTGCTTTAATACAAAGTTTTATTCTCTTTTTATGTTTTTAAGTTTTCTAAATGTTGGTGGATGAGGATTCAAAATGGACTCATTAAGAAAGATGTCCATGTTTATTGAAGTTGAATGGTCCTGAGATATAAGACTTGTGCGAGAAAAAATCCATGTCAAGCGAGGGAATCGAAAGATTTGATAAGTCCTGAAATACAATACTTGGGAGGAAAAAGTCCAAGTCAAAAGAGGAAATCCAAAGACATGAGCCAAGTCAAAGGAGTGAATCAAATGATTTGATGGGTCCTGAAGTACTAGACTTGGCGGACCGGTTCTAAGTCAAAGGATGTTTGATTAGATGAATCTTCGATGAAATCAAAAGACCTATGTGATGTTAGAAGAAGATTGTCAATGCGGGAATATGTTGAGATTCATATTCACCTATGAATGAAAGAGTGGGGAAATAAGGATGGATCTCTAGATGTATACCCAAGGCTCTATATAGGCCATAGAAAGGAGATGGCCAAAGTTACCTCTTCTAGGTTGTGAATTAGTTCATTTGACAAAAGATTTGAAATTAGAGTGAGAAAAGATTGTACAAGGATATTCCTAATTACGCACCTCAAAGAATGTACGCATGTAGATGTCTTGAAAAGTAGGAAGCCTCATTGATGAGATGCTTGCAAGATTGATCAATTGAGGTGTAATGGACATAGAAGGTTATGTTGTCGTAAGTGTCCAAGCTTGTTGTGGTTGTATTTCAAAAACAAGACTAGAGATGTCAGGCATAGGAGCTGAAATGGAAAGAATATCAAGCTCATTGTGCTTGATGATGGACTCTCATATGTTATATTAAGGGTTGAAAGAGAGTCTTGAAGCAAATTGAAGCTCTCGTTAGGTGTTAGAAGATTGTTGTTTGAAATGTGGCTCAATGTCTCATTGGGACTATATGAAGAAAATATGTAGAAGAAATAGATTGGTTTGAAGGGGGAGATACTTGACATTCATCATGATCTCGTGGAATGTCAATATGAATAGAAGTGGGGACAACAATCAAATCTTCATTAGAAGTGGAAATTGATGTGTCATCGATCACGAGAGCTTCATCATCGAGCTCTATGGAAATGGTTTTGTCATCAATTAAGTCTTGGACATAATGTCAAAGAAGTGTACAATTATTAGTAGAAAGACCATGCATGAGATGGTATTCACAATATGCAGATGCATTGTACAATGTAGGATTAGGTTCCTTATTAGAAATAGGTCTCGTAGGTGGATACTTAATCATGTTAGCCTTGACTAATTATTGAAAGGCACTAGATAGACTCTCTCCATAAGGTGTAAACTGACATTCAACAGCGTGCGAGTAGTGTCGTCAATACAAGATATGATGGATTTATAATCAACGTTGTTTGGGGATGCATTGTGTTCATAAGATTTTCCCTTTGTATCATTTTAGGCGGTGTGTCTCCGACCACTATGTCTTCATCGTCAATAAGGTCTTAGATGTAATTGTGAAGTTGTTTGCATTTGTCTATTTGATGACGATGAAAATCACAATATGTGTTAGGTCTATATGAACCTGGCTTAGGTTCACCTTGGGGGAAGGGTTGCGTAATAGGATAAGTGACCATGTTGGCACTCGCCAGTTGTTTTAAGATGCTTGAAAGATATTCCCACAAGTCTATATATTGTCTTCGATTCTAATCACAAGGAGGAGGAAAGGTTTCTCTCTTTGAGATGATGACAGATGGTTTAGACTTAATCTATTTTAATTGATTATTCTATAAGTTGTGCACATTATGTTTATTCGTGACATTATCATTGACAACAATATGGTTGTAGTAGAGGTGCGTAGGTTTATCATGAGAAGTGTTAGGGTTATTATTGTTGTGGCAATTATGATTGTGCCCATTGTCTTTGTAATGAGGCTTGATCAAGCCTTTTAAAAGTGAGGGATTTTTCAATTTGAGTTCCCTTTTCGATAACTTCCTCAAAGTTGTTAAGGCAATGCAGATAATTCATCATTAAGGTTAGGGACAAAGATGCTAACCATCTGCTTCTTAGAGAGTGAACATGGGAATTGACTTGCGATCCTGCGTCAACGTTGTAAGAATTGTGTAAAGATTTCGTTATGTCGTTGTTTGGCATTACACAAATCCATCATGTTTATATCATAATCAAGGTTGAAAGAGAAGTGTTTGACGAACTTCTCATAAAGTTCCATGAAGGTAGAAATAGATCCCTTTGGAAGGTGTAAAACCAGTCCAAATCTTGTCCACCTAGACTCTTAGGAAGAGGCACAAGAGAAAGATATCGTTTATAAGCCACCTCTTGGCATGCCATGAAAAATTCCTTGACATGCTCTCTAGGATTAGTTTTTCCCTTGTATTTGTCAAATTTAGGCGTCTCGAAAGAGTGTGGGAAGGGTATGTGTAAGATGTCCATGTTAAAAGGGTATGGACACAATTCATCAAAATTGAATTGTTTGTGTTGTTTTTACATACTTGAAATAGTGTCCTTCATCATTTGCCACTCTTGAGCAAATGGTGAATTGTTTTGTGGGATGAATGGTGATTTATCATTCGTATGATTGTTGTTCTTGTTATTGGTCTCAGAATGAGTTTTGAATGTTTCGTCACTTTTCTTCATGTATTCGATACCTTTGGTATTGTTGTTAGTGATTGTAGAGGATAGGTGATCCAATTGTTTTGCCATTGCATTGATTTGATCAAGCAAGGCTTGGTTGGGATTAGAGGACGAAGCATTAGATTTTCCTTTATCATCAACGTTTGTTTTACTTGGTCCTTTGTCATTATGTTTATTTGATTTGGTGGTGGACCCTTAGGGGATTTAGGTTGTACCTTTAAGGCTTTTAATACATCCTCATCAAAGTCTGAGGGAAATCTTGCTCCCATTGCGAGGAGACGAAGAAGGAATTGGTCCTTTTTTTTTTCGTAAAGTGGCGGCGATAGAAGGATTTTGAAGTTGGTCATCATCCTCTTCATCAGGGATGATATGGAAAGGGTTTCTTTCTTCCCATCGCAAAGGACTATAATCACGATGTCGTGTTCCCACCATTGTTGAAAGAGGGGAGGAACAAGAAGATGTGTGATGGAAAGCTCAACATACATCAAATTGTATGCCAATATGGAAGAGGGAAGAAGATGAAAAGGCTCAACCCTAGCAAAATGAGTGCTAAGAGGGAAGAAGTGAAAATGGTTAGTTGATTGCCCGACTCTTAATCAAAATGAGAGTTAAGAGGAAAGGGACTAGATGAGGTTAGATGTGCTCGACCCGTAACAAAAATGAATGTTAAGAGGGAAGAGGCTTGATGAGGTGAACATGGTCAACTCTTAACAAATGAGTGATAAGAGTGACGAAGAGATGTGAAAAGGTTAACTCCTAACACTATGAGTGTTAAGAGAAACAAAAAGAGGGACTTCGCAACACTTAACAAAAGGAATGATGTTAAGGTGGAAGATGGGTTGAAATGTTAGTTTAGATGATTCTTAACAAAATGAGTGTTAAGAAATATGGAGGAATTAAATGGCTTCACGACACTTTACAAAAGTGAACATTAAGAGGGAAGAGACAAAAGGTTAGCGTGTTAAACATGTGACAATGTAAGTGCGACAAGAGGAGACTTAAAACACGATGGATGAAGCTCAACTCTTAATAAAAAAACGTGTTAAGGGAAGAGACACAAAAAGGAAGAGTGAACACCTAAAGAATGACAAAATGAATGTCATGTCACAAGAAGTGAATAAACGATGATGAAAAGTTATGAATCTCACAAAAATGGAGATAAGAGACAAGGGGAAATAATGGATTATTGATCTCTAATCAAAGAAAAGTTGATGCTTTAAAGTGAGAAGTGAAGAAAAAAGAAAACAAGGATGTCAAACACGCAACAAAAAATGATTGCGAAGACGACAACATAGGATGATAGGTGAAAAATGGAAGATGTCACAACTCAACAAAGTGGATGTGAAATGTGACAATGTAAGAGTGATGGAAGCGAGATAGAAGAATGTCATCAATTCAACAAAGTGAATGTACAATGCGATGACGTAAGGTGATGAGAGAAAGATAGTGAAAATGCGACAAGTCCACAAAGTGAATGTGAAATGCGACGATGTAAGAGTGAGGAATGCTTAGAGTTCAACAAAATAACGTTAAACTTAAGACTTGTGACAATGAAAGATCAAGGTGATCAAGAGAGTGCTTGACCGTGATAAAGCGAGTATCACGGCGTCAAGAGTTAGATGAAAATGAAATTACTCAAGTGTGGATATGGATGTCCGCAACCCAAGACTTGGAAACTTGTACAAAGTGACAAAATGGATGAGAGAGAAAATGTGAATGATGAAAGTGAAACACAAGTGTGTAACACACGAGGAAAATGAAAAGTGGTGAAGTGAAAGTTTTGGCCTCTACCTTAGATTGGCTTGGACAAGGCGTGGCTTCCTTGGTGGCTCTCTCAACTAGGTGTCAGCAGACAGTATACCCCAGTGAGCACAACGTTATTGCTAGTTGATGGCTTTACTTTACCCCCTTTGAAACCTTGAGCAAAGATCTTGCTCAGAATGAATCACACTGGGGTCGCCACTAACTGGATATCTGTGACTCTAACTCACAAGGCTTTACTAGTCAAGTAGGAGAAAAGGTTCCTGTTTCATCCACCAGTTCCCTCAAGGTGTGGACTACTTTGGGGTTCCTAGCAGTATCCCTCTTGTTGTCTTAAGGATTATGCCAAAGGGAGCTTCTCCTAGTTCAAAACGGACATGTTTACCCTTATCCAAACCTGCGTATACAATGTTTTGAATGTGGTATTTTTTCTTACCTTTGAACTTACTGTGGTTTGGTTGTACATCGTTTAACAACCTATAGTTAGTAATTTTCAATATTTTATCAACCTTCATAAGAGCGGGTCCTGCAAAAAAGGATTAGAAATTTTCACCGGAAGTAGGTAGAGGCCAAGACAAAAGAAGCAATTTTCATTTTTCGATTTCCTAGATCGCTTAGAAAGTGCAAGGAAAGAGAATACATGCAAACAAGCTTTGATTAAGAAAAATGTTAATTCCCCAAAAAAAAAAGAAACAACCACGTTTTTGATCCCAAAATCACTTAGAAAAGGTGAGGGAAGAGCATACACGTGATCGTGATTAGTCTTACCAAAAACAAAAAATGATAAAGGAAACACAAGAAAAACATGTTACAAAGTGTTAGTTCTAGTTAAAAAACAATAAAATGTCTACAAAATGGCTAAAAAGCAATAAAAAGTGGACCGAAACGTCCAATAACCCTAGTTTAGCAAGTTTTACAAGGACCCATGTAAAAAAATTGATGAAAACAAGCGGAAAAAAGGGGCCAAAACATGTATATGGTGATAAAAGTCCCCAAAAGCGAAAAGAAAGTTGAGTTTAAAACACCGAGTAGCCTCTGCAAAAAAATGAGTTTGACAATTAGTCCTATGTATAAAAACAACGAAAAAAAAATAATGGAAAATTCGTAATTAATGGAAAAGGCCTAATGAAATGAATTAAACAAATTAATGGAGTAAAATAAACTAAAGAGATTCAAAAGAGGCCCGATAAAGGGAATTAGAGAAACTAAGTAACAAATGAAAAGTTAGAGTAAATTATACTAAATAAATTAAGTAAAAGAAACAAACTTAACTAAACTTAAGTTAACATAAAAATAAAAAAATAACGAGACCTAAAAAAAAAATAAAAAGCAACGAATTTTGAGCTCGTATGTGCTAAACCTAAAACATTACCCTAAAAGCCAAGGTGAAACCAAGAAATGGGAGGTCGGCCGAGGGGCTCGGTGGGTATTATGTCTGCTTTATGTTTTTGTGCGGGGCGAGTTTGTTGGAGAGCTCACCGCGGTGGCTAGTCTGCATGTGAAGGAGCTCGACTTGGGTGCGGTGAGGAGCGAGGTGGTCGAGAGTGTCGGGAGGTGAGAGCAGGGGTCGGTAGGAGCTTGGGGGGAGGATCAAAGCTATAGGGTGAGGGAACAAAACGGGCTCATCGGGAGTCCGCGGGGTAGGGGAGTAGGAATGCGCGGCAGGCCTGGGGAGGAGGAATCCTAATGAGGGTGAGGTGAGGGGGTTAGGATCCAAGGGGAGGCCTACGTGGGAGGCTAGGGTGTTAGGCAATCTAGGGGATCGAGTTAGTCGGGGCTCGCCAAGTTTGCCTGTGAAGGGTGGGACATAGAGTGGGGAGTGATGAGACTCGGGGGAGGGGGTTGTTAAGGGTGTGTTGGGCGGGCCCAAATTTGGGGTCAGTGGGGGGGGGGATGGGGTTAGGGGTCAGGACTCGGAGGGGGGAGGGAGTTGGGGGTTAGTCTAGGTTTAGATAAAAAAATTACTTTTTTTTTTTTATATATATATATATATATATATATATATATATATATATCTTTGTTATTTGGTTTTTTTTAATATAATTTTTTTTTTTTAATAAAATATAATTGTGATCTTGTGTTTGCAAGTTTTGGGAGGTAAAGAAGTTTTAGTAATGACTAAAAAGACAACTAAATTTGGAGGAAAAACACCTACAAATACAACTTGCAAAACTGATTTTTTTGGTTTTTAACACAGAAGTTGCAAAAAATGCGAAAACCAATATAAAGTTGTAAAATAGCAACACAAAGATGTTATATATTTTCTTTGCTCTTTCAAGTCTACTATTTGCTTCCAAATGCTCTCGAAAACCTAAAGAACAACACAAAAATGCACACATCAATACAAAAACATCAATAATGAAAAATTAGACAAGAAAAAATGAAACAAAATGGAAGAGGAGGGGTGTAGGTCTCACCGGCGTGCTAAAATGTAAACAAGGAAAAATCACAGTAATGAAAGACAAACAAACAAACTTGCAAACCTTCCAGTAACCTTCCAATGCAAACCTCAATAGCTTTTGAAGTTGTATAACCTTGTAAGTGATTGATTTGTGGGTGCTCTTGAATGGCCTCTAAACATGGGTGCAATTGCTATGAACATAGAGATGTGGCTTGGATTATTGCTTCCAAAATAGTAGAAGTTGGAATGTAATTTGATAGAGTAAGTGTGTTATGAATCCAAGAGGATTTGCAAGAGAGTAAGCCTGCAATTTATAGAGGTAGAAGTAGTTGGAAGTTTGTTGAAATGGGTTGAATGCACATGCTAAAAATAACATTGGAGGAGGTTGCAGTAGTTTTGGGCATTTAGGGGCAATGATGGAATTAATTGTAGAAGTTGCATCCGGAAAGGTGGTTGTACGTGTAATTCAATTGCCCCCACCTTTCTAGGATTCTAGAAGTGTAGTTAACTAGGATGAGGATGTGGAGTCCAAGTGGTTGTTGATTGAGTGGCAGTTGACTAGGATGTGCACACACTAACTAATTAATTAATCATTTAATTAATAAATGATAATTAACTTAGCTAAAAGGGTACATGGGATTAATTTAATTAATCCAAAGGGTGCAATGTGTATGAATTAATCAATTTAATCAATTAATCACAAATGGGTGAATAACAGGGTGTATTAGGATAACACTTTGGGAACATGTGAGTAATTTTGGGGTGTCCTTACCGCTACCAACACCTCTCAAGTTTAAATTAAATACTAAGCAATGTGATATTCTTCTTGAGCTCCTTAATCACCAGTTGATGAACTTTCCAACTACTCATTATTATCCTCCTTATCGGCTTGCCAAATACATAGGTCTCCCATTTTGTAATTATCACATAATTAATGGACATCATGACAATGATTGTTATGCTTTAAAACGACGAATTAAGCACCTTTAGCATCAGGGTTTTATTTCATTTGCTACACAACATTTTGTTACATCTTCAATTGTTATATCCCATTGGGCTCCCAAAATTGATCCCTCCATGTCTAGTGAGAATCATTCCATCATTGCTAATGTTCCTTCTCTGGTCAATTTAGCACACTGATCCAACCCAATGTCATACCACCTCTCAAAATTCATCCTCCATCCTCTCCTCCTATCAAGTCTTCTACAATGTTACCCATTCCAACTAAGCAACCTCCTTTAAAAATTTGTCCTCCATCCTCTCCTTCTATCAACTCCACTACAACGTTACCAATTCCAAATCAGCAACCACCAACCAAACAAGACCAACCAATTCACCCTATGATAGCTAACCTCTTTAAACTTCCTCCTGTCAACCCACAATCCAACCCTGGTCCTACTCTTGCTTCTACCCCTCGTCGTGACAACAATATACTTTCTTATGATACATTTCAAACCTTATCACCATCGCAATATCCGGTTGGCATCATCACATAGATCTCCATCACTGGCACACTTGGGAGGCATCACACTTCCCCCTTCCATCACTATTAGTTGTCTCTAACATCTACCACTCTCTCACGCTTCGTGCTTCATGACTAATCTTTTCAATCATTCACACATTTCTCTGGTACATTTTACCATAATTTCCGATGACGCACTCTTGTGTTATGATTCACACTTGATTGTTGAGGGTTACTTCATCATTGAACCTCACATCATCCACACTTCATGAAATATCTTTCTAACATCTATTCTCACGAGCACACTCATTACCTAATGATGCACGCTTGTGCTACGGTTCACACTTGATTGTTGAGCGCTACTTCATCCATGAACCTCACATCATATATGCTTCACACTCAAAGCTTCACGGTATATCTTTATAGCATCTATTCTCACGCAACACACTCATTTACCAATGACACACTCTTGTTTTATGGTTCATTCTTGATTGTTGAGGGAGCATTTATAAATGAACCTCATCTCATACACATCCACTAGGGGCAACGTTGCTCCTACCATCTTCACACCTTGCATATCACACCATCACACTCATACAACATTTTCATATCTTGGTTGTATTTATTCTTGTTAGCTTATACTACTTACATCTTGCACTTTGCTTACTATGCTAGACAGATACTCAGTATGTCATTATCTTTATCATATACACATGCGCATTCACTTGGTCTCTAGAAGTGAATGCAAATCTCTTACACTCCTTACACAATGTATGATGCTCAACATCGAATCTCTTACTAGTCCCACCAAGGCTCATGGGGCATCTACCTTGACTACTCTCACACACTACATGTTCTATTGTTTCATCATTTACTAATTCTTACTAGCACTTATTTTTCATTGATATATACACACTTTGACATACTATTTATCTTTCTAACATGTTAACAGTGTTTTCATGTGTAGAATTTTCTTTATAGGACTATGCACAACCATAGTTATCTGATACACTTTGTTTGCTATTGTTTGATATTATATGATATTGTTTGTGGGTTATGCCCTATGTCTTATGTGATCATCGTATGTCTTCGGTTGCTTCGGCCTTGATTGTCTTGTGACATTATGAGCGATGTCCCATGTATAAAACTCGTTTCTCGTGGTCTATCTTGTCTTTCTAGTTGCTTGTCATATTTTCTTTTATTACATGTTAGCCTTTATACTAACAAATGTTAAATTAGTCTCTCTTGTTTTCATGTGCATTGGTTTCTACCATACACATCCCCTACTCCCTACAGGTATCTCCATTTCCAATATGCATATCAAATCAGGGTCCTCTCCTTTGGACCGCACTCTCCTACAGTCGTCGCATGCACCCCAAACGAGGGGGTCATCTATTAGCTGAACAAATCACCCCTATAGTAGCTCAGAGCTATAGTTCGATTAGCACAATACATAAACAACACAAGAACACAACTACATAACTATCTTGAACCAGATTTGGACCTCACACAAGATTAACACTAGCGCCAAGATCCGAATAGTAGGACTCCGACACTTGTATCATCCGCTAGGGGCTAATGTCCGAGGGGTAGAAACAAGAAATTTCTCAAGACAACACAAAGTATTCAACGCAGCTTCTCTAGTAGCAAACACTTTCCTCAAATATAGAATGTATTCTATCTCCTACCATTAGTTCTGAATACGAACAACACAGAACAAACGAAACTAATCGGGATGTACCATCTACAATGGTGCTCATTCGGGAAGTAGTCATGGAAGGAGAGAAAAAAATTAGACCTCTCCCTAACACTCTTCTCTTGGTGTGAGATCGCCCAAAAAACTCACCATCGATAACAAATTCAGCAAATCAAGACAAATTCTCTATCTCTTACACTCTTATACATCAGTGCACACTTTCATTTTACATACTTTCATACTTTTACTTACTTATACATGCATTACTTTGATTTCTCATACACAAAACTTTGACTACTTTCTTGCTCTTCTTTTGCAAGTCCACCTTTAATATGCAACAAGAAGCAACCTACATCAACAAATACAAACACAACAGTACAAACTATGCATACACTTCACCCCTAGGGTCCACTTCCCTATTTCGTAGTCTTCACGTTTCACTTGTCCACTCGGCATGTTATTCACCACACTCTCTACAGGGATCATAAGGTACGCATCTTCTATCTACTTTATGTTATCGAGTATTCACTCAACAACATAAAGTGAGGGAAAATGTAGACACAAAATCTATGCACTTGGGTATATTTATAGGTCCTAAAAGCATGCTAGCATTTACATGATTCCTAAGCAAGAAAATTAGTAATTGACAACTCCCTTTAGCCTTCTTACTTGTCTTCTGCACTTTTATTAGCTTTATACATCTTGCACTCTTGTCGGCATTTAATCTGTTTTATCTTTCTATGGCCTCAGACACTAGCCCCCAATCTAAACACTAGCACTAGGTGCTCCTATCCTCCTAAGCGCTCCTACCCCTCTTTACCTTTTTCTTATCATTTTGGACCCCTTTCGCTTTTAATTACTTTTTGTCACTTTGAATCGGCCTTTTAGTTGTCAATTACGAAATTCAAACAAGTGAATCATATCAATACATAGTTAGGTTTTCAAAATGAGGGACCAAGCACTAAGCATTATCTATCATTATCTAAGCTTGCATTCAAAGGCACAAGAGCATCTAACACTCATTCAAGGGACAAGGGTTGCATCACTTCGCATACACAACATAGGAGGGAAGTTTATTCTATTCCATCCCACACATTCTATACATTTGCTACATTCTAGATCTAGCCCGCTATCACTGTGCAACTTGCACAAGGGCATCCTAGGGCATCATTTCTACACACACATACACAAGAACTACATGGAGTCTGAGATGTAATGCAGCGCTCGGTCATAATTTCACTCTTCGGGTGACCGTCGGGGAGTCAGGGCCGACTCCTCATTCTACATTTTTCTTTTTATGTTTGATGTGGTTTGTGGGTATGTGCAGTGAACTTCTTTCTTGCATGTTACGGTATAGTCGTAGATCGATAGTGAATCTAGAGTGACAAACAAGATTCAACAATGAAGCTTGTCCGATACTAAACGATTAAGATCCGTAGCATCTACCTGAACACCGGTGCTCAAATCCGGATGAAAGCGCCTGGACCTCTTGCCCTCCCATGGGCACTCCCGCCTGCATTTTCGAGTTCGAACCTCCAACAAACCTTTGTGACACTCCTCTCAGTTTGTTCTAGCATTTCATCATCCCAGATCACTCCATGTTCACTCAGAAATCAGCTAAGTCCTATCATCTCTCCTCTTTACTTAGGGTTTCATATTGTATGTTTTATTGATTGTGTGTTGTTGTATATTAGTATTTGTACATCAGTAGGTATAGTAGTTACTCTAAAAATAAGATTTAATTAATTCTATTTTTATTAAATCATCTTTCATTTAGTTGTTGAAGTTCTTTCTCAACTCTATTTTTTTCCTAGAATATGTTTTTGAAATGAGACTTATTTTGATCTAACAATTTCATGTTCAATAATTTTAGCTTATAGGAAAGGATAAA
Organism: Taxus wallichiana var. yunnanensis; assembly: GCA_018340775.1. NCBI lineage: Eukaryota > Viridiplantae > Streptophyta > Pinopsida > Cupressales > Taxaceae > Taxus > Taxus wallichiana. Next base: position 598,225,529 of record CM031241.1, on the reverse strand, counting down.
CATTTTAGATCCCCTAACTTTCAATGAAGGCCACCAAGTTGCAATCAAATCCGAAAAGAAGGATCTCTAAGCCACATGAGTTCGAATTTGAAAGGGGATTTTCTAGGGGCTTTATCTAAGTTGAGGCCAAGAGGATGGGGAAATGATCTGGATCCATACCAAGGAATAACAGAGCTTTCAAGCAAGATATCTTTCTAAGACCATAACAAACTGACAAAAAAATGATCAAGTCTTTCCATAATAGACCTAAAACCATGCCTTCGGTTAATCCGTAAACCAACCTTGCTTGAGCTTCAATATCGAGAGTCCATTATCTTGAACAAAGGATTTAAAATCAAATTGAGATTGAGCATTTCCTACTAGACCACTCGATTTTTCTCACTCGAAAGAATGGCATTGAATTCTCCTCCAAGAACAACAAGATGATCTTTCCTAATAATTAATTCTTCAAAATTCTCTAACCACGCTTCCTTTATCGATCACATTACTAGGAGCATTGATATTAAAGAAAAAGAAGACATCATGATATTCAAAAGGAGAGACTTTGCACAACCTTATCGTCGCCTCTATTTTTGCTTAACTAATTCAATCCGTACCTTACCCGATTTCCAAAGAAGCCCAAGACCCCAGACGCACCTTGAGCATCCGAGAACTCACTTGACCAACCTTTCCATGATTTCGACCAACATTTTCTTAAATCACTAGCAAACATCTTAATTTCTTGAATCATCACAATGTAGACATCTAAGGAAAAAATACAATGCTTGACTAAACCCTGCTCGTTAGGGGTGTTCAAACCCCTAACATTCCAAGATAAGATTTTCATTATGAAGAGAGGAGTTACACCTTCCCAGATTCATCCTTTAAGAAACTAATAATTTTCTATTTGTCATTCTCCACTTCTTTCTTTGTTTGGTCTTGTTTGATTTCCTGCCTTTTTTCCAAACGGCCTGAAATAGCCGATTTAAGGCCATCCTAAGATTAAGCCGGATTATTTGTGATTAAAGGGAGATCCAAAAAGTCTGTAATTTCTTCAACATCAACTTTACTAATCGGGAGTGACACCCCGGCCACCTTAACTTCTTGCAAATTGTTAATGCAGTCATTCAATTCTACTGAGGAGTTAGCTTTACCTTGGCTAATACCTTCGTTGATTAAGGACACTAGGGCTGAGGATTCTTTGAGAATTTTTTTGAGTCGACATTAGAGTTTTAGGGGTTAGTGGTTCCAAAGGAGAAGCCAAGGAAACCAAGGGGAATGTCCGTTTTCATGTGAAATCTCCTCCATTTTGATTTGAATTCAAGATGCTTCCCCTTTGAACCTTGGGCTTTAAAATGCCCAACTTGGTTACATGAGTAATATCTAGGAACAACTTTTCATAATCCACCTTTTGATTCCATTTATCCGAAGAGGATATGAGTGAGATGTTGGATGAAAGGTCCAAGCTAAGGTTTATAGAGACACAACCCCTAACAAAAGCTTGCTTATCTTCGTTAAGAGATCTAGGATCAATCCTAAGAACCTTAGCAATCCTACTATAAATTTTTGAAAGAGTCCTTGACTTCCAATATTCCATAGGAGGAGCATAAAGTCGAGATCCAGTTGACATTTCTCCCACCGAGGATGAGAAGGCATCAAAGTTAGGGCACCAAGGAAGAAGAAAATCTCTTTGCCTCCCCAAGAGCAAATTCTTTCTCCTTAGAGATTCATTCTTATGTTCCTCACTCCGAAAAAGGACAAAGAAAACCTCTGGTAGGAAAGTGATGTGAATGTCGCTCCCATATTATCTATTGCACCATTACAAAATATCTTCATTCTTAATTCTTTTTCTAGGGAATTTAGCAATGATTGTTCTTACCAAGAGGATCTAACTTCTTCATCCACCTCACACTTTAGATTAACCTCAACAGAGGCTATCTCCAACTTTCGTCCCCTTCGAACCCAATTGGAGAAAGAAATTTCACAGGCAAGTCGTAGTTTTCCTCCCGTTTGATCGTCACTTCCCTAGTGGGATTGCCACCCGTCACCTCACCTGCCGCCCGAGTGAACGCTTGAATTCTCTAAGTTGCACCATCTTTTTCCCAAAACTTTTTCCTATTCCAAACTCCAAACTCAAACTTTGGAAGGTAAACGCTTTTATTATATCACAACTATGAATTAGACTGGTGGAGGAGCACTTTCTTTAAGTGGGACATGGTGTGGGCTTGGGTCCTTAATGTCCGTTGAGCAATTTTTATTCAAAGCACCCCACTATGTCCGCTTGGTCCATATGGAGAAGTTCGACCCCTACCTCAAGGTGTCCCCATGGCAACTTATTGAAAGCATCCAATGAACTCAATGGGAATGGAACTTGGGCTGATGATTACAAACTACTTTAACTCGCCAATAAACCGAGACCTTGAGTTCACTCTTTTTAGAGCATTGTTGTTATTATTCTAAATCCATTTGGTTTGGGATTATTATGTGAAATATGGAAAAATATAATGGGAGATTATAGGAAGTGAAAACAAACTTGTTAAGTTAAATAGCTCTTTCTTAGAGCATTGTTGTTTTATTTAGTTTTTATAGCTCTTCTTGGAGCATTGATGTTATCATTTGGTTATAGCTCTCCTTTGAGCATTGTTGTTATCATTTGGTTATGGCTCCTTCCTTGAGCATTATTGATTTCATTATTTTGTTTTGATATGAGTAAACGGTGGAGGAAATACCCTATAGAGTGCATGGATTAAATGGGTTTTGTGTTTGTTTAAAACCATATTTGGTTTTGGGGAAATTGGTTTTATAATGTATGGATTGTTTCATGGAACCCTCTCCCTCATGGATGTAATGGAGTTAATTCACTTTGATTGTGTTGGGTTATTGTTGTTGGTATATATGTATAATGACCCAATTTTGAGCATGATTATTTTTGGAGTTAGTAGGAAAAACTCTTAGAAAGGGTATAAAGGTTTATGTCTACTTCTATTACTTATTTTTGATGTGAAACAGTTGATCATTATTTGGTTACTATTGATGAATTCTCTCTCTCTTTCTCTCTGCTTGGGACTAAACATGTTGGTTATCTCCTCTTACGATTAAATAAATCCTTACATATACATGTTTAATGACCCGATTTTGAGCATGTTTGCTTTTTGAGTTAGTAGGGTAAAGCTCTTAGAAAGTGTATTAAGGTTTATGTATTTTTCTATTACTTATTTTTGATATATGTGAAACAGTTTGATTATTTGGTTACTATTGATGAACTCTCTCTTTCTCTCTTCTTGGGACTAGACATTTTGGTTATCTCCTATTAACGATTAAATAAATCCTTACATGGGATTGTACATGTTCTTGGAAACAACATTAATATATGTGTGCGTGTGCGTGTGTGTGTGTGTGTGTGTGTGTGTGTGTGTGTGTGTGTGTGTGTGTGTGTGTGTGAATAACTTAAAAGGGTCTCTAAAACATAACTACTTCATTAGTTTCAATTAATTTATGTTTTAGTTGGGCTCTGAATGATTGTTGCAATCTTATGAAGTTTAACTCTATTGAATATGAATTGTTTCGTTGTTGTTATTGACCGTTTGTATTATGAACTCTCTAGCTTTCATTAATAACGAAAGTTATAAAATGGTGTGATTTATTACATTTGCAATTGATGTTTTATGATGCAATATATGATCCATTATTGTCTAAATGTCTAAGTTCTAATAGGCTAGTTGTATATAGTAACAAAGTGGACATAAGGTTTTTATAGTTTCATTAAGATGTGCTTTTAGGGCAGATTTCATAATATAAACTATGAAATTTACGATTATAACTTATTGATTAAGAATAATCTTAGCCATCTCTTATTTTGTTATTTCATTATAATTACAACATAGAATAAGAGTATGTGGACTCATGCCAATTCATATGAATTGACCCATATCTATCTCTCCTACAATTTTGTATGAAAGGCCAACATACTTGAAGTAACTGCTTGAATTTGAATTTGTGTTTGTTTCTACGTTTGAGTTTATTGAGAAATAAATCCGAAAAGGATTATTGTAATCAATTTGATTATGCAATTAAAATATCATTGCACCATAAAATGGACATTATGACCCAATGTATTATGCTTGTTGATTTTTGTAAATCACTATTAAAGAAGATTGTGATATTTGTCCTTATTCGAAATATGGTTTTATGACTTATCTTGTTTAAACAAAAAAATGAAGATATTTTACGTATAAAGTTGATTTATTAAATAAGTAGATAATTCTTAAGTTGTGAGATTATTTCTGATTTCATTACTTTGGACGGAATAAATGAATATCAACGGAGAAACCAAAAGAAAACATAAGAAATGAAATAAAGATGATTATTTACTTTATACTAATAATGAACTAATCATGATGAGTAAATATATTTAAATGTCTCAGTATGGAAAACGACTAGTTAAGCTACACCTAGTGACAATTACTAAGTTATTCAAAATATGACAAGAGGTACTAATATTAGTTAGTAACTCGTTGAGTTATTATGACCTCTTATAGAAATCTATTTGGTATTGTGAAATAATACTTCTAAAATGGCTTATAATGACAACTTAGTTACATTACCCAACTTGGGTAACCTAAGTATTAGGAGTGTGGGGCGAAATGATCCAATGTCTTATCGTTGGAATCTTAGCTTAGTGCCAACTTAGGATGGCTATGGGAAGGGTAGTGAGGACGTAATGATGGGTAATCATTACGTGGTCCTATTTTTCCATAGGAATCATAAGATGGTATGGATGCGAATTTTTTCGTTTAAGGAAATGAGCCAATAATGGACTCTCCTCTTCTTAACTAGTTCACCTTCTTAAAAAACAAAAAAATCCAAATAACTATATTGAGATGGTTGTGTGGTGATGGAAGACAAGTTTCGTAGGCTTGTGTGTGGTCTCGGAACTAAGCTTGCAAAGCAATGCTTGAAACTTTGGCCAAAGTAATGTATTAGCTGACTACATTATCTGTTCACCAATCCCCTAATTTATTAGTGTCAAATACTGGATGGAAGCTTTGCATGAATGTCTTCCAGGTAGGCACTTAAGAGATGCACATAGTTCTCATAACTGAAAAAGGTTTAACCAAATATACAAAGTATACACACTTGGTTATAGTGACTTAAGGGAGATCGTGGAGATCTGGATATACCCTTACAATGCACATGGTTATTATATGTTATCAAATGGATTATGAATATTTAGCAGTAAGCTAAATAATAATGTTAATCATAGTAGCATTAATTGTACATTAAATGTATTTTTTGTAAAATCATCTTAATTTGGATGATCATAACACAGGTGTTATAGTCGGAGTTTATATCCTCTACGTTTCAATGTATGTGACCCATAGTTTATTAATAATATTTAAACTTAACAAAAATTTTACGACCCTTATAATGTGTTGATATTTATTCTTAATATACCACATTTTTCTTATTTTGAAGTATTTTCTATTTTCATTGTGTTTATACTTTTTTTGTATTAGTTAAATGTTTGTGTTATCAAAACACATAATAATGTAATTGCAGTGATACCAAATAGTTACAAAGCCATTAAAAAGGCAAGCTTTCGAGGTTGGCGTCAATTAAGACATTTAAAACTCAACAAACATTGCATTAAATAAGACAATCATTTGTATTAATAATTAATACCCAAGTTTGTAATGACGTAGTTAAGCTTTAAGTTTAATCTAAATATCAGTGTGCTCACGATGCCAAGTATGGCCAACTTAAATGGAAATTTGAAAAGGGAAATAAAGTTTTTAAATTAAATAAAAATAAATTTGTTTTGCTTATGAACTTTAAAGCTTTCTTTTTAATTGTTAAGTGTGCATATGTCTAGACATCCTTGCAACTCATGTTTATATGTTTACACATTGATGAATTGTCAATGGGTTGACCATCTATCATGACTTTCTTTGTTGGAACCCCCTGAATGAACTCGTGTTGTGCTCGCCTTGTGCCACACATGATAGGCTCTGTTGGAAATATAATCAAAGGCGCAAAGATTGGTCATAGAGTTTGTTATGAGCTTTGCATAACCTAAGAAGTTGGCCAAACATTTTTATAATCAAAATTATCAACAAACAATACCTGTAAAAAAATCTTGTCATACAATTTGAGGTCCCGCATCAAAATGTCAACTCCATACAATTTCAAGTCTCTTACTAAAAATAGCTCTAAACAATTTCAGGTCTCATATTTGAATGATGATTGGGATTAATGAATGGTCATAGTAATAATGAATCCATTTTTGTCATACATTGTTTAAGGAATAGTGATGATATATTAGATATGGACTATTAATCTCAACGCCAATAGCTTTTTCCATGTGTCCTTCTCGTAGGCCGCACCCTCTTTCTCCTTCGAGCGATTCGCACAAATGACATGTAGTAGTATATATATTGCTTAATAGAAGAAATAAGAGGATCATAGATGACAAAGGAGGGATTTGAACTATTGGGGCTTTCAATTGGGTTGACCATCTCCCTTTGCTTTCCTGGTTGCATCCCCTTTGAATACACTCACATTGTGTGTGCCTCATGCCGTGCTTTCCATGGCTTCATTTAAAATATAGTCCAAGGTGCAAATTCTCAAGCTTTTCACCAACGACTTTATCATCGTTTATTGTCAAATGCACTGAAATTTTGTCGCTTCTTTCTTCAACGGATTCATCGAAATTGCATGGAGTTGAAATGAGTCTTGTGCATGTGTTCTCACACAACATGAGACCCATCTTCATCACCCTCTTAGGCTTGCATGGTTTCACCTTCACTCCTTCCATTCTAACTTCTTTGATGCCCCCAATTTGCTTTCCTTACTTCATTAATGGGTGGTTTTCCACCATCATAAAACAATGTCTTTTAGTAACAAGGTTATCATTCTCATTGGTGACCTAGGACAATGCTTCCCGCTAATGATATACCTTCGTATGTTGTGAATTCATACGGGGTGACCCTTTCAAAAAAATTCAAGTGTCTCTGTCATTTTAAAAAAATCTTCCTCCAATAAGGTTTTGACTCGATGCGACAATTCACAAAGCTTGGCATCAAAAATTGCACAAAATAGCTATAGATATTGGATGTGTTGAATGAAACAACGTTGCTTTCACATATGTTGCTAGAGTTTGTTTGCTTGATGACTTGTGCATCTTTTTGCCTATCTCATTACATTACTTCTCAAATAAGGCTCGGGTCCATTTGTCAAATTCAAAAAAATAAAAGAGGTGCACCGACAAGCACCCCAACATTTCTCTATTAGCTAGACATTCGCAACTCCCATCCTCTTGTGGATAACTCTTTCAACTCTTCATGTTTCTTTTCCACATCTTCCACTTCCCAGCACTCACTTCTACCCCTATTAGCATCTCATCACATTACCTGCATACAATTAATAGTCTATTTTCCGTAATTTCTATTTTGTCTCACAGCAAATACCCAAATCCTCGTGCAAGTCGATTATGGGATGTCAACAAATAGACAAAAAAAAACAAACAAATATTGCAAGTGAATGTGGACTTAAGGTGTGAATGGATGCAAAATTAAATACGGATAGGTGCATCGCATTCCATACACCATCACATACCATAATATACACATGATACATCCAGTTATTTAACGTGATGGAACAGGTATATGCAACGTCACTATGAAGGAGCAGAACATGCGGTATTTAAATTAATGTCCTCGAACGAGCGCGGGGAACGTAAGTTTGACAGAGTTGACAATTAGCTTTGCTCCTTAATTCGATATCAATGGAAACTACAATAAATTCGGGGATTCCGAGTTCATTAACATCAGAAAAACTTTTATGTGGGTGCATCCTAAACTGTGAAAAACAGAAGTTCATGGTTGGATATCTGAACGCGAAGTAGAATTATATAGAAAATGCCTGTTGCATTGGTCTGGGTGGCATCTGGTTCAAAGGAGTTGTACTGCTCTGAACTTTTCCATCACTCTAACCATGGTGGACACGTGGTATCTAGGCTTGCAGGGTCAAAGATGATGAGAAAACTTGTTTCAGAGACAAAATGTAAGAGGAAAAGAGTGAGATTGGCTGTGAAAGCTGTCTTGAAGGAATCCACCTCTAATCACACACCAGAAAGTGTGAGCATGTTCCCTGGCCTGGCTGGTTTGGTGACAGATTGTTCGGGAAGGCCCGTGTATGATTCTGTGATGAAGCAGGCTGCCATGCTGAAGAGAGAAACAAAGAGTGGGTTGCTGGATGTGAAGCCAGACTTGGTTCCTTCTGGGACTTCGCAGATCCTCAATGAGGCCTATGAACGTTGTGGTGAAATCTGTTTTGAGAAAGGAAAGCATTTCTACTTGGGTACTATTTCTCCTCCTATTGTATGTTTTTACTAGTAGATTGTAAACGTGAGTCATCATCGTCATGGCAATTGTTCTGCTTGCTATCAGACCATGGCCTGCCTATTGTGTTGATTTGGCTTGTCTAGAATGAAGATATTTTCTACTATATAGAATCCATTTAAAGAATTTTCTGGTACTTGGGATGCCCATCTGGATAGGAGTGTGTTGCACTAGCCTCCTGCAATAAGCTCAGAATATAAAAACTACTGTTGATTATATATGCATGGACTTACTGTTCTTGTAGTTGGTTCCTTGTAAGGTAGCAAACTTAGTATGGAGCGTTTTAGAGGGTTACCGGGAAAAACGGTCCATCGAAATACACAAAAAATGGTAAACTAATATTTAAGAAATATGGTAATTTTTAATTTGTAATCAGAAACCTCTTCAAAACATGTTGTCAAACAGTGAGCAGAAAATCTGTATAGAACCTGAATTTGAGGTTTTTTGTTAGTATTTATGTACCCTTTACTTGAACAAGTTTACTTGGAATCTTTCATGTCAAGTGTCAACAATCCACCTTCCATTCCATTCCATGGGGTTATCACAACTCTACCTTCAGGAGTCCTCTTCCCACACGAATGCATGTGCTGGAATTATACTGAAGGTTTTTAGTAATATCGCTCTTATGGTTAAGGATCAATATTGACAATTACGAAGTTAAGACTTTTATTCCGTCTTCTAAACGTAATTGCATAGTCCTCTAGGCAAACAATTTTGTTTGTTCTGCAGGTCGATCTACAAGTCTGTGGATGCATATGTGAATAAATAACAAGAAAAGTGGGTTGCTTACGAAAAACCTTGTCGATCTTTTAGTTAAGAAATAAGAACCATTTTAATGAGTTTGAAGTTATCAATTCCGTTTGGCCTACACATTTTGATTGCTAAGTCCTTAAACGAATAATTTTGTGTGGTCTGCAGCTTAATAGTGAGAGAAATTTGAGAAGGGAAATGGAATGGTGAATATAAAGTTTAGAAATATGCAAGTGTTAGCAAGGGGGATATTTCTGGTCTTTCATGCTTATCAGGCAATTAAAACTGATTTTAAGATACTAATCCATTTCTTTGTTGTTTTTTCAGGAACATTGCTCTCGACCCTAGAGCGGCGAAGATCAATATGGGCAATTTATGGTAAGTGCTAGAATGAAAGAAAATTGTGAAGATTTCGTGTTAATCCCTTTGATCAGGACAATCTGAAATGCTTTAGTATTCAAGGGCAGGTAGTTGACCCAAGGGCAAGAAAGACATATCCCAGTGTGGCAACAAGTGTGATTCTTATCATGTTAATAAAGCACAATATGTTGCAACAGTGGGAACACTTATGCCCTTGCCAGATCCAGGCAACAAACAGGAAAGTATCTCAATGGTTATTTTGCATGTTTACATAGCACACTAAAATAGAATGACCAGATCTAGTAATATTAGATTGACTAACGAATATGGCCAAGTTGATTCCATGCAAAAAGAATCAAAGTACAGAAAACATGCCTAACCCTTGGATTGTTGAAGTTTTATCTGAATTTGGCCTCCCAAGAAGCCTTGAGAATAATAAGGATCCAAAATTAAAGGTATTTATGGAAGGAATTATACAAAACTTTGGACACTAAAATGAATTTTGGTAATGGGGACCACTCAGAAAGAGATGGCAGACAAATAGGGTCAACGAAGTAATGAAAGCAATCATCAAAGCAATCATCAAAGAAAGTATGGCTGTCAAGAAAAGTTTACGAGAAGAAGATCTTCCTTTTGTAGAATTTATTTACAATATGATCAAGCATGTGGCTATAGGTATAAGTCCTTTGAGGACAATAAATGGCTATGATTCACTTGTTCCACTAGAATTAGTCTCACAAAATTTGAAGGGCAAGACTCGGGTTTTGTAGAGATGTCACAAAATTTGCAGGGGAGTTGAACCAGTGTAACAAGAATATGGAGTGGTCACTAGCTAGAGATGGGCGATTTGTTATGTAAATCTCTTCCATGGGAAGGTGTATAACTTTTGCATTTGGGTATTGTGGACTGCATGTTAAAAAATGTCTCCTATCCCGTTTTCTTAAAAAGACATCCCTTCATTTTAATAATGATCTGCCAACATATATAGAAGCTATGCTAAAATTTAGTGCTTGCACACACCATTTCATTTGCATGTGTTTACGTAGTACATTTGGTGCAGATGGTTTTGGCATGTGTTGACAACTCTATGGAGGTTTGCATGGGTAATGGTAAATCCCATCCCATGGTACTACAGATGAGCCCTTTTAGGTGTCTTTGTGGTGTGGCTTGTTATGAGGACTTGAAGGCACTATGGGCAATCCTTGTATGCTTGTAGGATTGTGGCATATGGGCAGAGCCATTTGCATGTCACCATTGACTAATGGGGAGACATTGAATGTAAGGCACCAACCTTGGAGAAGTAGTCTTATTAGAATGCTTGTAGTGGCCATAATTCTTTCCAAAATAGGATGGTGTAGCCCACCTGCCAACTAAACAATTGCATTATCCTTAGGTTTGCATTGAAGTATATCCTTTGAATGCTAATCCTTTCTATAAGAAGTGATTTATGTTGCTGTTCTAGGTTGAGAAGACAAGATCTATAAGAAGTTCCTAATGTGGTCGTGAATTTTAATTATTGTTACATTCTAGACTTATAGTAACCTTTGATTTGGGGCAATGAATCACTTAAACAATCATGGCCTATCAGAGAGAGTTTAGAATCTAGTGCTTTTTGACATCATTGTTGTCAGTAAATTTAGGCAATTTTTTGAGCGAGCTTGTTCTTAGAAACTACATTTAAATTGTCTCTTAAGTTCATTTAGGAAAGTGCATGCAGATAGCCTTCCTTGGATAAAGACAACCATCCTCATCTTAATATTATTTGACAAAGCATTTCCTTCAACCATGTTGAGTGGAAATTCCTAGCCTGTTGGTATGTAAACATCCCTTAGGTTTTGCATATAGTGAGCATCTTCATTTATCATTTTTCTCTCACTACGTTCTCTCTTGATATCCCCAAATACCAGCCTCAATAAGGGTGAAATAAATGCTACCATTTCAGAAGATGTTTACAATTTTATGTTTACACCACACGGATCTTGCTTCCTAAAAACCCAACATAGAAACTCAACTTGTATTGTAGGCATTTTTTGATGGTGAATGCTATTTCGTAGATGTTCACACCTTTACATCTCGTGGGATATGATTCTTCAAGTTTGGTTTTGGGTCCACTAACATGCGCTTAGGATGGGGAGAATACCAAATTCATAACAAATACAAGTTTTGTAGGCTCTATTGCATTGGAGTCAAGTACACAGCATTTGATGTTTAGCTGTCCCATATATTATAAGAACTGAACAGATAGTAAGCTATTTAACACTTGAGTTTAGAAACTTTTGAGGCTCGCTATCTTTATCAATAAACAAATGTGGCCCTTCATTCAAGAGATCTTCCTTTAGAAGTAGAAGGTCATGCGAGTTGAGAGAGAACTTATTTTGGTAAAATGATCTATATATGGATGTCTAGGTAGTACAGTGTTACCTAGAACTCTTTTAAAAATTATGAATAGCAGTTTGTGACAGTCCACCATGTGCATTTGTGCTTGAAAATTTATGTATTCATATATCACTCTTGATTCTTAATGTCTTTGTAATACAATACAGTTGGGTTATGGTTAATCAGTAAATGTTTTGATCTATTGTTTACTGCTTTTATTATCTACACAACCTTTCTCTTCATACAGAAATATACATACAAACTTTTGAAGTTATTGGAGCTTCCAAAGTGAATTTTAATTAGATTTATACATACAAACTTTTTCTTTGAATAGAGATGAGTGGCTTCCAAAAACAATCTTACACTACAAGAGTACAACTTAAAATTCAGTTTTTAAAGAGAACAAAACAAATAAAATATTAAAAAAATAATAACATCTTTTGATATATGTTCCACCAAGTTTTCGGGATGGGGACAGCAGGGGACAGGGGAACATGTTAGGCCATTTTTTTGGAGGCCATTTTTTAGGGGACGTCAAGGGATGGCTATTAAAAATAAGAGAAAATATAAAAAATATAGGAAATTTCAAATATTCATATGATAACATTGATAAAGCATTTATCACACACATTATAGAACCTTAATACATAAACTTGGAGCTGAATTGAGATTTCACATAACATTGAGTCAAAATAGACATTTTGGAAAGCATATTACTCTATGCTCTGTTCGTACACCCTGTTTCCAAGTTTCTGAGTTTCCAAAACATCCCCGGTACGGGGACGAGCCTAAAAAGGCAGGGGATGCGTTCATGTGGGAAAAAAAAACCCAACATCCCCTGATATTCAAGGATGTCCCAGAGACGTCCCTCTCCTTTTTCCCCTTCAGGAAATGTGGGGGACGTTTCCCCCTGTCCTGCCGCCCCAAGACGTCTTAGACAGCTAGTTTTCGGGGGATGTGTCCCCATGTAACATTGAGTTAGTGTCATAATGAGTTACTCTTGGATGCCAGAAATAGTCACATGTCAAGGGTTGGTGCAAGAACCAGAAGGGTTTTCATTAAATCCTTTAGTGTCAACACCAACACAAGTCTTGCATCTCAAGATGCGGATGACACATGGTTGTTCATTAACAACCATAGCTGTCTAAGACTAAGGAAAATGTGTTGAACCTCGATATTAGTTGTACAAGGCCCTGGTAGAGACATTGAGCTAGATAGATATTGGCATGTGTCCGAGGAGCAAGTTGAAAAGACAATGGGAGATAAACCACTTTAGGAAGAGGAACCACTTCAACTTATTGTACTTATACAATCAATTTTCTAGGATCGCTCTACAAATGAAACACTAAGAGATGATTGAATTCAGGTTTGTTGTAATTCACATTTGAACAAAGATAGCCTAGAATATGTATTCCCACAATATAGTGATAACATATCAAAGATAACTTAGACTTTGAACTTTTTGTTGTATCAGAGGTAACTTAACCTATCATACTTTTGATGTAACAAAGTTAACTTGGACTCTAAAGCTCCATAAAGAAGGGAGAAAACTCTGGCTCCTCTAGAAATTGTTGTAATCCTAATTCCCTAGGAATTGTAAAGAATAATAAAAGATATTAATGTTGTCGATATCAGCGGTGTTGCCTCGCAACATGTAATTGTATATCTAAATTTCTTGCAGTGAATTGGTGTTACTTGATATGAGTTGTTGCTTCTGCCTCAAAATGATTAACATTCTTTCCTGGAAAATCTTTGGAATAATAACATGAGCCCAAAACAAGTAATCTAGGTTGAACTTTAAATTCTTGGTGCAACATTCCTTGATTGCCCAATATCATAGATCAATTTTATTAGAGCAGTCCTACAAATGGTACTAAAGCGGCATGTGGGATAATTGTCAAAGAGAATTTTTGCACAAGTGAATGGTGGAAACTCATTCTCAAGTGGCAGAACAAGACCTTTGAGAAAACAAAATTTCATGGAGAGAGGGATGATGAAAACCAGTCAAATGAAGCGTATTGGTACTGCTTAGAGCTGACATTGCACAGCATGGTATGGACTAAATATAATATGTATTACAGGATCTCATTTTACTAAATAAAGCTTACTAAACAGAGACAATGTTCAATAAAACCACAGAAGAATTGTACAATGAATCTCCCATTGCGTAATTACCTGATTTGTTTCAAGATGGATCCAGAAACAACATCTGCACGTTTGAAGGAGAAATAGGTGTCGACAAACTAGTAAATTGGATGCCCCAGATTGAGACCTAGTTTTCAGTCCATAATTTCTTCAGTGCCTAGAATATAGCCTTTGTGTGCTTGAAGATGATACGCTTGAAATATATTTAAATTTTTATCAAGTTCAAAACTCTGTGAATGTAAAGTATTTGATCTCAATATCTATATGCCATATGGTTCTGGACATGCTGCCAGATAAAACTTACTTTGTAGGACTTGTTTGCTGCAGAATGCATAGAAATTGAAATCAAAACTATATAAATGTCCACCCAATAATGACATCTGTTAAGAGCACCCAAAAAGTTGGCCAGTTTCTCAAGAAGCAAAGAAAAACAAAGAGAAGAGGTGGAAAAAATGTGAGCTACTAAAGGATTAAAATACAGGTACAAGAGGGAGACAACAAACACAAATTAAGAGTGAGGTGTAAAAAAAAATGTGCTGCTACATCTAGATGCATGATGAAAGATGTAGCTATCCTCGTTCTCAAAAGTAAGAAATGTGAATGCAGCACCAAATGGCTATTGGAGGATGGCCTGGACTAATGGGCCAATGTAGAAGTCATACAGGAAGGACCATATTTTCTTCTTGGGTGAATGCGTGTATTTGAGCTAGTTGTTTTTGGTAATGGGGTACATCTAAGTGTTGAACATCTTCATAGGAGGATTGTATGGTACATGATTGCTGTTGCGTGAACTCTTTTTGTGCTTCTTTGATTATGTTTTTTATGCAATGCCATGTTATTGTTTACTAAAGGGAATGCTGAAAAGTAATTGCAGGTCTTGAAAGAGTTTGTCCATGCCAATGTCGTCACATTTAAATATATCATCATAGGTTGCTTCATTAGCATTGCACAGTGTGTTTTTTTGTTTTCATCATCTACAGTGGGCATGTATCTATCTCTTGGGCGTAGGGTAGGTTCAAACCAATCGTTATGGCTTTATATAAGTTGGATGTATTGCATCTATTTAAGTTAATTTGGTTCATCATTGTACAAGTTTACAATTGTAACATGCAGGTCGGGATGCATGCTGATATATTCTGGTAATGGTACATTTGTAACTATGTCGGTTGTGGAGATTTCAAATTTCTCCTTTTGGGTTTGTTATATGTATGTCCCAAGGGTTTGATTTTTCTAAATGTTTGTAACAAATGTTGTTATGAATGAATCTAAGTCATTGACTACCGGAAAAGGTGATTACTCTAATGTGATGTGCCCAAGGTCATCCTGAGAGTACGTTATATTTGAGTGGTAAGTCAAGGACCATGACTTCAGTTCATATGGTTTTAGGTCCCACTTTGATGGGCAGCCCAATGCATCATGCTGGGTTTTGATTACTTTTTGTCAAATCTGCAATAGCTAGATTGTGTTTGCTTGAACTTATTTTTAAAGTAGCCCAATGTCTCAATAAACCATAGGAAGGTAACATTGATTCTATATCCTTCGTCTATGAGGACCTTTTGGACTTGAACTTTGTTGATAATGACACTAATGAAGAATGGAGGGATGTCGGATCTATAGACGAATTTATCCTTGACCATGTCATCCATTGGGAATTCTATTGTGTTTTTGTCCAAATGATGCATGGGATTGATTGTAGGTGCTTTGGCATTACGTTCAGTTTGTGGATGTTGGGTTGTTCATAATAGCCATATTTTCGGGATAATCTTCTATGGCTTGTTGCTGTGTAAGTTGGTTGGGCTGTTCAGTAGCCATATTTGGGAGAATCTTCTTGGCTTGTTGTTGCATAAGATAATAAATATGATATGGAGATGTTCTCATGCGTTTCATTAATGAAATTTTGCAAGGCATGGTGTTGAGTTCTTTGAGAAAAATTCAGTCCTGGTTTTTGGTATCTACCATGTTTGTCCTTGGGTTGATATTTTGTGTAGCATGGTTGCTCTTTGATTTGTTCTTTAGGTTTCTCTTGCGTAGTTGTTGGATTCTTTGATTCAGCATCTTTGATGGTTGTCTTTGATGACCAGTTTTTCTTCAGCGCATTTTGTAGATCTTGTCATGGTGGTAGGCTGTACTAGGTACTTATGTGCAAGTTTCCACTTGTGTTTTAACTCAAGTGTTTACATATTGAGAGAAATGAACAACGTTATTAGCTTATAAGGACACAATGATTATTTTATCTTCATTGATTGTGGCTATTTGTTTGGAGGTAAGAATAGTTTGGCAAGGGGTTGCTTCTATGTTTGCTACATTGGTTGATTAGTGGATTAAGGGGATCTTGTAGTTACATGTTTGTTTTGTGTGTTTAGTGCTTTCTTGACTACAAGGAATGCTTAATACCCCTGGGGGATAATTGCCTTGTGGTAAAAAAACTTGACATGAAGTCATTAGTTTTTGAGGTTGTGATAGTTTTCATGTGAATGTCCCTAGTTGGCATGCCACCAACATAGTTTGTTGGGATTATACCACAGGGGTAGGGGTTTAGATGTTCTAATTCTTGAGAGGTCAAGGCATGGATAGTTTACGCTTGAGTTTTCTCGACTCAAGGGCAGTTAGGCTGGGTTTTTCGCTTGGGGTTAGAAGGGATTGGAAACCCTGGTATGGGTGGTGAGAGATGTATTTTAAAGCACTTGGGGATTAACAACATTAATGATGTGATCTGAATCAATGTTGGGGTTAGTGGTGTCAATACTCTATTGCCAATGGCATGTATATTTTTATTCTTAATAAATATTCTTTTGTTGAGGATTTCAAGTTGTCTCATGAGATGATCTTGTCATTTGAATTGGTCAAAAAAAAAATTTATGTATTAGGTCAGAATGAATGTACTTTGCATTAGAAACTTCAGTTTTGAGGCCTTATAAAAAGTTTGAAGAAATTTTGTTTGTTCATGTTGTGTTCAACTTTGTTAGCTAAGGTTTTCCACCAAATGATGACTACATGGGCGACTTCATTCTCTTCTTGTGTTGCATTGACAAAGTTTCCTAGGTTATCTTCGGTGTAGGTAATAGGCTTGAAATTCTTGGACAATGATGTTGATTAGGTCTTCTAGTTCGATAATAGGATGAGGTTTAAGTTGGTTGTGGCAAGTAGCTTGGGTACAACATAAGTGTTTTTGAAATCCAGTCTTTGTAAAGATTGTCAAGTGATTAGAGCTATATGCTTTAGTATTGAGAACCTTTGCAAGTGATAGTGAGAGAGATTTCGCCAATGTGCATGGAGGCAATATAGGGTTCTAAAGGTTCGTGTCATAATGTTTGAAGTACTTTGTTTTGGATTGGTTGTTGTGGGATAGGTCCCCCTTTGCACCCGTGAGCGGGAAGAGGAGGGGCACATTGATTAGGAGGTCCCCAATAGACTTGTTGCAGCAGCTTGGTTGGTCATTTGCAGTATTTGGTTTTGCATTTGAGCCGTTTGGTTATTGGTGCAATTTGCATTTGGGACATTTGGTCTAAGACATGCATTCGACATTTTAGTGTTATTTAGTTGGGAAATGTGCTAGAGTTAGGAATTGGGGTGCTAGTTGTGGCACTAATAGTTGAGGAAGAAGTATGGTTCAAGAAATTCATGGAGGCAATCTCTTTGGGGAATTTTCCCGCCGATGGTGATGATCTACAATGAATTGTTGGATGTCACCATTAGGATTGAATTCTTGGTCGCTATCTATGGTGGTGAATTTGAACTTTTTATTGGGATCTTCTTGTTTATTTTGAGTAGTTTTGCTAGAGGACCTAATGTTGCGCTTTAGAAGGAATTTCAACCATGTCACATCGGATGGATGAACTATATTGAGGTTGGTAAAATTGCACGGGAAAAGGGATACTTACCTGGGTTGAAATTGTTGGCGCATTAATCTCCTTTGGCTTGAGCATTTGTGGAGAGACAATTGTAGGAGGGGTCAAGAAAAATTGAAGAAACCCTAGTATAACATAGTTGTGGACTCCAAAGTCTCGATGTACTTATCTAGTTGAATCTCCTATTCTTCAAGAACTTAATTGCAACTTGTCTTCCTTTGGTGAAGCTACTTTACCCTAATCCCCTAAGAATCCCCGAGGAAAATCTAGATTTTGTGATCACAAACTATAGTAGATGAGTTGTTCTTCGAAATGATTAAGAATGACCCTAATTATATGGGTAGGGACTCTTAGATCATATTTCCAAATATACAATGTCACCAATCATGGCCAAAGAAGTCAATTGCTGCAAAGACGAACAAACAAAAAATTATGCCAAACTGGTTGTGTCTAAGTGACATCGAAAGGCCAAAGTTTTGGAAAAGGGGCCTACAAGAAGGCTATAAGGTCCTAGGAAAATGTGGACAACATGGAGATGTTAAGATGGTACTAATATGAACCTTGTTGGGAATAAGGACCTACAACACATCTCTCCTCGAGTTGGCTCAAAGCCAAGCCACCCCAAATAGTGAATATGGAAGATAAATGCACCAACAAGTCAACATAATAAAATGTTGGTAGAACATTTTCGAGTGTATATGGAGACAGTTAGTCAATAGTAACTTAAGTGAGGTAGAATTCAAACTAAGGGCATTTATGTTTAGATGCACCTTCTAAGACAACAAGCATAACCTTATCATCCATGTTAGTTACAATACACAAGATAGCTCATTGAATAAAAGAAAAGAAGATTCTTACCATAACACGAAAAAGGTTGGTGCCAAAAGATATCTAAAGGGACAACTCTCCATGATCTTAAAGCTTTCAAAATATAGAAGAAATTAATATAATGATTGTAAAATGTTGACATGAAAATTGAAATTGGAAAGATAATTGTGACGAGGGTGGATTTTGGGTCTCATTAGGGTTTTATGTACACGCTTATCGCCATTGTTTAGCATTCAACTCTTTCATCACACTTCTTGTATTAGCTATAATATATTTGTTCACATGCTTTTTCATTTATTAATTCCTTTTAGGAAACCTCGTCCTTAGGGTGGCCTTTTTATATGGCTACCGACAACGAAAGACCAATTATTAAAACTCCAACCGACCGTGATAGCACCTCCAAGGAAGCAATCGCGCAAGTTTGTGTCGAAGGTGTTCCACGAGGTAATACCACTTCTCCGAATGTTATTTTACCTGTTTCTGAATTTGATGGTGCTTGTAAATGACTTGAACAATTTAGTTTGATAGGTTATTTTGTTGAGAGGATTCCCTTTCAAAGCATGCTCAAAACTTGGTTACAATCTACCTAGACCCAACATAGCATAAAATTGGACGCAGCTGATCAGAATATAACCAAAATCTTTGTTTCTACCATCATGTTGCGAAATCCTCGACCCAAGATGTTTAGAGTTCATTGCTTGTGTTATCTCCATTGACGTGAGACTTTGTGGTTTCTTTACATACCACCCTTGAGGTCCCATGGGCCTGGTAGAGTTCCACTTCGCTTCCCATGTCGTGTTGGCACTTTCTGACCAAATTGCCTCATCAATTGTCATGTCATATACAAGAACCCTAAAATTTCTACTTTGCATGTCCACGAAACATGTTTGTATACAAGTTGAGCTTTCTTGGGAAATCATGGAGTCTATCGACATCCAAATGGGTGATTCCCAGAATTCCCAAAGGATTCTCTATTTTACTCTGCCAAACACTTGCTTCAGATGTCAATCATCTGAATACAAGATTTGGGATTGCATGCTTTTAGCCGAGCGTAAAAAATTCATTTCAAATCCCTCTGCTATTATCCCTTCGACAAATGGTAAAGATGGTTAGACCGCTGTGGTTCGAAAAAACAACCAAAACAAAGCTAATTCTTCCAACTCCTCAGTAGGTATTTCTAAAAAAGTTAAAATGCACACTAACTCAATCCCTGCTCCTCAAAGCTTTGGTAAGCCTGTAAGTGTCCATCTCTCTTTGTGCGAACGCAGTCATTGCCTCAAGTTCTCAACTTCCAGCAAGGTCGTTCAAATTCAATGCAATAACCCACCCCCAACTACTAATACTCCCATTGTTTCTCATACTAAATTAGAGGATAATCTATAAATGCTCTAGTGAATATTCATGAAGCTTCTCCTTGGAAATTGGGGACTCGGTGATCTCGCAACCCTCTTCATTAACTCAAGGAAAGCAAGATTTTGCAAGAGTCTAGACACCAATTTAAGCTTAATGATTTGCTTCATTCTAACAAGCAACCTTTTTGCATAATGGTTATCAAGCCCTTATCGGCTAGAATTTTGAGGATATGTCCCTTGATGTAGGTACCTCTTGAAATGTTAGGGTCTTACGGACTCCACTCACAAGTACACAAAGGCGATAATTTTGGAAGTGCTTTCCTAATATAAACATTCTTTGTTTGCAAGAAGTTAAGGTGGCATGTTTTTTTGCTTTCAACTATCACCAAAGCTATCTGGCCAGATAGTTTAGATCTGACAAGACAATCATGAGCCAGACCCTGGAGGATTCACCACTTTTGTCTTTCCTAAATGGCAACCTCATTATGTTATTCATGGATGTGATGCAACAAATTGTGTCCTTTGGGTGCTATTCAACATTGATAACTGATTTTGGGGTTATTAATGTTTAAGCATCTAACAATGTGATTGAAAGAATGGTGCTCTGGTGTTGGATTGCAAATGGGCCTCCCGATGCACATGGGCTCACTGCCGCCACGCTGTAATAGTTGGGCTTCACTGTCTTCCTCGGATAAGGTTCCCTGGCTGTCTTTAGCCATTTACCTGACCCAACGCCAAGACTATGGCTATGAAGAAGCTATAGAAGCTACCATAACGCAGCCACTGGCTGGGAGTCCATTCCAAATGGTACTGACCTTCCAGATGGAGGTTGGGTAATCCAGATGACAAAGATCCTCCGCTAGCTTCTCTCTTCGCGGCAGCTGCTGAATGGATTTTCCTTTTAGTTAGTTGTTTCAATGTTTTTGTAAATTGTTCCCAGGCCATGTTGTTGGCCTGGTGTGACATTTCCGTGGTGTGCTTCCATACTGCCAGCTTTTCTTGTGAATAGTTGTACTATTCTATCTTTGGTAATATAGATGTTATTTTATCAAAAACAAATGCTGACACGGGTCTCACATGCTTCTTGGTCTCGAGGCTATAGCACAAAGCAAAAGATCCGATGTAGGTTTATGATAGTCTTTTGGTAACCATTTTGTCATTCATGTGGATGTAGCTCCAATGCATCTCTTCTCAGTTATAAGATTTAGAAAAAACTTATTGATGGCTTGGGTTACTGTAAATTAAGAACTCATTTTACCATCTGATTTTGATCTTTACACCTTTGGTCTCTGGAGTTTTATTTCCCGGGTCTGTAGGACACACTTTATTCATTGGCAATGCTGATTTGTATTATTGTTAGCTTTGATAACCCTTCTCAGTCTGTAGCACTGCTGTTCTATTCAAAATAGATCTAACTTCGCTTCTTTGTTTGTTAGGTGCAGGCATCTTATTTCTTCTGATACTGAAAAGGTCTTATAATGGTTTGTATAATGATTTAACATGTTTAACTTTTATATACAGTGTGGTGCAGTAGGATTGATGAGCTTGTAGATGGTCCTAATGCTTCACACATCACACCAAAGGCACTAGATCGATGGGAAAAGGGGCTAGAGGACCTCTTTAGCGATAGACCATATGACATGCTTGATGCAGCTTTAACAGATACAGTTGCAAAATTTCCTATTGACATCCAGGTTATTACTCAACCTATACAGAACCCACATTGATGTGACTCTGAATTTGTTATGATACTCTGAAAATATTGCCTGGTGGTTAGTGTTTAAGTACAGTATATGCAGACTACAAGGACGACAGTTTGGTTTTAGTGGAGTGAAATACTGAATTGTGTGTCTGCTGGCATCCATTGGCATTGTTTGCACTAAAATGTAAAGGATTTCTCTACATTTTATTTTATCCAACAATGTCTTCTTTATATGAATCTTAAATGGTAGCTCTATAGGCTGACCTAATTTGGAATGTTTACTCTGATCTGCCTTGTTCCTTTTCTTTGCTGGGGCTTGCTGATAAATAAGAAAACTGAATAGATTTTATTGATTACTGTGTCTTTCAGCCATTTAGAGATATGATTACTGGGATGAGAATGGACCAGTGGAAGTTTCGTTACAAGAGCTTTGATGAGCTCTATCTTTATTGCTATTATATTTCTGTCACGGTTGGATTGATGGCTGTTCCTGTATTGGGTATTGCACCAGAATCCCAAGCAACAACAGAAAGTGTGTACAATTCTGTATTAGCTTTGGGAATTGCAAATCAGCTTACCAACATATTGCGTGATGTTGGAGAAGAGTAAGCTTATTCTCTTGGTTGTAAACAAGATGGAAGTAGTATCAGATCAGCTTTTTAAATATATTTTATTTGACATGATGTATTCAGAAATTTTGAGGTCAAACTCTTATCATCATGAAAGCATACAGGATCTCATATGCTGTCTTGTTCAGCAGTTCTCGGCTTGGCAGGATATACCTACCTCAAGATGAGCTTGCACAAAGTGGACTATCAGATGAAGACATTTTTTCTGGGAAGGTCACTGATAAATGGAGGTCATTCATGAAAGATCAGATCAGAAGGGCAAGAATGTTCTATGATGAAGCAGAAAAAGGTATCACTGGGATTGAAAATCAAGCAGATGGCCGGTATGTAGGTGCTTTTATGGATTGAGTTAAGAATGGATTTTCAGATGGCTCATCTTGTAAATTTGCTTTAATTTGCTGTGCAAAAACAGTAATCTATTTGTGTGCTTTCAGGTGTGGACTTCGTTGATGATTTATCGCCAGATATTAGATGCAATTGAAGAAAATGACTATGATAACTTCACTAAGCGAGCATATGTTGGTAAAGTGAAAAAGCTCTTGACATTACCTGTTGCTTACACCCGTGCCCTCATTCACCCTCCATCAACAACAAAAATGGCTCTAAAATCATGAACCCACTGGCCTGGGGACCTTACGCATATTACGGCCTGCGTGGATTTACATTTGTACCCATAATGAAGAGGGAATGCACCTATGTAGCCTCTCAGAGGCAGGCAAAAATATAGTAGACAAAAGGGTTTCCTGATTGTACAAGATCTTCTTTATTTCTTTCAAGGTAATAAAATTTCACAAATTCCATCGCAGACTGTGAGTTCAAATACATAACTAGGTTCTATGTTTTCTTGATGCAGGAGCATCACTCCGTTTATCAATCTTGTGGTGTCAATTAAGTCCTTGTATTGTCAAATGAAATAAGCACTAGTATGAGTAATGTCTAAGTTTGCATAATAGGGTGGTCATAAATCATAAAAGTCTTTATTAATTGAAGTCATATTTGTAATAAGTTCTTTTTGAGCAAAACCGTATTGTCATCTAGAAGAATGAAGAGCTGGAGGATAAAATGGGTGAGTTGGAGAAAGGTGGAGTTCGTTGAGAAAGTATAGGGATTGATCCTAAACTTGACGATTTGCTCCAGCAGTCGAGTCATTATTTAATATGGACGAGAGCCATGCAAATAACAAGGGAAGTAGCAGTTCAATCTACTCTAGTCTGTAAATATTAATAAAAGAAGTGTGGGATTCTATCATTGAGTCTATTGGTTTAATAATGTATGCATGATCTGAAGTGGACGAGGTTGTATGATGAAAATTATAAGAGAAATCAAAGGAGTGGTCAAAGGCGCCTTATTGGGATTGAAAGTGTACAGCCAAATCATAAATAATGGACAATGGCAAATATTCGCTGAGTTAAAAATTGTTGGAATTAAAGTTTGATTGAGATTAGTTCTAGGTTAGAAGCATACAGTAATAAATAGCAAACATCCTGTTTTGATTTGAAACTGAGATATCGGTGCATGTAGTTAGATTAAAGGGAAGAGGCCAAGTGAATGAAGAAGTGCACAGTCCTTTATTTTTTGGTAGTAATTCATTGTGTTGTTGGGAATAATGTGTGGAAATTAAAAACAAAGAGCTATGAGAGTGGATTCGGAATATTGCATAATAAAATAATTCATTGTAGAGGTATAAGTTTAGAGAGCGAAAATTTAACTAAACCCCTCTAAAGAACATGTCACGTCTTTATATTTACGGTCTGGGTTTCTCAAATATTTAATGGGCTTTTAGCCTCATACGTTATCAACAAGCTGTCCAAGTTTCATGAAAACCCAGAAGGTAGTTTGCGTGAAACGAATTTTTCAAAATTGCTGTTTAGTCAGGTGTGCAGTTGGTTCTTTTTGTGAAATTTGAGTTTTAGCAACTAGTGCTTACACCAGTTTGGTATCAGAGCGAATTGATGCTCTCGAAGATTAGTTTTGGAATGGTTAATTGTTTTGTAGATGTTTGCGGAAAATTCAAGAGAGAACAAAGAAGAAAAGGTATTGATTGGTTTTTGTCCGATATGATTTTGTCCTCAATTTGCTGATAGGCTTTTAAGAATTTGATAAGATTATGGTCGATAGTTGTGTGTAAGATGAATGCAGGATATTGATAAGGATGTCAGGAGTTCATCTCCTAAGGTGAAAAGGAGAAAAGTTGGAAGAAGCTAGAGAAGTGGAAAAGAAAAAAAAACTGCTCAAAAGGTAAACAGTAGTTTATTATTGTGAGTTTGGAAGTCTGTATAATTTTGTGAGATTGTGGAAGAACAAAAAAAAAATGGGGAAGTGTCAATTGATTAAGACACAGGAAGAAGAAAGGTTGTAAAATTGGTAGCAGGACACTTAAGAGAGAAGAGTTGAGAAAGAGAAGAGAGAGAAAAGACAGAAAAGAAAGAAAGAGGAAGAGTTGAGAAGAAAGAAAAGAGGACGACTTCCAGAAAAAGATGAATAGGGAGATAGAAAATTTGAAACAAGATTTAAAAATTTTGATGCAAAAGTTAAAGGAGTCTATGCAGGTGCAGGGGTATGTGGTGAAGAAGAAAGCCAAGTGGCCAGTGAAGCAGATGATGGAAAGAAGAATGAGGCAAAAGTTCAAAATTTCCTTAAAAGAGAGGAAAACCTTCTGAGAGAAAAAGAAGAAAAAAAAAGATGAAGATAAAATAGTTGAGTTATTTTTATCCTCCTTGAAGGAGGATAACATTGAATTTTGCTCTGATGAATTGGTTGAATCCATGAATGCAGGTGTGGAGATAGATACAGTAGAGATCCCACTTGAGACCTTAATCTTTGAAGGTCATTATGATAATGTGGAAGCAAAAGTACATGAAGTAGTTAATGAAAAATGTGAAAGGATGCAAGGGTTTGGAAGAAGTCCAAGAAGAAAATTGTAATCAGAAATTTGAAGAAGAAAGTTGTGTCAGAACAGAAGAAGTTGAAGGAGATACTGCAGAAAAGGGAGCAGTAATAAGACCAGGAAGATTTACGAAAGCACATGGAAATGGTTGAGTGGGGAAGACAAAGTGAGAAAGAAAACTAGTGAAGGAGGATTCAAGAAGTTGCAGTACATGAAGAGGAAACAAAGGAGTAGAAGAAGGGGCTTGGAGACAAAGGAGTTTTTAAATCTAGAAGAAGAGGAGGAAATGGGCCAAGTTGAGCCTCAGGAAGTTTTTAAATCCTCGTCCAAGAGGATGTGACAGATAAAAAAAGATGCAGCAAAGTGAAAAGGAGGAATATTGGATTCCCGTGAAGAAGGAAACTATACTGAAGGATTAACAGAAGAAGGAAATTACATTGTGATTCAAAATGTTGATCCAAGAAGACAGCACGAGTGGAAGCAAAAGACACGAAGCAGAATGCACATGAAGTGAATTCAGGCAAGCAGCAGGAAGAAGGAAGAAGAAAGGAAGTGCAAGTGAAGAAATTGAAGAAGAATTGTAAACAGCGGAAGAAGACATTTGATCAGAGATCAAATCTTTTGTACATAGGGAGTCTGATGCAGGAGCATCACTCCGTTTATCAATCTTGTGGTGTCAATTAAGTCCTTGTATTGTCAAATGAAATAAGCACTAGTATGAGTAATGTTTAAGTTTGCATAATAGGGTGGTCATAAATCATAAAAGTCTTTATTAATTGAATTCATATTTGTAATAAGTTATTTTTGAGAAAAAAATGTATTGTCATCTAGAAGAATGGAGAGCTAAAGGATAAAATGGGTGAGTTGGAGAAAGGTGGAGTTCGTTGAGAAAGTATAGGGATTGATCCTAAACTTGATGATTTGCTCCAGCAGTCGAGTCATTATTTAATATGGACGAGAGCCATGCAAATAACAAGGGAAGTAGCAGTTCAATCTACTCTAGTCTGTAAATATTAATAAAAGTGTGGGATTCTATCATTGAGTCTATTGGTTTAATAATGTATGCATGATCTGAAGTGGACGAGGTTGTATGATGAAAATGATAAGAGAAATCAAAGGAGTGGTCAAAGGCGCCTTATTGGGATTGAAAGTGTACAGCCAAATCATAAATATTGGACAATGGCAAATATTCGCTGAGGTAAAAAAAGTTGGAATTAAAGTTTGATTGAGATTAGTTCTGGGTTAGAAGCATACAGTAATAAAAAGCAAACATCCTGTTTTGATTTGGAACTGAGATATCGGTGCATGCAGTTAGATTAAAGGGAAGAGGCCAAGTGAATGAAGAAGTGCACAGTCCTTTATTTTTTGGTAGTAATTCATTGTGTTGTTGGAAATAATGTGTGGAAATTAAAAACAGCGAGCTATGCGAGTGGATTCGGAATATTGCACAATAAAATAATTCATTGTAGAGGTATATGTTCAGACAGCGTAAATTTAACTAAACCCCTCTAAAGAACATGTCACATCTTTATATTTACGGTCTGGGTTTCTCAAATATTTAATGGGGTTTTAGCCTCATGCGTTATCAATAAGCTGTCCAAGTTTCATGAAAACCCAGAAGGTAGTTTGAGTGAAACGAATTTTTCAAAATTGCTGTTTAGTCAGGTGTGCAGTTGGTTCTTTTTGTGAAATGTGAGTTTTAACAACTAGTGCTTACACCATTTCTCCTCTACTTTTTCATTGGAATAATATATGGTAATTGCTCCTCTACTCTACTTTGTCGTTACAACAATATATATTAATTTCTAGTTAAGGAGAGGTAGTCTTTACATGCACTTCTTGATAGCCTTTGTGATTAGGAGCCCAACCTTTGCGATTGACAACCCAAGTAATTTTGGGGTAACACATCAATTGGGCAATTGATATGCTACCATAGGACCATCATCTCAACTCACAAATTCTTTTTCATGATTTTTTGCATAATAAATATTTCTGCATAAAGACACATATGGCCATTCACACGGCAACAAGCACTTTGAATGGAAAAGAAATGACTTCATTACTCAACTATTACAATCCATTGTCCTTGTAAGGTCCCACCAAATAGTGCATATGATGCTTAAGATTGTGAAAATTTAAGGAATGTGCCATCACAATACTTCTCAAATCACCCTCATATCAAGTACAACATAACACTGCCCTTCACAATCACGTCACTGTCCTTACACTACCATGCCCCAATCCAATCAAATTTGCTCAATCACCCACATCCACATCATCCGGAAAAGATCATAAATAGTCCCTCACATGGTTTCAATGCAAAATAAGGGATTGGGTGTCTCATTAACATGCTCCCAGCTCCACCATCAAATGCTAACAAGCCAATATTATCACATATCACCAAACTGAATCTAATGCCTTGTAGCACAGTGCGTACAACTTTGTCTTCCAGTCCTTCCATGACAAGAGTCCATTGAAATGAATACACCCTCCACATTATTGCTCTCCTCTATGACAATCTCATCCCTCCTATTCATAATTACAAATATGTAAGACCCTCTAGTATAAGTGCAAGAAGTTATCCACATACAAAATTATGAGGTTTTCAATCTCGTCTCACTAAACCAAGCTGAGATTTATCATTAAAGGAGAATATCACATTCACACATCAGTCAAAGCATGAAATTCCTACTTAACAATTAGCATGTGAAGAAAGGACTAACTCTCTCAACTGAGCACAATAGACATCAATTTGACCTTAACCAACAACAACCTATAAAATACAAAGTATCACCAATTGAGAAGCTAACAGCAACTGTCTGAGAGCTCCATTTGTTAACAATATAAATACCCAACTAGAGCTTAGAGGTGAGATACTTGTGCCTGTCAATACTCCTTCTTCAATGCAAAATCTGTCTTCCTCTATCCCCAGGATCCAATACACCTTTCCTTGAAATTGTGACTTGCAACCATTGCTGCCACATCATGTTTATTGTCTCTCACCATATGCAATATCCCAAAAGTCACTAACATTTACCTTGGGAATTCATACATGATTCCCCTCACTTTAGACCCAAATTTTAATATAAATTTTGCATAGAGACTAGCCAATGATGTGATCCATTGGTTTCAAATTCACTTGAGTGCACATGTAAAGTGTAATTGAGATTTGTGTACCTTAACACCCAAACGATAAACCTTAAATCCTAAACTCTAAACCTTAAACCTTAATGTGATTACATGAACCCTTTTTTGGCAAAACTCACTAAGCAACATGCAACTTTTGATTTGGGATTGCTTCATATTTATAATTCAGCTCATGGACTGCTCTTGGAATATTTAGGATGTGTATAACCATTGGTAGTGATCTCTAATGTGATAGATGATGTATAATGACCTACAATGCATTGTTTATATATGAGACTCTTCGTTGGATTTCTTGCACAAGCCAACCCAAAAATCATGGCTAGGTCGACATGATGAAAGTGCTCTTTAAAAAAGTGGGTGTTGCAATGGAGGGTAACAAATTTTGACAAAGGGAGGATACATTCATCTCCAAACCTGTCTATGGTGACCGAACTTGACCTTGGGGTTAGAAAACATGGATATGGAAATGGAGAGATGTCTGCAGAGGTGTATAAGTGATTCTTAGCAAACTGTAAGTGAGCTTCAGTATGGGAAATTGGAAATTAGGGGTGACCAAGGTGATGTGGAGGTAATTGGTAGGGGAAATGTGTGTGAATAGTGTATGTTGGATAATATGGTCAATATGATTATCCACTTTCTCTTCTTAATAATACAAATTAGGATATAAGTAGAGGACCATACCGAGGACAACATACAGGCCAAAGATAAACTGCCAAGAGGCATAATAGTTGTGGATCTAGAAGATAATAATCCACACCATCATAGGCCAAAGATAAAATGTCAAAGGCATAATAGTTGTGGATCTAGAAGATAATAATCCACACCATCAAAGACGTATGGTTCCAAAGCCTCGTGTCTATGATAGGTGATTGGATCTTACTAGAATTCTAGGGTCGCAAGAATAAAAAAGGTAATAAGCAAGTATTATAAGATGCTTAAACTAAGGGTTGTAAAGCTATGTAGTGGATATAGGCAAGGGTCATAACAGAATAATGCAATACATAAATATATGTTTTTATAGCTCCATCTAGTACATGATACATCAAACATTACGAATCATACCAAACATAAAGGAAATAAAAGGGTTAGGGATACTTACATTTGTGAAGACATTGTTGGTTCATTAACACCCCGTGTTAGCAATACCTCGTGAGAGAGTTGTTAAGGGTGGATCACACAAGTGATAAGTAGAAGACCTAAGGAGACAAAGTTGGGACTCCAAAACTTGGTCAACCTTACTAGTGCAGCTCCTATTCATGTGGCTCCTAGTAATCCAATGCTCCAAAGTAGACATCTCGAGTATAAGCTCCAATAAAATCTAAACCTCTTAAACCTTTAAGGGCATATTTGTGAGCGAAATTTGAAAATACTATGTGATGATGATATAGAGAAATGACTACAATAGCATCCTTATATATAGGTGCATGACTTAAAGTCGTGATGTCTTAGCCTAGTTGATGTCATCAACTAGAAAAAGACTCTAATAGGCGACATTAACCATGGGCAATACTATTGGCCACAAATGGTCCAACTAGAAGGTAAGGAGAGGAGAGAGAACATAGGTAGAGAAAGTATTTGGAGAAGGTATGAAAGGGATTTGAAGGTGATCTTAAGGTGCTTATAAGTAGGTGTGAAGGTGATAATACCGAGGGGGTAGTAAGAATGTTGTAAGAGGGTGGTAAGATGGTTCGAAAAGGGTAGTGTTATCCAAAATTCACCCCTCAAGGTAATTTTGATAACATGCATCAGATTCTTCAGTCTCGAGCAAGTAGAATTGATTCAAGGCCAAAAATCATGTTTTGGGGTCCCCTTGGCTTCTCTCTAACTTCCCCATCCAGAAAAAACCCAAGAAGTTAGAGAAAATTGGAAAAATCTGGAAAATGGGCTCATTCTGGTGTTTTGCGGAAAAATTGGACATTTTGTCCCAAGCGGTCCATGAGACAGTTGGGACGCGGGACGCTGAAAAGGTGGAATCGCTGCACAAGGAGCCAAGCTAAATGAGATGCGGCGAATGCGGAAGTCAACGGCCCTCACGGCTCGGTCAACAGCGGACGCGCGGGGACAAGGAAGCCCGAATCGGGCGATGCGGAGATTTTGCCCGGATGCCCGACACGCGGACCCGATTTTGCCGAAATAGCCGCAGTGAAGAGAAAAGTCAATGTTTGACCTCCCGAACTTCAAACGGCCATAACTTTTGACTCCGAGCTCTGATTTTCATAAAATTGGACTTTATGGAACGAGCACGACGTCCTTTGCATCACAAAATCTGGATTTCTTAATTTTGATGAGGGTAAATATATTAAAATATAAGAAACGTATTCAGCTCCAGTCAATTAATGCTCATTCCCGTCAAATGACAGAAAATGCCTAGTAGACCCAAAATAGCTGCTTGCACTCAGAAGGCCATAACTTTTGCATTTCTCAATGAAATCGCACGAAATTGGTACCGTTGGAATCATGGCTTGAGCCCAACACACAACAATCAAGAAATTCGGATTTGATGAAGGATAGACAGAGATTTTGCAGAAAATGTGGCCAAGTTCATAATAGTGTTTTATTTGGTAGTTGGACGCATTCAATGAAGCATGGGCTAACATATTTCACTGCTGCAAGTCATGGGACAGTATGGGGAGCCTTTAACAAGCAACAAAACACCATTTCACTCTATTTAATATCTCTTACTAGTGGTTGAAGAACATATTTCAGGATTTCTATTTTCCCTCTCTCTCTCTCTTCTTATTTTTCTATAAATTGGAGTGTTGGGCTCATTGAAAAAAGGGAGGTAGTTTTGTAGTAGTAGAGCTCTGTCAAAATTGCTTTGTGAAGCCAATGCGTTGCAAGCCCTTGTAGTGGACTCCTTGCATGGTGATCCAGTGCCCTTATCTTCCAGGACCTTATCTTGTAATAGATTGAACCGCATGCATATCATGAAGCAATAAAATACAAGTTTGTGGATGCATCTTCCCCTGTTGTGTTTGTTTGCACTCTTCTTGCCCCTTCAACCTTCATTACAAGAATATTGTGTCTATTTTTATGCTCTTGCAAGGACTCATTATTATTGTGCATGTATGAAATATTGTTGTGAATGCATTTTCCAGATTGTGGAGAACTGTTATCACCCCTTCTAGTATGCATTTTACTTCTATTTTTCACATGTTGGAAGACTACTCTCACACCCTCCTTTTTGGTGTATCACCGCTGTAGTGTAGGCTTTCATTTTTTATGCATTCTCTCTCATTGGTCCCTTGGAAAGTTAGATTAGACAGATTAGTTTTGTGTGATTAGAGTAGATTGTGGCAGGTAGTTTAGGAGTAAGAACCAACTTTCTCTGGAGGTCTATCTCAAATAGCAAGTCCCACAACTTGGAGATAGTACCCATGTTATCCAATCACACCGTGAGCTCAAATATATGCACTTGTGTAAACATAAGGGTGTTGTGATTCGATGATAACAGTGTAGTAAGGAGGTATTAAGGTAGTATTAAGGGCGAAAGGAATGCTAGGGAAAGCTAGGCGATGCCATCCATAACTACTCTCTCACTATGTACTATTAACCAATCTAACCCCCTCCCAGGTGATGCCCCTTAAGGCACACTCTTAAGAAGATTGATGTGTCAACAGTTTGCAAAGATAAATCATTAGTAAGAATGGAAAATAAGGTGTGTATATATGCCCTAAATGAAGATCATCATGTATCATAATAGTGTACCTTGAGATGATCTTCATAAAAGAAACATGGTACACTAACATCAAAGGAAATGACTCTAAATGAAGTGATAAGTTTGATAAAAAATAAACCCAACCAAATAAAATATACTTACCTCAACTAGCCTTTCCACAAAAGTGAACGAATGCTACCTCTCGTCTTGACTATGGAGGGTATAAATCTCTTTAGAACCCTAATGATACAAGACTAAAAGGAGAGGATAACAATGCAAACATACACAAGTGAGTCAATAAGTAGGTATACCAAAAATATGGTAAAAGAGCTCATATGAGGGTGCTAGGATATGATCAAAGAAAGGATAGGTCAAGTCTAGATAGATTATGAAATGTAAGCAAGGTGTTGTTTAGGAAATTAATTAGTTGAACTAGTAGGCCTGAAAAGTAGGAAGACAAATGGGTGAAACAAAGGCCTAGGTCAGGTCTAGATAGTCTTATAAAGGGAAGAATATGTTAGATTTGAGGCAACTCAAATAGTCAAAAAAAGTAATCAATGGAGCTAGTAGGCTTATAGGTAATAAGGTATAAAGGTTTAGGTCGAGTTTGGATAGTTTTAAAAAGAGAAGACTAAATTAGGTCCGAGAAACTTAGATGTTGTGAAGGTGCTAGTTAGGAAAGAAATCAGCCAAGCTAGTAGGCCTAGAGGTAATAAGGTATAAATTTTTAGGTCACGTTTGGATAGTCTTATAAAGGGAAGACTAAATTAGGTCTAGGAAACCTAGAAAGATGTTGTGAAGATGTTTTTGTGAAATTAACAAACCAATCTAGCAGGGCACTGGAAAATAGTGTCAGCAAAAAGAGGGTATGAGTAGATAAATAGGAATAGGTCAGATCTAGATAGCCTTATAAGGGAGGACTAAATTAGGTTTGGGAAACCTAGTAAAATGTCATAAGGTAGTAGTTAGGAACTTAATCAACCAATCTTGTAGGCCTATAAATAGTAAATCTACAAAACATGTGACTCATAATCCCTAACATAACTAAGAAAATTTGAGAAAGAAGATAACAATGATTGAGAGAAAATATCTTGAAATTCCAAAGATGCATAAGATACTCAAGTAGGATTGTTCATAAACCCTAATGCCTGTCACAATGTTGACATGTCCGAAAGAGATGACGAAAATGATGTAAAGAAGATGTGAAAGGCTTAGAAGATAGCCTATTGTGCCAAGGGGAAACCATGTAAAGGGAGGGAAAATGGATGTCACCAAGGAAAAACAAGTTCTTTACCCAAATCAAGGCACTCTAATCAGATTTGCAAGACTAGGATTATTTGACATCAAGAAGTGAAGGAACCCAATGTGAAGGTTTTGGCTTAGGAAAATTAGTGGAGTATAAATCTATCCCATGTCGGTTATGAAATGTTAGAAAAGTAAACGTTCTACCCTTCTCATGACATGTTCTCCATTCCTTTAGATCTCACTTGAGGAGCATAGGCCTACAATGAGGACTAGGTAGTGGCATGAAAAGGTAAGGGCATTGATGATAGATATATAGTTTCTTACCCCAATCATAAAAACCTATCTCACCCCGAAGGACCTCAAGCTCTAAGACAACACCGACTATGTAGTTTGCATTTTGCAACTAAGATAGGGCTTTTTTGTTTATGATTGACTTTATTTGTGTAATAATTGCCTTTTACATTACCTTTTGATTGATTTTTCTTTCCGTAATATTGCTTTTACTTCTTTTTTGTTTTTTCATCCATCTCCATATGGATTTGGAATATAGATCAAATGAGTATTAAAGATGACTAACACTAGAGAGTTTACACCTAGGCATTGTAGAGAACTTATAAACCATGATGTCTAGGTACTCCTAGAATTGCACCTTAGAAAAGAGCGTTATCTTGAGAATGACCTTGGTGGGCTCGATAGGGAGTGTGATATAAAAGGTAAGAAATTAGCTACAATTGGGTTGCCCCAATTATTGTTCAAAGATGAGCGGTACAACGACAGACAAATTTGTGACTTTCGTCACAAGAGAGGGTGAATATGGATGAAAGACAAGTAGATAGATCGGAGAAGTATAAGTAGATAGATTGGAGAAGTTGAGCTACAAGAATCACAACTAACTCTAGGATAAAAATGACACTCTCAACCTTTTCTATTCCTTTCTAACAAGACGCATAACTACGATTGGGAGCCTAAGGTAACAAGTAGGCAATCGAGAGGAGATGGTCATTTGTGAGAAAGTCTTTGTCGATTCCCAAGCTCTTATAATGTAACTCGCAAACTATGAGCCTAGGGGCATACTAAAAGAGATAAAGAGTGATGTCTAGTAGGAAAGTAGGGTGAAAATGATAGGAATCATAAAAAAACCAAAAGGAGTAAAGAGAATATAATGACAAAGTTCTGAAGCATATACAATCAAGAGGTAGGTAGTAATAAGGCAAATCTATGAAGCGTATAGAATAGCATGTCAAAGCTATGAAGCATATCAAACTAAGAGGTAAGTAGTAATAAGGAAAAGCTATGAAGTGTATAAAACCAAAGGGGTATATGCTAGTAGAATGTCAATATAAAGTAGGAAGACATCTAAGAAGAGCGTGAAACTATGTAGTAAAGGCTATAAGAGGAAACATAAGATGTTAGTACTACGTTAGTACATAAAATCATAATATAAACATGGAAATGTAAAATTATGCTAAACATATTAAGTACGAGCAAACGAAAGTAAAACTATGTACAAGAGAGGTGGTAAAGGAAGATCAAGCATATTGTTTATTTAGGAACTGAGTGTTCATCTGTTCCTTGAAGATGTGATCTTTGTTGGTTTGTAGTCAGTGAGTGCTTGGTCCTCAGATATCTTTCTTTTATAGAGGGTAAAAGATGGGGTTTTTACAGGAACACCTCCCTAGCACATCATGGAAAAAAGATATGAACGTTATAAACAACAAAACAGAAAGGCCTAACCAAAAAGGCCATCAGGATACAAAATACAAGCAACCAGCTGACAAAATACCTGCAACAACAACCCTAAAAGAAAAAATGAACTTTAAGATAGGCATCAGCAGTGTATTTAGAGCCATATCTGCTTTCCATTCGTCTCTGAGGAACTGGGTCTTGTCCATCTTATTCTCCTCCATAGCCGCCATAATGTTCACCTTGTTTTTGGTTTAATTATGTGTCCTTTTGCTAGGACCTTTTTGTTTCGTTGCAATGCTTCTCTTCCTGAGCCTCTCTTGCAAAGTCTGCAGACTCACCTCACACTTTTTCATTTTTGTTTTGCTGGAACTGATCATCTTCCTACAATAATCTTTGATAATCTCCACACTGCCTCCAATTTTAGCAGTATTATCCTTCAACATAGAAATCTTGTCTCTCATTTGACAAAATTCAACAAATTGAGCCCACTGCTCCTTATTGAATTGCCGCTCCTCTGGTGACAATGAACTAGCATTCTCACTCTTGCGAATTTCATTGAGTTTAGCATGCATCCTGTAATTCTTTTTGAAAAATCATTTGAGTATATTACTTTGTAGCATTGACTCATTTTCCAAATAAACCACCCTTTTCTCGAATCACATAAACTAGCTTGATCCCAGTTTGATTGGTAGTAGAGCACTTATTGGTATTACAAATTGGGCTTAGCATTGGTGCATTTTGCATTTGGGCAATTTGGTCTAAGACATGCAACAACATTTTGGTGTTATATGGTTCAAAATTTTGGTTGGGATTTGTGCTAGAGTTAGGAAGTGGGGCACTAGTTGTGATGCCAATAGTTAAGGAATATTGTTCAAGAAATTAGTGGAGGCAATCTCTTTGGGGAATTTTCCCACTCGATGGTGATGGTCTGCAGAAAATTGTTGGATGTTGCCATTGGGATTGAATTCTTGGTCACTATCTATGTTGGCGAATTTGAGGATTTTAATGGGATATTCTTGTATGCTTTGAGAAGTTTTGTTAAAGGAGCTAATGTTGCACTTCGGAGGAGTTTCAACCATGTTGCATTGTATGGCTGAACTAAGTTGGGGTTTGTCAAATTGCATAGGCAAAGGGATATTTATCTAGGATTAAATTGTTGGTGCATTAATCTCCTTTGGCTTGAGCATTTGTGTAGAGACGGTTGTATGTGAGGTCAAGAAGGACAAGGAACCCTAGCATACCATAGTTGGGGACTCCAAAGGCTTGGTGTACTTATCTGGTTGAATCTCCCAAAGCTTATTTGCAACTTGTCTTCCTTTGGTGAAGCTATTGTTATCCCAAATTCATTGTTAAGGTAAATTTTGGTAACTTATGCCAATTCTTCGAGCTCAAGCGAGGTTGAAATGGTTCGAAGGCCAAAATTTGGATTTTCGGGGTACTTCTCCTCTTTTCTCTAACTCCTGTGTCCAAGAAAAATCCAAGGAGTTAGTAAAAAATTACAAAAATATGAAAAAACGAGGTCGTAGGCCTATTTTAATGCAAATCGGGTCTGAGGGTTGCAGATAGTACCAAGGCGGATTGTACCAGGGTTCATCGTACCAAATTTGGGCTTAAATGCCAAGCAAACAAAGAAATGCGGAAAAATTAGATATTTTCGTCCCAAGCCACATAGGTTCAGCGGGACAATGGGACTCGATTTGCCCGAAATGGCCGAAAATAGAAGGAATCGGCGAAATCGGGTCAAAATGTCCCAGGGTACACACAGGAAAGTTGGAACACTAGGACACCCGGGACCCGCATGGTCAAAATCACCGATTTACAAAGGGTGCAGATAAGTCAGACAAAATTGTCCCACGCGATCATGGGGCGTAGGGACAATGATCCAGACGCGCATCGCCAAAAAAGCCACATGTAGTTCAAATCGGTTAAGTCAGATATTTTCATCCCAGTTGCACAGGTACACGTGGGACATGAGTTCCCCGAAAAGCTCACTTGTCCAATTTACAAAGCGGGTCAAGTGTGATGCGGGTGAAGTGGAGGTTTTCGGCCCAAGTCGCACAAGGGACATCCGAGACACCAAGACCCAAAATAGCTGAAATAGCCGCATGCAAAGGGAAAAGTCAACTTTAGACCCCCGAACTTCAAACGGTCATAAATTTTGACCCCGAGCTCGATTTTTGTGAAATTTGACTTTCTGGAATGAGCAAGACGTCCTCTACACCACATAAACTGGATTTATTATTTTTAATGAGGGTAGGTATATGAAAATAAAGGAAACATCTTCATCCCCAGTCAATCAGATGCTCATTCCCGTTAAATGATAGAAATGTCCGCAGACCCAAAATAGTTACTGCTCGCACTCGAAGGCCATAACCTCTGCAATTCTCAACGCGCACAAAATTGGTACCATTGGAATTGTGTTTTTGAGCCCGACACACAACAATCAATAAATTCAATTTGATGAGAAATTGATGGTGATTTTGCATAAAACGTGGCCAGGTTTAGAATAATGTTTTATTTGGTAGTTGGGGTGCATTAATGAAGCATGGGCTGACATATTTCACTAGTGCAAGTTATGGGACAGTATGGGGGACTTTTGCAAGCAACATACCATCATTTCAATCTATTTATGATATCTTGCAAGTGGTAAGAGGACAGATTTCGGGATTTTCATTTTCCCCCTCTCTCTCTTTTTTAGATTTCTATAAATTGGAGTGTTGGGCTCATTGTAAAGGGAGGTAGGTAGTTTTGAGTAGCAAAACTCTGTCAAATTTGTTTTGTGAAGCCAATGTGCTACAAGCCCTTGTAGTGGACTCCTTGCATGGTGATCCAGGACCCTTGTTTTGTAATAGATTGAACTGTGTATATCATGAAGCAATAGATACAAGTTTGTGGATGTATCCTCCCCTTGTTGTGTTTCTTTGCATTCTTCTTGCCCTTTCAAACTCATTGCAAATATATTGTGTCTTTTATGCTATTGCAGGGATTCATTATCATTGTGTATGCCTAAAATGTTGTTGTGAATGCATTTGTTAACTGTGGAGAATTGTTAGCACCCCTTCTAGTATGCATTTTGCTTCTACTTTTCACACATTGAAAGACTATTCTCACTCTCTTTTTCTGGTGTATCACCACTTTAGTGTAGGATCTGTTTTCATATACTCTCTCTCCTTGGTTGTCTTTTATGCTATTGCGAGGATTCATTATCATTGTGTATGTATAAAATGTTGTTGTGAATGCATTTGTTAACTGTGGAGAATTGTTATCACCCCTTCTAGTATGCATTTTGCTTCTACTTTTCACACATTGGAAGACTATTCTCACTCTCTTTTCGGTGTATCACCACTTTAGTGTAGGATCTTTTTTCATATACTCTCTCTCCTTGGTCCCTTGGAAAGTTAGATTAGGACAAGATAGTTTTTTCTGTATTAGAATAGATTGTGGTAGGTAGTTTAGGAGCAAGAACCAACTTTCTCTGGAGGTCTATCTCAAGTAGCAAGTCCCATAACTTGGAGATAGTACCCATGTTATCCAATCACATTGTGAGCTCAAGCACACACACTTGTGCAAACCATAGGGTGTTGTGATTCGACGATAACAACTACTTTACCCTAATCCCTAAGAATTCCTAAGGGGGAATATAGATTTGTGAGCACAAACTAGAGTAGATGAGTTGTTATTCATAAATGGTAAGAATGGCCCTATTTATATGGGTACCGATTCTAAGATCATAATTCCGGATATATGACGTCACCGACCATGGCCGATGAAGTTGGTTGCTGCGAAGGCTAAAAATAGGAAATCATGCCAAATTGACCATGTCCAGTGACATCGGTCAGCCAAAGTTTTGCAAATGGGAGCTACAAGAAGCCTATTAAGGGTCTAGGAAGATTGTGGACATCATGGAGGTGTTAAGATGGTACTAATATGAAGGCAATTGGGATTAAGGACCTACAACATATCTCTCCTCGAGTCAAAGACAACCCACCCCAATCTTGAATATTCCCAAGATTAACGCACCAACAAGTCAACAAAACAAAATGTTGGTAGAAAATTTTTAGAATGTACAAAGAGAGAGTTGGTCAATTGCAACTAAGTGAGGTAGAATGTGAAACTAAGGGCATTTTATGTTTAGAAGCGCCTTGTAAGACAATCATAGAAAAAAGCATAACCTTATCATCCATGTCAGTTCCAATACACAAGACAACTCATTGAATGAGAGAAAAGAAGATTCTTATCATAACACGAAAATGCTTGGTGCTGGAAAATACCGGAAGGGGGCAACTCTCCAAGATCTCAAAGCTTTCAAAATATAGAGGAAACTTGTGTAATGATTGTAAAATATTGACATGAAAATTGAAATTGGAAAGATAATAGTGACCTGCTATTTCTGCAGATTTCTGGTTAATTGATCTCTGTTCGAGCGATGCTGAACAACACAAGGAGCTGAATGGGCTGCTCTACTAGGATTTTATGTATGGACGCCATTGTTTAGCATTTAGCTCTTTCGTCACACCGCTTCTATTAAGATTTAGAAAAACTTATTGATGGGTTGGGTTACTGTCTGATTTTGATCTTTCCACCCTCGGACTCTGGTGTTTTACTTTCCAGGTCTGTACCACACACTTTATTCATTGGTAATGCTGATTTGTATTGTTGTTAGCTTTGATAACCCTTCCCAGACTGTAGCACTGCTGTTCTATTCAAAATAGATTTAGCTTCACTTCAATATTTGATCTAGCTGTTCTTATCATCAGGAAAGCGTACATGATCTCATATGATGTCTTGTTCTACAGTGTTCCGCTTGGTAGGAAATACCTACCTCAAGATGAGCTTGCACAAAGTGAACTATCAGATGAAGACATTTTTTCTGGGAAGGTCACTGATAAATGGAGGTCATTCATGAAAGATCAAGGGCAACAATGTTATTTGTTGAAGCAGAAAAAGGTATCACTGAGCTCGACAAATCAAGCAGATGGCAGGTGATTTTATGGATTGAGTTAAGAATGGATCTTCAGATGGCTTATCTTGTATATTTGCTTTGATTTGCTGTGCAAAAACAGTAATCTATGTGTGCTTATCAGGTATGGACTTCGTTGATCATTTATCGCCAGACATTAGATGCAATTGAAGCAAATGACTATGTTAGTAAAGTACAAAAGCTCTTGATGTTACCTGTTGCTTACACCGTGCCCTCGTTCACCCTCCATCAACAACGAAAAATGGCTCCAACATTATGGGTACGATATGCATACTATGGACCTGTGTGGATTTACATTTGTAACCGTAATTATGAGGGAATGCACCTATGTATCCTCTGCAGAGGCAAGCAAAAATATAGTAGACAGAAGGGTTTCCTGGTCGTGCAAGCTCTTCTTTATTTCTTTTGTGAGTTCATACCTAGGTTCTCTGTTTGGTCCTCTGCATTGCCATTGAAATAATATATTCTAATTTCTAGTTGGTGAGAGTGAGGCTAAACATGCACTTATATTTTCTCGTCAAATCATCAACATATATTAGTTTCTAGTTAGTGAGAGGGAAGCTACACATGCACTTCTTGATAGCTTTTATGACTAGCAATCGCTTTGAGTTGTGCAATGTGAACACTGAAAGAGGGAACAAGAGAGATAATTAAAAAAGGAGTGAGAGAAAGATAATATAGCAAGGAGGAGAGGGAGAAGGTTGTTTAAACATTGCTTTACCTTAGGAAAGAAAGTTGGAAAAGCCATGGAAAAAAGACCCTCAATAGTGTATTCGTTAATGGGGGAAAGACCTATGTCTTGGAAGGATAGAAGGAAATGTGAGATCTCTTCATCTTTAGTACTTGTGTTGTGGGCGGATGACACGAGTGAAGATGTATGAGCAATTGTGTCTCTTGAGAGGAAAGGATCATCCTTGAAATCATGTATGGTGGTGTCTTCAATACAAAAATATTAACCTAAAATCAAATACTTCCCAAAAACCATCATCCCTTTAAAAAATATTGTGATCCTCATATGTTGGAGTTTCACCACAAACATTAAACTTTATCAATGGAGCCATGTTGTCTATAGTCGATGTCTTCTTGGCACTGAATTTCTGCTACGCACTCATCGATTCTATGTCCCAATTCAACTTT
Organism: Taxus wallichiana var. yunnanensis; assembly: GCA_018340775.1. Lineage (NCBI taxonomy): Eukaryota > Viridiplantae > Streptophyta > Pinopsida > Cupressales > Taxaceae > Taxus > Taxus wallichiana. The sequence continues at coordinate 598,184,420 of CM031241.1, read as the reverse complement.
CCACTCACTTTCAGTTTTTTCCCTAGATTCACATTCCAAATGTTTCAGATTCTCCCCATCTACATGTAGAGGCCAACTAAACAGGTTGAATGACTCTCATAGTAGCACAAGTATTTTCAATGGACGACTCAATTGTTGGATGAGATAAGAAGTTTCAAACTTTGATGGATTATTTGGGAAAGGATGGAGCGGACGTGACAGATGATGACATGGTGATATTGTTCAAACACATGCAATACATGTGTAAGTGCATTGTTGCCCTCATGGCGTGGCCTTGGAACTTCGCTTTGGGGTAAAGGGAAACACCTGGTGTTGCAGAGGATTCAAACACGAGATGTGATGCTCCCAAACCACTCAATATTGTATCGGTACATTCTTACAGGTAATCCAAAATAAAATAATGAGCCAATTGTATTCTAGACATTTTTCTTGGTGCAAATGAAATTTTGAAGGGTTCTAATTTGTCCGTAATTGACGTCCTCCTTCATCACTTCATCTCGACCGTCTATTATTCTGACCCATGTAAGAGGCCTATCGCCCCCACCCAACTGGAACAATGCCTTTTGATGTAATAAATATTGCTAATAACTCTTCGATTCATATTAAGTGTATTGGTTAACTTTGCTTAGTTGTATAGTTAGGAGTGACTAAGATTAAGAGCACATTTACCAAGATAGAAGTGCATCAATGTTGTGATGAAGGTTAATGCTAGAAATATTTATGGCAATAAAAGCATTCACTATTCCAATTTTCACTCCCACAAAGATTCTTAAATTGAACTATACATCATGATTCATTGGTCCGAAAATATGTCGATTAGGTAGGTTATGGGGAAACATGCCAATAGTGTGCGGGGGCATAGCCCCTCTTTGAGACAACAAAGCGAAATTGGTTTATTGCTTATTCTACCAAGCATGAATCTATGCAAATCTACAATATTCTTACTTGGGGGTTTTGGGATCCCATCCCAAAGAGAGATAGTTCCACAATGAATAGAAAGGTAGGAGAGAAGGAACGGAGGAAGGATAGATCTGAAGGAAGAAAAGAAATGAATTCCAAGATAGAAAGGTCAGAAGGTTTATGCTTTGGGTTGGTAGTAAACAGAGCCAAACTTACTTGCATAAACAAATAAAGCAATATTGATGAACATATGACAATAATAGGAATGAATCCAACAGAATAAAAACATAGATCTAACTTAAGAAAGATCTGATGCAAATAACACATATATTGAGCACAAAGTCTAAGCATATGTATTAATATTTCTTCTATTACAAGAAAGCACAAAGTCTTTCTCTCCTCACTTCTCTTTTCATACAAAAAATGTCCACCCCTTTGAATACAACAAGTATTCAAGTATTTATAGAAGGAGAAGAGGAAAGAAGACAAAAACAAACCAACTACTATTTACAAAATATCTTACAAGATATTTACAAAATATCTAAAAAGTCAAAGGTTGACTTTGGGAAAGTTTTTGGATGGCAACATCCCATGATGCAACATGGATGATGTCATCGTAAATGCCAACAAGATTTTTAAATATTTTACAAAAATGATCAAAACATACATAAGAGGAGAAACTACTCCTCATCATCTCTTTGCTTAAACTTAGTGCCTTGCTTCTGATCAAGAGAGTGGATGTAACACTGCTACTGGATATTCCATAAACTTGCTGATCATTGTCTAAAGTTGATCATGATCTGGACCTTTGAAATGGTCGCCAATGACTTCGCAAGTTTCTTTTTCATTCTTGAGCTTGTCAGGTAACCCGACGAACTCTTCGCATGCATCGATCAAGAAGCCAATGAAATCATGGCAAGCCAAGAGGTTATTGATTGACTCTCGGTCGAAAGTGACCTCTAGTGCCAAACCTTGAGTGACTATAGCTTTGAAGCACTGGAATGTATCATCTACTTCCCTCAAGGTGAACGATTCACTGAGCATCCCTGGAGACATCTTTGTAACTATCTGCTCCATGTTGTATCGTGCATCTAGGGCTTCATCCTTGATTTTATCTATCCTCTCCAGATATATTCCATCTAATCAACCCAGTAATCTAATGCAATGAGAGTTTTATTATGTGCCCACAGGTAATCGATGACGCCGACCTTCAATAGGTCGTCAGCTGAGCGATTAGCCATTGCTTGGAATGTTTCATGTTGTAACCTGGTGTTATCCAACTCCTTGGAGAGGGAACCTGCTACTGCTTGTAGCTCCTTATTTGCTTGATCTATATCCTGGTAGAGCACTGTGAATTTCTTAATCATTTCCTCACTATCTCTAAGGATTCACTCAATCCAGGAGGATACTGCTGTGCCTTGTTCACCAATCTTAGCATATTCATTTATTTTATCCTGACTGAGAACTTCAATGGGTTTGGCGGCAGTCATAGGAGGAGTGTTGCCCATTCTCTGCAATGCTTGGAGGAGATGTTTGTTTTGTTCCTTGAGTATTCTCTTCTCCTCTTTTGCTTCTTGAAGTTTCTTGCAGAGGGCATCTACTGCAGACAAGGCCTCTCCTTGTAGGCTTTCAGATGAGGTTCCCATTGTGACTTGAGTCACTATGAAGTCTATAGGAGACAAATCCTTCTTTTCCTTGGTGGGGTCCAGGTATGCAATCTCCATGACTCTCTCCCCCGAAGTGCTTTTTGAAAAGCAAGTTATCGCTTTCTGCTTCTTGGGTCCCTTCTTCGGAATGATGGAGAAGTCCATGGGTGTGATGGGAACCTTTCTCTTATGCTAACTCAGGTGGTCGAAATCCAACTAGGACTTATGGGAGTGGGAGTAGAGGAAATAGAAGAAGAAACGGGAGTGAAAGGGGAAGCAACTGTGGAGGCCTCAGGGAAGTATGTTGAAACACTCGGTGGTGGCATTGATAAGGAGTCCAACGCACCACTACTTGTGGGGCCTGGAGTTACTACAGGAGAAGAAAAGGACATGGAAACAGAAGGGATCTGCAATTAGATGGAGGGAATACTTGGGTGATAGATCCGCGAGAGAGGAGAAGATGGAAGAGGTGGGAGATGGAAGGGAAGAAGGTAGAGGGGAAGACACATCCATAGGAACATATGTTTGAATGACAAGAGGAGGAGAAGGAAGAGAAGAAGGAATGTTGGGTACCTCGGCGGTTGTAGTTGTGACAACATCCTGAGTGGATGTATCCATTGAAACCTCTGTTGTTTCTTCTTCTTTACCTAGAGACACCAAGTTGACTATTTTCTTCTCAGAAGTAGAAGGAAGGCCTTTAGGAGCTTCTTCCTGTTTGCTTGATTCTCCCTCCTTGTCTTTTCCTTTTCCTTTCGGCACTTGGGTCGGTCTTGGAGGTGCTCTACCTAAAGGAGAAGTAGTGAAATCTACTCCAAGGTAGGTGAGACCATTCTGTTTGCACCAATGTTTGGTGCGCTGCAACGTGGGCTTAACCCTTTCTTGAATGGTTTTCGGTGCCTTGGCTCTGTCGATCTCTGTGAATGGCCAATCATCCCCATCTGTGTCAAGGTAAATCTGATCAATATCTTGATCAGTCTCTTGAAATCCCTTTGGGACAATAGCAATGCCATAGTGGATAGTCTCCTTCGTGAGCTAGTCGGGAGTGATCCTTTCACCTGATATCTATCTCGTGTGTCAGGTCGATCCAAATGTCCTCGATCTCAGGAACATGGATAGGATCAATTTTTGCCTTTGGGAGGCAACTCCGGTCAAGAAGGTTGGCCTTGCTGGGAAGTTGTGCTTTAGATTCAACAATTCTAGCTCAGCATACATCTCCCGAGCTTTGGCAAGTGTGGGGTAGGTGTACTGCCAATCAGTAAGGGGAATGGAGTTCCTCCTTTCTTTCTCTTCATGCACTTCTCATGGTAAGTGATCAATTGCCTTGATAACTCCAAGAGGATCAGATTTGGCCCTGCATACCTTGGCAACTTTGTTGGTTCACCTTCAAAATTCATAGCTCTAAGATATGTGAATGTGGGGAATTGCATGAACAATGCTCCCCATTTCTTCGTAGCAGCAATTACACTCGGGCTGGTTCGACCATGTCTCATGTTCGGTCTCATCAAGTAGATCACCTCATAGAAGAAGGTGTCATTGATTTTAGAGAACTGAGGGATGTTGTTCTCAAGCCTTAGCTCTGGTAGAACTCATATATCTTGACTTGGGGCCATACCCCATTACGAGCTAACCCCACGAAATCTCTTGCTGATGCAGTAGCATATACGACGTAGGAATTCATGTAGAACTTCCCAGTTGTTAGAACTTATTGGAGCTGCTGGGAGATGGTGTTGTTGATGATTTCACCCCAACCAAAATGCTGAGCACATTCTTGCTCATGGTCTCCAGATATCTTAGCATCCATTTGTGGAAATAATGGGCATCAGGGAGCCCAAATACTCTGTTTAGGAAGGTGATTGTATCACTCAATTCTTCATTGAAGTCACTGCGGTGGATGGTTTGTGGCCATCTGCTCACCGGCTTCTTGTTCTTTAGATAAATCTTGTTCATCATTTGCATACATTTATCCTCATTGTCGTCCCATGCTTTCTTGCAGTCTTCTAGACTTATCTCTACATATTGCATGTGATGAGGAATGCCTAGGGTCAGTTTAAAGTGATGGGCTATGAGGTCGATGATCGTCTTGCCTTCCTTATCTTTGACACATCTAGTGTCTTTGTTATAGCACCGAGCAACCAACATGATGAATTCATTATTTACAACACTTACTGGCAGCCCAACTGCAAAGTGTAATCCACTACCCACTAGTTTGTTCATCCACGGGCCACTGCTTGCCTAGTTGGTCCTCGCCCAAAAGTCATCCATGTCAATATGGCCTAGCTCAGAATCTCTAATGTTGAGGATGCACTCTGCATATGAGTCAGAGCATCTTAACTTTCTAATATTTGTACTTCATCTCTTGTTCCGACTGCTTAGCTTTAGCTTTAGACTTTGTTGGTTTTTTGCTTGATGAAGACATGTGTGAGCTCAAGGATGGTTATTGTTGTTCTGCAAGAAGAATCAAGGAGGTCCAACACAGAAGAGCCATGTCAACCATCATGTTATTCATAATGAAAGCTTGTAGAATGAAGAATGAGCAATTATAAGGCTTAGGGCGCAAGGCACAGGTTCATAGCATGCTGCAGAGGCTTAAAAATGTTGGGCGCACTTTCTGGGATGTCGACATGAAAAAGGTGCGCCAATGTTGATATGAGAAAAGTTGCACCAAGGTTATAAAGGGCGCACTTTCGAGAGGTGTTGCATGACAAAATGCAACGCCAAAGGGTAAAGCGCAGGCGCAGTTTACAACATGCAACATGTCATGTTGACGTTAAGGGAATTGCACCTGTGCCTTGGGAAAAACTATTGTCTAGGCGCTGGAGAAGTGTGTGTTGCATGGGTTCAGAGTGCACCAAGGCGCAACTTTGAGAGATGTTACAAGAAGAAACAACGCACCAAGGGAAAAATGCGTGGCGCGAATTTGCAGTACATAACATCTAATGTTGATGTTGCCTGCACAAATGGCGCCCGCACCTTTAGGAAAACTTCTATGTGCTCTTTCAACTAGGTGTGGGTTTAGATCATGCTTTGCGCATAAGGTAAAAAAGAGTGCCAAGGCGCAATTTCAAAATATGTTGTAAGGAAGGACAGTGTGCCATGCTTTTAATCAGCTTAAACAACTTAGCTTATTTTCTTTCTTTCTCTTTCTCTCTTTTTGGATATCTCAGATGGTAAAGAGAGGGTTTGTTTTTGTGGCAGGGAAATATGGCCTTTTGATTTCTTCGAGAGCGAGGGCCTTCCAGATTTGCAGATCTGGAAGGAGAGGAAAAGGGGTTTCCAGTTGGTTATAGATTGATAGGTTCCTCTTTTTAGATTTAATCTTTTTAACAAGCCCTAAGCCTAACACAACCAAAAACAAAAACCACAACAACAACAAGGATGGCAGAAGCCACTTACCCGGATTTATAAAAGATGAAGAATGACGTGGGGTCCACAAGCTCGAAAAATAGCATGCGGGGTGACAAGGATGGCTGACAGGCACAGAGAAAACACTTTTTCAATTTTCAATTCGTGAAAATGATAGGTGTCAGGCGCCTATTTATAGGAAAATTGGCATTTATTACTTCACCAACTTCCTTTGGCGCACTTTCTAGAGCATCGGCAAGACAAAAAAAGTGCGCCTTAGTGCAATCTTATGAATGTCAACACATCATTAATAGCACCTTAGCACACATTTTATGATGGCAACATGATATTTCCAGCGCCAAAGGGGCGCAACTTTTGTGATGTTAACACGAGTTTTCCAAAGTGCCTAAGAAAATACTTAGCACATGTTTTAAGATGTTGACACAACATTTCCAATGCCAAAGGGCTTTCTAAGGGGCACACATTTTGGTATGTCGACATAAAAATTTCTGCGCCTAGTTCAAGAAGCTGAAAATGGCTAAGTTCTAAAAAACTTGATTTTCGAAAGGGAGTTTTAGGCCATTTTTAATGTTATCAAACTTCTTCAGGGGACCAAATGGAATTTTTGGTATGGTTACCTGCAAATTGCCCTTGTCAATTTTGCAGGATAACAACTAGCTCTTTCTGGGGACTATCTTTGAGTGAAACTCAAGGGTAGAGAATCCCATATTTCCACGTGCCTATCCATTGGGTTACAGAGAGTCAAAAACAAGGGCGACCAAAAAGGGAAAAAAGGGAACACACAATGGAAAGCAAACACACAATGAAAGCAAACTGTACAAAGAAGAGAGCAAGATCTACTTCTTGAAAATCTTCAAGTGCTGCCCCTATAGGGAAGCGAGAGCTTGGTTCTGTTCAGATATGAGAGATAGAAACTATTCTCGCCATTAAGCTACTTGATCTTATATGGCCCTCTCCAAAGAGAGTCAAACTTCCCGTGCATACCTTTCGGTTCTCTTTGTTTGTCCCACAGAAGAACAAGATCTCCTACTTTGAAATCTCTTTGCTTAGCTTTCTTGTCGAACAACCTCTTAACTTGATTATGATGTTCAGTGATCTTGTCGACCACTTTCATTCACTTTTCTTCAAGTTCACAGTACATAATCCTCTTTTCAAGAGAATTCTGAAAAGTTTCATCTTCAATTACTCGAGCTAAGCGCAGAGCAGGAAGTTCTGCGGAGATAGGGATTTCAGCATCGATCCCATACAACACTTGGAAAGGTGACATGCCGAGAGACCTCTTTGGAGTGATACGATCTACCCACAAAGCATCGTATAATGATTTGTGCCAAGACTCGCTGGTTTTCATCAACTAGCTTCCGTATGATAGTCACGGAGTGTTCTTATTCGGATTTTGCTTTACCATTTCCTTGAGGATAATAATCAAAAGCATGAGCCAAGGTTATTTCATATCCATAACAAAAACCAATAACTTCCCGTGAAGAGAAGTTAGAAGCGTTGTCAACAACGATTTTGTGTGGAATGCCAAATCTCACAATAATATTCTCTTTGATGAAGTTACAAACAACTTCAGAAGTGGCATGCTTGACAGGTATGGCCTCCACCCATTTCGTGAAGTAATCTGTCAACATTAGAGGATGACTATGCCCAACACTCAATTGAGGATTGAGTGCTCCAATGAAATCAATTCCCCATTATTTGAATGGTTTGTCAATAATGATGGGCCTGAGGGGAAACATAGCCAACTTTGGTTTGCCAACGAACTATTGGCAAAGTTCACATTTCACTACCTGTGGTGCATCCACGAAATAGTGTCACCAGAGTACTTGGCCTCAATGATTTTATGTGTTTATTCTTAATGAGGAGAAGTGACCACCATAGGCTGAGTCATGAAAAATTTTCAACAATTTTATCTGTTGTGGCTTGTCAACACATCGTAGAAAACGCCGTCAATTCCGCGTTTGTACAATCCATCATCCCATATGACATATCTTGCGGCTCTGAGCTTCACCGTTCGCTTTTCCTTAGTGGTTAGGTGAGTTGGGCACTCGCCATAGGTGAGAAAGAATGTGATGTTAGAATACCATTTTCGTTGGTCGTGATAAATAGAACCATGGGCAAAGAACTCGCTTGCTCCAGTTCATTTTGTTCTCCATCAATGTGATCAGCTCTATTGTCAGGTACCTCTGAGTCTTTATTTTCAGCCATTAGCTAACACAGGCCCTTACCTCTTACCAACTTGGTTGGTTTGATGTCTAGATCGTATTCTTGGACCTTTGCGATCCAATTCCCTCGTAAGCTCCCTAACTCCTATTGAGTCAGGATAGACTTAACAGCCGTGTCAAGAACCAGCACTACTGTATGAGAATTCAAAATGTAGTAGCGGAAACTTTTGACTACTTTTACCACGGCAAAGGCATGCTTTTCCAATTGTGACATCTTTAGTTCATGAGGCTTAAGAGGAGAGCTCATGAAAGCAATCGGGATTCAATATCTTCGGAGTTCTTTTGCATCAAGATAGCTGATACAATATGTGCAAACACATAATTGTACATGATGAAGTCTTTGTTGAAGTCAGACACACCAAATAGGAGCATGAGCGACGAAGGTTTTTATGTCTTCGAATGATGTCTTACCTTCCTCACTCCATCGAAATGTTTGGGACCCTTTCATCATATTAGATATATGATGAGTCTTCTCAGCAAAATTAGGAACAAAGCGTCTAAGAAAATTTACCTTTCCGAAGAAAGAGTGAACACCAGTCTTGCTTGTAGGAAAATTAAGGCTCTGAATAGCCTTGACCCTTTCGACATCTATCTTAGTTCCTTCTCTGCTGACAACATGTCCTAGCAGCTTTCCTTCGGTGACCTCAAAAACTAACTTCTCGGGATTTAGTGAAATCCTTGCTCTCGACATCTGATTAAGACTTGTTCCAAATGATCGCAGTTGATCACTTCATTTTTGGAGAACACGATCGTGTCATCTAGGTAAACTACGATGAATTTTCCTATCATACCTTTGAATGCAAAGTCAATTGCTTTGTTGAAGGTAAAGACCGATATGATCAAACCAAACAGTAATCCTTTTGTAGGTGAAAGTACCCCAGGAGTGGTGAACGCTATTTTGAATCGATCTTCAGCGTGACTTGAATTTGATTATAACTCGAGAAATCACAAGCATAGACAAAATTTCTAAACCGATTCTATAGCACTTGATCCATTATCGGCAGTGGATAGTTATCCTTTAAGGATGACTGGTTCAAGTTGTGAAAGTCCACACATATGTGTATCTCGCCATTCTTCTTCCGCACAGGCACAATATTTGCAACCTAGGTACTGTGATGAATTGGAAAAATAATTCTTGCATCCAACATCTTCTGAATTTCAGCCTGATGGTACATGAGATTTGGGGTTGTAATGCCTTTACTTTTGACAAAAAGCTTGACATCATCCTTGAGCGGGATGTCGTGCCAAAATGTCCTTTGGTTTGAAGGACTTTAGATCATCATAAGACCATACTAACACATCTATGTACTTTTTTAAAGAACTTAACGAATTTTCATTTTTCCTCGGGCGTACAACACTTCCCGATGTTTACGGAGCGAGGATGTTCCATAAGACCCAGTTATTGATGATTTAGTTTCCGAGAGAAGAGGAAGGATCATCCTGTCGCATTTTCCTCACAAAACGGTCATGTTTATCAAATGATCATTCTAAGGAAACCAAACTTTTGAATCTTATTTCCTTTGAGTCATATCACCTTTATTTTTTGATTCATGTGCTTGGCCGGTGAGAGACTCACAACATGCGTAAGTTGATCCATCGAAATGAAGTTCTTTGAAATTATCAGCTTTCTCCAAAAAAGTGATACGTTGGTTGTCATCATTGAACACTTGTCAGTGTTGTGAATTATCTGGTACACTTGGTTGAAAAACCACCTCAATGGTATATGTATCTGTTTTTAACCCTGGGTGAGGGAGCATGAGAGAGGCTGAGATGGCCAACGAATCAGCCATGTCATTTTGAGCTCATGCGAATCGCTTTGATTGAGAAAGCATCAAACTCTTTGATGTTATCCCATACTACATTGCGGTAGTGTCTGAGCCGGTCATTCTTTACTTGGTATATCCCTTTTACCTGATTGACAATCAACTCAACATCACCTTGCACTTTTAGATTCTTGATTCCTTTCTCTTTTGCAGCTTGCATGCCAAGTAACAAGGATTCATACTCAGCAATATTATTCGTATTGAAGAACTACAATTTGAAAGAAAAAGGGAAAATCTCCTCTTCAGAGATATTAGAACAGCCCCAACACCGCATCCACTTGTCACACAACTGCCATCAAACTGCAATGTCCATATTTTGTTGAGATCCTCTTTTTGGATGAGAACGTCCATTCTATCTGAGTTGGTGGACAGGAAGTAGTTTCCCATCCCTGATGATTCAAAAAGAATCTGAGCCTTAGGGTCATCGGAGTTAGTGACTAGATATTTCTTTTGTGATTCTGGTTCCAACGTCTGCATCACCCCTTTGATAGGGATCTTGGCTTTGGACCAATCCATATGAATTTTCCCACCAACTTCTTTACAAAAGCTCCTCCCTAGCAATATCCCGTATCTTTGTTGGAATATCAACTACGAGAATATTCATTTTTACCCTTTTCTCAGGAAATGCCGCAAATGTGAACTAGCGCATCCTTGATCTGACCAATCAATGGTACTTGTTTGGTTTCTATGGAGTAGCATCTACCAAAAGGTTTGGTAAGCGTGAGGCCCAAAGCATGGGTGACCTTTACTGGCATGACATTATTAGAAGCTCCATGAATCAATTATACAATTACTTAGTTTATGACCATTGATCAGGAGAGATAGGTAAAAAGGTTCAATTTTCCTTGATGTAGAAGTCGAGGCAACATTTACGTGAGACGTAGGAGGGGTGGGAAGAATTCCTTTTGGGGAAATGGGAGGAAGGACAGTATCCTGGCTTTGGATATACTTGGTTAATCTTATAAGCTGCTCTGGGTTGGACTGAAGGTACTCAACCTCAGACATCTAGATCTTGGTCTTTTTAGCATGATCAATTATATCGAATGCGACCAAGGGTTGCGCTAATGAAGGAATGAGTCCTTCGTTTCACATTTGTGGAGGGGGATTACTGGTCTTTATGGGAATGGAGGAAGGCTGAATTGGAGGAGAAACGGAGGAAAAAAATTCTTTATAAAAGGTTTAACAGGAGGTTGAGTAAGAAGGGGATTACCTCTTTTAGCGATTGTTGGAGGAGGAGTTACCACAACCTTTTCCTTTTGTTTTTCAGCAGCAATCTTTGCTTCTTTTCCTTGCGAGCGAGTGAAAATTGTGTATGATTGTCCGCTCGCATACCCTTGGGTACCCTCTTCTTCATCAGATTCCTCATCTTCAAATTCCATATACCCGATAGTAGAGTCGCCAGTCGGTTCACCGACATCTTGATCATCTTCACCTTGCGACAAAGGTTCTTCATAATTTGTATCATCTTCTTCGATTTCAACCAAAGAATTGACCAAAGGGGCCTCAATTGCTAACCTCGGAGAAGCAACAGAAAACGCGGACTTTAAGGGGCGTTGTTGGGAGTGAAGTTCCTCCGTGGGATATCCTAGTACGGAGTAGTAGATGATGTTTGAGCCAATTACTTCTTTAATGAGAGCAAGTCATTGGCCATCTTTTGGAAAGCTGGATCTGATGTGGTAGCCTGAGAAGAAGTTGAAGCCTTTGGTTTTGACGGCTCTCGTCTTAACTCACTAGATATAAGGAGGTTATCTGCTCTGTAAAAGTAAGAAACTTACTTTCGAACTCATGCGTTCAAGAAAAACACTTTTGATTCTCTAATGTTGGCATCATGGCAGGCGTGACACATGGTTGATCACTGAATTGAAATGGGTGATAAAATCATGCATGGTTTCATTGGCCTCCTTCTTCATGTGAGTGATCCACGACAATAATGCGAATGCTTCTTCAAGGTTTGATCTGTCCTCAAATGCAGTCCGCAATGTGGCCCAACTGGTGATAGATTTGGGTGGTAAATGCTGGAACCATTCTGACGTAGGACCTTGCAAGCTCTCAAGAAAGAGACGTATCGATGCATCTTCATGAGTCATGTATAAAATGCTGCATGACATAATAAACGTAGCTATATGCGCATTTGTGCTTTGATTTCGCTCCCATCAAATTTTAGGAAATTCTTGCGATTTCCACTGGGGAGGGGGTGGACTGGATGCGGCAAGTGCTAGAGGACCCATGGTGTTTCCCCATGGTACAGAAGATTAACTGCCATTTGAAAAGTAGGAAAAAGAACATGAGCAGGGAGTGTGGTTCCACTTAGCAAAAGAGCACTGCAAGTCGATGTCGAGGCACCCTGTGAAATCCGGCTCTTTCGTGGAGGCGAGGCACTTCTTGCTGATCGATCCACTGAACTTAGTGATGCGAATCATGCTGGAGTGATATTGAAATTGTGCCTTCAAAGTAGATCAAAGATTGGATCAACTTCTCCATGAGCTCTTCTGCTACGAGTAAATTGTTCACCCGCCAACATACCCGTTCAGATCTGCAACAATTAAGAGCATATTTACAACAATCTTTTTGTTTGTACTTACTGATTTTCTAATTTTTCTGGCAAAAATCAGCAACATGTACTTTTTTAATATTTAATTTTATCCTCTTAAAAACAACCGATTGCAGTTTTATGACAAAGGTGAATAAGGATAAAAAGTGGGTTAATTTAGAAAGCTGATTTTCGGATCTTTAAACTAAATTTTGCAAGGTTTTGAAAATAACATAAAATGTCAGAATCTTAGATCTACTGAAATATACAAGTTTTTGTAAAAACTCAGCGAACTAAAGGCTCCTATCTGATCCAAATCTATGGATTTGCCTAAGGAAATTTTCAGTTTTGATCACTTATGCAAAAATTTTGATTTTTAACAAAGGGTTTAAAATTTGCAATCTGCAAAGATTTTACGCTTTTAGTTATTTCCTTAGTTTGATCCCAGAGAGTCACCAAAACTTTTGGTTCGAAAATATATCAAATTAGGCAGGTCGTGGGGAAACAGGCTAACAACAGTGCGTGGCATAGCCCCTCTTTGAGAGAGCAAAGCGAAACTGGTTTATTGCTATTCTATGAAGTAGGAATCTATGCAAATCTACAATATTCTTACTTCAGGGGGTTTTGGGATCCCATCCCAATAGAGATAGTTCCAAAATGAACAGAAAGGTAGGAGAGAAGGAACGGAGGAAAGATAAATCCGAAGGGAGAAAAGAAATGAATTCCAAGATAGAAAGATCATAAGGTTTATGCTTTGGGTTGGTAGTAAACAGAGCCAAACTTACTTACATAAACAAATAAAGCAATACTGATGAACATATGACAATAATAGGAATGAATCCAATAGAATAAAAACATAGATCTAACTTAAGAAAGATCTGATGCAAATAACACATATATTGAGCACAAAGTCTGAGCATATGTATTAATATTTCTTCTGATTACAAGAAAGCACAAAGTCTTTCTCTCCTCACTTCTTTTTTCATACAAAAATTTCCACCCCTTGGAATACAACAAGTATTCCAGTATTTATAGAAGGAGAAGAGGAAAGAAGAAAAAAACAAACCAACCACTATTTACAAAATATCTTACAAGATATTTACAAAATATCTAAAAAGTCAAAGGTTGACTTTGGGAAAGTTTTTGGATGGCAACATCCCATGATGCAACATGGAGGATGTCATCGTAAATGCCAACAAACTTTTAAATATTTTTACAAAAATGATCAAAACATACATAAGAGGAGAAACTACTCCTCATCATCTCTTTGCTTAAACTTAGTGTCTTGCTTTTGATCAAGAGAGTCGATGTGACAACTGCTACCGGATATTCCATAAACTTGCTGATCATTACTGAAGTTGATCATGATCTAGAATTTTGAAATGGTCGCTAATGACTTCGCAAGTTTCTTTTTCATTCTTGAGCTTGTTAGGTAACCCGACGAACTCTTCGCATGCATCGATCAAGAAGCCAATGAAATCGCAATAGGCCAAGAGGTTATTGATTGACTCTCGGTTGAAAGTGACCTCTGGTGCCAAACCTTGGGTGACTATAGCTTTGAAGCATTGGAATGTATCGCCTACCCCCTCAAGGTGAACAATTCACCGAGCATCCCTGAGATCATCTTTGTAATTATCTCGCTTCATGTTGTATCGTGCATCCAGCCTTCATCCTTGATTTTATCTATCCTCTCCAGGATATATTCCATCTGATCAACCCGGTAATCTAATGCAACAAGAGCTTTATTATGTGCCCGTGGGTGATCGATGACGCCAACCTTCAATAGGTCATCAACTGAAAGCAGTTAGCCATTGCTTGGAATGTTTCATGTTGCAACTTGGCATTATCCAACTCCTCGAGAGGGAACCTGCTACTACTTGTAGCTCCTTATTTGCTTGATCTATATCCTAGTAGAGCACTGTGAATTTCTTAATCATTTCCTCACTATCTCTGAGGATTTTCTCAATCCAGGAGGATATTGCTGCGCCTTGTTCGCCAATCTTAGCATATTCATTTATTTTATCCTGACTAAGAATTTCAATGGGTTTGGCGGCAGTCATAGGAGGAGCGTTGCCCATTCTCTGCAATGCTTGGAGGAGATGTTTTTTGGTTCCTTGAGTATTCTCTTCTCCTCTTTTGCTTCTTGGAGTTTCTTGCAGAGGGCATCTACTACAAATAAGGCCTCTCCTTGTAGGCTTTCAGATGAGGTTCCCATTGTGACTTGAGTCACTGTGAAGTCTGTAGGAGATAGATCCTTCTTTTCCTTGGTGGGGTCCGGGTATGCAATCTCCATGACTCTCTCGCCCGAAGTGCTTTTTGAAAAGTGAGTTATCGCTTTCTGCTTCTTTGGTCCCTTCTTCGGAATGACAGAGAAGTCCATGGGTACAATGGGAACCTTTCTCTTATGTTGACTCAGATGGTCAGAAATCCAACTAGGACTTATGGGAGTGGGAGTAGAGGAAATAGAGGAAGAAACGGGAGTGAAAGGGGGAGCAACTGTGGAGGCCTCAAGGAAGTATGTTGAAACACTTGGTGGTGGCATTGACAATGAGTCCAATGCACTGCTGCTTGTGGGGCCTGGAGTTACTACAGGAGAAGAAAAGGACATGGAAACAGAGGGGATCCGTAATTGGATGGAGGGAATACTTTGGGCGACATGATCCGCGAGAGAGGAGAAGATGGAAGAGGTGGGAGATGGAAGGGAGGAAGGTAGAGGGAAGACACATCCATAGAGCAGATGTTTTAATGACAAGAGGAGGAGAAGAAGGAAGAGAAGAAGGAATGATGGGTACCTCGGTAGTTATAGTCGTGACAACATCTTAAGTTGATGTATCCATTGAAACCTCTATTGTTTCTCCTTCTTTACCCTGAGACACCGGAGTCAACTATGTGCTTCTCGAAGTGGAAGGAAGGCCTTCAGGAGTTTCTTCCTATTTTCTTGATTCTCCTCCTTGTCTTTTCTTTTTCCTTTCGAAACTTGGTCGATCTTAGAGGTGCTCTACCTGAAGGAGAAGTAGTGAAATCTACTCCGAGGTAGGTGAGACCATTCTGTTTGCACCAATGTTTGGTGCGTTGCAACGTGGGCTTAACCCTTTCTTGAATGGTTTTGGCACCTTGGCTCTGTCGATCTCCGCGAATGGCCAATCATCCCCATCTGTGTTAAGGTAAACCTAATCAATTTCTTGATTAGTCTCTTGAAATCCCTTTGGGACAATAGCAACACCATAGTGGACGATCTCCTTGAGCCAATTGGGAGTGATCCTTTCGCCGATAGCTATCTCATGTGTCAGGTCGATCCAAATGTCCTCGATCTCAGGAACATGGATAGGATTAATTTTTACCTTTGGGAGGCAACTTCGATAGTCGAAGGTCGGCCTTGCTGGGAATTTGTGCTTTAGATTTAGCAATTCTAGCTCAACATACATCTCTCGAACTTTGGTAAGTGTGGGGTAGGTGTACCGGCCAACTGTAAGGGGGAATGGAGTTCCTCCTTTCTTTCTCTTCATGCACTTCTCATGGTAAGTGATCAGTTGCCTTGACAACTCCAAAAGGATCAGTTTTGGTCCTGCATACATTGGCAACTTAGTTGGTTCACCTTCAAAATTCATAGCTCTAAGATATGTGAATGTGGGGAATTACGTGAACAACGCTCCCCATTTCTTCATAGAGAACAATTACACTTGGGCTGGTTCAACCATGTCTCATGTTCGGTCTTAGCAAGCAAATCACCTCATAGAAGAAGGCGTCATTGATTTTAGAGAACTAGGGGATGTTGTTCTTGAGCCTTAGCTCTGGTAGAACTCATATATCTTGACTTGGGGCCATACCCCATTACGAGCTAACCCCGTGAAATCTCTTGCTGATGCAACAACGTATACAACGTAGGAATTCATGTAGAACTTCCCAATTGTTAGAACTTGTTGGAGCTGCTTGGGAGATGGTGTTGCTGATGATTTCACCCCAGCCAAAACGTTGATCAGGCACATTCTTGCTCATGGTCTCTAGATACCTCAACATCCATTTGTGGAAATAATGGGCATTAGGGAGCCCAAATACTCTGTTCAGGAAGGTGATTGTATCACTCAACTCTTCATTGAAGTCACTATGGTGGATGGTTATGGCCATCTGCTCACTAGCTTCTTGTTCTTTAGATAAAGCTCATTCATCATTTGCATACATTTATCCTCATTGTCATCCCAGGCCTTCTTGCAGTCTTCTAGACTTATTTCTACATATTTCCTATGATGAGGAATGCCTAGGGTCACCCTAAAGTGATGAGCTGTGAGGTCGATGATTGTCTTGTGTTCCTTATCTTCGACACATCTAGTGTCTTTGTTATAGCAACGGGCAACCAACATGATGAATTCATTATTCACAACACTTACCGGAAGCCCACCGCAAAGTGTAATCCACTCGCCCACTAGTTTGTCATCCATGGGCCACCGCTCGCTTGCCTAGTTGGTCCTCGCCAAAAGTCATTCATGTCAATATGGCCTAGCTCGGATTCTCTAATGTCGAGGATTCACTCTGCATATGAGTTAGGCATCTTGACTTTATAATATTTGTACTTCATCTCTTGTTTTCATTGCTTAGCTTTAGCTTTAGACTTTGTTGGTTTTTACTGTTGAAGATGTATGTGAGCTCAAGGATGGTCATTGTTGTTCTCGCAAGAAGAATCAAGGAGGTCCAACATAGAAGAGCCATGTAAACCATCATGTTATTCATAATGAAAGCTTTTAGAATGAAGAATGAGCAATTATAGAGCTTAGGGCGCAAGGCGCAGGTTCATAAAGATGTCAGAGGCTTAAAAATGTTTGGGTTGCACTTTCTGGATGTTGACATGAAAAAGGTGCGCCAATGTTGATATGAGAAAATTTGTGCCAAGGTTATAAAGGGCGCACTTTCGAGAGGTGTTGCATGACAAAATGCAATGCCAAAGGGTAAAGCACAGGCGCGGTTTACAACATGCAACATGTCATGTTGACGTTAAGGGAATGGTGCTGCGCCCTGGGAGAAGTGTGTGTTGCGTATGGGTTGTCAGTGCACACAAGGTGTAACTTTGGGAGAGGTTACAGAAGAAACAACGCACTAAGGAAAAACGCGTGGTGCACGAATCGTAGTACATAACATCTAACGTTGATGCTGCACAAATGGCGCCCGCATCTTTAGGAAAACTGCTAAGTGCTCTTTCAACTAGGCGCGGGTTTAGATCATGCTGCAAGAAGGTAAAGTGTGCCAAGGCACAATCTCAAAATATGTTGCAAGGAAGGACAGTGCGCCATGCCTTTAATCAGTTAAACAACTTAGCTTATTTTCTTTCTTTCTCTTTCTCTCTTTTTGGATATCTCAGATGGTAAAGAGAGGGTTTGTTTTGGCAAGCAAGGAAATATGGCCTTTTGATTTCTTCAAAGGTAGGGGCCTTCCAGATTTGTAGATCTGGAAGGAGAGGAAAAGGGGTTTCCAGTTGGTTATAGATTGTTAGGTTCCTCTTTTTTAGATTTAATATTTTTTAACAACCCTAAGCCTAACACAACCAAAAATAAAAACCACAACAACAACAACAACAACAAGGATGGCAGAAGACACTTACCCGGATTTATAAAAGATGAAGAACGACGTGGGGTCCACAAGATCGAAAAACACACGCGGGGGTGACAAGGATGGTTGACAGGCGTAGAGAAAACACTTTTTTCAATTTTCAATTCATGAAAATGACAGGTGTCGGGCACTATTTATAAGAAAATTGGCATTTATTACTTCACCAACTTCTTTTGGCGCACTTTCTAGAGTGTTGACACAACAAAAAGTGCACCTTAGCGCAATCTTATGAATGTCAACACATCATTAATAGCGCCTTAGCGCACATTTTATGATGGCAACATGATATTTCCAGCGCCAAAGGGGCGCAAATTTTGTGATGTTAACACTAGTTTTCCAGTGCCTAAGAAAAATACTTAGCGCATGTTTTAAGATGTTGACACAACATTTCCAGCGCCAAAGGGCTTTCTAAGGGGCGCACATTTTGGTATGTTGAAATAACACTTTCGTGCCTAGTTCAAGAAGCTAAAATGGCTAAGTTCTAAAAAACTTGATTTTCAAAAGGGAGTTCTAGGCCATTTTAGTGTTTATCGACTTCTTTCGGGGACCAAAATGGAATTTTCGGTATGGTTACCTACAAATTGCCCTTGTCAATTCTGTAGAGGATAACAGATTCATCAAGCTCTCAAATGATATACATTCCAAAATTAAATTAGAGTAATGTACTACTCAAGATTTGTGGAGGAGAGCACAAAACTTTAGAGAAACAAGAAAATGCAAATGGGATATTAATAAAGATGGTAGGATATTAATGTTGTCGGCTTGTCCTGCCTTCTTACACAACCCGTCTCCTGCTCACCAAAAAGAAAATTCTTTTCACGCGACTGAAGGTCAACATTAAAAATGTAGATATTCCAAAATAACTTACAAGGGATGTAACTTACCAGTCTCATTATTCATGATCCTAAAACCCCATTATTTTGCTTAAATATGTGCCAATGGAATGTATGCCAACTAAACTCATTGTCTTCACATCATCTTCAATTTATTTGACCCAATTGCAGCAATAGAGAATATTGTGGAGGGAATCAGGTACAAGTTATAACCACCATGTCTTTGAAAATGTTTGTTTTGGGGTTTTGGCTTCAAGAATCAATTATTCTAGACATTTTGCTTTGTGCGAATGAAATTTTGAATGGCTATGATTTGTCCATCTGGACCGTTACGCTTTTGACTTGTGTTAGAGACCCCGCCCTCACCCAACTGGAACTACACCTTTTGGCGTAACTAAGTGAATGCACATAAAACCATGAAAGAAACTATTGTAATATACAAAGGAGAAGCCAAAGCCTAAAATCAAAAGTGTTAGTTATTACTTCATAATGTCAAACAACTAACTACATTAGAGTGTAAATTTGTGTTTTTGATTCACAAATTTCTTCCAAATTGAAGAGCCTCTTTAATGGACCATCATTTGTGCTACTATAACATATGAAATCAAAGTCACAAATATTTTAAAGTTGTAAATTAGCATTAAAAACAAGCTTTGTGTTTTGTAGACATTAGTCTGAACCCCGCGTTTATAGGCCTCAACCACTCAAGCATAAGAGACACAAATTTAATAATAAAATCTCTTAAAACGGAAAATGAAAAAATGCATTCTCAATATAGAAAAGAAAATCTACATAATGTAATGGGATCTTGTTAACCCGAGAAAATATCCCAAAAATGAATTATGATATCAAAATAATAGGTCTGGAAAGCATAAAAGAGTATCCATATCTATAATATCACATATAGAGATCCAGAATAACAAGCCCCACATAATAATGATAATAGATCTATCCTATTAACCCTCGTGGAAAAACGTGGCAAAAATGCTACGAATGATCGGAGGAGAAGAGCTGTTAGAAATGGAAGTGTCGACATTGATGCAACCCCTGTAAGTGTCGATGAGAGGAGAAGAGTTAGTCTCGTCTTCGTCGCCCTTCAACGGCCAGCCAGTCTCTGTGATGACGATGTCGAGGGCCCTGTGGCCGAGTGCCGAGGCGGCGGTAAACACTACGTCGAGTTACGCATCAAAGAGATTCTTATAGAGTGTCCCCATGGCGGCGTCAGGATCTCTAGCGTTGGGGTTGAAGAGATCATACTCTAATGAGATGACATCAATGTTATCTTTGTAGGCGAAGAATAGGTAGGTGTTCACCATGAGGAAGGATCCTGTGTTGCTGAGGAAATCCAGCATCGACGGCATAACGGTGTCTATGAGCTCCATTTTAGAAGGAACCCATAGAAGGAGGATACGAGTTCTGTAGCACGTCAAGGACGAGGGGACTCGAAATATTGACATCCCAGAGGCCGTACTTGAGCAACACGCTGTGAATGTTTTTCATGACCGGGACCAGAAAGACAGTCATGTTATTAGGATTTGTGAAAACCTCATTTCCCATGGCAATGGTGGTTATCTTCATAGTCAGGACGTATGCGGCAACGTTCTGCTTCACCCATGCACAAACCCTGGAGAGGCGATGAACAACCTAGAAAAGTTGCTCATTTGGAAATGCTATGGTGAGCTCAATGCCAGTTTTACTAAAGGCTCCGAGCACCGCGGGATCCGAGTCATAGAGCTTAACTTCTCGACATCGGTGCTCTTTATCAGACTCGCTACCTTGACTGCCGAAGGAAAATCGTTCACCACGTGCCCATAATTTATTCTAATATAACCACCCTAATAAATAGTTAGATACTAAACCAGAATTAAAATAACAAAAGAAATATTGTAGTTACGAGTATCAAACCTATGATCACCTGTAAACACAATGATAGTTTTGGCAGGTGAGGACGACCCCAAACGACTAAATGTAGTAGTTGAATGAAGAGGTGTGGAGAACGAAACAACAGGAAATCCTCAGACTGCAACAGAAGTAGCAGTAGGTAAAAATGCAAACGATGGACAAGAGAAAACAAGATGCTACTAAAAACACAATTGTCGGTTAAAATAACATGGTCTTCCACACATCTACGCATCTCTGAAGCAACCCTGTTAGATGCAATGACAACTATAACTTCCCCCACAAAGCATACAGAACAAGCCTGCCATTAGGGTTTGCGTATTGGCATCACGGAAGTAAAAATAATATTAACTCTATTTTTCTTCATCACTAATGAGATCCGACACACTGCCTGATAATCGTGACACATGGACAGTTCATAATTATGTGTACGTCAACGTTGACTACACTACTTTTCCATCTGTCTGATAGCCTGCACTGTGTCATAATCGGGAGGCTCTTTCTCACTTTTAGATGCCTTTCAGCGTAATTAAGACCTCAAATAATTTTTAGGGATAACATATCAATTGTGCAATTATGTAGAATGTCTCAACTCAATAATTTCCTTTTCATGACCTTTTGTCTAATTAAGTCGATAGGTGTTCCCTTTTACTAGATAAAGGGTTCCTATGGTTGACCAATGACAAGAAATTGATGTCATATATGTATTTTTGCAGTACATGCATTAAATATAATTCAAATCGAATTGTTGAAGTTTATAAAGGATGATGAGTTCGATGTTTATGTCTTCATGTTTATATTTACATTTTAATGTTTATTTGCAAATTCTGTCACATATCACGGGGGATGCATATCTGCACTTTGTTCAAGGGCATATCTATGCAATAAATAGATAGGTCGGTCTTACATGTGCGGGAGACGGGATCCCACATGGTTGGGAGGAGGAATTTGATGGTGTTGAGATTGTGGGTATTGTAGCTAGCCATGTTGTTCCATATACCAACTCCTTGGAAACTCCAAAAAACCCCTCTCAAAACGCTTTATTCTAATACCTCACTACCTCCAAAGGAGCACTCATATCTCCTCGAAAGTAACTTGGGTTAAAGGGATTTTCACTGCTCTAGCAAGTAATGAGGCATTGTTAATGATCATCTTGTCGATGCCCATGACAATGTTGGGTGCAATAAAAGGAGTGTATTGAGACCATAGAGAGGTTGATTAACTCTTAGCCACATCCCTCTTTTAGAATAGTGAAATGATGGCCTTCACTTGTGACTATTCCTCCATCGACTCATCCATCTTGATAACACTCATCTCCTCCAACTTCAATAGCCTTGTTATTATCCACCTTAGTGTTACATGTTCTTTTTAGTAGGCGCGTAGTGGGTATGGCTATAGGCATATTTCACCACCTCCTCATCATAGTTCTAACCGCCCACAAGTTGTAAATTTGAGAAAAGTGGGGGTGGGTGGGATGGAAAAAGAGATCATGTTGATGAATAAATGATACGAGGACGTCATTTCCACCATGTTGCATCATTTCCACCCTTTTGCATCATTTTTGTTAGCTTCCCCATATATACAACCTATCTTGGATTTGTTTGAGGCCCTTTGCCTAAAATTTTTGTAGGGTTGTCATTATAATCAACAAGTGATCAATTATGCATGAGTTGTAAATTGAGAAGTTTTTGTAGAGAGTTTCCTTACCTTCAAGAGCATGTATAATGTGGATTTTAGGGACAACTACTTAAGGTCGTGACTCGGAGGTGTTTCTATCACTTTAAATATAAGGTTGAAACTAGAGGTTTCACTAGATAGGTTGATGATGTAAGTCTCCAAGCTATTGTGCTTGCATGTATTTGATTTATCGACCTTTGTGTTTTATTTGTGCTTATCTCAAAGGAACGAATCCCCATTTGATGGGGATAATGCAAATGTGAATTACCATACTAGGATTTGCAATGGTTCTCTATCAAGGTTGGATAACTTCAAATAGTTATCCTCTTTGCATGCAATGATATTGTATGGTCCACTCCAAAGTGCATCAAACTTGGAGTGTTGCCTTGGTTGGTCAGCTCTATCAACATCCTATTTCAGGACCAAGTCTCCTACTTTGAAAGCTTAAGCTTTGGATTTCTTGTCAAACCACTGTTTGGTTGACCTTTGATGCTCTTCTAACTTGATCATGGTGGATTGCCTTAATTCTTCAAGTTCAACCAACTCCTCCATTCTGATTTCTCTTTGATCTTCACCCTTAAATTATAATGGTTAGGCCGGTTCCCCAATAAAGAAACTCTAGAGATAAAAGAAGTATGGCCTCTTTGTCATATACAAGTTTAAAAGGAGAATTGCCAATTTCCCTTTTTGATGTGATTCTATCATCCCAAAGAGCATTTATCACCTTTATGTGTCATTAACTTTGGTTTATTTCCATTGTTCTTTTCATGATCCTAATCATGTTCTTGTTAGTGGATTCCTCCAAGCCGTTACCTTACATAGTAGTTAGAGGAGGTCTTCAAATATATGTCATGTCTGAGAGCCAAATCAAAGATCCTAAATCCTAAGAAGGATTTTGTATTATCATAAATAATATTTTTGGGAACCCCAAACCTTGTCACAGTGTCCTCGAAAATCAAGGATGACTAACTCAAGTAGATTCCTTCGACCATTATGGTTTCGGTCCACCTAGTAAAATATTCAATCATTGTTAAAACCATTTATGACTCATGCTTATTGAAGGATTAATCATACCTATAAAATCAAGTCCCCATTAAGAAAAGGGTACATTCTTGAATAAGATGAAGGGGAAGGGCTGCCATCTTATTTTTACTAGTGAAGAAAACACACTATTTATAATTTTTGACCCATTGATGTGTGTCATGAATAATGTGTGCCAAAAGTATCCCACCTTGAGAATTTTCATTGTTGTGGCCTTGGTTGAGAAATGTCCTCCGTAGAATCCATTATGGAATCTTTGCACAAGATATTTTCCGCTTGTTCTCCTTGATACACTTTAGCAGGACACCATCCAAATTCTTCCTAAAGAGAATCCCATATACTAACATGAAATGCATTGATTGTAACCTTAGGTTCCTTCTCTTCACTTTTTTGAAACCACGAGGGTAGTTCTTTAGTTTCCAGAATGTTTCCATGTCATTGATCCAATTATTGAGGCTAAGTTGGTCTCCTATGCCTTGGGTAAATTATGTGTTTTGTGGATTTATGTTATCCCGTGTATTTTTAACACTCTGCAAATCTTCATCTTGGAAACCCTCTAGATCCTACGAATTCTTGGTGGCTTGTGTTTGTTCTTCATCCATGAAGAAAGAGGCTTCTTGATTATCCTAAGCATCCAATGCAATATTTTCACAAAGTACTCTACCTATTACTAATTTTGTGGCCTTAATGGTCACATCATATTCCATAATCTTTGTCACCCATCCAAATCTCTTTTCACCGATTTCTACTCCCATGATGAAGTCTCTCACACAAGGATGTGAGAATAGAACTTTGATATTTTGGCATCCAACATGCTCTTAAATTTCTTGAGAGATCTTCAAGATAACAAAGAACTACTTCTCCATGCGATCGTATTTTTATCTCATAATCCTTCAACATTTGACTAAAGAATGCCACTAGTTATTTTAATAGTTTATCATTTTGTTTTGTTAAAAATGTGACAATGTTGTTATCATCCCCATATGCGTAAATTATAAAATCCTTTGAATAGTTGAGGTTAATAAGCATGGGAGCCAGAGAAATATCCTATTTGATCTTAGTGAATCCCTCCTTTCCTTTCACATTCTATTTGAAATCCACATCCTTCTTGAGCATTAGAGTGATAGGCCTAACTAGTCCCACAAAGTTAGGAATGAACTTCCTAATAAAGTTTATCTTACCCAAGAAAGATTGTAGTGCCTTCGTATGAGTTGGAAAGGAGAGAGAAAGGATGGCAAATATTCTCTCAAGGTCAATGGAAATAATATTTTTGAATGACATGACCCAAAAGCTTACCTTGTGGAACAACAAAAATACACTTCTTAGGGTTAAGAGATACCCAATTCCTTACATCTCTCAAATATTTTCTCAAGATGAATAAGATGATCTTTAATCTATTTTGAGAAATTTGTGATATCATCCAAGTAGATGAGGATGAAATCATTTATGTATCCTTTAAAATCAATATCCATTGCTCTTTGAAATGTGGCACATACATTTGATAGACCAAAGGGCATATTTTCATATGCATATGTTCCCCACTTAGTTGTGAATGTGGTCTTATATTGATCTCTTCTCTAACTTTGATATGATTCAAACCCGAGTACATAAAGCATAAAAATATTTCACCTCCTGCTACTGTTACAAAATTTGTTCCATGGAGGGCAGAGGATAATGATTTTTTAAGAGGCCTTGTTCAAGTCCCTAAAATCCACACAAAGCCTGATTTCTCCATTCTTCTTCCTAACAGGGACCAAATTAGCCACCCAAGAGGAATACTTTATGGGGAATATAATTCTTTCCTCAATGAGCTTCATTAGTTCTTTTCTCGTGATGGGTTCAATCTTGGGGTTCACAGCCTTTTTTTTTGTCTAATTGTCTTGGCAATAGGATCAAGATCAATGGCATGTTGAGAAACACTAGGTCAAAAACTCTAAGGTATTCATAGTTCCACAAAAATACATCATGGACACTATGACATAAGGAAATAAAAGCTCGTTCTTCATCTTGATCACTGATTAACTGAAAATAAGAAAATTAGAATCTATATTCTTAGTTAATCTAAGTAGGTATAGAAATGAAGTAAATAAAATAATTAAAATAGGAGATGTAGGGTACTAACTTGAAAATGACTTACCTCATTGTATGTTGGACTTGAACAAGGATGATGTGTGGACAAAGCAGAGTGTGAAGGTGTTACCTAAGAAATTAAAGAAACTAGAGATCCGACTAGACTGGGGTGCCCAGGGAGAGAACTAGGGCGACTGTGGGCACCATGGTCTATATTCTAGGTGCTTTGGTCTGAGCCAAAAAGCTCAGAATTTGAATTTGACAATGTCACTAGATCTTCGCAATATCTTTATCTTTATCGCATGTAGTTGTCGTAGTGGCTTTGCTTATGTCATCGTGAATATGTGATGAAGATCTACCTGTAAAACCCCATACAAAGCATCAAATCCTTAAAAAAAAAGATGCAAATGAAGGGGTCGATTGACCTTAACTACCATAATGGTGGACTTACTAAAGCATTTGCACTACATTCCCTAGGGTCCCCTAAATCGATGACACAGTAGTAGTAGGGGTAATAACTAGATGTAAGATGTAAATGGTGGATGGAATAGAATGAATACAACCCTTTCCCCTATGCTTGTGTGATGTAGATGTAAATGATGCCCAAATGCAGTCCTTTTCCTTAGTAGATAGCTAGCTCTTGATAGTAGATAGTCCACCCCATAAATAGTGAGTATGTTATGTTTATATAGGGATCTCTTGTTCAAATTTTGACACTAATGACCCGACATGCCAACTAGTACCTAGGGGAATGAGAGGAAAATGAAAAATACCGACCTCAAATAAGTAAATTAGACCCAAGTGTTACGGGGACCAGGGTGCCTAAAATTAAGGACCAGGGGCCCATGGGTGCCCCAGTACTACCCTAGGTGCCCTAGTCAAAGACTAGAGATGAAAAATGACTAAATAATGACACCTGATACTCCCTGAGAGATGACCATAACTGTAAACAATTGATGATTGTGTAAGAAAATGAAATGATTATGACTAACTAACGAACAGGACTAGGGGATGAGTCATTAGTGAATACTTTTCTTACGCAAGATCCATATATAAAATAACATATACTGGTGGTATAAATGTAATAGTAAGTGTGTGATTTTGTGACTACATTTTCCCCACTTTATGTTGGTGAGCGAAAGTCTCGGTAACATAAAGTAGATAGAGATGCGTACTTAGAGAAATTAGAGAAGCCCATGTTGTAGTAGAACACACAGATGTGGTAGTAAAAGCATGCCGAAAGAACCATAAAGTATGTGTCGAACCATGGATCAACGGGTTGATCCATGCAATGTAATAAAAAAAATGTACTAGTATGATGAAGTGTACTAAATGAGAGTGATGATTAGAATGTATGATGATTTCAATGTGTATGATGATGATAAGATGGGGTAGGGAGTGATTAGTTCTTGACCCAAATGTGTATACGAATAATCAAACCGAGAGGATTTGGGCATCTTGCCACCAGAGGAAGAGTGTAGGGAGAAAAGTGTGTTATTCTCCAATCTCTAACTACATCCTCAAGATCTATCCACTGCAGATGGACTCAAATCAAAAATTTGTGGTTTTGGATCCAAATAATTTTGATCAAATAGTTGACCCATATAGGAGTGGTATAGGAAAGGCACTCTTGCCCCCACTCCATGGGTGTCACCACAATGTGATGGCTTCCAAGTTAGGTCATCTAGAAGTGAACACACAATGTATGATGGCTTCCAAGTTAGGTCATCTGAAGAAAACATGTGAAATGTAGAATAGCTTCCCAAGTTAGGTCATCTAGAAAGCAATGAATGTAATCTCCTAAGTTAGGTCATCTAGGAGGTCGCATGTAACTCCCAAGTTAGGTCATCTGGGAGGCCAATTGTGTTAAATTTGTAGTGATTATATGATTTTGATTGTTAGAGATTTGAAACGTTGATTGATTGATTGATTAATTTGATTGGTTACTCATGGAGAGATTTTATGCTAGTTGCCCCCAGTTAGGTCATTAGGGGGAATCGATAGAAATTGGTGAATGATCGCATGGAAATATTTTTAATCACTTGTTTCCCCTAGGTTAGGTCATTAGGGGGAAGTGATGAAATGTTTAGAAAAATTTGTATATTTGTTGCCCCCAATTAGGTCATTAGGGGAATTAATGGTGAAATATCACATAGTGAGTTAGTAAATGTTTTGGAATTATCACATCGGTAGTGTTTTAAATGCATGATGATATAAGGGGAATTATAGGATGACCCCAATGATATGCCCCCTTTTTGAAAGGGGAAGTGATGAGAAGAATGAACACTAAGCTGAAAGTAAGCATGAAATAGATAGAAAAGTGATAGAAATCACAAAAATGTGTATGAATTGGATGGAAGACAAATTCAAGGAGAGATAATGCACGTGTAATGTGTATGTTATGGTGGTAGGTAGAATTCTAAAAATAATTCCATAAACGGGGTGTAAATCGGAGTAGAAATGCTCAAGATATGACAAAAATGGTGTGGTGTGTATTAGTTGTGTGAATAAGCGTGAAATAATGACTATAGTAAAGTAGGTGAAAAAGTAACTATAAGTAGTGAAGTGAAAAAGTGTTTAGTCACTTCATTTTTTGTTTGTGATTGTGAGATTGAGCATGAAGTGAGTGAAAATGTTGCAAGTGAGAGTAGCATCCTAGTTGGTTTGAGAGGGTGGTGACCATCGTAGTGTCACGCACGATGACTACGGAATTGTAAGTGCATTATTTTTCAAAAATGTATGGTGTAATAGTCATATTATTAAATTTTACAAATTTGAGAATTTTAATTTTCTCGGTGTTTTAGACCTAGACAATAGTGGTGAGGGCACTAGTGACCCTTGGGACAGGAGCACCCAATCTGGGCGCTAGTGTCCTGCTCTCTGAGGTGCCCCAGTCTGCATCTGGGTGCCCTGGTCCAGAAAGTGTGTATGTGGCCTAGAATGGTGAAAATTAGATTTGTAATGTATAGTAATGTGATAAATGAGTGTGTTTGGATTTGTATAGTGTTCTAACGTTGTTTTGTTGTCATTTTTTGTGGTGTGTAAAGGGATATTCACTTGAGGAGTTTCACGGTGGGCATCATTTGAGTATGTTGCTTGGATTGGGCCTGATCAGATGATGAGTGGGATGTGATGGACCGTGTGTCGGCCTATGACACATAACATGGATGGGGGATGTGCCCCATAATATGCCTATGTTGATTGCACTATGTGAGAGATGGTGTGTAGATACTTACATGTTTTGGTTTCCTACGGGGAGATGACTGTGACGTTGGAGGATGTGTATCATATATATTGTTTACTTTTGTCGAGAGAGAGAGTACATGTGATGCCATTAGAGGATATGGATAGGAAGATGTGAGATGAGATGATATTTTGTGGGGACTCGTACTTGCCAGGCCCATATCAATCTAGATGTTATTCTGAGGTCTGGTGTTCCACACTTGCGGAAGTTCATAGCAGTTGTTATTGCTTCATCTATAGTGGTGGAGGGAGGTGGTGTAGGCATCTTGTATAAGATGCACATGATATATGTTGGTGTATAGAGGAGGAGAGTACTAGATATGTGTGGGCCCGATGTGTGTTGGCCCACCTATATAGAGATCTATACCATTTACTCATGATGAGCACGGAGGGGGGATAGAGCTACTACGTTGTTACACATGTGGGCATATGAGCACATAGCAGTGTTGAGGCTAGTTGGGGTCCACGAGAAAAGTGGGCTAGACCTGAGATATATGTGAGGAGGTGGGTCAATATTCATGGGCATAGGATGGATACAATACCTATAGGGAACTAATAGATAGGATGGGGCCGAGGCGTTACATGGAGGCCATACCATGATTATGGAGGATGGCTCGAGGATGTTGTAGAGTTTGGTGTATTCGAGAGGACTATGTGGTTAGAGGATAGATTCCCAGGTGTGGCGGAGCTCTTTCAGTGGAGAGGGTATCACGTCAGTTTGGTATGGCTCAGGATGTGCCCCCAGAGCCATATATATGGTTGAGAGCTATTAGGGCACCGAGGAGGGTTGGGGAGACCAGGGCCCACAATAGAGAAGTAGTAGTACCTCCCGGTCCTAGGGATGATGATATAGATGTGATGATAGAGGTGATAGATTCAGATGATGTTAGTAGCACAAAGGAGTACCATGCATGGTGGGTGACACATCGATGGGTATTGTTGTTCCCATTATTTAGTAGGTCCAACAGCGGGGTTACCACATGTAGGAGGAGGAGAGAGGGGGAAACACATGCCCCCAATGATGTGGCAAAATTAGTAGTAGGAGCATAAGTATCTATATATAGCTATGTTGTGTATTTTGTTGTTGGCTTATGGCTTTTAGTAATGGTTATCTAAACGTGTTGTGTTATTTTTTTTAGGTGATGTGTATTGGTCCTAATAGTCGACACATCCATCCACACATTGACGTGGAATGTGTTGACCAATGTACTTGGTGGAGGGATACTTGAGCGAGTGGATGAGATCATGGGTGAGCATGCCCATTTATTTGAGCTAGTGGTCATGTGTATGGTAACCACATGTATTGTATTTTATCCGAGAGAGATGAGGCACGTGAGGAGACTCGATGAGCCTAGAGAGGCATTGGGTGGTGGTCCCCTAGTGTAGGATGTATTTTTTTGATATGGATTTGCAACATCAGTTCTCGAGCAATCTATGGAGAACACCTTATTACGTAGGCAAGTGGAGAGGTATCGAGGCCATGAAATAATGGCACAGAGTTAGTGGTGAGGCATCTAGTTCTAGGGATCTCGCAGTACTTGAGAGTGATAGATGATGATGAGGTGTGATGGGTATTATTGTATATGATGTAGGGGACTTTCCCCCAGTGATGATTGTATTTATTCACTATGTATGGACAAATGTGACTTATATATGATGAGCTTATTTTGTGTTGTATCGATGTTGTATGATTTTGTGATTATTGTTGGAATGTATGTGATGTTTTTGTTGTTTGTTAATGTTGATTGATGTAATATTTGTGAAATAGTAAAAATATGATGTGTAATAGATAATGAATGTGAATAATGATCTAAGTGAAGTGTTTATTAAATGGAATTTGTAACGTGTTAGTATGATGATGAAAATGAATGTAAAAAGAGATGATGTATGATTATCAAACTAACGTGTTGTGATGAATGTGTGTCGTAATAATGTAATGTAATCATAATATGTTAATGTGATGAATGGGGGGGGAAAATAGTGATGCCCCCAATGTATGGATGATTAGGTTCATTTAGTTAAGATCCCTCAACAGTCAAGAATGAACCATGAAAAAAAGAGTGCATCATCAGGAAATGATTGGATGTGCTAGATGAATGATGGAGTGCATGATGAAAGGTTCTTAAAGAAAAACCCTCAATAGTCATGTAAGAACCATAAGAACACAAGTGTGTCATCGGGGGTAGGTGATAGTAATCACCTACCAAAGACCAAGGCTAGTGCGAAAGTGGTGGAAGCATGTGGGATGGAAGTAGTATGAGTGTATGAACCAAACTGAATATCATATGGAGTTGCGGTGGGATGCACGAGAGTGGAGTGTTGTGGAAACCAATGTGAAGGAGAAGCATGATGTGGTGGATGGTGTGAATGTGATGAATGAGATGGATGAAGTGGATGCAATGGATGTGATGATGCAGTGGTGTATGGATGTGGTGGAGAGCGTATGAGTAATAAAATATGGTGAACGTACCATGGCTTGAGCACCATATGTAGGAGATGACTCAACTGTAGTAGAAATCCTATGGTGAGGTAGAGGAGAGATGGATCACTCACGTGAGTGAGAGCCAAAGGAGATGATTCCCTTATCCTCTAGTTGTTGTAATCTATCATGAAGGGAAAGACAATCATTATCCCTATGGCCATTTATGTGATGATAATTACAATAAGGTTGGTCACGTTGACACTATAATCAATGTGTTGTAGATGATGTTGGTTGGAGGGTAGGAGAATTAATCACTCAGTAAGTAAAACACACAACACATCATGTGGTTGAGCATGATGAGAGAAATGTAAAGGCTCACAACCTAGGTGGAGTGGTGGGAGGAGTAGCCTATCATGGAGCTAGAGAAGGAGGAGTATGTTTTTGTGGTGGAGTGGGTTGAGCTTGTTTTTTTTTCTTGTGAGGAAAAGGTGGAGACTGTGTAGGATGCTCAACTGAGGCATGTGGAGAACTAGATGAGGCAATAGTAGAGATGTGTGGAGGATCTATGATGTGTGTTGAGAGAAGATCTTGTTCTAGGTCAATAACTTTATAACATAGAAGAATGAATGACTCACATGTATCATATTGTAATCTTTTCTTGAGTGGAGGAATTAGACCATGACAAAAAATGAATTGCTTCTCAAGATCTATAGGTTGGAATACTAACTTGATGCATACAAGCATTGAATCATAAAATATAATCCTTGATAGGTTCAGAGGAGCCTTGATGTAGAGTAGGTAAGTGGTCATAAGTAACTTTAGGGCCATTGTTGATTATAAACCGATGGAGGAAAGCATCCTCCATGTCATAGAAAGTACTAATGGACCCAAAGGGAGATGAGTGTACCATTGTAATGCCTCATCAATAAGACTATAGCAAAAGGCCTTAAGTAATAATCTATCATTATAATGAGAGGCCATAGAGCATATGGTAATGTAAAGATGAGCATGAGGGTCACTAATACCATCAAAACATGTGAAAGTAGGCATGATAAAATCTTGAGGAAATGCAAAGTTATGAATCTTCTTAGGGACAAGGTTACCATGTAATGAATTGTTGTCAATAGAAGCATAGTAAGCCCTACTTTCTAAAGTGAGGGATTGAACTTGAGATTGTAATTGACCTACGACATGCATGAGAGAGATGATATCTTATGAAGGAATGGTGGAAGATGGAAATAATGTATTAAGTGGTTGTAATTTTCCATTGTGAGTGATCATAGGAATATCAAGAGGTGATAAGGGAGATTCTGATGCTAAGGGCACACTAGGAGTAGGTGTCGAAAGAAGCTATAGTAGGTGATATAGATGGAATATCCATAAAAATGGTAGGAATAACATCAAAAACATCCTTAATAGATGAGGAGACCGATGGAGACACATCTATAGGAGAAGATGGACTAGGAGACGTAGATGATGTAACAAGAGGAGATGAAACAATAGGAGAAGAAGAAGTGATAGATGGTGGTGACTCATGGATAGTGCTAGATGCAATCTCAGGAGAAGGAAACAATGGAGTAGGTGAGTCACACTCAGAATATGGAAAGAAGGAGAACCATGACTATCAACCCTCATCATCATCAGATAGAGACTCAAAAATGAGAATATCACTAAGAATGTTATCAATAGGATCATCAACATAATGTGAAGGAGTATGCAAACTAGTATGAGATGTATCATGAGAAGCAATGTCAAAAGTGGTAGAATCATGAGAAGGAACTATATCATTGGCTGGTAGAAGAGGAATCAGTATGCACATGTGAGTGATTATCAATACCAAACAAGTAATCAATAAGAGAATCATCTAAAGTTTCCTTTGAAAGGTCAGAAGGAGGATCACAAGTAGTCGTATAACATGGTGTATAATGAGTAAGGCTATTGGATCCTCAACAATACTAATGCCTATAGGAGAATCTTCAAAACGAGTAGGCACATATTGTTGGCCATCTAGAAGTTGTTGTTTGATATGATCGGGTGTAGTAACAGGAGTACTATATAGAGCCTTGAGCTCAACGATGATAAACCTCATCATAGATAGGGTTAACACTAAAATGAGACATGATGGGTGAAGAAGATGAACTATCCTTAGCCATTAGGGTTTGATTGGATCCTAGGGAAAGATATTCAAAAGATGGGTTCACCAAAATGATTAACTAAAATATGAAAATTAATATCTATATTCTAAGTTAATCTAAGTAGGTACATAATGAAATAAATAAATGATAAATTGAAATATAAATGCTAAATATTTTATTTGATATTTAAATGAAATGAAATAATTAAAATAGGAGGGATAGGGTACTAACTTAAAAATGACTTACCTCGTTGTATGTGTCTGACTTGAACAAGTGATGTGTGGATGAAGTAGAGATGTGAAGGTGCTACCCAGAAATTATAGCAACTAGAGATCTGAATGGACTAGGGCACTTGGGAGAGGATTGGGGCACCTATGGGTGCCTGTAGTCTATAGTCTGGGTGCTATAGTTTGTAAAAAATCTCGGAATCTAAATTTGACAAGTGTCACTAGATCTTCACAATATCTTTATCTTTGTCGCATGTTTTTTAGTAGGCTTCACTTATGTCACCATGAATCTATGATGAAGATCTACCTGCAAAACCCCATACAAAACATCAAATCCCTAAAAAAATAAAGATGCAAATGAAGGGGTCGAATGACCTTAGTTTCCATAATGGTGGACTTATAACTAAGTGTTGCACTACATTCTAGACCCAATGTAGTTATGTGTGTTTGTGTGTGTAATTATGTGTGTGCCTAGGGTGCCCTAGCATGTCATGATGTAGAAGTAGGGGGCAATAACTAGATGTAAGATGCAAATGGTGGATGGAATAGAATGAATACAACCCTTTCCCCTATGCTTGTGTGATGTAGATGTAAATGATGCCCAAATGTAGTCCTTTTCCTTAGTAGATAGCTAACTCTTGATAGTAGATAATCCACCCATAATATAGTGAGTATGTTATGTTTATATAGGGATCTCTTGCTCAAATTTTGACACTAATGACCCACATGCCAACTAGTACCTAGGGAATGAGAGGGAAAATGAAAAGACCGACCTCGAATAAGTAAATTAGACCCAAGTGTTACGTGGGGACCAGGGTGCTAAAATTAAGGATAGGGGCACCCATGGGTGCTCCAAGTTACTTACCTAGGCACCCTAGTCAAAGACATGAAAATGATTAAATAACGACACCTGATACTCCATGAGAGATGACCATAATTGTGTAAACAACTAATGAATGTGCAAGAAAAATGACGATGACGACCACTAACTAACAACAGACTAGAGGGGGGATGAGTCATTAGTGGATACTTTTCTTACATCCATATATAAAAACAACATACTTGGTGGTATAAATGTAATAGTAAGCTAACTTTGTTATCCAGATGGATGGTCTTACAACCATTTTGACATGTTGTTTTCCTTGACAAGGTCCTCCATAAGGAAACCTAAGAGATGACATTGCCATTTGATTTGCTTCCTTATTCTATTTTTGCAACACTACTTGAAGGTTGACAACATCAAAACTCTCCAAAAGGTCCCAAACTGGTGCCTATAAGATTTTAAAAGCTTATTCTTGGCAACATATTTCCATCCGACTTGGTGAATGACCAATTTTGTATCCCTAAAGATTTGTAAGGTTTTGCTTTGTCTCTTTTCCATAATAAGTAGGCCATGGATAAATGATTCATACTCCACCACATTGTTTGAGCATGTAAACTACAACCTATGTGCAAAGAATTTCTCATCCATTGGGGAGACAAAACTACACTCACCCTTGACTCCATTTCTACTTCTAAAACCGTCAAAGAACATTTTCCATAAACTAGAAACATCATTATCTTCTTTGTGTGGCATGGGAACTATGAATCCTTCTGCATGGATATAATAAGGGCCTAAATTGGTATCCTCAATTGTTGTGTCATAGGGATCAAACTCATAATTATCTTTAGCCCACTCATCAAGCATAATATCAAGAATTTTATGAGATGAGTGCACTTGTCTCAATGGACTTAGGATCATTTCTCACTTCTCCTGGAGCATGTAGTTTACATTGATAAGACTGGGATCATGAATTTCTACATGATAAGATGAGATGGGATGGACTTTGATTGTAAACCTAGTCCCATACCTTGTTCTCAATAGCATATGGGACCAATTTGAAGATAGGTATCCACCCACCTTGGATGTGAAATATCTAGACAGGCAGAGGGTGAATAAAGGAGGCAAGTCAATCAAGGATATATCTTACTTTATAGTTAATCTTGAGCAAGCATGAAGGGTTAACTCTAAGTCCTTGATTACACCCAATACTTGCACTATTGATCCATCAAGTTGTAAAACACCTTTTGAGGTTGGAGATGCACTCAATTCCCAAGATAGATCTACCATTTTATTTGGCATCATTGAGGTATTAACACAAAATATATCATACTATTGTGTATAAGGTGTTTTACAATATTTAAAGACATGTAGAAGGGAGGGGGTTTGAAAATCACACTCACTTGTTCTTCCTTAGGTTGATAGATGTTGACCGCAAAGTCTTCTTTATGCGTACGGAGGCTTGAGAGGTGGAATCTACTTCAAGGCTTCTTGCAATAGGTCCCTTTGAGATGGGATGGATAGGGCATCCCACATTGTGACATTCAAGTTTGTCTTTTTCATTTGTTTAACAAAATGTTAAGGGAATTACCCACAAATTTTTGTAATGAGGAAGCATAATTCTCTTTCCTTACTTGTTCCATCCACAAAGCCTCTTTGGATGATGGATTACCTCATTTTCAGTAGATTTGGGTCGAGCCGTGGGTTTTACCTATCTCACAAAAATTGTTTGTTTTGTGGCTTTTTGATTGATCAACAAATGAATGGATGAGGCCAACTTCCACCCAATTATGCAAATTGTCCGAATGATAATGCGGGGTAAGAGAAATACGAAGAGGGGACCTTACATCCATTTATCTCTTTTTAGACCTTGTGTTATCCACCACATGAAGTTGTGGCCTATTCAAACCTTGCATATGGATTGGTTAACCATACACAAATATTTAAGTAAAAAAAATGAAGTTGGGCTCCGAGAATTCTATCATATCTCTTCTATACTTTGCTTTTAATGAAGTTATGGCTTTCTCTTGTTGATAGAATAGATTTTTCACTTTGTAGACACCCCAAAATTACTCACATGTTCTTAGTGTTATCCTAATACACCATGTTATTCACCCATTTTTGATTAATTGATTAAATCGATTAATTCATACACATTGTACCATTTGGATTAATTAAATTAATCCCTAGTACCCTTTGATTACCCCTTTAGCTAAGTTAATTATCATTTATTAATTAAATGGTTAATTAATTAAGTGTGTACCTCCTAGTCAACTGCCACTCAGTCAACAAACACTTAGACTCCACATCCTCATCCTAGTTAACTACACTTCTATAATCCTAGAAAGGTGGGGGCAATTGAATTACACGTATAAACACCTTCCGGATGTAACTTTTGCAATTAATTCCATCATTGCCCCTAAATGCCCCGAAAATTATCCAACCTCCTCCCATGTTATTTTTAGCATGTGCATTCAACCGTGTTCAACCAACTTCCAACTACTTTGCCTCTATAAATTGCAGGCTTACTCTCTTGAAAATCCTTTGGATTTAAGTATAAAAACTTCTGCTAAATTTCCAAGCCAAAGTATTTGTGTTCATAGCATTTGCACTCACATTTGGAGGTCATTCAAGAACACCCAAAATTCTGAAAGGTTTCAAGGTTCACACACAACCTACTTGAGGTTTACTTTGAAAGCTCCAGGAGTTTTGCAAGTTTATTGTTTGTCTTCCATTCATGGTATTTTTTCAAGGTTTACATTTTGGCACTCTCTGGACCTTGTTCTATTGGGCATTATCTATCTTGTCTTTGTTATGGTTCTTACCATTTTAGATCTTTTTACCTATGGTTTTGACTCGAAGCTTACTAATGACAAAGCTCCTCCTTTCAAATAAGCTCTTTCTTTAAATGAAAGCACTAAATTTTTTTACCGGTCCTTTTTGACCGCCATCTATCCCACCTTACCCCGTCACACTCCTCCCCAACTCCCATTCCCCATATTCTAGCCCTCTTCCCCCATGTCCCCATCCCAACCTGTGAACCCTCACTCACTACACCCCCTAAGTGACCCCTCACCTCTCCCCGTGGGTGACCCGAATGCACACCTCATCTTATCGACCATTCCTCACCTAACGGATAGTCCCTCGGATCTTCCCTAGACACCCCACTCCGGATCTCCACCCCGAACGACCCCAAGAGCCCCTAATACTTGCTATGTCGCACCCACCAACCTAGGACTATCCCCCCACAACAATCCCCGAGCCTCACGACTATATCCACACCCACTCCCATCTCTCGTGAGCTCCCTACGTGGCCTCCACCGCAGAGCTATCTTCCTCACAACCAATACCGCCACGACTTGCTCCCATAAAACACACAACATAAAAATCCAAAACTTATTTCACTTTCTAATTTCTTTCTAGCTTTAGGTTTAACAACATGTTCTCGACATAGGGTTAGGTTTTTATTAATATATTTAATTTTGTTTAGGTTTTAGTTTTTCCTAACTACGTTAGTTTTAACTTTAAGATTTAATCTTACATTTTAATTTTAGTTTTTCTTTAGTTTAAACATTAGGTTGCCTTTATTTTTTTCGGTTATTTGTTTCATTTTAGTTAGGTTTCAATTTATTTAATATTAGTTCAATTAATTAGTTAGTTTCATTTGTTCATTAGTTTACTTAAGTGGTTTTTTTCTTTTACTTAGGTCTTTTTCACACTAAATGTGGTTTGTTATTTATTATTTATTTTCGTTGCTACTTTTATCACCCAAAACTAATTGTACATCTTGGTTTTGCATTGATATCTAGTGCTTCCACTTCACTTGATTTTCACTTTTGGGACTTTATATCATGGTTTTTACATTATTATTTTCATCTTTTTTTGAAACTTGAGCTAACTATCAAAGCTCACAAAACTAGGGTTATTGACATTTCATCCACTTTTCTCTTTCTTTTTAGCCATTTTGTACACATTTAATCATTTTTACAAATTAGACTAACACTTTCTCATGTGATTTGCATGCTTTTTATTTGTCATTTTTTTTTTTTGTGAGACTAATCACAACACAACCACACTTATACTCTTCCCTCGCACTTTCTAAGCAATATTGTGAATCAGAAACATGGTCATTTCTTTTTTTTTGGGGAATTGAAGTTTCAATTAATCAAATCCAACCCACACGTATGCTCTTTCCTCATGCTTTTTAAGTGACCTTGGAAATCAGAAACATGGGTTCACTTCTGTTGTCTTGTCTTTTACCTCCTTCCGAAAAAATTTCTAATCCTTTCTTGCAGGACCCACTCTCATGAAGGTTGATAAAATATTGAAAACTACTAATTGTAGGTTACCAAATGGTGTACAACCAAACCACATTAAGTTCAAAGATAAGAAAAAAATACCACATTCAAAACATTGTATATGTAGGTTCGGATAAGGGTAAACCCATCCTCTTTGAACTAGGAGAAACTCCCTTTGGCATAAGCCTTAAGACAACAAGAGGGATGCTTCTAGTAACCCCAAAGTAATCCACGCAAGAGGGAACCTCTGGAAAAATATGAACATTTTCTCCTACCTGACTAGTAAATCCTTGTGAGTTAGAGTCACAAATATCCTTAGTGGTGACCCCAATGCGATTCATTTTAAGAAATATCTTTACTCAGGGTTTCAAAGGGGGTAAAGTAAAGTCGTTAGCTAGCAATAGCGTGCTCATTTGGGTATACTACTAACACCTAGTTGAGTGAACCACCTAGGAAGCCACGCCTTGTCTAAGCCAATCTAAGGTAGAGGCCAAAACTTTCACTTCATCATTTTTCATTTTTCTCATGTGTTACACACTTGTGTTTCACTTTCATCATTCATGTTTTCTCTCTCATCCATTTTTCACTTTGTAAATGTGTCTAAGTCTTGGGTTACAAACATCCATATCCACACTTGAGCACTTTCATTCTTCTTCACTAAGTCTTGACATTGTGATACTCACTTTATCACGTCAAGCACCCTCTTGATCACATTGGTCTTTCATTTTCATAAGTCT
This sequence comes from Taxus wallichiana var. yunnanensis, assembly GCA_018340775.1. NCBI lineage: Eukaryota > Viridiplantae > Streptophyta > Pinopsida > Cupressales > Taxaceae > Taxus > Taxus wallichiana. The sequence continues at coordinate 598,144,933 of CM031241.1, read as the reverse complement.
TAAGTTTAATGTTACCTTGTTAAACTTTGAAGCATTCCACATTCTTACATCATCACATTGCACATTCACTTTGCTGAATTGATGACATTTTCTATCTCGCTTCCATCATTCTTACATCATCGCACTTTGTACTCACTTTGTTGCATTGACAACATCCTTATCACTTCATCACTTCTATCCTTAAAGCATTCACTTTTCTTTAATTTGAGCTCACTAATCCCATCACTCATCATTGTTTACCTCACTTCTTGTGTTAACATTTACTTTGTTGTTATTTTAGTACTTTCGTTCCTTTGTGTCTTATCTTTTAACACACTTTTTGTTAAGAGTTGACATCATTCATCATCTTCTTAAGTCTCCCCTTTTACCATTCATCTTGTTAAAAGTTGAGCAAATCCATCATTTTCTTTCCTAAGTCTCTTCACTTAACACATTTTTGTTAAGAGTTGAGCATCTTTCATTGTGTTAAAAGTATCCTTTTGTCACATTTACTTTGTCACAAGTTGAGCACACTCATTTCTTTCATCTCTTACCTCTTTACATTCACCTTGTAAACGGTCACAACATCTTTCAAACTCCTTCATCTTTCTTAGCACCCATTTTTCTAAGAATCATCTAAACTAACATTTTAATCCCTTTTCCACCTTAACATCATTCATTTTTTATGTGTTGTGAAGTCCACCCTCTTGTTGTCACTCTTACATTTCATTTTATTAAGAGTTGATTGTTTTCATATTGTTAAGTCTTACCTCCCTTAACATCTATTTTGTTAAGTGTCGAGCGCATTTAAATTTTCACCCCTTCTTCATTTCTCTTAACACTCATTTTATTAGGAGTTAACCTTTTCACATCTCTTTGTCACTCTTATCACTCATTTGTTAAGAGTTGACCACATTCACCTTGTCATGTCTCTTCTCTTTTAACACCTATTTTGTTAACAAGTAGATCACATCTAACTTCATCTAGTACCTTTCCTCTTAACTCTCATTTTGATTAAGACATGGGCAATCAACTAACCATCTTCACTTCTTCCCTCTTAGCACTCATTTCGCTAAGGGTTGAGATTTTTCATCTTCTTCCCTCTTCCATATTAGCCTACACTTTGCTAAAGGTTGATTTTTCCATCACATCTCTTCTTGTTCCTCATCTCTTTCAAATAATGGTGGGAACACAACATCATGACTATAGTCCTTTGCGATGGGAGGAAAGAAATCCTTTCCATATCAGTTCGAGACGAAGATGATGAAGACCAACTTAAAAATCCTTTTATAGATGCCACTTTACAAAAAATAAAGACCAATTCCTTCTTCATCTCCTTGAATGGGAGCAAGATTTCCCTCAGAATTTGATGAGGAAAAATTAAAAGCCTTAAAGGGACAATCTACATCCCCAAAGGGTCCACCACCTGAGCCAAATAAGCATGAAAATGAAGGACCAAGTAAAACAAATGCCAATGATAAAGGAAAATCTAATGCTTCGTCCTCTAATCCCAATCAATCCTTACTTGATCAAATCAATGCAATGGAAAAAAATTGGCTCATCTATCCTCTACAGTCACTAACAATGATACTAAAGGTATCAAACACATAAAGAAAAGTGACAACACATTCAAAAATCATTTTGAGACCAATAACGAAAACAACAAACATACAAGTGATAAATCACCATTCATCCCACAAACTAAATCACCATTTGCACAAGAGTGGCAAATGATGAAGGGCACCATTTCGGTATGCAAAAACAATGTAAACAATTCAATTTTGATGAATTATGTCCATACCCTTTTGACATGGACATCTTATGCATACCCTTCCCATGCTCTTTCGAGACGCCTAAATTTGAAAAATACAAGGGAAAAATGATCCTAGAGAGCATGTCAAAGAATTTTTCATGGCATGCCAAGAGGTGGCTTATGATGATATCTTCTATTGTCCTCTCTTCCTAAAAGTCTAGGTGGAAAAAATTTGGACTAGTTTTTACACCTTCCAAAGGATCTATCTCTACCTTCTAACCTCTCTGAGAAGTTCATCAAACACTTATCTTTCAACCTTGATTCTGAAATAACCATGATGGATTGGTGTAATGCCAAACAATGATGAACAAGAGATTTGCACAATTCTTACAATGATGGCGAGGAATCGCAAGTCGATTCCCATGTTCACTCCTAAAAAATAGATGGTTAGCATCTTCATCCCTAACCTTAATGACGAGTTGTCCTTTCATATGCAGATGCACTACCTCAAAATTTTGAGGAAGTTATTGAAAAGGGAACCCAAATCAAAAAATACCTCATTTCTAAAGGCTTGATCAAGCCTCATTATAAAGATAATGGGCACAATCATAATTATCATAATAACAATAACTCTAACATTTCTCATGATAAACCTAGGTACATTAACCACAATTATATTGTTGTCAATGATAATGTCACAAATAATAAAATGTGCACAATTTATGGAATAATCAATTAAAATAGATTAAGTCTAAACCATCTGTCACCATTCCAAAAAGAGAAAATTTTCCTCCTCCTCGTGATTACAATCAAAGACAATATACATATTTGGGGGAATCTTTTTCAAGCATCTTAAAACAATTGGTAAGTGATAATATGTTCATTATCTATCATAACCCTTCCCCTGAGGTGAACCTAATCTAGGTTGGTATAGACCTAACACATATTGTGATTTTCATCGCATATATGGTCATCAAATGGAAAAATGTAAACAACTTTGCAATTACATCCAAGACCTCATTGACAATGGAGACATAGTGGTGGATACCTACCACCTAACAATGATACAAAGGGAAAATCTCATGAACATGGGGAATCAACAACGTTGATTATAAATCCATCATATCCTATATTGATGATACTACTCCACACGTTGTTGAATGTCAATTTACACCTCTCGGAGAGAGAGTCTATCTAGTGCCTTTCAACAATTAGTAAAGGATAACATGATTGAATATCCACCTATAATATCCATTTCTAATGGGGAGATCAATCCTACATCATACATGCATCTGACTATTGTGAATACCATCACATGGATGGCCATTCTACTGATAATTATACACCTCTTCGTCATTATGTCCAAGACTTAATTGACGATGGAACCATCTTCATAGAGATTTACAATGAAGCTCTCATAACCAATGATATGTCAACTTCCACAACTTCAAATGAAGAGTTTATTGTTATACCCACTTCTATTCATAATGACATTCCACAAGATCATGACGAAGGTCAAGTATCTCCCCCTTCAAACCAAACTATATCTTTACATATTTTCTTCCTATAGTCCAAACAGACATTGAACTCTTTTCAGAAAAATATTCTAACACCTAACGAGAGCTTGAATTTTCTTGAAGACTCTCTTTCAACCCTTGAAATTGTAGAAGAGGGTCCATCATGAAGCAAAATGAGCTTGATTCCATTCTTCCTATTTTGTCTATGCCTAACATCTCTAGTCTTGTTGTTGAAATACAACCACAAAAAGTTTGGACACTTGCAACAATACACTTTTTGTTCATTACACCTCACATGATCAATCTCGCAGAATTTCATCAATGATGATCTTACTTATCAAGACATTTACATGAGTACATTATTATAGGTGCGTATACCCAGAATATCCTTATACAACCATTTCAAGCTCTAATTTCAAATCTTTTGTCCAATCAACTAATTCACGACCTAGAAGGAGAAACATTGAATATCTCCTCTCTAGGGCTTATAAGGAAACCCGAGAACACATCTAGAGATCCCACCTTATATTTCCTCACACTCTTTCATTCACAGGTGAATATGCATCTCAATATGTTCCCTGCATCAATAATCTTCTTCTAACATCGCATATGTCTCTCGATCTCATCGAATACTTATCTACTCACTTCTTTAATATTTTGATTCAATCCTTTGACTTGGTACCTATCCACCCAAGTCTCGTACTTTAGGACCCATCAAATCATTTGATTCACTCCTTTGATTTGGATCTTTTCCACCCTAGTCTCATATTGCAGGACTTATCAAATCTTCAAATTTCCTCCTTTGAATTAGACTTTATCCACCCAAGTCTCATATTTCAGACTTATCGAATCTTTTGATTCCCCCTCTTGACTTGGATTTCATCCGCACAAGTCTCATATTTTAGGACCCTTCAAATTCAATAAACATGGACCTTTTTCTTGATGAGTCCATTTCAAATCCTCATCCTCACACATTCAAAAACTAAAATAAAATAAAAAGAGGACACAACTCTAGATTAAAGCACTATTTACCAATCGAAAAAACAACAAAGTGTATACAAATAATGTTAAGCATTCCATCTATTGGTAGATATCTTAATCACACCATTATCATATATTCACCTTCTTCATCTATCACGACACATGGTTAACCTTGTTGTTTTAATGGGCATTGTGTGTCTCATCTTTTTTATGGTTCTTACCATTTCAGATCTTTTTACCTATGGTTTTGTCTCAAAGCTTACTAATGGTAAAGCTCCTCGTTTCAAATAAGATATTTCTTTAACTGAAAGAACTAAACTTTTTTACCCGGTCCTTTTTGACCACCCATCTAAATCTACGGTGTTGAACCCTTACATCTTACTAGTCGCATGAGGTTGAGACTTGGGGAAGAATGTTCCTTCCCAACAAGAAACTATCAACATACAAGGAAAATTCAATCAATCTAAACACACACACAAATACACACACACACACACACACACACACACACACACACACACACACACACACACACACACACACACACACACACACACACACACTTTGTCCTTCACAATATTTGGTGATAATCCCATACTTCTTACTGGCAGTATGAGACTAGGAATGGAGAAATCCTTACTTGCCTACATTTTGTCTTTGGTGTTGAGCCCTTGCCTTTTACTAATGGCATGGGGCAACATGTAGGGGTCCTTCACAAAAATAAAAAAATAATTAACCAATAAAGCCTTTATGAAATTTGAATCAAAGTGCTTAATCAAATAAAAATCCTCAAAAGCAATTTAGCTTCTCATAATAAAGAGAGACAAAAAATTCCTTCACCCAATTTCTCCAATCAGTAGGCCATCCACGATCTAAGTCGAGTCAAAACCTATAAAGTGGAAACACCTTAGAATTAGTTAACAAATCTTGACTAGAGATGAGTTACATTTTTCTCATATGGATAATTGTTACACCTTTTGTCATGTCATCCATTATCTTTAACTTTCATATCACTATTCATCACGTTTTCATGTCCTTCTTGGCTCTCAGTGATGAGCCCTCGCATCTTTGTTGGCATGTGTCTAACACTCCCGTGAGTTTCGTGACATGGACTAACCGCCTCTCGTAGATACTAACTCGGAGATTGTAGCGAGATTAACACTTATGGGTTTTGGTCTAACGAAATCATGGTCAAAAAATGGTATCGAGAAAACAAGTCTCGTGTTCAAAACTCACTCGGGTAATGATAAGGGGGAGATTGTTGGCATGTGTGTCCGATGCTCCCTATGAGTTTCATGACATGGAATAACCATCTCTCGTAGATCCTAACTTTGGTGATCAGAAAGTAGCGAGACTAACACCTATGGCTTTTGGTTTAATGAAAATCTTGGTCCAACATCTTCTTAGTCGTACGAAGTCACGAGAAGAGTGAAACACACTATCATGTTATCATCTACATTTCTTTTAATGGAATGGAATGCTTCTTATTATTTGCACCTACTTTCAAGTAGTGCACCCTTTTAATGATTTGTAAATTAAGAAAAAACATTTTAAAAAAATGTTCTCAAAACTATAAAAACAATATAAAATTGTTCAAAAATACACCAAAAATAGTTTAAAATTGTCACAATCAAAACATTCAAATAATGTTTTCCCACACTTTCAAAGAACTAGATAACACAGCTTCAACAATTTTGCTTTTGATGGCACTTTCTCATGATCGTTCCAGATCATACTCATTTTTCTTTCATGTGGTGTACATCTATGCTTGAGGCAATCATTTACCCTTTCGTAATATAACTTTTCTTGGGGCATACTTGGATTTTACATTTTAATCTAATTACAAATCAAACTTTAGGGATCGGATTAGAGTATCTTTTGAGTATCTAATTATTACTCCACTCTTCATCTCGATCCAATCCTCTCATGTGCTAAGCTATCACTTGGGGAATTCAAATCTATCTAGTTCTTTAATGTGGAACACATTTAGAGTGTCATTAGACATCATTTTTACACATTGTGTTGTATTGTTGTAGTTTGTCAACATTGTGATGATTTTGCTTCTTTCAATTTGTTATTTTGTTGTACTTTGTTTACCTTTACTATAGACCAATTATAGGAAAATTTATTCAGCATCTTAGTTCACATATAACTTTGGTGTGGTTCCTTCATGTTCATATTGGGTTTGTTTGCAATGCTTGTTTCATTTTTTCTTATTGCTTGTTTCATGTTGTGTTTTTCTCCTAGTTTAATTAAGCCATGAATGTTTTCCTTTTTCTCTGTATCTTCATGTTTGTTTACATTTTTTATATCAAACTTTTTCAAATATGTTTCACAAAATTTCAAAATTAAAAATCAAATATTTCAAAATCAAAAAAAAAAGTTAAAAAATTTGAAAACCAACATTCACTTATCACATAAATCCTACAATTGGAAAACCCTTGAAGTACATATTTCAACATATCAATATTATCTTGATAAATGTTATACCTTTATCTATTACCCTAGTGATCGTTCTAATCTTACAACTATCACTTTATTCACTTTGCATTATATGCTAGCTCTAATTGGGGAAAGTCACATAATTGTTTTTCCTTCATGATATAACTTCACCTAGGGTAATTTAAACTTCAATCATTTATACAATGGATTCAACAAGAGTGTCATAAGGAGTCACTTTAACTCCACTCTTCTAGTTTGATCCTATTCCCACTTGGGAGCATTTGCATCTACTTAATCATCATTATGGCACACATTAGGGGCATAACTGATTGTCTTCTTTTTCAACTTTGTGTTGCATTTTTGATGTTTACTTTTTAGACCACTTACAAGTAGTGTGATTACATCTTGGTTCCTTTATAACCCTAATGCTGCACTTACTTTGTATATTGGGTTTGTTTTACTTTATTTTATCTTTTATTTGTTCGATGTGTTTGTTTATGTGCATTTTTGTTAACCATATTGATTCTTTCATAATCATGGTGAAAAATATATTGTGTAACAACAAAAATAAGGTTTCTCTAAAATTACTCTCTAAATGACACTTCATGCTACGAGCATAGTTCTTTTCCCATCCTTGTTCCAATCCCTTGTTTTCCTTCCTATCAAGTGGTTTTCCACCGCCTTACTGCATCATCCACCTACTTGAGGGGGCATTCCTCTACCATCCTACTTGTTGGGGCATCCTAATGCTTCATTTCTTGTTGGGGCATCCTAATGCTTCACAATTTTCTCTCACCGATCATGTGTATACTATATTTTAAAGCACTATTACTTCACAATAGCACTTTAAAGAGGGGAAAATGTAGACACCCCAAAATTACTCACCTATTCCTAGTGTTATCCTAATACACCCTTGTTATTCACCCATTTGTGATTAATTGATTAAATCGATTAATTCATACACATTGCACCCTTTGGATTAATTAAATTAATCCCTAGTACCCTTTGTCACCCCTTTAAGTTAATTATCATTTATTAATTAAATGGTTAATTAATTAAGTGTGCACATCCTAGTCAACTGTCACTCAATCAAAAACCACTTGGAATCCACATCCTCATCCTAGTTAACTACACTTCTAGAATCCTAGAAAGGTGGGGGCAATTGAATTGCACATATAAGCACATTTCCTGGATGTAATTCTACAATTAATTCCATCATAGCCCCTCCTAATATCTAAATTGTTAAATATCCACACACATAAGTGGGTGAGGACCTCCTCCCATGTTATTTTTAGCATGTGCATTCAACCTTGTTTAATCAACTTCCAACAAATTCCACCTCTACATATCCAAATGCAATTCAGAGGCTTACTCTCTCTTTGCTATTTTTATCCTCTCAATTTAAGTACAATAACTATGCTAAATTTCCAAGCCAAAGTATCTATGTTCGTAGCATTTGCAATCAAATTTGGAGGTCATTCAAGAGCACCCAAAATTCTAAAAGGTTACATAACTTAAAGATTCACACAACCTACTTGAGGTTTACTTTGGAAAGCTCCGGGAGGTTGGAGGTTGGTAGGTTTATTGTTTGTCTTCCATTCATAGTAGTTTTTCAAGGTTTACATACACCATAAGATCTTTCTCCCACATAAAATTCATTCCAAATTCACATGCATACTGATTGTGGGGTTGATTGTAAGGATATTACCACTTAAAACCCCAGGCCATATTGTTTTGGCCTTGAACAATGGCTTTACTCAAGCCATGAGCTAGTGGAGGTTGTAGATTTGGATTTGGTGGTATCTTTAATGCGGGTAATCTTGTACAAATATTTGATTTGAGTATTGTGTTTTGGATAACCTTAAGGAGGAATAATATACTTTTTTTGGATTTGAGATTGTTGACTCTTAAGGGATACTGACCCCATTCGTTAATTTTTTCTGCTGAACACTATGGATTTCAATTTCTTCTTGCTTCATGGAGGAATCAAATGTGGACATAGATGAAGAAAGAGATGGTTAATTAATAATAGTAATGATGGGTTGGGTATTTTGTAGAAATTTAGGACAAATGGGCATTAAAAATATAGAGCTAGCTTACCTACTTGTATCAAATAATATTTAGCCCTAATGGTTATTACATAAGCACTTGGTAATTGAGTAGAACCTATATACTTAATCATCATTGTTATATCATAATTTAATGCTCTAAGGAAATATAAGAATGCACCTTGAGGGGTTGGCCTTATAAGGACCGAAATTCTATCCCATGTTATTTGGAATCAAAAATGAAATCCATTGTGAGCTCATTTGGGGCCCACTTGATAATCTGTTAGCGGCTCGAGGAGAGAAATGTTGTTCACCTTCTCATCAAATTTTTGAGAGAGAGTGGTCCTTAGCTCATCCCAAGTCTATATTGATGTAGTAGGTAGAATTTTATACCATTGCAAGGTCTTCCCTTTGAGAGACGATGCCAAAATCTGCATTGCGACATCATCTTCCATGACTATGTAACTTGAACAGATGTTTGAAACATCTTGAATATGCTTCGTGGGTATGGTAGCATAACATTTGTCACATGTGAAGAAGGAGATACTTTTCAGAATGGTTATTAGTATATCATGTTAAACGGCTAAGAGTAATGGGATACCACCGATAAAAATTACAAATGGTAATTTCCTTTGATGCACCACGAATGGGATAAGTATCAAATTCCCGGTAGGAAAGAGAAATTGTCCTTCTTTAGAGGTAACACAAATCTCCATGTATTTCTTCCTCTTATTATTCTTCATTGGGAGAGTTATAAGTTGTCAAATGATTCACCTCTGGATATTCTTAACCTCATCTACACTCTTCTCATGAAATGGGAGGAGTGAACTACTTGAATCTAGGAGATCTAACATTTGGGAGTCACTTTGGATGTGTTAAGCTAAAACTACCTAGAGTCACACACCAAAAATGAGTAAAGAATGATCTAAATATCATCAAAATGGTCCCACCCTGAGTGTTAGAACTATTGGAGGTCAAAATTACACCATATCTTTAATCATCGATGAGATATAGAATTTTGGGCCAACAACATGGAACCATGTCTCTAAGTATGAGACATGGGGCTTGAGATAGACTGCAAAGTCAGAGAATTCTGACTTCTTATATTTCATGGGTTAGGATAACCCGCATAACACAACCTATCCTAACACTAACACTACTCCTAAGCTAACTCGCACTAATATATCCAAGTAATTAGGGATAAAAAGGAGGAAAGAGATGCAAAAGAAAATCCTAAGCTAAAAGGAGAGGTGATAGAACCAGATTGAAAGGTGGAACTTCTCTAGTTTGAAGTGACACAAATACAAATTTAATAGAATGAATATCATAAGGATAAACACAAATCTAATGTAAGTAACTAAAAGAATGTGAAATACACAATAGGGAAGAGATACTCACACGAAACAAATAGTATTTGAAGGAAAGAAATAAGCCACACTTGTATTAATCGATGCTTAACAGTTTACATACAAAGTTGAGGAAATAATTTCTTCCATTCACGAGTTTCAAAGGTCAAAAGTATGAACTTCGATTCACAAGTGTGAGAATCCAAAATATGCTAAGGAATAAAATAGGAGAAGAACCCCTACAATGTGTGTGAGCACTTACATTTATAGAATTTTTGAGGAAGAGGAAAAAAACTTATGATGAAAGATGGAAGGAAGGACTACCATGCTTGAGGGTTGGCCTTAGAGTACCAATCCCGAAAATTTTTAGAGCTAGCATGGATGCCATGATTTCTTGTAGTGTTGACTTGTAGTACAAGTATGTGCACCATCTGAAGAGAGCCAACTACCACAACACATCACCTTAATTCTATCGCATGCTATCAAACTATGCAGGGAGGACACCATACTTCATTAACTTATGGTGGTTGAGGTGGTTGGTCATTTGGTTCAAGAACAAGCACGAATTTCAATTTTTCCTCCTACAAGTTTTGATGGGTTTGCTTTGATCTTCTACTTTATGGCTTGTGATCACTTCCTTCTATTTTTCAAACTTTAAAAGTCTGTAAAACATTATTCTCTCGAGAAACCCATGGGAGATTGAATTGGTGTCTCATGGCCTTGCCTTGGTCACTTTCCATTTTTCATTTCCTTTATTGCATGACAAAGGCCTCAAACCTCTCCTTTGTGTAACACAACCTCACAAGAGCGGACTATGATTTTTCTCATGTAGGGTTGGAAAAATCTACAGAATTCTATTACTTCCAAGTTTGTGTGGCATTACATTTTTCCTTTCTACAAAGCACTAACTTCTCATCCTTCACTCTGCATGATTTTTCCCTTAACTTGATTTCAATCTTTTTACGGGAATGAAACCTCACATAACCTTAAAAATGTTGTTCTCAATTTCATTGACCCGCGAGATATGTATTTGATGCTAGCGGTGTATTGAATTCCTCAATGCCACAAATATCTAAAAACTACAAAAATCACTAATTCTACCAAAATCCACCTAAGTTCCTAATACTCATTCCTTTATTTGATGGGTTAGGAGAACCTACGGAACACTACATTTCCTATATTCCTCATAACACTAAAGAAAGTGTTTTGTAGGTCTTCACGGGTAAAATTGTCTAAGTACCAACTTAGATGAGTTGTTCAAAATTACATGGGGTGAAATTTTGGACAATACCTATTGGGAGTGGGGTTGTGTAACTTGTCCTCTTCGATGGTTTAAAAATATGTCTCATTGTCAAACCCTAAGTTTTGCACAATACGAAACCATCTAAAATTAGCTAAATGAAACTTAAACTCTAACCATGGGTGGAATAACCTGAAATAAGGTTAGTGTTTTGGTTTAAGTGCAATTCATACATTTCCTACATCAACATAATTCTAACAGCCTCAAACCACATGTATTTCTCTTCCTAACATGTGATATATAGATGAATTCAACTAATGGGAAACTTGAATCACTTTGAACATTCTTGAGATGGTTGTGCTCTTCCTAAGAAATTGAATAGGTCTTTAAGTACTTGACATGAGGGAAGCTAAACTCCTTGACTTGGTTAAGTGCTTCAAAATTGTAGTGGTAGTTACCCTGATGGATGTGCATTAGCTTTGATAAGATTTAGGGAGCCTTAGGGTGTGTTTTGTATGTATTTCAATGAGTGTGCCAAGTAATTTTCTATATTCTTGACAAGTGAGTAATTGAAGTGATGTTAGCTTGCTTATATAGAGGCTCGATGGTAATTTTTCATTGTTAACCCATGAAGAATAAAAGTACTAAAAATATAATTTAATAAAAAACAAAGTTGGAAAATGTTTTGGTCCAAGATCGTATAGGTCGGATAGGACCAAAAATTAAAACCATACCATATTATGACGGTTTTGGATGGGGATATGGCAGATGAAATATCAAAGTTATATAATGATGGACAAAGATTAAGCATTAATTTTATGCATTTACATTCAAAATGTGATGACACATCAGTGTGTAGGAATAAACAAGTTGGAAGAGAGATAACAAGATGTACTAATTGAGGATAAGATGAGAACGTATGTCTTAGCCAAGAAGCACAATCATAACTAATAATGTAAAAATGATAAATTCCTAAATTTATATTGGAAGGAATGATAAGAAGATTGTTCCAAGCCATGGTCTCGATGATAATAGTACACCACATTAGATTTGTAAAACATAAGAGCTAAAATACCATATATGGAAATCCATCATAATCCATAATGCCCAATACATTACAATATAATTACTTGAATTATTCAATAAGAAAGATGTACATATAGGAGGAGGGAAGTGCAACTACTACCTACATCGGCGATGAAGAACTCCCACTAACTGATACCTGGCAGCTTAGTTAAGTTAACTCCAAAAGACTAATAAGATAACTCCACTCAACTAGTACACTAAGCAAGCTAACCCAACAAGTGTAGGGCTAACACAAGTGTAAGAATTATCCTAATAAATAAATAAAAGAATAAATAATAACCTACACTAACACCCTCCCGTAAGCATAGTTTAGATGGGTGGAAAAGAAGGTGGGTCCCGACAACAAGGCCTAATGAGGTACCCATGTACAACAACTGAGAAAAATGGACACCGCAAGGTACCTAAAACCAGTAATAATGAAGTAGAGAGAAAAATCCTACTACAAGATATCCTTAGAAGCTTGGCTCCAAAAAATTGTATAATCTGAAGAAGTGTGGTGTGCACTATGGTCTGAATCCACTTCTTGATCATATAACTAAAAAATACTAACACTGGGCTTCACCATAATAGCTCCATGCAAGGAGACTGTCAATGGAGTGATGTCAAAAATGCAAAAAAAACCAAACATAATTTGATCAACTGCTACAAATAGGTGTGTCACGATCCAAGAACAACCAAGGCAACAAGGAAAGGACACAAAATCCAAATAAATAGGAGTGCCACGATCCAAGAAAAGCCAAGGTAACAAGCAAGGACACGAAACCCGAAGAAGCAATATCAACACCACACCCTCCCATACTTCGCTTTGAATGAGTAGAGTGATACCACATTTGTATGAGTTACCAAAATCAATTACTCGAATACTAACCAACTAACACTTGGGCTTCACTAAAATAGCTCCTCCACAAGAGAGGTCACATCAACATGCCAAAAAAGTGTCAAAAATACAGATCTAAAATATCTCAACAAACAAGAGAGATATAAATGTATACACTCATAGATATAAGAATGCAACACCTAAAAGTTTAGGACGTTGGGCTCAACCGAAATTGCATCCACAAGTGATCACAACACCCTCCCAAATTTGGCACTTTATAATTAAGTGCATGTAAATATTACAATGAGTAACAATACCTTTTACATTTGAAATATGTGTATAAAAATGTCACCAATGTGTAGATCTCAAAAAAATACACAATTTCAAAAAAAAGATCACCTTAATCTAAGCTATAGATCAAAATTTATGAGCTCTAGAAGGTTTTGCTATTAAAATAATATTTTAATGCTGATCTTTTTTTAAAGGTACACGTGACACCCAAATGTCCAAAGGGTAAAAGAGTGCATCCACACAATACATGCTTGCGACCAAAGGATAAAACCTATGCACCCAAAACCTAAAATGTCCAGAGGGTAAAAGAATGCATCCAGAAGGTACACACTTATATCCAATGGATAAAAGAATGCACCCAGAGGGTACAGCGGATCTACGTTCGGTGGATAAAAAGTCGCATCCAAAACCAAAATACTTAGAGGGTAAAAGAATGCATCCGAAAGGTACATGCTTATATCCAATGGATAAAAGAATGCACTTAGAGGGTACAAATCTGCGTCCAGTGGATAAAACACCGCGTCCAAAACAGAAATATCCAGAGGATAAAAGAATGCATCCGAAAGGTACACACTTACATCCAATGGATAAAAGAATGCACCCAGAGGGTACAAATCATGTGTCCAATGGATAAAAAAATGCATCCAAAACCAAAATATTCAGAGGGTAAAAGAATGCATCCAGAAGGTACACACTTATATCCAATGGATAAAAGAATGCACCCAAAGGGTACATATCGCATCCAAATTTGACTATCTAAAAACATGGTCATGTTTATAGTCGATCCTAGGGTTTTAGCACCTTCCAAATCCAATTCCGCACTCCGTTTACATAAAAATGTATGTTGTAGAAAATTGCTAACAAATTCCAAATACATGAAAATAATAAACCCTTGCTTTGTACATGAAAAAAATTACGAGATGGATGTCTACATCATCTATAGCTCTAATACCATAAAAAGGAATGATAAGAAGATTGTTCCAAGCCACGATATCGATGATAATAGTACACCACATTAGATTTACAAAATAGAAGAGCTAAAATACCATATATGGAAATCCATCAAAATCTATAATGCCCAATACATTACAATACAATTACTTGAATTATTTAATAAGAAAGATGTCCATATAGGAGGAGGGAAGTGCAACTAATACCTACATCAATGATAAAGGACTCCCATTAACCGATATCGGTGCTTAAGTTAACTCCAAAAGACTAGTAAGCTAACTCCACACAACTAGTACATCTAAGCAAGCTAACCCAACAAGTGTAGGGATAACACAAGTGTAAGATTTATCCTAATAAATAAAAAAAGGATAAATAATAAACTACACTAACAATGATGACACATCAATGTGTAGGAATAAGCAAGTTGGGAGAGAGATAACAAGATGTACTAATCGTGGATAAGATGGGAACGTATGTCTTAGCCAAGAAGCACAATCATAACCAATAATGTCAAAATGATAAATTGCCAAATTTAAATGTCTTCATTTCCCACCCTTTAAGTATAAAATGATAATTATATGCTTAAAGGAAAATGATACTTGAGTTTGTAGATACACTTTATCTTTTCTTGGAGTTTTTATAGTCCAGATATGTTGGTGTTGGCATGGTCTATGATGAAATCTGCAACACATAGTGTAGTTAATGTCCATAGTAGAAATTAATAGTAAATCAAATGTAAATATAGAATTTGAACTTTTCATAAGGTGAAATAAATAGATGTAAAACATGGAAGGAATACAACTATTCATTTTGCAGAGGGAAGAGCGCCCATTTCCTTAATTGTAGAGTTAAGAGGTTTAGATTGCGTTGCTCAACTTACCAAAGGATTGGAGGTGACTAGTCCCCAATTATGTTGAAGGAGAAACCAAAATATTGGGTGTATGTAACCCAATACTGAATGGAAGGTAGAGAAAGGAGAAGAGAGAAAGAGGTACCAATGTAATCCATTAAGGAATAAGACAATGTATGAATTTTTTAGTAGCCTTGATATCTTCCCCTTTAAATGAGGATAGGAAAGAATACCTTTAAAGAACTTAGTTATTTCAATAATTTCCACTACCCCATGGACCACATCACTGAAAATGGATCCAAGCCCAATTATATATATATAGACACAATGCATAAAAGAAAATGGGTGCCCCCATGCTCTTCCTACATGTGTCGTACAACCGATTGAAATGTGTAAGTAGATGATTTGATGATGGATAAGGAGACTCATGCCCACAAAATCCTACATTTTACAACTAAAACCGAGTACTCAAGTGTGAGGAGTGAAATATTCATGCCCTTGTAAACTTCTCTTAATTGTTTCAATTGAATACGAGATTATGTTAAAAACATGTATCCATAAGAAGAAATCTGAAATTGTAGAAAAATACAATCTAACTACCCTTGGGGAAGAAATGTATGGTAGGTTAGGGACATCCATATGGTCTTGACCTTCGTATGGTTTAGAACATGTCCAATTTATGTAAAATTTCACTATATGGAGATGTTTATGAGGACTTATTCCATGTAAAAACTTGTTCCTAAACTTAGAATTCTACCTATTAGTGTAGGATATATCTCGATGAGTACCCCCTCTTTTGAGGTGCGCGTGATAAAATATTTGATCATACAAATCAAAATAATATGTGTACCCATCTATTGTATGTCCGATAACTTGTAGGTGAGTGTATAACATTGAATTGGTAGCCACATTTGGGAACTTGTGCCTATAAAAAGGGGCCTACGCATGGTGGAGATCATGAAACCGTAAAGAGATAAATAACCATAACAAACATAAAAACAATAGCGGTGATAGTAATAAGAGCAAAAATAGTAGTAGTAATGTAGAAGTAATAGAACTATTATAGAGACATAATTGTAGTTAAGTGAGAAAACATAAGCAATGACATTTAGAGAAGAGTCACATCAAGGCATAAAGTCATAAACATGGGACACTCGGGGTGTCACAAGATAATCAAGGAAATTATGACACATATAAGAGAAGCAATGTCACATAAGGATGACATAAAGCCCGATTTAATAAAAATGGAATTAAATCTAATTGTGAGAGTAACCGATGTGATAAAAATATAGTAGATATACACATTTCTAAACACTCAAGCAATGCAATACTATAAGTAAATATGAGAGATGAATGACTAAGTCGAATCCTATGCAATATAGAGATGATATGAGCAAGTGTAAAATGCTTTGAAAAGGTCTTGAACTATGTCACAACTTCTCTTTGTAAAATATGGATTTTGAGAATGATGTTAAACATAGATTCCTAGTTTTGGACAAGGGTGTTTGGGAGTTGATGACTATTATCGAGTACTAGTGACTATGTAGAAGGTCAAAATTTACTTTCTTCTATGTCGCTAGGGTTTTGCTATCGCTATATCGGCCTGATATTCACTCTTTGATCGTCGAGGGTAGATGTAACCCACAACAAAAACCTATCTACCTATACAAGCTCACAAACACATCCAATAAGAATGAAAAATGTAATATGTGAAGTTAGGCGATCCTCGCGGTCACCCGAAGAGTGAACTTATGATCGATTGCTACACTACATTCTAGACTCTATGTAGTTCTTTGTGCTTGTGTGTGAAATAGTGTCCTTAGGTTTCCCTCATGCCAATGACGCCAAGATAACAAGATATGACTAGATAAAATGCAAATGTGTGATATGGAATTGAGAACTTCCCCTTCCTATGTAGTGTATGCAACCCAAAAATGTAGTCCCTTGTAATGGTAGTGATAGTATGTAGATGAGATTTCCCCTTAGAATTTCTAGTATAGAATAATAGAGTGTATGTTGTATATATATATATATATATATATATATATATATATATATGGATATCTTGTTTGAATTTCAACACTAGTGACACAAAAAGCATGACTATGATATTAGGATAAGGATTAGAAAACTAGAAAGGCTGACCAAAAATGTCAAAATAAGTGAAAAGAACAAAGAGGACGAAGTGCCCAAAATGGATAGGGTTTCTGGCGTTAGTGTCCGTAATGGGTGTTGGTGTCCTATGATAAATGCTGAAAATGTGTAAAGGTAGATAGAAAGGGATCTCTTTGACCGAACAAAGATGGGTACAAAAATGGCGATATGAGAGAGAAAGACAATTGAAACAAGTCAAAACAAGTAGATGGACAAAGGATTTTGTCACCGCTAATACTTTTCTTACTTGAGATCCATGGATATAACAACATACTTGATGACATAGTAAAATGGTAATATGTACATGATTTTGTGTCTACATTTCCCCCTTTATGTTATTTAAATGGAATTCAAATAGTGTAAAGAAAGTAAGGAACATGCTTGTATAGAGTCGGGAGAAGCCATGTCACAAAGTGCATGTAGTAATGTAGAAACTTGTAGCATGGTGAACCATGGATCAACGTTTGGAACCATGTGGCCTAAGTGGAGATAACAAACTATAAAGAATGAGAATTTGGAGAAATATTTTAAATGATTTTGAGATTTTTAATTATTTCCAAAGGAGATTGAATAGGTAGGGAGTAATCAATTCCTAACCCGATTTTGTTTGTAAATGGAAGGATTTGGGCACCCCGCCACTAAAGGAAGAGTGTTGGGGAGATAGGTCTAGTTTTATTGTCCATCCATGTCTACATAGTCATCCTTTGTGTCGGTAGAGTGTTGAAATTCAAACAAGAGATCCATATATATATATATATATATATATATATATATATGGATCTCTTGTTTGAATTTCAACACTCACGACAAAAAAGGATGACTATGATATTAGTATAAGGATTAGAAAACTAGAAAAGCTGACCAAAAATGTCAAAATAAGCGCAAAGAACAAAGAGGACAGGAGTGCCCAAAATGGATAGGGGTTTCTAGGTGTTAGTGTCCGAATGGGTGTTGGTGTCCTATGATAAATGCTGAAAATGTGTAAAGGTAGATAGAAGGGATCTCTTTGACCCGAACAAAGATGGGTACAAAAATGGCATATATGAGAGAGAAAGACAATAGAAACAATCAAAACAAGTAGATGGACAAAGGATTATGTCACCAGTTAATACTTTTCTTACTTAAGATCCATGCATATAACAACATACTTGATGACATAGTAAAATAGTAATATGTACGTGATTTTGTGTCTACATTTCCCCCCTTTATGTTATTTGAATGAAATTCAAGTAGTGTAAAGGAAGTAAGGAACATACTTGTATAGAGTCCGGAGAAGCCATGTTGCAAAGTGCATGTAGAATGTAGAAACTTGTAGCATGGTGAACCATGGATCAACGTTTTGAACCATGTGGCCTAAGTGGAGATAACAAACTATAAGCAATGAGAATTTGGAGAAATATTTTAAATGATTTTGAGATTTTTAATTATTTCCAAAGGAGATTGAATAGGTAGGGAGTAATCAATTCCTAACCCAATTTTGTTTGTAAATGGAAGGATTTGGGCACCTTGCCACTAAAGGAAGAGTGTTGGGGAGATAGGTCTAGTTTTATTGTCCATCCATGTCTACATCCCCAAAATTTCCAACTGTTGCAGATGGATAGAGAGCAAATTTAGATCTGTGTTGTTCCATATTGTACACGATTGAAGAACCCATATAAGAGCAAGTATAGGAAAGGCAAAGACATCTCATTGCCACCACTCCTATAATGTAACGGTGTTTTAGTTTACATAAAGCTAGATGGATTCCAAGTTAGGTCACTTGGAAGTAATAGAAATATAAAGTGATTCCCAAGTTAGGTCATCTAAGAGTGATAGTGATTGTGATGTAGCTCCCAAGTTAGGTCATCTGGGAGAAATAGTAAATGTGCTTATTATACCGATTAATTGATTTGATTTGAATGATAAAAGATTGCTTTGAGATTATGTACTTAGTAAATTACTCATGGAGATATTTTTATGATTTTCCCCTAGATTAGGTCATTTGAAGTGATAGAAATGTAAAGTGACTCCCAAGTTAGGTCATCCGGGAGTGATAGTGACCGTGATGTAGCTCTCAAGTTAGGTCATCTAGGAGAATAGTCAATGTTCTTATTGTAATGATTAATTGATTTGATTCAAATAATAGAAGATTTATTTGAGATTATGTACTTAGTAAATTACTCATAGAGATATTTTTGTGTTTTTCCCTCCTTTAGGTCATTTGGGGGAATAGATTTAAAACAATAGAAAAGATTGATTATCATATATAATGATTGACCCTTTGTTCGAATAAGATCAAAGTAAAATGTGATAGTAATATGCTAGGAGTGTCGATTGAATATATTGTAACTTGAGAGGGATTATGGGATGATCCCATTGTATGCCTCCCTTTGAATGAAAGGGCGAGGAAGAGAAATGATAACTAAGCCAAAAGTAAGATATATAAGATGTTTGTAATAGTGAATGAGAGATATTATGAGAGAGTGTTTCCAAAGTATGAGTAGATAGTGATTTGTACATGTTCTAAGGTTGAATATGATATATTGAAATCAGATGGTATGATGCTAGATGAAACTATGATCCTGTGGTGAAAAAAAATGAGTCAAATGGAGTTAAAAGGCTCAAGATATGAGTGAAAATGTGCAATGTGTATTAGTTGGAAAAGTGGTTGTAAATTGTGACTATAGAATGAGGTAAATATGAATTACTACATATAGTAATAGTGAAAAGTGAATAATATTTTGAGCTTTGATAAGTGAGGATGTTAGAGGAACGTGTTAGAGGAGTAATTTTGACTAGATTTGAGAGAGTAGTAACGCAGTACGTGGCTTTGAAGATGACCGATGAGTTAATATGTAGGATGATTTTTGGAAACTTTTGTCAAATATGTCTATTTTCGTTAATTTTTATAAAAATTACATTTATGTATTTTTCAATGTTTATGACCTAAAGCGGAAGTGGCTTGGCTATTTCTATCTTTGGGGGACACTAAGACCCAATTCCAAGTGCTAGTGACTGCTCCCAAAGCGTCCGTAACTCCGCTTCCCAGGCGTTGGTGTCCCGGTAGAAAGGTTTAGGCACTACATTGTGAATTACCGGTGTTCCGATCAATCTAATGCTATGAGAGGTGATTTTTGCAATATGCATAGTGTACTAATGGAATAATTATGTTGTGTAGAGGATATACACTCAAGAGAGTTTCAGGCGGGCCATCATTTGAGTACATTGCTTACTTTGGGCTTGTCATATGTTGAGTAGGATACATCAATCCGTGCACTTAGTCTATAGAAAATTACCATATCGGGGAGGTACCCCATAATATCCCTATGTTGATTTCTTTGTGTGATAGATGCTACACATATATGTGTACATTCTGGTTTCCTATTGGTGAGATGACAATGACTCTAAAGGTTGTATACTATATATTACAGTTGCCTATTGTAGGAGAGAGAGTATAGGTGATGACTATAGTGGATGCCCAGAGGTAGATGAGGGCAGCGAGGTGATATTTCATAGGCACACGAGTATAAGCAGAGACTCATATCAATTTAGATGTGATATTGAGATCTAGTGTTCCATGGTTGCGGAAGTTTATTGCAGTGATTATAACATTGTCAGTGGCAGTGGAGGGTGGTAGAGTTTGTATATTATACAAGATGCATGATATTTGTCACAGGATAGAGGAGCATATGACTAGGTACGCACGGTATGGTGTATGTTGGCCCAATTGTATAAAGATTTGTATAGATTCACGTAGGAGGATCATGGGGTGGACTAGGAGCCATGACTTTGTTACACATATGGGCCTATGTGCATATTATGATATTGAGGCCACTAAGAGGGCCATGGGCCAATTGTGATAGACTCGAGATATTTAGAGCGAGGTGGGTAGGCACCCCGTAACGGAGGATGGATATGAAAACCTATAGGTAGAAGCTAGATCGATGGGCCTTGGGGCCATTATATCAAGACCGTATAGAGACTATGGTGGATGGGAAGAGGATGATGTGGAGTTGAATGTATTTAGCACACCATGTGGTTAGAGGATCGATTCTAGGGGTGATTGAGTTGTTTTAGGGTGAGAATGTATCTATGCGCAGCTGACGTGGCTCAGGATGTGCCTTTGAAGCCATCTATATGGTTTGATTGAAGAGGGCGGAAAGATGACCAAGAGTGAGGTTAGGCCCAACATGAGAACAACTAGTGCATCCTAGTCTAGATGAGGCATATGTGGCTATAGAGTCGATACGGGTTGATGACGTATGGTGCACCTATGCCTATAGTGAGTGGTGGGTGACACATCGATGGGTGTTGTTATTTATAGTAGTGGTGGATGTAGCTGGTGGGCCGAAAATTAGTGGAGTAGATGGGCAGCCACCCACCCCCAATGTAGATGGTGTAATGATGTAAGAGTAGAATGTATGTGTTGTTTAATGCTATTACTTATTTGTTGTTTGGTTATTAGATATTACAAAGGTGTATAGTAACTAATGTTGTTTTTGTGATTGTAGGTGATGCCTATTGGTCATTGATTGTAGATTCATTGATACGCATGCTAACGCAAAATTTACCTCCAGATGTGCTCATGGGAGGTGGTATGCTAGAGAGAGTTGATGCTATTGTGGGTGAGCATGCCCATTTTTTTGAGCCAGTGGCTATAACAACAACCACATGTACTATGTTATTGAGTGAACATGATGAGGCTCGTGTAGAGAGAATGAGTGAGCTAGACAAGTTGTAGGAGGAGGAGCCCTAGCTCATGATGTTTTTGCTAAATATGCAGAGCTACGGGGCGATTTGCTGAGAGGCAGGTATCATCGAGATCACTATATTACGAGTCAGTTTGATAGATATAGAGCGAGATTAGTGACTTAGAGTGAGCAACGAAGTTTCTAGTTCTAGAGCTCCCACTATTTTATATAGTGATAGTGATGATGATGAGTGATGTATTGTATATGTTTTAGGGATGCATGGGGGCTTGCCTTTAACAATTGTATTTTGTAACTTATGATCTTTGAAGAGATATATATACATAGATATATATTGATATCATATGCATTGTTGATGTGCATTGGTACCCGATGTAATGCTTATTGCTTGCTCTTTGGGTTGATATGTGTTGTTAAAATGGTTGTGTTGATTAGAAATGCATAATGATGTATAAAGAAATAGATAAGTAGTGATTAGAATATAATTTATGTTTGAATGAGAATGAAGAACATGGTATGTGATGAATAGAAATAGATGTATGTGATGAAAATATAATAGAGTGTGTGAAAGAGTAATATAAGAAAATAGAATAATGATGTGTTGGTATTGGTATGATGAGAGAATGTAAAACAATGGTTGTAATAGTGTATGATGATAATGAAGGGGGAAAAGAAGAGAAATTTCCCCCTAGTGTGAGAATGAGGTTCATTTATAAATGCCCCCTCAATAGTCAAGAATGAACTATAGAACAAGAGTGCATCATTGGGAAATGGGTTTGTCATGTATGAAAAGAGATGCTATAAAAGATATGACATGAAGCACAATACATGAGTTATGAAAGGAGAGGTTCATTGATGTAGTATTCCCTCAACAATCAAGTGTGAACCGTATCACGAGAGTACATCATAGGGTAATGAAATGAAAGTGGATGTCATCTACGAGAGATTAAGAGACCTGTAAGGCATAGATGGAGCATTTGAAGTAGCAAAAATGTGAGAATAAGTACCAAATTGGATGCTAGATGGAATGGAAGGTGTGGTGGGAGGAAGTGTGGAAGCAAGGGGCTTAGGAAGAAAATGAGGAACCGTAGCAATGTGTGAAGAATGAGAGGATGCAACTATAGGTGGATTAGATGGAGAACGATGATGGATAATGACCTCAAGAGGTGGGCGAATGACAACTTTAGATGGAGGTAAAGGAGACAAGTGAACAATGGTGGAAGCACACTTATGTGTAATAAGAGAAAGATAATGCTCATGAGAGCAAGAGGTGAAGGAAGAGACACCTTTGTCTTACTAATTGTGGTGATTTTTCATGGAGAGCATAACAATAATTATCTCAATGGACATTGATGTGGTGGAAGTTATAGAAAGGATGGTCACGTTGACATTATAAGTGGTGAGGTGGATGATGCTCAGTAGAAGGTAAGTGGATTAAGCACTTGTCAAGTAAAGCACGCAAGAAATCATGAGGTTTTTCATTATGTGATAATTGCAATGGTTCATGAGTAGGAGGTGGAGAATACTTAGGAATATGTCGACATGGTGGAGGTGAAGGAAGACATGTGTGCGGAGGCAAAGATGAATACCTTGGATGGAGCTTAATTTATGGAAGAGGAGAGAAAGTAGAAAACAAAGAAATAGAAGGGTGTTGTATAATATTTGCAACAATTAAATCTTGTTCTAAAGTAGTGAATTTGTAGCACAAGAGAGTAAACAATTCACACATATCATATAATAATTTTTCTTTGAATGTAGGAACTAAGTCACGACAAAAGATAAATTGTTTTTTTAAATCAATGGGATGAAATAATAACTGATGCATGCAAGAATTAAAGTGTAAAATGTAATCTATAATTGGTTCTTTCTTTCCTTGATGCAATGAAGGAAAGCATTCATATGTTGCTTTAGGACCATTGTTAGAAATAAATCACCTAATAAAAACATCCTCCATATCACAATAAGTACTAATGGATCCATAAGGCAAATGGGTATACCATTGGAGATCATGATCCACAAGGCTATGACGAAATGCTTTAAGTAACAAGTGATCATTAGAATAAGTAGACATGGCTGAACGATAATGCTTGAGATGTAAATAAGGGTTTTCAGTGCCATCGAAACATGAGAAGGTAGGCATGATGAAGTCCTTTGGAAAATCTAAATTGTGAATATTTTTAGGAATAGGGTTTCCATGCAAAGTAATTATTGTCAATAGAAGCATAATAGGATTTAGTTTCAAGAATGATTTTATGAACTTGATATTGAAAAGTGCCAACAACATGCATGAGAGATATAATATCATGTGAAGGAATGGTTGGTGAAGCAAGAGGCATATGGAGAGGTTGGATCTTGGCATTGTGAGTGATCATGGGAATGTGAGAAGAAGGAGAAAATGTGGAAGGAGGAGGATGTGGAAGAGGAGGAGAAGAACATGGAGGCTCTATGGGAATACTAGATGTAGACTCAGGAGAGATACAATGAGAGGTGTACTAATGGTAGGACTAGCATCATCATGAGAAACAATTTCAGAAGTAGAAGAAAGAGGTGAAAGAAGAGGAGAGGAACATGGAAGATATATGGGAATGCTAGAAGTAGACTCAAAGATATGATAAGAGGTGTACTAGTGGTAGGAGTAGAATCATCATGAGTAACAATTTCAAAAGTAGAAGAAAGAGGTGAAAGAAGAGGAGAGGAACATGGAAGATCTATGGAATGATAGAAGTAGACTCAAAAGATATGATAAGAGGTGTACTAGTGGTAGGAGTAGAATCATCATGAGTAAAAACTTCAGAAAGAGAAGAAAGAGGAGTAGTAAATTCACATTCAGTAGTCTTAAGAGAAGTAACATCATCACTAACATGTTCATGATCAGAAGCATAATTGACATCACTATCAGACATATTTTCACAAGAAAGTATTTCATCAAGACTATCATCAACATAGAAATAAGTGGTAGGAGTACTAATATCAGATCTATCATTACATTCATTAGAAGTAATTTTAGAAGTAGGAAGAGTAGGAGATACAAATTTGCATTCATCTTGACTACCAAATAGAAATAACATCATGCACATGTACATTTTCAACATTAGAAGTAGAAGTATTAACATCCATATTATCACAAAAGAACATGACCAAACAAATAATCTACAATAGTATTATCATGTGCTATAATAGGAGTAGAAGAAGGTGTAATAACATGGGTTATGGTAGAGTAAGGAAAACATGAAGTAAAGTTTTGTTAGGAGAGACTATGCAAATGTTAGAGTTGGAAAAGTTAGTAGGAAGGGTGTTTTGGAAAGCAAGAAGTTGTTGAAGGATGGATGAATCACATCGAGGGTTTCGGTAGAGGTCACAAAATTTAGATTGCATAGCGGCATCGTCGAAAGACAAGGTTGAAACATGTATCATCCAGGACGATGCTTAGGAGATGAGGACCTTTTCTTAGCCATGAGGGTTTTGGAGATCCTAGGGCAAGAAGTTAGAAGAAAAGTGGGTTCACCAAATGATTTAATAAAAATGAAATTAAATCTAATTTTGGAGTAACTAAAGTGATAAAAATACAAATAGTTATAAAAATGCTAAACACTCAAGAAATGCAATACTATAAGTAAATATGAGAGATGAATGACTTAGTTGAATCTTATACAGAGATGATATGGGTAGTATAAAATGTTAAATAGGGTTAGAACTGTGTTGCAACTAATCTCTGTAAAATATGGATTATGAGAATGATACTAGGACACGGGAACCTAATCTTTGGACAGGGGTGCACAGGTGGCGATGGACCATTCTAGGCATTGGTGATTGTGCGAAGGTTAGAATTTACTTTCTTTTATGTCACTTTGGGTTTCACTATCACTTTCTATCAGTCACCCGATATTCACTCTTTGATCACCAAGGGTACATGTAACCTACAACACAAACCCTAACTACCTACACAAGCTCACAAATACATCAAATTGGAATGAAAAATTTAATATGTGAAGTCATACTTGACCCTGAAAGTCACTTGAAGAGTGAACTTATGACTGATCATTTACACTACATTCCAAACTCCATATAGTTCTTTATGCTTATGTGTGAAATAGTGTCCTTAGGTTTCCCTTGCGCCAATGATGCCAAGATAACATGTTATGGCTAGATAAGATGAAAATGTGTGATATGAAATTGAGCACTTCCCCTTCATATGTAGTATATATAGCCCAAAAATGTATTCCTTTGTAATGGTTGCGATAGTATGTAGATGAGATTTCCCTTTAGAATTTCCATCCAAAATAATAGAGTATATGTTGTATATATATATGGATCTCTTGTTTGAATTTCAACACCATGACACAAAAATCCAACTATGAGCTTAGGATAAGGACTAGAAAACTACAAAGTTTGACCAAAAATGTCAAAATAACTAAAAAAAAAAAAGAGGACAAGAGCGCCCGAAATGGACAGAGAGCCTGGGTGCTACTTTCCATAATGGGCATTGATGTCCTTGGATAAATGGTGAAAAATATGAAAAGACAAAAAAATGGATCCTTATGACTTGACCAGAGCTAGGTATAAAAATTATAGATGTGAGAGAGAACTATAATAGAAACAAGTCAAAACAAGCGATGAACAAAGGATTGTGTCACCAAAGTGAATAGATTTCTTACTTAAGATCCATGCATATAACAACATACTTAATGAAATAGTAAAATAGTAATAGGTGCATGATTTTGTGTCTGCGGAACCATAAACATAGGAAACCTACAATGTCACAATAAAAATAAGGAACTTAGACTGCATATAATGAATCAAACAACTAGTAACACATGAAAGTAATAACCATATATAGAAAATAGTGATGCCAAATAGTGATAAAAACAATATAGTAAGTAGTAAACATGAAGTAAGATATGTCGGTGATGTAAAAGACATATGTGTTAGTCATGTTAGCTCAAAAGATAACATGTACACCATATATGTAATCAAACATAATAAAGAAATATAAATGAACTATAATGAAACCATAACACTTGTATAATGTGGAGGGATGCCCCAAGAGAAGAATGTAAGGAACCAAGCTAGATCCTTATATCATGTAATGATTTATGTGTCTTGCATCAAGCTTAATATACCTCATGAACAAATGTGTGTAAAGAGTATAAAAGATATGCTATCAATCAAACCATAGTGAAAAACAACATATGTAACATAGAGAGATAATAACTCAAGCTATGTGTATAGGTCGTAGTGTTGTAATTTTACACATATTTGATTTTTTTGTATATTTTTATTTTATATATGTATAAGGAGAGGGTACCATAATAATTACCTAAGAAGAGTGTGATTAGGGGAAAGATGAACCCAAAATGGTGAAGGAGGTGTAGGCCTCAAATATGTCATAGTATAATAAGGATAATCTTGTAGAACTATAGAGGATTCATATTATAATAGAAATTTGAAGAAGGGTAGACCCATTATAAATAGTACGAGTAGATGTATTTTAATTAAAATTTGTGATTAAAGTACTATGTCTGAAGATATTGCAATTAAGGGATATTGATTTTGATTTATGCGTGAAACCTATTGTAATTGAAGATACATGATATAACATGTGATGATTAGGGATAGTTGTAGTAATATTAGTAAACATATTGAAAGCATCACCCTTACCAAAGTACACATGGGCATATATAGTACACGAAACCTATTCTTGGAAAAGAAGGAAGGGAGATCCAAAAATTCCCTAACTATTTGAGAAGGTATGATATATTGGCGCATGTAGCCAAATATTGAATACCAAGAGACAATTGATGAATCCACTAGTATGTCATGAGAAAAAATAATATTAGTATCTCAAATGTAATGTTAGGTTCTTAAATGTTTGTTTTGTTGAATTTTTAGAATATTGACACAAAGGTGCTACCATAGGAACTCATCAAGATAATGACGAGGTGAATCCACTTGGGTTCTATATTTGGCCTTTTGTATATCCTTATACTTGATAAAAATATGTGGGAAATATATAATGTTTCTATTGCAATAATATGGTTTCCTTCATTAATAGGCTCAAGATTAAGTTGTTCATTGAATACTTATCGACATATCAGATTATTCATAGTCATTGTAATAATAATTAGGATCAAAATAATTTCTATCACCGGAATTAACTTGTAGTGATAAATCGGTGCTAGCCATGAAATGATTTTGCATGTTTCCCCCATTAGGCTTGAAAGTCATGGTGGCAAAATAATTTTGAGAAGTAATATTAAGATTTAGTTGGTGTTTTCATATGCACCTGTAGAGATCTACATATAATCACCATTAGTTATTTTGTTTAGATAATTCCATCCTTACATAATAGGTGTTACCTTACTAGTAACTAACACATGATTAAGATAATTCATATTTCCATTACAACCGATATCATCATTTCAATTAGAATATATCACAACTTGTTGTGGAGAAGTATATACATCCATAGAAGGCTAAATCAAGTGTATCATTTTTTTCATCATCAATGACTTAATATCATATTCATCTACCATGATGGGATTGAAATCTAATGTGCACAAATGTTCATTTGACATATCAAATGGTTCATTAGGATCACTCATATATGCCTTGTACTTAGCATCCCAATCAATATCATAATCCAAATCCAAATCTATTTTAGTTTGTTATGGAGGAGCAAAGATATTAGTAAAATCCATTGTTATTTACACAACAATAGGATGCAATTGCAATTATTCATGTTCGATTGGTATTGCTATAATTGTTGTTTGCAAAATATTAGGATGTAATTCTCTCACTGCAAGTTTTTATTCTAAAGGATGTATTTCCTACTTTTTATTTTTGTGAGTAGATGAACCTTGTTATATATCTAAAGGTTTATAATTTAATGTTGTAGTATGATCATCAAATAGAATTATTATAGCTTTTGGTACCCATTGAGATTTTAGGACTTGAGATGATTGCATAATACAATGTCATGTATCAAAGGAAATAAATACCTTAAATTTAAGTTATTGGATTCATTGTTATAAAGAATAGTGATCATTTTCAAAATGTATGTTAATTCCATGATAATTGCAAAATGGTTGACCTTTGATTTTTTCAAGCCGATAGTGGGAGTAGTAATGAATTGGTAACAATTTCATTAATCACTTATTAAGTAACTCATATATGATATCATGTTGTATAGAATTATTGAAAAACCAAAGAGGTGCCTTCATTTGTGGTTTTCTTAGTATTAGATATGGATCTAGTGGAATTGTTGTCATGTTAAATGTCTAACATGCAAAATTTAAAATATTGGTCATGATAACCAAACCCACACTTGAAATTCCCTTTCTCGATCAATGTAAACCTTTCCTCCGACCAAAATTTCAACTATGTAACCCTTATTATAGCCAAGAGTAAAAATTCTAACATGATTTTCAAGTGTGTTTCATGTGCAGAGAATTTTACCTAGCTTGGTTCTTGAAGCTATTGAGATCTAAGAGAGAACAATGCTTTCGAAAGTTTTCAAAAAGGTTATTTTTGGTCATTTTACAATTGGTGAACACCCCTTGAAAGCTTATAGGGAAGGTTAAATTAATTTTGGAGTTTTATGGGAGAGAAATTAAGTTTTCTAAGGCGTTTAAGATGATTCCATGGATATAATTGAGGTTAGAAACAAGTTAAGAAAAATAAGGTCTTTTTGGGCAAGGCACTAGGAAATGCAAGTTTCAAAGGAGCTAGTCAACTTGTTGAAAACGTTTCAGGATCCTCATGAATTTTTGAGAGCTCATATCCTTGGAATTGGAAATTTAATATATCCTACTTCATGGTTCAATAATCAAGGAATAGTGCAGGAGTATAAAAATGCAAAACACATCCGTAGGTGCAAGCATAAGAGTCCTTCTACAAGGTGGAAATTTCTCAAAAGGTTTCAAACACCATGAGAAGATTTAAGAGCCTAAAAATCTCAAATGAAATTATTTTCAATTCTCTTCATGACCCATAAGTTTGTTTGGCTCGTTTTCATTGAAAACCCCTCTTTCCACTCGACCCACTCGACTCCTCGACGCAAAGGTGAAATTCACCCCCAGGCTGATTTGAAAATACATCAAGCTCAAGTCCCGGAAAATGGATTGTGAAAAATCATGTTTCTAAGTCCCCTAAGTTTTTCTAACTCTCTGTCCGCTGAAAAGAGCAAGTTCGAGACAAGGTGAAAAGGGCAAAAAACAAGCTCGGGCTTAGAAAAATTGTGAAAATCGCCTAGTCTTCAAGCCGCCAGGCAAAGGCGTCTGGTAAAAAGGGAACATCTCGGCAAAGGAACATCTCGCCGGGGGGCGTAAGGGATGTGGAAAGCCGTTCACCAAGGAGAAGAAAATCGACTAACTGCTCTGGGACATTTGGGATGCGAGGACGCGAAGGGCGTGAACCACCCGGTTCGGACGAAAAGGAGAACTTTCGCACTAAGCAGTTGGGACATTTGGGACACGAGGACGCGAAGGACGCGAAAAGGCGAAGCAGCCGAGAGCAAAGGAAACCCATTTCGGGTGGTTCGGAAGAATTTGTCCCAGATAGTCCGGGACAGTTGGAACAAATGGACGTGAAGGACGCGAACCGGCCGGTTCACCAAATGGGAAATTTCAGATGGGGACAATGGGACAAAGGGACGCGTGGGATGTGGATAAAAAATCAAGGCCAAAGCCAATCATGACACGTGTCACGCACAAATGAGAAGGGACAAGGAAGCCCATTTCGGTGGATCGGGAGTTTTTGTCCCAAACAAAGACTGGGACATCCGGACAAAAAGACGCCAAGGGCGCAAAAAGCCGCAGAGAGACCCGCCACCAATCAAATCACGACACGTGTCACAAGGGAGAAAGTCCAAAAGTCAAAGGGCGAGGTTTCAAGCACTAACCCGAGCCAATAAAAAGAGGACACGTGTCCAATGAAGCAGGGAAGGAGAGAGAATTACACATCCAATCAGCGCTTGACACGTGTCATCCAGGTGGCAGAGCGCGGGAAAGATTTTCAAAACGCATTTTCACCTGTTTTGTGCCCTAAATCTTCAGATCGACATATCTTTCGATCCAGAGCTCGGATTTGCACGTTCTTTATATCAACTGAAAGCTTGTGAAATTATCTACATGATTTTGAGGTTAATCTTGAGTTTTGGTGTAGTCTAGAGAGAGAAAATTGAGAAACAGCTCTGACGCGTGTTCATGGCCAGAAGTGACATTCCAATGACCGCATTTAATGCAGAATGGGTCGCATTCTCCTGTAATCCAGTCAAAATGATAGGGTATGGGTTTGTAAGGTCCCCCATGCCATTTTAATGCATCTACAGTCAAGGAGGGATGGGCTCTCATGTTTTTGTATGTTTTCTGTCCCCTGGGCTCGACCCATGCAATGTAAAAGCCAGATTTGGCTCATTTCTAAAGGGGGAACATTTTTGGGCATAGCAGAGTTCTTCTTTCACCTCCAGCAAGTGATTGATACAAGAATCAGACCTCTCCAAAGGATTGTAATAGTTTTTACCTCTCTGAGGTTGTAATGCAGTGATTTTGACACTGGAAATGATAATGCAAGCTCTGTGAATGGTTTTCAGTCCTTCTGTTTGTATTATTTGCTTCATTTCAAATCCTAAATTATATCTTATCACCTGTGTATGTTTTATGTTGTAAACTTTGGTCTCGTGTCTATTTTCTGACAAAAATGTTTCACCACTCCTTTTGTGCATCACCACCTTTAGTTAGTTTCATATTTTTGCATTTCTATCCCCGTCTCCTCGCAAGAGTAGGATTAGATCTCGAACCTCTCGTAGTTTTGCAAAATATAGATCTAAATCGAGGAGTTTGAGGAACCAACTCTAACTGAGATTCCTCTCTCGCCTTTACAAGTCCCCACACTTGGAGAGAGGTTTCCATGTTGTGCAATCACACTGGATGCTAGAGTGATCAACCTAGAAGCCTGATCTGCATCCAGGGGTGCTGTGAGTCTGCAACAACAGTTTTGGCACGCCCGGTGGGACAAGAGGTCTCATTTTTATTACAGCAGGGTTGATGTGCATCTGCTGCATTTTTCTTGCTTAAAAAGAGCTATTATTTGCATATCTGGCGACTCCAAGGGGAAGAATCAACTGGTTCCAAGCTCAGGCCTGAAAACTCATGAGAAGAATCACCACAAGGTCAAGAGTTGGAGAAGAAGAAGTGCTTGTTTGAATACCTGCAATTATCTCCAAGAAGAAGGCAAAGAGGAAGAAGGATTCAAAGGTCTCCATCTCCACCAAACAGAACTCTCTCAACTCCTCCACCTGACAGGCCTTTCATTCAGTCAACAAGGGTTTTAAGACCAATTAGAATGGGCTCGTAACAACCCCTACGTCAACTTCACAGCAAAGAGCCCACTTGCTCTCAATGCACAACATCCAGCTTCCTATTGCAGCCTCAAGAACATTCCCTACTTCACCGGAGAAAATCAGACTACTCCAGGTGATCATGTTAAAGATATTGCTAACCTTTGTGCAATCCATGAAATCAATGAAATGCAAGTGGTCATCAAGTTATCGCATCTTCATTCAAGGGTAAAGCATTACAATGGTTTAGGAGCCTTGAGCTGGTTCTATCACAAACCGAATCACCGTGTATTGCACTTCACGAGCAATTTGGAGAGAAGGAGACAACTTGTCTCTTTGGAGCAGCCGACAACTATCAAGAGAGCCCCCAACGAGTAACTGACTGACTTCAACTTCAGATTTCAAAGGTCTTGGGATAGGATTCCAGTGGCAGAAGAACAAAGAAGGTGCTTTTCTATATTACCTTAAAGCTTTGAATTCTTGATATTTCTATGTTAATTCAATCTATGGGAGGCACAACCTTACCTCGCTGCTTATAAGATTGCCATTAGAGCCGAAAACTGTCTTATTCAAGCCGGTAAACCGCTCCTAGGCCTCCCATGCCCTCAGTATCCAAACTTAGAAAATCCAAGCACTAGTCAAGCACCCACTTTGGCTCCTGTTCCCACCCCTAGAAATCAAAGTTCAAGTGAAACTTCTACTTCATCCTCTAGTGCTTCAAATGAACTCCAAGAGGTCATGAAACAGTTGCAAAATTTGGGAAATGAGCTGGTTACTATCAAAAGACAGCAAGCTCAAAGTGCTAGACCGTATCACCCAAAGCTCAATACTAAGTGCTAGGCCCCCATACCAACAAAATAGGTCACCAAATCAGGCTGCAAATCAAAATCAAAGCCAAGTAAGGCCTCCCGCTAATAGACCATTTCAGCCCTATAACCCCAATGTCATATCTGCTTCTAAAGCATTAGTGCCAGTCCAAAATAACATGGCCCAAGAATATGATTGGTGCTTTCCATGCAACGAGCCTCATAACCAATCCATGTGTTTCAATGGTGCTCTCAATCAAGCATTGATGGTGACAACTACTGGTGTGGAGGGTGAGGGCAAATAAGGAAACAACAACAACAAGAAACATTCCAACAAAGAATCAGCCCCAAATGACACCACATTGGTGAACCGGCAAGTAAGATTTCGTGGCATGAATCAAGCATTTCTTTCTCAAGGTGTCAGAGCCAACACAAGGTCAAAGAGGAGAAATTTGGGTGAAGAACAACCATTAGCCCCAAGTAATCCACAACCTTCCATGGCTCCACAAGGATTGGTAAGCAAAATCCAATTTCAAATGCACAAGGGCAGCCAAGAACAGCCCTAGGCCAACTCAAATGCCACCGCTTGCTCACTGCCCACGTGCAAGGAGTGAATGTGCAAACCAAGGGACAACAAAAGGATACTTCATCCCCATTCAAGATCATCATTGAACAGATGAAGAAGACAAATGTCAACATATCAATGTGGGAATCCCTATCCATCCTGTGACAAAGAGATTTGCTACAAGCTGCCATGAAGGATCGGCCAACTTCAAATCAACAGTTCAATGCAAGAGAAAAGTGCTTACAAATGCTGCCCACCAAGGAAATCATGGAGGACAACAAGGTAAAATGTCAAGCCCTCCTTTTATGTTTCATTGATCATTGGAAATCAGTAGTACATAATTGCATGATGATCGACTTCCGGGGCAAGTAGTTCAAGTCATGCCCAAACAAATAGCTGATCACCTAGGGCTCCAATATGAAATAACATCTAAAGGGTAGTGCACTTAGATGGGACAACAATAGGACAATAGTTGAGTGATTAAAAACTTGAGTCTTACCTCGCATGCATGTCCAAATGTTGTTGTTTTACAAGATGTATCACCATAGACCTTCCACCACTTTTGCCTATGTTTGTCAAGGACTTCACACCCAAGATTGGAGGGGTATTTGTCTCGCGATTGGTCACACATGCTATTCGTAACAAGATATGGAACTAAGGCCACAATCAGATCCGAACCTATTGCAAACTTCCATATTGAGCCTTACACTCCAAGTCGATTAATGCCAATTGCTCTCAAAGATTTGATCAAGAAGATCACCCAAGCACCGATGAAGCCGACACCAAGGTCGGAAAGCATCCCGATTTAACTCTTGATGAATGGGCAAGCAAGGTGCATGCTTTTGATCCTTATCAAGAAGTAGAAGAATCTGAGCTAGGGGTTTATTGTTTACATGAAGAGGATCAACCTCTCCCCAGCATCACCAAGCCAGATCATAAGGACAAGAATGAAGTATGGCAATTGTTCTTTGATGGGTCAAGGAGTAGACAAGGTGCAGGAGGAGGAGCTATGCTCATTTCACCACAAGGTATAAGGTATTACTCAGCCTTCCGTTTCCAGTTTTCCTGTTCAAACAACACAACTGAGTATGAAGCCTTAATTCATGGACTGCACTGGGCAATGAAGAAAGGCATCAGGAATTTACAAGTATTTGGTGATAGTGAGCTGGTCGTAAACCAAGTCAAAGGAAAAAATGCTGCCAAAAATGATCTGCTCAAGTGCTACAAAAATCGGGTATGGGATCTTATTGAAGATTTTGAAGCTTTTAGCATCAATTCCATCCCAAGAAAAAGAATGAAGCCACCGACATAGACTTTTGCAGCAATCGGGGCTGCGTTTTGATGTTGTAGAGAAGTATCAAAAGTGAGAAATCTCAGCCTCATATCAAATTGGTCAGTGAGACCAGCTGTTTGCCCGATAACAACACAAGTTGGCAAGTCTTCGAGAATGATCAACAAATTGTTAATTTCCTACAAGAAGAAGCTGAGTTCTCCGCCAGAATCAAGACAAGTCGAGCAGCAATATGGTGATCAAGTAAACATACAATGAGAACTAACAAATTACCAAAAGGCCTCATAACCTCGAGTCAATCTTCAACCCGAATGATCAGCCTCAAAGGAGAAAGTAACATTCAAGTAAAGGGTGAAGATTCAGAGCCTATTTTAGTGGAAGAAGGCAAAACATCATGCAGATTGGCAAAGTAAGTACCTCACAAGAGAAATCTGATTTTGTTCAACTTTGTCAAGAGTTCCCGATGTCTTTGCTTGACTTACAAAGATCTAAGAGGTTTCAACCCAAAGTCGGCACAACATACTATTGAGCCGGATCCGAATCCAAGCCCATTAGGCAAAAGCAAAGGCCAAGTGAATCCCCATATCAACCTCTCATGAGAAAAGAGTTAAGCAAGCTTATTGAGGCCAAGATCATCTTCCCCATCAAACACTCAAGTCGGGTTGCAAACTTGGTGCCATGTGAGAAAAAGAAATGGAGAAATCAGACTGTGTGTTGACTTCGAGACTTGAATAGAGCCTCCTCAAGGATCATTACCCACTCCCTTCCATGGAGCAAATATTGCAAGTCAGAGCTGGTTCAAAGGTTCTCACTACTTGATGGATACTCAAAGCTATAATCGATAATGGTGAAGGAAGAAGATCAATTCAAGATGCTTTCACCACCAAATGGGGCACACATATGCCTACAAGAAGATGCCATTTGGCCTATCAAATGCCGGAGCAACATTTCAAAGGGCTATGGATATGGCATTCAAAGGCTTAATCAACAATATAGTGTGGTATACCTAGATGATATCACCGTCTTCTCAAAGAATGCAAAGACATCATCTCTTTCACCTCGCAGGCAGTGTTTCGAGGTGTAGAAGGTTCGAGTGTCATTGAATCCAAAGAAGTGTATATTCTCGGCACACGAGGGAAAATTGTTGGGCCACATTGTCTCTAGGAAGGGCTAACAATTGATCCAGAAAGGGTCAAGCCATCCGAGCACTCCCATTGCCACAGTCACAAGAAATCTCTTCAAAGCTTCTTAGAAGGATAAACTTTGTCCGCAGATTTGTCCTAATTTTTCCACTTTGTGAAGCCTCTCACCAAAATGTTAAAGAAGAGTCATGGCATTCAAATGGACAAAGCAGGCAAGGCAAGAGAGTTTTGAAAGCATCAAAGATGCAATATCACAAGCTCCAACTCTCATCAACCCAGACTTTTCAAAGGATTTCATCCTCTATGCATTTGGAGGATCGATGACACAATCTCAACTATCTTAACACAAATGAATAGAGATAATGTTGAGAACAGCCCATAGCATTCTTCACCAAACCTCAGAAGATTACGAAATAAAGTATTCTTTCATCGAAAAGCATGTCCTTGCATGAATCGAGCTTGAAGAAATTCAAGCATTTGGTCTCAAACAATAAGATTCAACTTGCTGGTCTCACATGCTGGAGTTAAGGACTTCCTCCTCAACAAGGATTTGAATGAGAAAAGGGCAGGTTGGATCACCCGTGTCATGGAGTATGACATTGAGATCAAGATCACCAAGCTGGTAAGAGGGAAAGGATTGTGTGAGCAGCTGGTTTTGGGGAAGCAAAA
This sequence comes from Taxus wallichiana var. yunnanensis, assembly GCA_018340775.1. NCBI lineage: Eukaryota > Viridiplantae > Streptophyta > Pinopsida > Cupressales > Taxaceae > Taxus > Taxus wallichiana. The sequence goes on along the minus strand of CM031241.1, from coordinate 598,107,981 downwards.
AGAAGTATGCAACAAAGAAGAGGCTGTTTTGATAGTCCAAGACAGCCATGAGCCAAGTGGCAATCAAGAAGAAGACAATGCTTCCCCCGACTCCTTGCTGGACCCAAGGTATTATGCACTTCCTAGGCATAGGCCTATGCCCTCCGGAGATGAACAAGACCCAAAGGAGACACTTCAGATTGCAGGCTGTCCCGTATGCCATTGTTGATGGAGTTTTGTTCAAGAAAGATGTAAATGGAGTGCTGCTGAGATGCATTAGCACAGGTCAGATTCAAAGGGTATTAGAAGAGTTTCATGATGGACCAGCTGGTGGCCATTTTGCACCAAGAGTGACAACTCTAAAAATCATGAAGGCTGGTTATTATTGGCCTAAAATCTTCAGTGATTGCTATGCATGGATCAAGAGGTGTAAGAATTGTGCATTCTTCACAGAAAAGAGAGACTTGCTGCCCTTCCATCGTGATCCAATCTCGCTTGACCAGCCATTCATGCAATGGGGTTTGACTTCATCGAGTCATTAATCCCAATTCAAGCCAAGGGCACAAATGGATTTTGATAAACACGACTACTTCACCAAATGGATGTAGTAGCACTCAAAGAGGCAAATGAGTCTAGATCTTAGACTTTTATGAGGGGATAACAACCAGATTTGGTGTACCTGCTACAATAATCTCCGATAATGCATTGGCATTCATCGATCTAGGTGACCGAGTGGGCTGTCAAGAACGGTATTTACCTAAGCACTTCATCGAACTATTACCCTCAGGGTAATGGCCAAGCCGAGTCTACAAACAAGAACTTGTTGAGGATCATTAGGAGGACTCTTGATGAGAATCAGAGGTCTTGGCATACCAAACTGAAATCAGCCTTATGGGCTGATAGGATAACTCCCAAAAGATCCACAGGTAACTCTCCATTCAGGCTTGTCTATGGAAGAGAGGCAATCTTGCCCATGTCACTTGAGTCAGCAACGCTGGAACTCATGAAACAAATGGAGTTGCTAGAGTTTGAGCCCATGGAGGTGAGGTATGCAGAGTTGATGGAGCTGCAAGAGATCAGAAATCAGGCATCCCAAGCAATGGAAAAGGATCAAGCTTTGATCAAGAAGACCTTTGATAGAAAGGCCAAGGATAGATCTTTTCAAGTTGGAGATCTAGTGTTGAAATGGGATGTGGACAGAGAAAAACCGGGAAGGCATTCAAAATTTGATGCCATTTGGAGTGGCCCATACATGGTCACAAAGTGCAAGAACAACAATGCTTTCCAATTGGCCTCACTGATGGTGAAGAACCGCAGATTCCAAATAATGGAATCTATCTCAAGCGCGCTTCTAGAGGGAAGTTCACTACCTCTGTAAATATTAGATTAGATTTTCTTTCCTCCAAGTGCTTGTGCACATTGTTTTGTTGTAGGTTAGTTTTGTTTTCCCTAAGTGCTTTGGCACAACTTGCTATCCATGGAGATGTTTAGCAGTCCTTGCTTTCATCAGGTGACATTCCATCTTCCTCCTTGCACATTCTCGAGTCGCTTAGGGTTCTAAATGTAATATTTGATGACTCCATGCCCAATGGACTGCTTCAGGCAACTGGTATCTTCTACCTAGCAGGCAGGTATCCCCGCTGAGTCACCAAATTGTTATCCAAATTCACCCCCAGGGTTAATTTGATAACATACATCAGAATTCTCAAGTCCCAGGCAAATGGATGGATTCAGGGCAAAAATCATGTTTCTAGGGTCCCCTCAGAATTTTTTCTAACTCTCCTGTCCAGGTTGAAAAGAGCAAGTTCTGAGAAAAGGTGAAAAGGCTGCAAAAAACAAGCTTGGGCCAGAAAAAATTGTGAAAATTGGCTAAGTCCTAGTCCTCGCAGCAGTCGGGACATGAGGGACATCGAGACGCGATCGGCCGAAAAGCCTCCAGGCGGCCCGCGAAGCAAAGGGACATCTGGGACAGAAGGACGCGGGACGCGAAAAGCCGAAAGCGGGCCGGCCAAGGAGAAGAAAATTGACTAACTAACCGCTTGCTATCTGGGACATTTGGGACATTCGAGGACGCAAGAGGACGCGAACCGCCTCGGTTCGGCCGAAAAGAGAACTTTGAAGAGTGACGGACAAATGGGAACAGGTACGCGAGGACGCGAAAGGACGCGAAAGGGCCAAGATGCGAAAATCCAAATGCGGACATGCAAAGGAAGCGGCCCGGTTCGGGTGGTTTGGAAGAATTTGTCCTGCATAAACTGGGGACATTTGGAACAAATGTACGCGAAAGGACGCGAACCGCCTGGGCTCACCCGAAAACAGGGAAATTTCGCATCAGATCGGGACAAAGTGGGACAAAGGGACGCGTGGGACGCGATAAATAAGGAGCCGAAGCCAATCAATCACGCCACGTGTCATCGGCAGATAAGGGACAAGGAAGCCCATTTCGGGTGGATCGAGGATTTTTGTCCCAAACAGCACTGGGACATCCGGGACAAAAAGACGCGAAGGGCGCGAAAAGCCGGCAGACCCGCGACCAATCAAATCACGACACGTGTCACAAGGGAGAAAGTCCAAAAGTCAAAGGGCGAGGTTTCAAGCACTGACCCGAGCCAATAAAAAGAGGACACGTGTCCAATGAAGTAGGGAAGGAGAGAGAATTACATGCATCCAATCAGCGCTTGACACGTGTCATCCAGGTGGCAGAGCGCGGAAAATTTCAAAACGTATTTTCACCTGTTTTGTGCCCTAAATCTTCAGATCGACATATCTTTCGATCCAGAGCTCGATTTGCACGTTCTTTATATCAACGGAAAGCTTGTGAAATTCTCTACATGATTTCAGGGTTAATCTTGAGTTTTGGTGTAGTCTAGAGAGAGAAAATTGAGAAACGGCTCTGACGCGTGTTCATGGCCAGAAGTGACATTCCAACGACTAGATTTAATGCAGAATGGGTCGCATTCTCCTGTAATCCGGTCAAAATGATAGGTATGGGTTTGTAAGGTCCCCCATGCCATTTTAATGCATCTGACCAAGGAGGGATGGGCTCTCATGTTTTTGTACGTTTGTGTCTCCTGGGCTCGACCCATGCATGTAAAAGCCAGTTTTTGGCTCATTTCTAAAGGGGGAACATTTTTTGGGCATAAAGCAGAGTTCTTCTTTCACCTCCAGCAAGTGATTGATACAAGAATCAGACCTCTCCAAAGGATTGTAATAGTTTTTACCTCTCTGAGGTTGTAATGCAGTGATTTTGACACTGGAAATGATAATGCAAGCTTTGTGAATGGTTTTCAGTCCTTTGTTTGTATTATTTGCTTCATTTCAAATCCTAAATTATATCTTATCAGTCTGTGTATGTTTTATGTTGTAAACTTTGGTCTGTGTCTATTTGCTTGACAGAAATGTTTCACCACTCCTTTTGGTGCATCACCACCTTTAGTTAGTTTCATATTTCTCATTGGATTCATTTGAATTTTTCCATGTAAATTCATATATTTTATGGCCAAAATTCATTAAGAATTGACTCTGGGGCAAAGGAAACATTCTAAGAAGTAAAATAGAGGTGCAAACCATGCTCTGAAGCCCCACTTGGGCGCACTAGCGCACTTTTGGTGTCCCTTTACACCCTTGGTGGAGTTTTGAGGTGCGATTATACCCCAAATTTCTCCCTTTCCTATTGATTGAAATTTTGTAAGTTAAAATCTTAAGAAAGGAAAAAGTGGATGTGGTGATTTAAGTAATTGTCTTAACTTGAAGGTGGGCCCCATTCCCCCGAAAACACATTTATGAAACCCATTTGTACATTGGCCACACTTTTGAGGTGAAATTTAACCCCAAAGTGTTACCTCTTCCTATTGGTTGGGATCTTTTATGTGGTGCATGTCAAGTCATGGAGCAAACATGAGAAAAGCTCCCACATGAGCATGTGCATGCCATTTCATCTCTCCATCCTCATCCCATGGAAAAATTTCCTCCCTTGATTGCACCCAAAGTTCACTTTTGAGGTTTCATTTCACCCCAAAAATTTACCCAAGTGCAAGGAGGATTCCATTTCCCCGACACTCTTCCACTCTCCCACTTTCCCATTTCATCCCCCTTTTTCACTTCCACCATATAAAATCACTCACCCTTGCTCACACTTCACTAAAATATCTGAAAAATCATAAAGAATGTAAATTAATCCATTAAATTTGTTTTGAAGTTTGTTCATCATCTCAAAACATTAAAAAAATTCCCTTTGTGCCTTAGTTGTCAAAATTTTGTTTTCCTCATAATGTTTGTTTCCATGCTTTGTTTTCCTCCAAAATTTGACCATCCCTTCCTCTCAAAAACACCTTTAAGATGAATGTAAGATGGATTCCATTGATGGAATTAATTTTTTTACATCCACGTGAAGTTTCCATCCATAAATAATGTTTTCTCAAATCTACAAAAATTTAGCAAGCCAAGTTTCACAAAATTGGAGCAAAGCATTCCAACGTAAAATATAAATTTTTGAGATCACTTGTCACTCCAATCTGAAACTCGGAAGAAAAATTTATATTTTTAGTAAGTATCTACCAGGTATCCTACTAAAAATAGTAATTATGAGAAATAGTTGGTTTCAGGTACCTCGGTTCATTCCTCCAAGATCAAAACACTTAAAATGACAAATTGATAAAATTTCTAAAAATAGACACCCATGTATGACTTAATAAAAATAGTAAGTGTTCAAAATGAGATCAAAATGGTCACACATGTTCTTAACCTTCATGTATCAATGATCCTAGCCTTCATAAATTCCAATTTATCGGTTTATCGAGTAAATTCCCGCATTTCCGGATGTGGTAAGCATAATGTGTCTCAAAGTGAATCTGTTAAATTTAGAAACATGATGTGAAATGAACCTCATGGAAATGTGGCAGAAATGATTCTCTCAAAATGTGTCATTTAGAGTAAATGGTCATTTGTTTCAAATCACAAGGCTATTTTTAGTCCTGTGCACCATACTATGACCAAGTTTTAAGAATATATCCGTAAACAATAGTCTAATTTTTGACAATCATCATTTTCGAGAGGTAATTCTCAACATTTTCAAATCTCCACCTATCACTATCTGGTGATTGTCTCTCTATATATTTCCTCACAGGAATGGTAAGGAAAAATTCATGCTTACGGAGGATCGACAATTGAATTGTGGCGAGGAAAAATGGAGGCCCTCTCGGTTCCCAATTTTGGTCTCAAAGTGCATTTTGGTCTCAAAATGTTTCTCATCTCATCAGATGAGTTGATCAAAATACGTAAGAATTATACATTCAATCTCTTACCTTCACCCATCTCGGGGTAATAAGGTTTTTGTCTTGCATTTCATTATTGACCATGTTTCCCAGAGCCTTTAGAAAGATCATCATGGTTGTATTGTGTAGACAATTGTTTCAACTTCTCATCAAGTGCAAAAGGGTCAGAAAGGAATGAAAATATTTCATGGATTGGAAGGGTTGCTTCAAGTGAAAGGGGTCATTCTTCATTGATATTAGTGGTCCATTCATCAAGTACTTCTCACTTATTCTCTCAGTGTACTTGACAGAGTTATAAAAGTTCATCATTATAAGAGGCTTCTCACAATGTAGAAGAGGTCAAAGATAAAGAGTTCATCACTGCATTGGAGCATTTCAATGGTTCATCACAGGAGTGGATATTATTCATGATTGAAGCTTCTTCATCCTTATTCATTTGAGCTTGGAACTTCTCCTCTCTCTCTTATTTTCTCTCTTCTTCTCTCTTTCTCTCTCTAGAATTCTATTTCTTTGTTGAGGAAAAAATTTTGTAAAAAGTGACTTAAGTCACTTAAAGTTTCTATTTCTTCATTGAGGATTGCACTTTAAGTTGAAAAGTCACATGGGAATGCGAAGAGCCACTAGATTTGGCTATATATTGTAATGCTCTCTCCATTCCTAGGGGTTATATTTTCTTGGTTGATAGCTCCCATTGTCTTACTACAAGCAAGAAACTATAATTATTCTATTTCCTTGTCTTATGTTTTCCTCTCCATCTCAACTCCTACTCCAATAGAGCTTTGTAATCCTACACAACTAGGGAAAGAATGAATCTTTTGATGAATATAATGCAGTTAAAATTTGTGTTGATTATGTTGTTTGTCTTTCTTTGCATATTGGTGTCTTCTCATTGTTAACTTGGAAGTATTTTGGTTTATGTCAATAAAATTATCTTTTAATGTATTAAATAAAATCCCCTTCTCACTTTCTCCCCTCTTTCCCGATACACACCTTTCCTCCATCTCCTTTTTGCACACGGGTTTAGTGGAGTATTCTATGTGATCCCCGGTTGAAAGGCCACCCCGATGATTATAGTAGTGTACATATTTCCCTATTTTCAATAAATTGATATGCCCCATTTCTAAACAGAGGGACCTAGTCCTAGAGCGTTGGTGAAAGCCCCTAATTTTCCCTTGTGACAAATTATTTCACCAAAAGGAACATACGCTTTTTTGCCTTGATGTATGACTTTTACTTCACTTATTTGAGCACATGTATCATGCATAACATTTGTATAACAGTTCTTTTCAATAGCCTTAGGACTATATTGATCATGATGTATAAAGACATTATGGGTTTTAAAATAATCCTTTCTATGTGTTATCCCATCCTTAAGAAATTTTAATTTAGTACTCAACTTGAAAGCTGGGCTTGAAAATCATGTTGTAATTTTATGAAAGATGTCATCATTATTAATATAAATGTTTGAAATATGTCTCAAAATAAAATCCATACAGGAAGGATTCGTATTGATAATGAGCTTTATTTTTTGGAATACTTCCAAAAAAATATGTTTGCATGTGCTATAACATCAAAACAAATCATATAAGGAAACTTGGTAATTTGTAGTATGGGCCATGATGGCAGAAAAATAATAAGAATCAACACATTGAAGGCCGACATTAGAGAGACCATACAAGATAATATCGAAAAGGGATGTTTTAGTTAAAAGTGATTGTTTTCAAATTATTAAAATGACCATATATGAAAATAATAAATGAAATTAATGAAGAGGTATTTTTGAATCTAATTATGTCTAATAAAAACATCTAAGTAATTTGCACAAAAGTGTATATTTTGTTGATTATGCCTAATTACTAAAAATAGTAATTTTAAATTTCCAAAAATTGTGCTAATAATTAAGGAAAAAGAGGTTTTGTTAAATATATAAAACTAAAGAAAAACCTCAAATGAAATTTAATATAGAGATTGTTGACCAAAATTAACTCACGCTTCATTTTGGGCAACTAACATGTATTTTCCTTTGAGTACTTTAAAATATGTTTTTTTCATATATTTTAAGTACTTAGGGTCCTGAAACATCTTCATTAGATAAGAAATTTCTCCCTCTTTTCGGAAAAATAAAAAACTCCTAAATTTGCATATTTTTCAAGTTATGGGATTTTAATTTTTTTGTAGTTTCACGGTGGTGTAAGTTCAATTTTCGGCCCAATGAGTAAATTACAAAGTGGCGGTCAACATGTAAATTGAAAATAGATCCTTGACCTTTATAACCAATGAGGAGATGCCATGTTTCAAGGTTCAAGGTGGGTACATGGCGGCATTTAAAAATTCCACAAGACATTCAAATGCTTGTCAAATTTGGCTACCAAATGTTCAAGGAAAGGAAAAGGACATGCGATGGGTGGAGGCAAATAAAGCTGTTAAGATCAATGGCTAGAGGTAGACACATGGAAAAATTACATCACACTTAGAGCGAGATGGACTCCCGTGGAAGTCAAGTCCATGGAATGAATGAAATTTACCAAAAATTTTAAGTGCACCAAAGGTAGAAGTTACGACGCGATGGTAAAGCTAATCATTTGCAAGCACGAAGCGAGAGACTGAAATTTTGAGAAGCGTGGAGATTTTTCATTGGCTTAAGTTTCATGGTTGTTTAGGTAGGGGCTATCAAATAGAGTGACATGAAAAGTAGCATGGATATTTCTATTAGATCGTGCTTGGAGTGGTTAGTCAAAGTTAGTAAGAAATTCGACATTGTGAGGAGCATGGAGCTTTCTCATTGGCTCACGTTTCACGGATGTCAGTCATGAAAACAAGAGATATATGACATGAGAAATAGGTGGAGCCTTCCCATTAGCTTATGCTTTGTGGTGGTAAGTACAAACAAAGGACAAATTGACACTACAAAGAAGTGTGGAAATTTCATATTGGCTCGTAATTCTAAAGAAGCAGACCCGCTCGTAGGGACAAAGGAATGAAAAGAAAAGAAAAGAAGTAGATCCCGATATCGTGAGCGAATCAAAGTCAAACACATGAAAAGGAGAAATTACTACACTCGTTGGAAGAGGAAATCCCCGAGCTAATCAAAGGCTACCACATGTCACATTCACGTGCTTCTCGATAGGAAAATCTTCAAATGACCATATATTTTGCTCCAGAGCTCCAAATTGGACAAAATTTATGTCGTTGAAAATATCTCCTTGAGCCCCTCAATTTGATACAATAAAATTCAATTTTTGATGGCATTTGGTGGGTTAAAAATGAGAAAATTGTTCTAGGTATTGAAAATATAATTATAGGTAGCTCAACCACCGAAATTGATGAAAAAAGCGATGCTCAATATCTTCTGCGCACGACATAATGGATGTAAGTATGGCATATTTGCAGGGGTGACCATGTGCTTTGCAGATGGATTTAATGCATGTTGTTGGTGGGTGGAAGGAGAAATTCAAGTTTCCCTCCAATTTCCCTTCTCTTTCTCTCCAATTTCTATATGTTATAAAAATAATTGCTCATTTGTTGTTGGATACTTTGGGAATGCAAGTGCATTAGTGAAAAGTGTTGCACAAGTGTTTTTGAGCTATAAGCCTTGGATTGTAATCCTGTAATGAATTCAAACCTTCTTCCTCCATTGTAATGATATGTGCATCATTTTAAATCAATAATATCACTTTTTTGTGGCTCTATTCTTCATTAGCTAGTGATTAATTGAATTTCCTTACCTTTTCATTCACTTTTAGATGTGATTTGTGTGTTTCATCATATGACAGGGTTTATTTCTATTGTGCATTGTGTGAAAATGGAAGTTTAGATATTGCTCTGGGAATGTGGCTACCGTTTCTACCGTTGCCATCATTGTTTTGTTCCATTTTCTCTCTTTCAAAAGTATCTTTACCCTTATTTCTGGTGCTATCACCTCCTTAGTTTAGTATTTTCATTTTATGCACTTTCCTTCCTCCCTGGTCTCTTGGAATCATAGATTAGTGTTAGGTAGCTACATTTCCCTTCTTAGGAGTAGTTTAGCAAAAGTAGGAATAAGTAGATGAAGCTGAACTTCTCTCGGATGTCTTTCTCAATTTGCAAGTCCCACAACTTGGAGACAATCCCATGTTGCCTCAAAATCCTAGGTTGTCTATGACTCGGGGTAGGGTGCAATTTTGAGCTCCAACAATTTTGGCCTACCCGGTGGGACAAGAGGTTAATATTTCCATTTTTTCCAAGTTTGGGTGTGTATCTTGGTAAAATTTTAGCCTTTGGAGGCTTATTGCAACACATATGGTGACTCCAAGCATCAAATCAAATAGTTTCAGTAGTTAGAGTGCCTCACATTGATGAGATGAATTGAGACGAGGTCTAGAAAAACAAAAGGAGTTTTTGAGTACCTATAACTATCACCAGGTAGAAGAAGAAGAGACAAAACATTTCAGAGATCACCTTCACTACCAAATCTAACTATTTCCACAACACCTCCAGGTAGGCCCTTCTTACAGTCTACTAGATTTCTAAGACCTATTATTATGACAACACAACAAGAGAATCAACCATTTGTTAACTTTATTGGTAGTAGTCCTCTTGCTCTCAATGCACAACATGACATTCCAACATATGCACTTAAAAGTATCCCTTTCTTCACTAGGAAAATCATACCACTCCAACTGACCATATTCAAGATATTTCCAATGTTTTTGCTATTCATAAAATTGTTGAACAAGATGTGGTTATTAAGTTGTTAGCTTCTTCATTCAAGGGAAGATCTCTTCAATGGTTTAGGAGTTTAGGAGTAGGAACAATTAATAATTAGAAGGAACTTGGAAAAACCATTTACAATCAATTCGGGAAAAAGGAAGATAAGCTCTCCTTTTTAGAGTACTGAAAACTACAAAGAGGGATCCTAATGAGCTTATGATAGACTTTAATTTCATATTTATGAAGACATGGGACAAAATTCCAGCCCTGAGTAAGACCAAATCCAGAAGGTGTTCTTTTTACTTTTTAAGAACATTAAATTTTGATATTGATGTAATGATTCAGTCTATAGGGGGTGCAATCTTTCATGTATCATATGCATTAGCCATTAGGGCAGAATTTTTTTGATACAAGCCAGGAAACTAGCTCCTAGACCACCCATGCCCTTGTACCCTAAATTTCCTCAAGTTTCTCGACTCTCTATTGCTCCTATTCTTGAAAAACAATCACAATTTGCCCCTTCCACATCCTATTCTCCTCAAAAATAAAAGGAGGATGATGAAATGAAGACCTTGATTAGAAATATATCTAACAAGGTCATATCCTTGGAAAAAAACAAGCCCAAGCTTATAGGAATTATTCTAACTAAGGGAAATCTTCTAACCAAGGATTTAATCAAGGTAACCGGTCCTAGATAAACCAATATTCTAATCAAAGGTATGGGAAGAATCAATAAAATGATAGATGGAAAATTCAAAATGCACCTCTTCCACTAGCAATAGTTACTCCTACTCAGCCACTTCCTGTTATTAGTATAAGTCAAACAAAGGTTACTGATGTAAAAATCATAATTCAAGAAACAGAATGGTGCTTCCTTTGTAGGTAGCTACATAATTAATTGGTTTGTGCAAATGAATTACAAGCTCATGCCTTCATTGTTGGGTTGTGGAACTAGATTATTTCATAATGATCATGCATTACAAGTGGCTAGTTTACACAAGATGGCGATGTCGGTTGGTTAACCGCAATCTGTCAATAGATTAACCACTATAGGTCAACAGATTAACCACCATTGATCAACGGATGAACTATCATCGGTCAAGGTAACTGACATTGGTTACATGTGCATGAAATTTTATATTTAACTCAGGGAATTAGATCTAACTTTGTTATAAAGTTGATTTAAAGGTTGTAAATGCATATCTAAGTTGCCCTAAGTTTGTATATGCCTATATAAGCATGAAAGCTAGGGTTAGAAGGTTAATTAAGAGAAGGATTGAGTTAGATCCTTGATTCTCCTAGATTGAGAGGATGAAGAAGAAGAGAAAGAAAGAACAGGTTACATGAAGACAAAGCTTCCATGGAGAGAAGATGGATAGAAGGAAATAACGGTACATCTATGGAAGGTACATTTGAATGCTGAGAAGAGGGTAACATCTTCTGCTGTATTTCCTTTGTATAGTTATTGTCTCATTGTAATGGCTTACATAGTATACAAAAATGTATGGTTTCTTCTTGTAGATCCACATGTTGATGAGATCTTGTATTGTATATCCATGAGATCATGATGTATTGTTGATCCATGTAGATCTAGTCTTATATTGTTAGATCCACAGGTTGTTGTGAGATCTTGTATTCATAGATCTATGAGATCATGTTGTATTGTTGATCCATGTAGATCTATATATTGTAGAGGAGGTTGTCTTAATGTTTACACAGGTTGATGTAGTGATGGAGAGACAAACTTACTTCTTGGTGCACAGTCATGGTTGCACATTGGTAGACCCATGTGAGAGGTCTTGTTACAAATCCATAGAGAACTTGGTAGCAATTCAGAGATGCAGTAGTTCCTAGTTATGTGAGATCTACTGGTGGTGGTTTGGAGGCACGGTTGTAGTGCACTCATGGAGATATGTTTAGAGATCTGGAGGAGGAGATACTCTTTGAGAGATGCATTGTACTTTTGTGGGAAGAGTTGGTTTGTACTCTTGTTCATTATCTTTGTTTTGATGGATTATTCTAGTTTATATTCCATTCCATTTACGTCAACATTCATGATTTAGAATTCTTCCAATTAGTAGGAATCATTTATGGAAGCAACCAATCCTCACGAGGAAGGAGCCTAAGAGGTAAATCAACACACCAATCTCATGTTCTTTGGAGATGATGATTTCTATGAAATAAATCAAGAAGTAGAAAGTTCTAGAAGACCTCAAACTAATGTTGCTGATAATAAAAGGTATAAGAAAATAATGTTGAAGTCTCAATCTTCATCTTCTCCTAATCAAGGTAACACTTTTAACAAGGAGAAGAAACTTGGCACAAATTCAAATAAGAGCAAGTTGTCTAGGTCCTAATAAATCTATTTTAGGTAAGGGAGTTGTACCTTAACCAAACATGCCTATCCCTACATTGCAAACAATGAAGGAAGGACAATATTGTACCAAAATGTAGAAATCCACGTGCTTTCCTTTCAATATTTTTGAGCAAATGAAAAAGAAAAATGTCAACGTAACAATGTGGGATGTTTTGGCTATTCCATCAAAAAGGGTTCTTCTATGTGAAGCTCTTAAAAAAATTTCCCAAGCTGATCTAGTAGTGGAAATGACCCATGTTGTTGTCAATTTATGCCAAGAAAAGGAATAACAAGTAAATAAAGTTGTAAATACTCCACCCTTCTATATGAAATTTATTGTCGAAAAACATCTAGTTCATAATTGCATGATTGATTTAGGGGCTAGTACTTTGGTAATGCCAAAAATATTTTTGATATCCTAGGTCTTAAGTACAACCTTATTTCTAAAGGTGTTATCTAACTTGTTGGCTCAACCGTTGGTGTCCTAGGAGTAATAAAATATCTTGAATTAACTCTTTATGTTTTCCCAAGTCTCACCATAACTCATGACATATCAGTAATTGACTTGCCTCCCATGTTTTCTATTTTCTTGTCAAGAAATTTTACTGCCAAAGTGGGCACCTAATTATCTTCATATTAGACTCATATGCTCTTAAGAAATATTTACGATACAATATTTTTCATACAGGCTGAGCCCATATTTTCCTACCATATCAAGTCTTATAATCCTTTGCCTCCCAAAAAAAATTTCCTAATACACAGAGAATGTGAACAAGAGTCATTTTAGAAGGGAAACCTATTCCTTCTCCTATTCCTAATATGATACTAGATGAATGGGCCAAACACTATGAGTTTGATCCTTATGACACAAATTTGGAAACTAGACTTGGAACCTACTGTATTCTTGAAGAAGAATCTAATTTACCTGCACCACTCAAGCAAGAAAAAGATAGTTCTTTTGGATTATGGAAGATTTTATTTGATGGTTCTAGAAGTAGAAATGGAGCTAGGGTAGGTGTTGTGCTAATTTCTCCAATAAATGAGAAGTTTTCTTTTCTCATAGATTGCAGTTTGCATGTTCTAACAACATAACAAAGTATGAGGAATTGGTATATGGTCTACAATTGTTGAAAAGAGAAAAATCAAAACCTTACAAATATTTGGAGATAATGAACTGATTGTCCACCAAGTGAGAGGGACATGTTCCACAAAAATCTTTTAAAATATTATAAACATAGAGTTTAGGATCGTCTAGAGAGTTTTGATGCTCTTAATCTACAAGTGGTGCCTAGAAAGTTGAACAAGGAAGCAATTAGATGGCAAACCATTGGTTCTAAATTCTCACATGTTGAAGATCTTGTTAAAGGAAATGGGCAAAACATCAAGGTAGTGGTTAGACCCTCCATTCCAAAAAATGAAACCAACTAGCAATTTTTTGACAATGATGAGAAAATTGTGCAATTCATCCAAAATGAAGCTGAATTTTCTTCAAGAATGCAATCTAATTTACATGACAACTATGGTGATCAAATAATTCAACTAAAGACAAAAAATTTCCAAAAGGATTAGTCACCTTGGAGCATATTTTCAGTCTTGATGATGAATTCAGAGGTGAAGGGAGAATATAACATAAAAAGGCAAGAAGGCTATTAACTAATCACAATTGTACAAGGAAAGGAGATTCTACTGGAAAGGTATGTGATGAAAATGAGAAGCATGATTTTATCTCCTTGTGCCAAAAATTTAGTGATATATTTTCATGGGATTATGAAGATATAAAAGGGTTTAATCTAGATATTGTCCAACATTCCATTGATATTGATCCTAATGTAAAGCAATTAGGAAAAAATAGAGCCATTTAACCCCAAGATAGAGCCCCTTATGAGGAAGGAGTTATCCAAACTAATTGAGGAAAAATATTTTTCCTATCAAGTACACTACATGGGTGGAAATTCTCTTCCCGTAAGGAAGAAGAAGAAAAAAAATTAGACTTTGTGTTGGTTTCAAATATTTAAACAAAGCCTCTTTGAAAGATCACTATCCTCTACCTTCCATGGAAAAATTTTGTAGACAATGTAGGAGTTAAAAGGTTTTCTATTCTTGATGGATACTCAAGCTTTAATAGATCATTGTTTGGGAGGAGGATCGATATAAGACTGCATTTACAACCAAATGGGGAACATATGCTTATCGAAGATGCCCTTTGGTTTGTCAAATATAAGTTCCACATTCCAAAGAGCAATGGACATTGCTTTCAAGGGGTATATTAATGAATTCATCCTTGTCTATATTGATGACATTACCATTTTCTCAAAGTAGAGTAAGGATCATATCAACCATCTTGAAAAGGTATTTGAGAGATGTAGGGAATATGGGGTGTCTCTTAATCCCAAGAAATGTAACTTTGCATTCCTTAGGGGTAAGATTTTGGGACATATTGTTTCAAAGGATGGTATTTCCATTGATCCAAAAATAATTTTAGCCATCTTGTCTCTCTCCTTGCCAGCTAAAAAAATCTTTGTAGTCATTCCTTAGAAAAATTAACTTTGTTAGGAGATTTATTCCTAACTTTGTAGGTTTGGTGAGGCTTATTACTCTTATGCTCAAGAATGATTCAGTTTTCAAATGGACAATAGAAGGGAAAGAGAGTTTTGACAAGATAAAACAAGATATTGCTCAAGCTCCTACACTTATCAATCCTAACTATGCTAAGGATTTTATTCTATATGCATATGGAGATGAATCTAGTATTGCTTTACTGTTTTACTCAGCAAAATGATCAAGGAATGGAACAACTAGTGGCCTTCTTCAATCAAACACTAAAGGATTATGAATTAAAGTACAACCACATTAAAAAGTAGGTATTTTCCATCATGAGAGCTCTAAATAAATTCAAGAGTATGCTTTCCACTAATCACATCAAAGTTTTAGTCTCACATTCCAATGTGAGAGACTTCATCATGGGAGCAAAAATAAATAAGAAAAGAGATGGATGGGTGACCAAAATCATGGAATATGATGTGACTATTAAGGTCACAAAACTAGTAAGATGTAGAGAAATTTGTGAGAAGTTAGCTTTGGATGCTCAAGATCACTAAATACCTCCTTCATAAATGAAAAACTTCCACATAATGTTGAATTTTTGTAGGGTGAAGAAGATGTAATCAATGATTATAGTGGATTATTGATATGACTAGATTCATGTCTATTGGTGCATACCCTCTTGGTCTAAACAAAATGAAAAGAAGACATATAAGGCTGCAATCTATTCCTTATACATTAATTGGTGGCATTTTGTTTAAGAGAAATATTGATGGATTTTTTCTCAGGTGCATTGAAGGTGGGCATTATGACAAGGTTTTGTGAATTCCATGATGGTTTCTCTGATGGGATTTTTTCAGCCAAGGCCACAACAATGAAAATCATTAAGGAATGTTACTTTTGGCCCACATTATTTTTGATTCTCACAAATGGGTTAGGAAATGCAAAGAATGTGCCTTTTTCACTAGTAAAAAGAGGTTGGTTGCCCTTCCACTTCATCCAATTCAAGCAGATCAACCATTTTCTCAATGGGGTCTTGATTTCATTGGCATGATCAACCCTCCATTAAGTTCTAGTCACAAATGGGTCTTGATGACAACAAATTACTTTTACCAGTGGGGACCAAGGTTGTGCCATTAAAGGAACAATCGAGTCGATTATACTTGACTTCCTTAAAGACATTGTGACAAGGTTTGGTATCCCTCAAAATATCATTTTTGATAATGTAAAAGATTTCTTAGGATCTAAAATTTCTAGTTGGGCTCTTGAACTTGGTATTTATTTGAAGAATTCTTCCAACTATTACCCTCAAGGTAATGGCTTGGTAGAATCCACTAACAAGAACCTAATTAGGATCATGAAGAGAACAATGGATGTCAATCAAAGATAGTGACATACCAAGGTGAGGAATGCTCTTTGGGCTGATAGGATCATAATGAAGAAGGAAATTGACACTTCCCCTTACAAGATTGTCTATGGAAAAGAATCTAGGATTCCTTTGTCACTTGAATTTCCTTCACTTGAATTGGCCCAACAGTTGGAATTTGAAGGGGAAAAATCAAAGAGAAATTAGAATGGAAGAACTGGTGGAACTTGAAGAACTAAGGAATTCTTCCATAATCAGATTAGAGTAACATCAAAAATCAACCAAGTAGTTGTTTGATAAAAAGGCTAGGTTTCAAATGTTTAAGGTTGGTGATTTGGTCTTGAAATGGGATGTTGATAGAGATAAACTAGGGAGACACTCCAAGTTTGATGTAATATGGAGTGGGCCATATATCATTACTACTGCTTAAGGAAGCTAACTCTTTTGAGTTGTTTGACCTTGATGGAGATGCATTACAAATCCCAATCAATGGGATTTATCTCAAACATTCCCATTAAGTTGTTTTATTACATCTTGTACATAGTAGTTTAATTTTCAATTCCTCTAAGTGCTTTCAACACATTGTCTTTTTGGTAGTATAGTTTCCTTTCCCTAAGTTCTTTGCATAATTTTGTTGCTTTCCTTTTCTGGTTTTTTTGTGTTGAGAAGAGTTTTAAGGTGTTAAAGATAAGCTATATTTCTTGATGGAGACAAATGCAGAACAACTAAAATTATATTTTTGGACAAGTATTCATGGTTCATTCATTCAACCAAATAGATTAGAATTCAAGATCAAAGTGATATGCATTTGAGTTGGGGACTGCTACTTTATTTTTCAATTTCTTCATAACTTGCATTGGAGATAAAGTGAAATTTTAGAGTTAACAATTTTCCATCCTCATAAAACATAACTTAGAATTTTTTATGATGAGATGGTCAATTTGAGCTTCAAGACAAGTTTTAGGTGGATTGAGGGTGAGTTTCAAGTTTGGATCAATTTTCATAGTTACCGGTTTAAATCCATGCCCAACAGATGCTTCAAGGCCATGGATAAACTCATCTAATAGGAAGATGTTCCCTATGAGTCATAAAATGTTGACCAAAATGAGCTTACACTTCATTTTGGGCAACTGACATTATTTTTCCTTTGAGTACTTTAAAATCTAGTTTTTCATATATTTTAAGTACTTAGGGATCCCTAAAGCATATCCCTTAGATAAGAAATTTGTCCCTCTTTCCGAAAATATAAAAATTCCTTATAATTCTGCATATTTTGCAATTTATGCAATTTAGAAGGTTTTTATAGTTTTGTAGTGGTGCAAGTTCAATTTTTAGGTCTACAAAAGTAAATTACAAAGTGTCGATCAACGTACAAATTGCAAATAGATCCCCGACCTCAATAACAAGGAGGGGCTGCCATGTTGCAAGGTTGAAAGGTGGGTACATGGTGACATTTCAAAATACCGTAGGATGTTCAAATGTCCGTTAAATTTGGATGCCAAATTTTAAGGCAAGTCAAAGGACACACGATGGGTGGAAGAAATGAAAGATGGCATAAGATCAATGACTAGAGGTAGACACATGGTGGCATTCCATAACACTTCAGCATATGGTCTCCTATGGACATTAAGTCCATGGAATGAGTATAATTTAGTAAAAATTCCAAGTTCACCCATGGTATAAGTTGAATGTGAAGGAAAAGCCAATCGGAGGCAAGCACGAAGCGAGAGACTGAGATTTCCAAAAAGCATGGAGATTTTTCATTGGCTCATTTTCACGCTTCTCGAAAGGGTCTATTAAATAAACTAACATGCAAAGTAGTGTGGAGCTTTCCTATTGGCTCATGCTTTGCAGGTGGTCACTCAAAGTTAGTAAGAAAGTATCACATTGAGAGGAGCATGGAAATTTCTCATTGGCTCACATTTCACGGATGTTAGTCACGAAAGTAAGAGAGAAATGACATGAGACATACGTTGATCATTCTTATTGGCTTATGCTTCACGGTGGTTAGTTTAAAGCTATGGACAGTCTGAAATTGTGAAGAAGCGTCACAATTTTGTATTGGATTAATTTCTAAAGAAGTAGACCCACTCATAGGGATAAAGGAATGAAAAGAAAAGAATGGAAGTAAAGCTTGATATCATGTAAGCTAATCAAAGTTAAACACATGGAAAAGGTGAAAAATTTCCCACGTTGGCGGAGGAAATGCCCGAGATAATCAAAGGCTGCCTTGTGTCACATGCTTGTGCTTCCCGAAATACAAATCTTCAAATGATCATATCTTTATCTCCAGAGCTCCAAATTAGACAAAATTTATGTTGTTGAAATTGTAGACACCTAGATTTCGATCAAAGAAATCTTATTACTAACATTGCATTGACTATCTTCATCTCCTTTCACTCTATTTCAAATAATGACACTTCATTATTATCTAACTCTGCTTCTAACTCACTTAGGATGCCATTTTACGATAAGTTGATTGGTGATAATTCTCTTAATCAGCTAGTTTCATTGATTGAGTCTTCTATCTCGTATTTAATCAATGAACCTTATCATTGGTTATCTCTCACTTCCAACACTTCCAAAATCTAATCCAAATTCCTCCATAAACTCTCAGAAATATTCCTAAGCTTGTTTAGAGTCCCTAATTAATCCTAAAATGTTAATTAGCTCTAATCTAGTCAAAAAGGTACTTTGACTTCTAAAATGATCGATTTTGGATTGTTCATTTGTACCACATGAACTAGATGTCCAATATTTTCCAAACCAAAATCTATAAATAGAGGGTTCAACCCTCCCTTTCAACCTTTCACCTTATTGACATCTTGATCTTGATATCATATCACATCTCAGTACATAGCTTAAGAGCTCATTTTCATTATCTAAGCTAATAAGGCATTTGATCTTGATTCATCCACTATTAAAATAACTTCATCTTGCATATTTCTTCCCAATTGGGTTAGTAAGGGATAAAATAAACATGGTCTTGAAACCATCATTAGTGAGATCTCTTCATCTTTTTGGAGTAAACAACAAAACTACTTTGATTGTTTTAAATCTAAATAGGTTCACACATAGTGTAACAATATAAAGAGTAGAATAAAATTAACATGTTGCTTGTTTCATTTATAATGCATGCTTTTAAAGTTAATTTTATTAGCTCTTATCATGATGGTTATTGAGGGATTTGGTTCAAGCTTTTAGACTACTAGGTGTTAGTCTAAGTTAGATAGTTTCCCAAGTTTTTCACTAATACATATGGCATGCCCGGTGGGACTACCCCATAGTCCATTAGAAGTTGTTTAAATTTTGTCATTTACATGCTTTTTCTAACCATTTTTATGCTTTTTTAAGGGAAAACTAGTTTTATCCATGCATTTGGTAAACTTATATGTGTTAAATATCCCTTTAGCATAGGTATTTAATGGGTTTGTGTTAGAAAAGTAGTTAAAGGACTAATTTAGGACCTATTTACATTTTTAGATTTCGGTTTCGTCCTTTTTGGTGTTTTAGTCGGGGCCGTGCATACACGTAAAAAGGACTCATACTTGTTGGAAGGCCCATGTACATGTCAAAAAGGGTGTGTACATGAAAGTTGTGTTATTGACCACCCGCTAACCATCAATTAGATCACGCACTTATCCAAACCCATGTGCAAATGTTGAAAAGCCCGCGCACACATCATTCTAGACGCACATGCATAAATCCTCATTTTGTGTTATTTTGGATTTTTCTTGGGATGCACACACATCTTCTATGGTGCCCATACACTGAAAATCCCATGCACACATCATTCTAGATGTGCATGCATAAATACCCTTTATCATTTCCATAGACCCATGCACATACCCTAAAGGAGCACACATACATAAAACCCATGCGCATAAGATGAAAAGGGCGCACATGCATTCTCTGTCAAAATTTAATTTTTGTTATAGGTTGCATGATTTAATATTCTAGGTTTTTCTGACATTCTTGTAGGTTTTTAACAGTGTTTTGCAAGTTCTTGTTGATTATTTATTTTATACTAACTTGATTTGAGGTGTTTGCATTTGTTTTGATTTCTTATGCTTTCCAAACACTTCAATTAAGTTTCTAAATGGGAAAGAACTTCAAAGTTGGCTAAAAATAATTTTACTTCTTGCAATTTGATTAAGTATTTTCCATTTTACAAGTTTAGTGAGGTTTTGTGTTGCGTATGCTCTTTCCTTGTGTCTTAGGATGATCTTGGAAATCAGAAACAATGTGTTATCTCCTTTATATGATGTTTTGAAAACTTGGAAAATTACTAATCATTGTGTGTAGGAAAAAAATCTACTTGCAAAATAATTGAGATTAAAAAAATACTAACGTGTTTGATGTAGGTTGCCAAACGGTGTGTGAAAAAAACCACACTAAGTCTAAAAATATAAAAAACACACCACATTCAAGACACTATATCTGTAGGTTTAGAATAGGGTATGTTCCTATCTGCATAACTAGGACGTAACCCCTTTTATATAACACCTTAAGCTACTAAAAATGGGGTGGTTATAGAAACCCTAAAGTAGTCCACCACTGAGTAACCTCATGGATGAAATAGGAAGTTCCCGCTTACCCACTTGACTAGTGTTTTCATTTGTGAGTTAGCATCAAAATCATCTCCATTGTGACCCTAGTGAAAGATATGCATGAACATATTCATTTCTCATCATATTTGAAGGGGGTAAAGTAAATCCGAGATACTCCTAGACTAGTAAATGTAACTTTCTTGGAAAATCAAGCTCACAGAGGTGATTTGTGACAAATAGGGTTAAGAGAACCACCTAGGGAAGCCATATTATCTTGGAGCCAACTTATGCTAGTCCAAATCATTAAGTCAAGAGCCATCATGAAACACTAACTTCTTCGGAGTCAAAACCTTGTTTGACAAACAAGGGGAGAGTCCATCGAAGTTGGGGTCTAGTGATATTCATCACGAAGCTCACAACGTATCACTTTTTCTTAGTTCTTCACTTTCCCTAAGGCAAGGTGAAACTCTACCAAGTTATACTAGCTTGTTTCACCACCACTTGGTCTACTCCTTTGCATTCTTGTTGCCCATTTGGGACAAGGGAAGGCATGTTTTATGAGTGTTATCAATAGATTGTGTTCACCACTTTTATATCCATTTACGCTCATCCATGTTTACGGCTGAGTTGTTAAACATTTAAAGTGTGTGGGTACATTTTTACATCTTGATAGCCACTTGATCTTGATTTCAAGATCATCATCATAGTTAGGCTTGATTCATCTTTTTATCTCCCTTAGACGTATTACTTTGTTCACATTACATCGACACAATTACAATACTTACATTTTGTTCCTCATGAATGGGATCTAAGTGTCCACATTGTGGCATTGCGCTGCCCACATTTTAACAAATCCTTAGCATAATTACACTTAATTTTATTTCAAACATTATATCACCCTTGAAAGGTGTTGATTAAGTTGTTCATATACCATACCCATACTATTTTGGTGATAAGAACGTTTCTTTCTCTTGAAACTTGGTTAACATACCTTAGTAGTATTGTTGCATTGCTTATGTGTGTAATTTATACCTTTATAGACTTAGGTATTTTTGTTTCAAAACTTATCATAGTATCCTTTGATTGGGAGTCACATCTACCCCTTAATATTTACACCATGTTCATTTTGAACTTGACATAAATGTTGACATTGAGTTGATCATTTATCATTTACACAAACTATCATTGAAAACATTAGGTGTAACCATTTAGATTGCTTGATTGGTTTACTCATAGACTTGCATGATTGTTCCTTGTGTGTTAACAAACTCATATAATTATTCTAGGAAAATCTTGTTGGATTATCGAAATAGTGTCATTACGATGTATGTTTTCCTTAGATCTTCTTTGGAGAATCACACAAACATCCCCATATCTACCAAATGTCTAGTTGGATGTCATTATGCTTCCCTGAATCGACATGTCACTTCCTTCCCTTTGAAGGAGTTCCATCACACTATCTAGGTCTAGGCATTTGTACCTAAACGATGCCAACAATGATTGACTATCATGTGGTTCCTCACACTTACAACAATACAAAACCTAGGTTTAGGCATTCACATCAAAAGATTCCCATTACGACTAAACCTTGTTTGGTTCTTCATACTAGAGGGCCCGTTCGGGTACCCTATTCCCCACCTTCATCTCATAGTTGGTGGTCTGGTTTGGACACTTTTGATCCAAATTATTATTCAGATCCCCCACTCTTCTTATGATTCAGATCCAAACTATTATTTAGACTCCTCTCCATCTTTTAATGAATTTGATCCAAACTACTATTCAGATTCCTCTAAATCGACTCTTAAGTTTTGGTCCTCCATTTCTTTGTAGACCTCATTTCATCAGTCACCTCAACAAATTATTCCTCCTTTAAAGATTCATGCGACTCAAAGTTCTTTTAGAAAATCTTCCAAGTTGACTCCTACGTCACAATCTATGGAATTTAGACTCAATCCTAATAGTTTACCACACTATATCATCATATAGGTAAGTCCATTTCATCTTCTTCTACTCACGAGACATCTAACTCTAAGTCTACTTCATCTCACGAGTCATCTTTGTCTATCAATTAGAATCCAATCCCTATTCGTCCCTTGATCCCTTTTAACCATGTCTTACCATATCCTTATCAATTTTCTAAGATCGATGTTTACGTCCACAATGAAAAATTCATAAGAAACGATGTGCTAAGATATCTTTTTGACACACAATCCAATTCTTTTATGGACACAATAGGGTCAAGCCTTCCCCTTGTCTACATCATCACATATATTCTAAAACTTTCATGCATGTTGGACCCGTTTCTTCTAGTCAACCTCCTATGGTCGAAGAACAACAACCTCTACTAATCGATTTCTCTCATAATGAAGGAACAATTAGATTGCAAAAATATATCCCTCTAGAGGATTACAAAGAAGGGTTCTTTCTAGAACTCGATACGCTCGTGTATGGGGAGGAAGAAGTTGATTCCTTTTATCAGAATGTAGAGGAAGAACCTAAGGTCATGGAACTTGATTCTTCTATTATTTTTCCATCTTCACCTTCCTCTGATCATGATGAGATGCCAGGGTCTAACATTGATATGTGGGCTATCTTCTCATTATCCAATCATTCTTTATATATCACAATTCCTCAATCACAATCTCACCTTAGGTCTGCTCTTGGTAGCCCATCCTCATCTTCTCTTGGGCCACATCTTAGTAGCCCTCTATCATCTATTAGTGAATCCACTCCATGTAGCCCTTTATCTTCCATTCTTGGGCCACGTCCTAGTCACCCATCATCTTCTGCTATCCTTGGGCCACCACCTAGTAGCCCTCCATCTTCTATGTGTGGGTATCTACTAAATAGCTCACCATCTCCTATGAGTGGGTCTCCTCTAAGTAGCCCTCCATCTTCTATTTGTGGCTCACCACTAAGTAGCCCCTCATCTCCTATGCTTGGGTCACCTCTTGGTAACCCATTATCTTCTATTCTTGGACCATGTCCTACTAGTCCACTATCTTCTATTTATGGGACACCTTCAGGGTAGTCCTTCATCTTCTATCTATGGGACACCTCCTAGTAGCCCATTATCTT
Source organism: Taxus wallichiana var. yunnanensis (assembly GCA_018340775.1). Lineage (NCBI taxonomy): Eukaryota > Viridiplantae > Streptophyta > Pinopsida > Cupressales > Taxaceae > Taxus > Taxus wallichiana. The sequence goes on along the minus strand of CM031241.1, from coordinate 598,084,149 downwards.
CTATACTTGGGTCATGCCCTTGTAGCCCCCCTTTGTCTTCTATTTTTGGTTCATCTCTAGGTAGCCCTTGTTCTTCCATCTTGGGGCCACATCCTAGTAGCCTTTCATCTTCTATCTGTGGATCACCTCCTGGTAGCCCATCCTCTTCAATTCTTGGACCATATCCTTTTCATCCATCACATCATCCTTCTACCAATGACTGGGAAGACCCACCATCATCCATGCCTTTCCTATCATCACTCATAAACATCCACTTTCACCTCCCACTTCTCGGGATCAGACAAGTCATGTAGTCACTTATAAGAAATCAAACATTTTCATTATCAAGCTAAGATAAAAACTCCAAAGATATCCAAATATCTCCAACAACTCGAATAATATCAAAGTTGTAAATCAAACGCGATTCAAGAACACACACCAATGCAACCATCAAGTATGGCATAGAGTGCATAAACCTATGGATAGGGAACTCAAGCTCTCGCATGTGAAATCCATGTTTCAAGATAAATCACAATCATTTATTGAGTATGAGCTCACCACGATCATTGAGATAGGAGAGAATATGGCCCTTGATAAGAAAACATGCTTAATCTCCCTTATCAAGGAAATTACAAACATTATTGTTGGATCCTATCACATAGAGTGACTTTGTTAGTCCAAATTTCCTAAAACTATCAAAAATCTAAAAATCAAAATAATTACAAAAATACAAAAAGTGAGAAAACATAAAAAAAATCAAAGGAACAAAGATCAAACATTGCAATAAGGTATTACATACACATGGATGTTCTTTCTTCCCTTGCATTCCATTCCTCTACAATTCATCCACCATTTTCATCCCTTTAATGATATTTTTATTAGCTCATTCGCACGCATTTTGTGACGTTTATCTCTATGGTATCTATTTGACCTTGGTCTTTCATCACCTTAGTAAATTAAATAATGAATGAACTCTTAGAGATCCTATCACAATCAACATCTAATAAACTTGTTGTGAATAAATTTTGGATATGTTTATTGACACTAGCCAATGTTGTCATCATAGGCACTTCCACCTCCTTCCATCAAGCCATCGGTGGATCTTAACCCTTGTCAAATCAAGAGAGTTGAAATACATTTCAGAAAGAAAAAGAATCAATCAAATCAAAAAGCACAAAGCTAAAAGTAAAAGAAAATTGATATATAAATCTCTCTTAGGGTATTTCCAATATCTCTACCGGGGCTATGGATGCCTAATTGGTAGTAGAGAAATGTTGCGATTAGAATCAAATGCATCTCCATCGGGGCTATGGATTCCTAGTTGGTAGCAGCATTGTACGGCTCTCCTTCCACCCTTCATTCAAAATCACCTCTTAACATAAATCATTCATAAATATTGGCTAGGGTGTCATCACTTATTGTCTATCAAGTCTTCCCTCCAAGAGGTAATTAATTTCCACATGCACACACTGGATCTCTATGAGAAAACAAAATTAGTATGTTATCAAGTGTCTTACTTTAGACATTGTTAAGAATCTTACTTTAGTCCATATCTTGTCTCACAAATTATGCCTTTAGCTAATTACCTTTTCATCGTTAAATCCTCTAGATTCATTATCTATTTCCTTTAGTAAAATTCACTATTATTTTGCTTCATTCAGAACATCCATGTGTATAGGATATCATTTTTGTCATGTTTGAGGCCCTTTGTCCCTTGTTTCAATAAAGCAATCTTCTACTTCTTCCTATCATCGCTTCTGGGTTTAGCTTACACTGGGGCATCCTTGCTCCTTCCCAACATGTCATTGGTTTATGTTCATTATCATGATCGAACATATCCATAGTGCCTTGATCCTATCCTATGTTCATGAAGAGTTTTCCTTTGAATACTCCCACCTAATGCTTTGGGAAACTTTCACATCTTCACTTTCTCGTATGCGTGACATTCTACCCTTGTACATCCCATCTATCGTTGGGGGCATCCATGCTTCTTTGTCTTCCTATACATAGCTTCATAAAAAATCAAAATCACAAAAACATTCAAATATGTTTAATAAAACTTCTAAAAATTTAAAATCATCCTATAAAATGTTGCTCTTTGGTTCTCACATGTTCATATGCATGACTTGTAGATCATCTAGATCTACCCCCATTAATGAACTTTGTTTCCTTTCGCTATGTCTATACTTGGGGACACAACGAGTTACTTGGTATTGTTTTATAGTGCACGATTTCTTTTCATAGGACCCAAGTGTCCTTTGTTTGTCCCCTTACATGTATCCTTACCTGGGCACCATCATCAACACTTGTTATTAATTCACTTAGGTTGAATCAAACTTGATAACAAAAATATTACATTATGTTTCTTTGTTAGGTTAGATTGTTTACATTCTTGTATGTTTCTTTGTTAGGGAGTTAGATTTTTACTTTCTTGTATTGCATTACATTTTTAATGTTGCATAGAGTTGGTGTTTTTAGAAATGGACATTTGTTTATATATGGATTTTCATGTCATCCTACACTTTTGTTCATTCATTTTTAATAAGAACTGATGACATATATTCTAAGCAATATGATGAAAAAATAAGTTTTTTATATTGGTTGGATGTAAGCTATTTCCATTCTCTTATATTCATCTTAATCTCCTCTCATTTTCTTCTATCTAACACTATTCATCCAAAACACTTGGGGCAATGGGGATTACCTTCTATCCCCCTCCCCTTCACTTCTTCTATCCATTTCCTTCCTCTTTTCGATCGTCGATCGAATTCTTTCATCACCCCATCGACACTCGAGGGGCATCCTTCATTCTACTAATTTTTCTTCTCCCCCTTCAAAATTTTTTTTTGTAATGTCTACTATCTTTGGAGTGATGTTGCTTACACCACCCCAAAGAGGGGAAAATGTAGACACCTAGATTTCGATCAAAGCAATCTTATTACTAACATTACACTGAATATCTTCATCTCCTTTCACTCTATTTCAAATAATGACACTTCGTTATCTAAATCTGCTTCTAACTCACTCAGGATGCCATTTTACGACAAGTTGATTAGTGATAATTCTCTTAATCAGCTAGTTTCACATTGATTAAGTCTTCTATCTTGTATTTAATCAATGAACCTTATCATTGGTTATCTCCCACTTCCAAAACTTCCAAAATATAATCCAAATTCCTCCAAAACTCTTAAAAGCTTCCTAAGCTTGTTTAGAGTCCCTAATTAATCCTAAAAGGTTAATTAGCTCCTAATCTAGCAAAAAAGTACTTTGACTTCCAAAAAGATATATTTTGGCTTGTTCATTTGTCCCACATGCACTAGATTTCCAATATTTCCCAAACCAAAATATATAAATAGAGGGGTCACCCCTCCCTTTCAACCTTACACCTTATTGACATCTTGATCTTGATATCATATCACATCTTGACATAGCTTAAGAGCTCATTTGCATTAGCCAAGCTAATAAGGCATTTGATCTTGAGTCATCCACCATTAAAATAGCTTCATCTTGCATCTTTCCTCCCAATTGGGTTAGTAAGGGATAAACTAAGCATGGTCTTGAAACCATCATTAGTGAGATATCTTCATCCTTTTGGAGTAAACAACAAAACCACTTTGATTGTTTAGAATTTAAATAGGTTCACACATAGTTTAACAATCTAAAGAGTAGAATAAACTTAACATGTTGCTTGTTTCATTTATAATGCATGCTTTTAAAGTTAATTTTCTTAGCTCTTATCATGATGGTTATTGAGGGATTTGGTTCAAGATTTTAGACTACTAGGTGTTAGTCTAAGTTAGATAATTTCCCAAGTTTTTCATTGATACAAAAATATCTCCTCTTGAGCCCCTCAATTTGATACAACCAGATTCAAAATTTTATGGTGTTTTGTGGGAATTAATGAGAAAATTGTTCCGTATTGAAAACATAATCACAGGTAGTTCAACCACCAAAAATTGATGAAAAAACAATGCTCAATCTCTTCTTACACATAAAAATGGATGTAAGTATGGCCTTATAGGTGCCCATTCACTTTACAGGATGGTGCATGTTGTTAGTGGGTGGAAGGATGAATTTGAGTTTCCTCTCAATTTACCTTATCTTTCTCTCCAATTTCTATATATTGTATTTTTTTCTCATTTGTTGTTAAATACTTTGGAAATGTAAGGGCATCATTGAAAAGTGCTACACAAGTGTTCTTGAGTTACAATCCTTGAATTTTAATCGTAATGAATTCACACATTATTCCTCCATTGTAATGATTTTTGCATCATTTTGAATCAATAATATCACTTGTTTTATGGCTCTATTCAGCCTTAATCGGTGATTTATTGCATTTCCTTTCCTTTTCATTCACTTGCAGGTGTGCTTTATGTGTTTCTTCATATTAAATGGTTTATTTCTATTGTGAATTGTGTGAAAATGGAAGTTTAGATATCTTGCTTGACCGTGAATACAATTTTTTCCTCCCCATCATTGTTTCATTCCATTTTCTCTCTTTCAAAAGTATCTTTCCCTTTATTTCTGGTGCTATCACCTCCTTAGTTTAGGATTTTCATTTTTATGTACTTTCCTTCCTCCCGGTATCTTGGAATCATATATTAGTGCTAGGTAGATGAATTTACCTTCTGAGATTAGTTTCACAAGAGGAATAAGTAGTCCTTCTTTGGAGGTCTATCTCAATTTGCAAGTCCCACAACTCGGAGAGAGTCCCATGTTGCTTCAAAATCTCGAGTTGTATATGATTGGGGTACGATGAAATTTTGAGCTCTAAAAGAGACATTATGATTGAGATTTGTGATGAAAGGTGATTTGGCAATTAGAAGCCCTAGAAAGAGACCCAAAGGGTAGAACCGACCATGAGGCACTACAAAAATGGTGAAAACTAAATCTAGGGTAGGTGATAGATGAAAATTAGGTTTGGATTTAAATACAAAATGTAAAAATCAAACCTTAGGGAAACCAGGGTTTTAAATAAGGGAAAGAGACAATCGCAAGTTAGGTTCACCAAATGTTGACACCCTTTTTAAGATTTATAATATTATTATGGAATGTAAAAAAACTAAAAATAATGTAAGGTTTGATACTAAAGGTTATTATGATTAATTAATATCAAACATTAATCACACAATATCATAATAACATATTATTGTTATTTTTTTGATATTTAAATGCTTTTGACTGAGCTATGAACTAGAGGTTAGCAGTCCCCACCCAATACAAAAGATATAAATGCTTGGAAGACCATAGAAAAGAAACCCAAGCTCAAACGAAATGTCAAGAAATAAAATGAAACAACACACCTAAAATGCATCGAGTAGGAAACACTACAACAAAGGGACAACTCACCCCTCTCACATTACCACCCCAAACGGGGATCGTGCATGAGGGGCGAGAGAGGCACATAAACCCAAGTAAACACACGTAGACCATACATGCGAAAGAAGGTGCCATACAAACCGGGAAGCCCACACACGAAGAAAGCAACAAAACACAACCAAACTGACAACCCAAACCAACACATCATTGCTACAAGTGCAAGCCCAAAGTGGCTAGGGGTAAACCCAACCACCAATCCAAAAGGCCAAAAACAACACTATTAACACCGAGCACCCCACCACCAAAATTGACTTCCCACCAAAGAAAATTGACTTCCCACAACAACAAAGGTACCAAAACGAAACCCAAATAAAGACCAAAATAAAGAGAAAACCATGAACCACAAAGAACAAAGAAGGACAAGCCTGCATACTCTAGTTGTTGCAGCATAGAAAATGGTTAAACTAGAAGCGAGCCTAAAAAAAAGAGAATGCTTTCTAATGTGGCTCTTTGGGAACCAAGATTGACGATCCCTAAGAAGGAAGAAAGATACTAATCCAAAAACCCAAATTCAAACCAAGAAAGTAAAATGCTTCCACTTCCGAACACCCCTTCTTTCTCCAACCATATCTAATATAAAAACATGGAAAAAAGAACAAATGATCACCGATACCCATAACAGAATATCCAGGATCTAAAATGGGTCTCTAACCAAAAACGAAACACTAATCTTGATACACCTAGGCCACATGGGAGGGCCATCCAAAATCGTAGGACCTAAATAAAATAGATCTATCTGGGTAATAGGAGCATGAAGAAACTTCTAGACTCACCACAAGATCCTCCACTTTAGGAAGAAACCCGTGATCTACACAATCTCTTCGGTAGTGGCTCCAAAATCGTCTCATCCCGAGAACAATGGAAACAAGAATAAAAATAACAAAAAAGCCTTTAGATCCTCCACCGAAAAGGCTTAAGTGTGACAGGACCAGGAGCCTTCTTGAGGGCCAAGAATGCCTTCACATCCTGGCTGAGAAGGAACCCAACAAACCTCCGGGCTTCCTCAAAAATCCCTTTTTCCAGGCTAACCTCTAGTGGAACAGAACGAAACAATAACTCCTCCATACATCATTCCGCCAGACAATGGCTAAGGATATCGAGTTGGACCACTTCATTAAAATCTTTGCAGCCCCCACCGCACTACTCCATGTTCACCACTAGCTCTTGTTTCTTGTTCTATCCAAAACCTAGCTCTTCCATCAAACCCTCCTCCTCTACCCAATTTCATAATAACATATTATTATGTGTAATTAGTTTTCACAATATGCTAAAACCTCAAAATATAAGGAAGATATGTATTTAGATATATAGAGTGGTGTTGGAGAGATGTGAGTGCACAATGTTGGCACCCAAAATTGGTCACCTCATTTTGGGGCCTTAGAATTAACATTTTGAGATTGAATGGTGAAAAAAATACCATTTTCTGAATCCTTATGTTTTTAAACTCACCAAAAATGTCCATTTCTCTACACATTCAAGTTTCTTTTAAAAACTTGGAAGATTTTGAAGTGGTTTTGGCTCTCAAATGTCCACTTGACATTCAAACCATTAAAGTCCTTAGCTAAATAAAATGTCAATTTTAATCAAGCTAAAGAGTGGGCATGTGGGGTTCTCTCAACATTCAATACTTAGACACTTTAAATTTTTATGGTTGATTTGATTTTTATGGTTGGGGAATAATCCCACATTTTTGGGAAGAGGAGTGTCACTTGTAATATATGCGGGAGAACTTGGTTTATTAAGTGGAGTAACGGATCCAAGAGTTAAAACATTTTTAGTGAAATATATGTGTTTACTTGGGATGAAGTTATTTGAGGAAAATGTCACTTTCCCCAACCCTTTGAAATATCGGGAAAAAGTGACCAAGGAAAGAAGAACCTAAAAGCATGAAAGGTCTTGATTGGTACTATGTAGACTAATAAAATAAGTTTGTGGTCCTAAAGGTTCAATCCTATAGCACAAAGGAGGACATAAATCCAAAGAAACCAAAGGGAAAGGGATTATTCCATGTGGTGAAATCACTAAAAATTGGGTTCATGGATTGAGTAGGGTGGGTCATAAACCAAAAATTGGCTAAGGAATAAAGAGATAAGGATCCACGAATCTAAGAACAAATGAGGAAATGTTATGTGGAACTGATCATGGTTCATTAAATTTTATCAAGTTTGAGACAAATAGGGCTGAGGTTATTATGAACTTGAAGACACATGATTGGTCCATGTGGACCAACCATGGACTGTTGGATTCACGTGAACATAGAAATGAAAGTGAAAATGACCCTATGATCACGAGATCCCATGAGGAATTAATATGTCAAATTAAATGGTCTCATGGTTATCAATGACACCCCAATCCAAAACTAATCCCATAATGAATGAGAAGAGGACATATGGTAGAATCAACTCTAAGGCTAAATTTGAAGGCCCCATGGCCGTTAATTTTGTTAAACGATATGTGCAGTTTTGAATGGCCATAAATTTTGATTGGGAACTCCAAATCACATGAAAATGATACCATTGGAAATATTATCGAAGGGATACACATTGGGAAAAATTTGGGGCGAATTGGTGATGTATTTGTGACATAATTTTTGGTATCATTTCCCATCATTTTCTTCCTTTTGTCAAACCATTTATCCAAATTTATCATGTGTTGGGTCTCCCTTATTCCACATAAGAGTGTTGTGTTTCTCAAGAAGCATGAATGTGACCTTGAGATTTTAAATTGAATTCCAATTGGTTCCATGTGTAACTTGATTAATAATGGAGCCAATAATAAATTTTTATATGCTTGTTTCTCTCTTCTCATTGGCTCTCAATCTATGATTTTCCCTCTAATTCCATTATGGAATGTTCTCTCAATTATATAAATAGATGAAGAATGTGTTTCATCTAATTATATTCTAGCTTGGCCATTCTTGGTCTGGATATTTGATCCCTTTGGTAGTTTAGTTTGTAGGTGTTCATTTTAGCTTTGTTTTAGATTTTTAGAGAAGGAATGACTATAATCAATTCAAGGATATCATAATAAATATATGGGAGAGTAGCCATATTTGTTTTGTGATTCATGAATAATATAATGGATTAGAAAGGAAGCTATCATTTGAGGTATAAGTGTATTTATCAATTTTTTTGAGTCTCAATTTGGTAATCAAGTGCAGATGTTTAATGTGTAGCCACTAAAGCATTTAGTTATAAAATGCTTGTGAAATTATGGTTTTATTTGAACTAAATTTTTTAGTTAATGATATATTTTAGATTCGGAGTTATGGTGGTCTGATGGTTTATTAGATCTCATTATATGTGGTATAATGATTGTTTGATTTGTGGGGAGATGTAGCAATTTTGTAAATTGATGCAACTCTTGTGTTATCTCTGACTCCATCTCATATTTGTAGATTTGCCCAATGGACAAGGCACATATGAAGTTGGAATGATCAACCCCCTTTTTAAATAAAATATTATTGTACTACCTTCTTGAGACCTCTATTTATCTCAAACATCTTTAAAGGCCTCTCCATTATAAATCCATCTTTAGGTTTTGTTGGATGCATATAAGAACAAAAAAATTATGGATATCATCAAATATTTGTAATAGAAAATTCAGTCTCTGTGTTTTCTCCTATAAATTTGTGGCTATGTCACAAGTGACACTTAATTAGGTTTTTAGTCATGGAGCTTTAATATATAGACAAAAATCATGTGGGTTTAGGCTCATCTTGTGTTAAGAATTTCTAGGGTCTCTCCCCTTGGCCATGCGAGTAACTAGGAAAAATAGAGAAGTGCCCCCTTTATCATATTATCGAACTTGAATCCATTCACAGATTGTCAAGATATCCCATTTTCTACAAATGACTCATCCTTCAGACTATCTTCACAAAATTCAATGGTAGAACAAATTTGGGAGCCAAAAATTGGCACCATTATCATAGATATGCCAATTTTGTTTTAGTTGGCATGCCTTGGTTTCATTTTTAGATCTACAATTTCTTTCGCTTTCAATTATTATAAATTTTGCATAAAGAATCTAGATCTTATTTATCCTTTGAAGTGGTGACTCCTTATGGATATTTAGACCTACATGCTTCATTATTTATTTTGGTTTTTAAACATCTAGTCGTTGGTTTATTTTCTAAATTTTTACAAAAGAGTTCAAAATTGACGCTCTCTCATTTTTCCTAGTGAATCCTTCTTGTGATTTGTTCTGGATATTTATATTGAATTAGATCGGTGGCTTTAAGACTTGTTGGTTACATCATATGTGTATATGAAGAATGGAAATCTATGGTTTGGCTTCTTGTGCTTAGTTTTCTCGGTGGTTTAGGTGACACTTATGCCTATTTAGTTCGTGTATTTTTATTTATGAGTTAAGATTATTATGTGCAATATTTTAGTATTTATAGGTTCTCATTATGCTTCAAATAAAACTATACATAAACTCTCATTTATTGGTTAGAGATATTATCCTGTTAATATATACTATGTCCATGATTTCTTAACATATTTCCTAAAATCTATTAGAGAATTTTTACCCAAGTTTAATGAAAATCACAAACTTAAGGGAGAAAAACATTTGAAATCCTTTATTAACTTGATTGAAAATTTCTAGATTATGATTGAACAAAATATGAATTTTTATATAAACCCTAATTACGAGTCACGCATGATAAATAAATGATAAAGTACAGATTTGACACAAGTAATAAGCAAGATAAATATGAATACGTAAGTGTAAGAGAGGGAAATAGTGACTTAGCTGATTCATGCTATCCATGAACTAATCTAGACTAGAAAAATGATGAAAAGGAAAGTCGATGTCTCAACTAATTACAGAAATTATAGAATTGTCGGATAAGCTTAGACTAGGGTGCTTGGACTAGGGTGAGGGTGCCTAGGTGTTAGAGACCTCTACTAGGATCCTATGATCAGTATAAGGGCTAAAAACCTGATTTTTCCAGTGTCACAAGATTATCACTGATAGTCGATGTTGGTCACCTGTATGTCACACTTTGATCGTAGAATTCGCTTGCATATTTCAAAGAGATATTGAAATACAAAACCTCAAACTACATCAAATGCTAAAAATAAAATATGCAATATGGAGATTCATATCTGACCTCAATAGTCACTCGATTGAGTAAACTTGCAGACCGAGCATTGTACTACATCTCAAAATCCATGTAGCTCTTATGAGTATGTGATAGAATCATGCACTAGGAATCCTCTTGTACAAGTGCACATGATAACAAGTGATAGATAGATGTAATAATATAAATAGATGTGTGGATGAAAAAATTAACTTCCCCTCCTATGCATGTATGCTAAAAATGAATTCATTTTACCTTGAGTGGATGCTAGAGAAATGCCTTCAATGCTCTTAGATGATTTTGGATGAAACCTTAGGTGATGATAATAGATGCTTAGAGCTTGGTCCTTTATTTTGGTCACATAGATTTGTATTTATATGATTCCCTTGGTTAAATTTTGTAATTGATAACTAGACGGTTGACCCATAGGAAAACAAGATGCCCAAAATATAAAAAGAGGCCCAAAGAGAGAGTAAGATAGAAAGAGGTCGGGGCACCTGAGGGGGCAAGGGAACATGGGTGCTAGTGTCAAGTGATAAAAGATAAACAAGTGAAGTATCAACTAGTGTAGGGTGTGCAAGACCAAAGAGAAATCAAGAAAGATAGAAAAGAGACCAAAGACATCAATCAATCACTAGTTTTCTTGCTTAGGAATCATATGAATACAAGTATGCTTTAAGACCTAGAAATGTACCCAAGTGCATGATTTTGTTTCTATAGATTGATAATGAAGGTACTATTTTTACGATGATTATTCAAAATTTAGTTGATGATGCATGGGAGTGATTTAATGAGTTTCTTGATAGAATTATTTATTATTGGGATAAATTTCAAATGTCTCTTCATTGAGAAATATAGTAATAATATAGATTACTCTTCTCTTAGAATTTTTTTAAAAATGAAAAAGAGAAGAATGAAAGTATTAAGGAGTGCAATCTCATATTTTTGAAACATGGAATAAATTCCATCAACATTTAAAATCAAGTGAATCTTATGCCCTTAGTGTATATTGTGATGCATTCAATGGATATTTGAATTACTACTTGAGAGATAAAAATTCATCGACACTTATTCATGCTTTCAACTTGGATTTTAAGTTTGAGGATATTTCATTTATATTAATCTCGGGTTGAAAATTCCATTATTGAAAACCCATATGATTTGTATGAAGATATGATAGCCGATGATAATAATTTTGATTATGAAGACCCTAAAATTGATACTAATATGGAATCACATGATTATACTATTGAAGTTTAGTATGATATTTTTGTTCAAGTTTCCAAATCTCTTTATAATGATTTTGGATCCTCTCATAATGATTATCTTATAGTTTATTCTCATGCTATATCGACAAAATTAAATCCTATTAATGATCTTGAAAGTGTTATTCTAAGTTATCCTAGCATGATTGTAAGTGATTACAATGTTTGTGCTGAAATTGAGAATTTTTTGCATCTATGGTAGAAGAGGAAGAATAATTTTAGTGTAATACTAATTTTGTAGGAGAAACCCTTTGTAGACACCTAAAATATGCTTACACCTAGTATTTCCTCCAATTCAACCGATTAACGACACTTCGTTAATTTGCCACTCTTCGCTCCATTCTCGGATGCCCATTTATGACACCTTCTTGGTCGTATTCCTCCTATAATCATATAATTGGGCTAATATCTCTCTTATTAGCTAAAAATTCCTCCTTTCGACCATTCAAAACCTCCCTAGTTCTCTCTAGATCACTTCTATTGGCTTCCTAGGCTATCTATCAATCATAATTGATTATCTATACTCCTCCCAACTCTCAATGAGTCTCTAATCACTTACTAATCTAGTTTAACTAGCCTAAAATCCTAGTTAACTAGCCTAAACCAAGCTTAACTAAGCATAAAGCATGTTTATCCTAATATAATCCTAAAGTGATTTTTAGACTTTAGTCCCACATGCACCCAAAGTTCAAACTCTTCCATTTGGAAAACTATAAATACAAGGCTAAGCCTACCCATTCAAAGACACAACTTTACATAACACAAAACCAAAACAAGCCTAAGAAAGCTTTGAGATCTCATTTGTATTAGCTTTAAGCTAATTAGACATTTGATCTAAAGCTTTCCTTCCTCCATTGTTGAGCTAATAGCCTCCATTTGCATCCATAATCCAAGTTTTAGTAATATGGAGAGAACCATTGGCCTTGAAGCCATTAATGGTGAGACTCCATTCTTGAAAGCTTGAGTTTCATATCAAACATCACATTTGATTGCTAGGATCTTCATAGGTTCAATGTTTTATAGCTTTCAAAAGAGTAGAGAGTAGTATATATGCTAGGTTTTGATGTTTTTGTCAAAGTTATGATGCATGTATAGGATTAACTCTTGTTTAGCTCTTATCTCATGGTGCATGGTTGAGTTTAGTTAAGCTTTGAGGTTCTTTAGCCTCATTCCATAGCTTTAAAATTTTCCATTGCATACATTTGGCATGCCTAGTGGGACATGAAGTCCATCCTCCATTAATGGAGTCATTTTGAAGCTCTTATTTCAGTTTCTAACTTTTTACATGTTTTTGTAGGGTTAAATATTTTGCCTTGAGATTTTTAGCTAGGTTTTATGTAGTTAACCCTCATTTTCATGCTTATTTTGTTAATTTATGCTAGAAACTACATTTAATGGCTAATTTATAACCTATTGACACTTTTAAAATTTCATTTTCCGTGTTTTTGGTGGTTTTTCAGGCAGGCACATACACCTTTCTGCCAACAGATGCCTTTAGACTATCCTTTTTTAGTAGAGGTGTGTAGGCACCCAAACCCAAACGTAGTCACCTTAAAGAAGGCACACACCCAAATCATGGCACACATACCCTTTTGCCAGCGTACAACACACCCTGTAACCTTTTTTTTCACTAGGTGTGCAGGCACCCAAACCCACACGCAAACACCCCTGTATTCTCGCCCTCTAGTCAACTTTTTTAAGAGGTGCACACATGCCCAAACCATGGTGCATACACCCTTTTTTGCTTTTGCAAAGCACCCCTTTGCCAACACACACACACTATCATAACTTTCACCATTTTTTTCTCCCTAACATAGCACACTATTCTCTAGCGCATGCACACTTATGCTAGCATAGGCATCTCTCGGGTAGCGCATTCACCCCGATCTATACTAGGTTTACACAGAGGGGCGCATGCACCAAAACCTGTGCACACACCTAAAATGGCACGCATACACCTTGAAGGGGGTGCAGGTATCTCTGTTTGATCCAGATTTGTTCATATATTTTTAGTGCTCCTAGTTTGGGTCATATCTTTTGACCCATTGACCCATTTTCAGAGTTTGAATAGGCATCGAAAGAGAAAAAGTGAAATTTGTGAGGGAATTTCCAAAATTATTATACCTTTGATATTGTTACTTCTATCACAAACTCCCAAAGTGCCCTGAGACCTCCAAAATGCAAAATACTAAAAACCATTGAAAATTGCTAAAAATAGATTTATGGAATTTTCTAATATTCTTGGTTTTCTAACTTTCTCACAGGGTTCTAACAGTGGTTTGCAGGTTTCTTTTCCTTCATATTTTTATGCTAACTTAGTTGAGTGTTCACGTTTTCATTTTTAGGGGTCCTTTGAAATGCGTATGCTCTTCCCTCGCACCTTCTAGGTGATCTTGGGAATCAAAACATTTCAAAAACCTTCTATTTTACTTCCAAAACACTTCAATTTAAGCTTTAAAGTGGATTAAAGTTCAAAGTTGGCTAAAATGAGTTTCCTTTTGCAAAACACTTAAATGTATTTTCCATAAACTTGTTTTAGTTGAGTTTTCTACATTGTGTATGCTCTTCCTTCACACCTTTTTGGTGATCTTAGGAATCAAAAACAACGTGCAAACTCTTTCTTATTTGATGGAAAATTACTAACTCTTTGCATGTAGGGCCTAACGACTTGTCAAAGAAAGAAATAAGTCAAGACAAAACAAAAACCTTCTAATACATGTTTTCATACAGGTTGCCAAATGGTGTGCTACTTAAAACCACATTAAGTTAAGAAAGATAAAAAACACACCATTTCACTTCACACTGTATTATAGGTTTTAAAAAAGGGTATGTCCTATCCGCTCAATTGGAACATAACCCCTTTGGCATAACACCTTAAGCTATAACAATGGGGGTGGTTCCAGAACCCTAAAGTAATCCACCACTGAGTAACCTCGTGGATGAAATAGGAAGCACTCCGCTTACCCACTTGACTAGATTTACATTGTAAGTTAGAGTCAAATTGTTCATATCGTGACCCCAGTGATGGTACAACTAAACACACTAGTTGCTCATTATATCATAAGGGGGTAAAGTAAAGCCGAGATACTCCCAAATCAGTCAGTGTGACTCTTTGGGTAAATCGTGCTCACTCTAGACAACTTGTGACACCTAGTTGAGAGATCTTATTAGGGAAGCCATTCTGTCTTGAGCCCACTTTACTAGTCCGTTGTCACGTCAAGCCATCACAAAGTGATGACTTACTTGGAGTCTGAACCTTGTTTTTCAACAAGGAAAAGAGCCCATGTAAGTTAGAACTAAGTGTCTTTCATCATGAAATTAAATGACGTCTCACTTAGCTTGGTTTCATTCTCACCTTCGGATGAGGCAAAACTCTACCCAAGTGGCGCTTAGTTTATTTTCATCTTTTAATCTATACCCTTGCATTCTCGCCACCCATTTTTGGGGTGAGAAGGAAGCATACCTCGTGAGTCTTATCAAAGATGATATTCACCACTTTTTTTCTCCATTTATGCCCATCCATGTTTGTGGCTGGGTTGTTAAATGTCTAAAGTGCACAAGTACATTTTCATATCTTTGATAGTCCTTTGATCTTGATTTCAAGATCATCTTCATAGTTAGGATTGGTTCATCATTTGATCCCCTTTGACGTGTTACCTTGTTCACATTGCCTCAACATAATTAAGATACTTACGTCGTGTTTTTCGTAAACATGATCTAAGTATCCACATTGTGGCGTTACGCATGCACATTTTAGCACATCCTTAGTATACTTTGACTTGGTTTAAATTCAAACATTGCTCCAAATCTTGATGGGTGTCACTTACTTTATTTTACGTCATTTCAGTACCAATTTGACACTAATATCTCACTTCTCCGAAGCTTGATAGACATGTCCAATTGGTGTGGTTACGTAGCTTATATTTGTAATCCTCTCCCTTTGATGTTTAGGCCTTGCTTGTCTCTAAACTGGTCATAGTATCCTTTAAGTGGGAATCATATTTACCCTTTGTTAATATTTACACCTTGTTCATTTTGAGCTTGATGTAAGTATTGACATTGTGTTGATCATCTTTGCATCGAACTATCATTTTGCACACACATTTTACATAGGGAGTATTTCCTTATTGATTGGCTTTGTGTTTCACACTTGCATGATTGTTCCTTGTGATTATTCATCTAGAAAACTTGTTTTCTAGGAAAATCCTTTTTGATCTCATCAAGATCATGTCATCACGATGTCTATTTTCCTTAGACCTTCTTCGGAAAATCACACACGCATCTCCATACTTATAAAATGTCTAGTTGGTTTCCATTATGCTACCCAAATCGACATGGAGCCTTCTTCCCTTTGAAGGAGTTCCATTACACTAGCTAAGTCTAGGAATTTTGTACCTAAATGATGCCAATAATGACTGACTATCACGTGGTTTCTCACACTTACAAAAATACGGAACCTAGGTTTAGGAATTCAAATCAAAAGATTCCCATTACGACTAAGCCTCAGTTTGGTTCTTCGTGCTAGAGGGCCCATTCGGGTACCCTATGTTCCCCACCTTCATCTCATAGTCGGTGGTATGGTTTGGATGCTTCTGATCCAAATTATTATTCAGGTTCCCCACTCTTCTTCTAATTCAGATCCAAACTACCATTTGATTCCCACTCTTCTTCTAAAGATTCAGATCCCAACTATTGTTCGATACCCTAGATCAAATCTTGAATCACGGTCCTCCCTTCCTTCACAGGAACTTTATTCCAAATCACCTCAATGATGTCTTCCTCCTTTAAAGACTCATGTGACTCCAAGTTCCATCAATCAAACATCTAATTCAGGTTCTTGAGTCACAGTCCTCCCTTTCTTCATAGGACCTCCTTCATCAGTCATCTCAATGACCTCTTCCTCCATCGAAGAGTTCCACGACTCAGATTCCCTCTAGTCAATCATCCAATTCGACTCCTATGTCACAACTTAATGGATGGCTATGTGATCCTACTTTCCAACCTACATTATGTCATCTTCTAGAAAAATGATCTAGGTCCGGATCCAAATCATCCATTCATGAGGCACCCTACCTCCAAGCCTACTTCCTCTCTTGAGTCATCTTCTTATATCAAACCAAATTCAATCCCTCTTCATCCCTTGAGCCCTTTCAACCATATCGTACCATTTCCTCATCCATCTTCTAAAGATCAATGTCTATGACCATGTCGAACCATTACAAAAATCCATGTGCTAAGATATCTTTTTAAAGCACTATCAAAACTCTTCATGGGAGTGATAAGGTCAAGCCTTCCCCTCATCTACATCATCGAACATCTTCATCTTCTTTATCAATCAATCAATCCTCCCACTTATCGGGCCCATTTCTTCTAGTCAACCTCCTATGGCCAAGAACAACAACCTCTACTAGATTATTTCTCTCAGAATGAAGGAACAATTAGACTACATGATGATATCCCTTTAGAGGATTGCAAACAAGGATTCTTTCTAGAACTCGATACACTTGCATATGGGGAGGAAGAAGTTGATTCCTTTTATCAAAACATAAAGGAAAATCCTAAGGTCATGGAACTTGACTCTTCTTCTTAGCATTCCATCTTCACCTTCTTTTGAGCATGATGAGATGTCGGGGTCTAACATTGATCCATGGCCTATCTTCTCATTACCAACTCATTCCTTATCTATCATCATTCCTCAATCAAAATCTCACCTTGGGTCACCACTGAGTATCCCATCATCTTCTTCTATCATGAAGCCACCCCCGAGTAGCCCTCCATTTTCTACTTGTGGGTCACCTCTTGGTAGCCTATTACCTTCTATTCTTGGGCCACGTCCTAGTAGCCCTTCCTCTTCTATCTATGGGACCCCTCCCGTAGTCCCTCCTCATCTATACTTGGGCCACACCCTAGCAGCCCTTCATCATCTTCTTCTATTCTTGGGCCATGTCCTCATAGCCCAACTTCTTCCATCTTAGGGCCATATTCTAGCAAGCCCTTCATCATCTTCTATCAGTGGCTCACCTCCTAGTAGCCCATCCTCTTCAATTCTTGGACCATATCCTTTTCATCCATCACACCTTTCTTCTATCAATGGTTGTGGAAATCCCACGGTCATTTCTCACATCAGGTCTAAATGTCCACGTTTGCTTTCTTCTCCTTCTCGAGATTAGACAAGTCACATGTCAGCTTATAAGAAACCCAAACAATTTCTTAACAAGCTCAGGTCAAAAATCCAAGAGCTCCAAATCTCCTAACAAATCAAATGATCTTAAGGTTAAAAATCAAGCACTATTCAAGAATGCACACACACAATGCACCATCAAGTATGGCACAAAGTGCATAAACCTATGGATAAGGAACTCAAGCTCCCACATGAACAATCCTTGTTTCAAGATAAATCACAGTCATTTGTTGAGTATGAGCTCACCTCGATCATTGAGATCGGATAACATGACTCTTGATAAACAAATGCACCTAGTCTCCCTTATTAAGGAAGTCACAAACATTGTTGTTGGATCTTACCATGCAGAGTGACTCTATTGTTCCCACCTTTCCAAAAACTATCAAAAATCTAAAAATCAAATCAATTCAAAAATACAAAAAAAATTGAGAAAACATAACAAAATCAAAGGTACAAAGATCAAACATTGCAATCAGTATTGCATACACATGGATGTTTCTTTCTTCCCTTCCTTTTCTATTCTTCTACAAGTCTTCCTACCATTTTCATCCCTTCGATGATATTTTGGTTAACCTATTCACATGCATTTTGTGACATTTATCTCTATGGTATCTATTTGACCTTGGTCTTTCATCACCTTGGTAAATTAAAGAATGAATGACCTCTTAGAGATCCTATCACATTCAACATCTAATAAACTTGTTGCGAAGAACTTTTGGACATATTTGTTGACACTAGCCAATGTCATCATCACAATCACTTCCACCTCCTTTCATCAAGCCATCAATGGTTCTTAACCCCTTGTCAAACAAGAGAGCTGAAATAAGTTTTCAGAAATAAAAATAATCAAAATCAATCAAAAAATCAAAAGCTAAAAGCTAAAAGAAAAAGCAAATTGATATATAACTCTCTCTTGGGGTATTTCCAATAATCTCTATCGGGGCTATGGACACCTAACTGATAATAGTAGAGAAATGTTGCGATTAGAATCAAATACATCTCCATCGGGGCTATGGATGCTTGGATGGCAGTGGAGAATGTATGGCTATCCTTCCACCCTCCATTCACAAATCACCTATCACCTATCAAAATCAATCATTCCTACACATTGGCTAGGTTGTCTTCACTTTTGTCTATTAAATCTTCCCTCCAAGAGGTAATAAAAAAATCCATATGCACACACTGGATCTCTATGAGCAAAGAAGGATTAGTATGTTACCAAGTGTCTTTTTTGGACCTTGTTTCAGACTCTTACTCTAGTCCGTATCTTGTCTCACGATTTGTGCCTTTGGCTAATCACTTTTTCATCGCAAGGCTTCTAAGCTACATTCATATCATTCAATCATTCTTCTACTTCATTTAGAACATCCATGTGTATGGTATTTCCTTTTTTCCATTGTTTTCGACACCTTTTCCCCTTTCACAAAAAAATCTTCTCCTTCCTTTCTATCATGTGATTTTAGGCCAACTTACGCTAGGGGCATCCTTGCTTCTTTCCCACACTTCATTAGTTTATGTTCATCATCATCTTGAACCTATCCATAATGGCCTTAGGTCCCGCTTCTACATGCATGAAGAGTTTTCCTTTGAATACTCCCACCTAATCATTGGGGCATTTTCGCATCTTCACCTTTCTCATACGCACATGGATTTTTTCCTTGTACATCCCATCTATCGCTAGGGGCATCCACGCTTCCTCATCTTCCTGTACATAGTTTCAAAAAATTTCAAAATAAAAAACATTCAAATATGTTAGAAAATCACAAAAACATTCAAATATGTTTTAGAAACATCAAAAACAATATAAATCATCCTAAAAAATGTTGGTATTTGTTTCTTTCTTGTTCTCGTCATAAACGAATCATGGATCATTTTGATTATCTTCATTAACAAAAGCTAGTTTGCTTACTATGTCTATACTTTCCTAGCTGATTAAGTGCTTTCGGTACTATTTTTAGTGCACATTAGCTTTTCATCGGACCCAAGTGTCCTCTATTATTCCCCTAGCATGTATCCTTGCTTGGGGCACCGTCATTAACCCTTTTCATTAATCTAAATAGGTTAGAACTGAAGCTCGATAACAAAAACATTACATTATGTTTCTCTATTAGGTTAGCTTGTTTACTTTCTTGTATTGCATTATATTTTGTATGTTGTATGGAGTTAGGCATCTTTTACTTTCTCGTATTGCATTGCATTTTGTATGTTGCATGGAGTTGGTGTTTTTAGCAATGGACATTTGTTCATATATGGCTTTTCATGTCATACTACACTTTTGTTCATTCTTTTTAATAAGGACCGATGATGAAGATTATTAGCAATATGATGAAAAATAAAGTTGTTTAAAAGGAACTGGATGGATGTTAGATCATTCCCCTTCCTCATACTCCTTTTCTTCTATATCCCTTTTCTTCTTCTTCACACTATTCTTTCTTCTATTCTATTTCTATCATCTTTTTGATCGTCGATCGAAGTTCTTCCATCACCCCATCGACAATCGAGGGGGCATCCTTCATTCTACTCATTTTTCTTCTATCCCTTCAAAATTTCTACTTGTTTATGCTTGTCTACTTTCTTTGAAGTGACGTCACTTACATCACCCCAAAGAGGGGAAAATGTAGACACCTAAAATATGCTTACACCTAGCATTTCCTCCAATTCAACTGATTAATGACACTTCGTTAATTTCCACTCTTCGCTCCATTCTCGGATGCCCATTTACGACACCTTCTTGGTCATATTCCTCCTATAATCATCTAATTGGGCTAATATCTCTCTTATTAGCTAAACATTCCTCCTTTTGACCATTTAGAACCTCCCTAGTTCTCTCTAGATCACTTCTATTGGCTTCCTAGGCTATCTATCAGTCATAATTGATTAACCAGACTCCTCCCAACTCTCAATGAGTCTCTAATCACTTGCTAATCAAGTTTAACTAGCCTAAACCAAACTTAACTAAGCCTAAAGCATGTTTATCCTAATCTAATCCTAAAGTGCTTTTTAGACTTTAGTCCCACATGCACCCAAAGTTCAAACTCTTCCATTTGGAAAAATATAAATACAAGGCTAAGCCTACCCATTCAAAGACACAACTTTACATAACACAAAACCAAAAAAGCCTAAGAAATCTTTGAGATCTCATTTGTATTAGCTTTAAGCTAATTAGACATTTGATCTTAAGCTTGCCTTCCTCCATTGTTGAGCTAATAAGCCTCCATTTGCATCCATAATCCAAGTTTAAGTAATATGGAGAGAACCATTGGCCTAGAAGCCACTTAATGGTGGTACTCCATTCTTGAAAGCTTGAGTTTCATATCAAACATCACATTTGATTGCTAGGATCTTCATAGGTTCAATGTTTTATAGCTTTCAAAAGAGTAGAGAGTAGTATATATGCTAGGTTTTGATGTTTTTGTAAAATTTATGATGCATGTATAGGATTAACTTTTTTAGCTCTTATCTCATGGTGCATGGTTGAGTTTAGTTAATATTTGAGGTTATTTAGCCTCATTCCATAGCTTTAAAACTTTTCCATTACATACACCCTTGTTGACTTGTGTACACTTTTAGTTTTCAAGGGTTAACATAGAAGAGAATGAGGCCAATTTTTGTTTGTTACAAATGACTAATGATTTTATGAATGGTAAACATTCTACCCTTGATGCATCTTTCCAGTCAAAGGAAATCAAAGATGAATTTCTCCATGTACTTGAGTTACAAAGACATAAATCCATCATAGAGAGTGAAAAAGAAATAAATGAAGTTTAGTTTGAACAATATTTGTCTAAGGAACTTAGTGATGATCAACCCTTTCTCATACAACTTTCATCAAAGAATATGATGAGACAAGAGTTTCAAATTTGGATGACGAAAGAACTTTGTTCCTAGATAAGAGGTGTTCATTAGGAATGATAAGATAAAACGTGAAATGAAAGGGAAAGTATTATTAGACACTATTGAGGCTTAGCTTCAAGCTTAGAGAAACAAAGATGAAGAAATGTCTTCCTTCCTTGTAGTTTATTGCAACATTGAGGTAAATAAAATAGACTCCCGTAATGTTGAGGAGAAAGAGATAGAGATGGTTAATTTTTTGTTTGGGGTAAAAGAGAAATCATATTACATAGATGAGTAGAATATGTTATCCTGTATCGAGGGATTGATCTAATTCAATAAGTCATCAATTTGTTGATCATTTTTTTATAATATTTTGTATAAGTTTTGAAAACATTAAACTTATAGAAGTTACTAGTTTCTTTTTAAATAAACAGATGAAGTTTACACTTAATTTATTTAAAATATGATAAGAAGTTTAAAATTATACCCACCATTTTTTTCCCCAATCCATTTTAAACCAAAATTTGTGAGCTTTGAAAATTTGATGACAAAATTGTTGATTCTTGGAATTTTCATGATGATGTTAGTGATTAAGTTTCAGATAAACAAATGGGTAGAAGTTTCCAACAAGATTATTTTGGTATTCATTTTTGAGCCTAAATTCACACTTGAGATTGACAAAATTAGTGAATCATTTTGATTTACAATGTTTTTCTAATCTTTTTCATAGTTTGGTTAGAGGAAACTAACTTTGTTGAGGAAAGGACAATTTGATTTATTCCCGAATGGGTACATTATTAAATGTTTGTTCTTTTCCTTTTTTATTTTATGAATATTTGTATATAGTCTCCTTATTTCAAATAAGTACTTAGCACAACTAGACTACTTATATTTTTAAGGTTTTTTTATCAGATTGGTTTTGTAGAATGGTTTTGGGAATACAAAAGTTAAGTTGGTGCCTTTGTTTGGGGGTTTACTTGACTATATTTTGATGCATTGGTATTCTTATTCGAGTTTTATATGATGGTTGTCCATTTAACCATCCTAAAGAGCCATGTCACTACTAAAATTATTCACCTCATTTTAGGGCCTTATAGTTAAAATTTTAATCTTGAATGGTGAAAAACTATAATATTTTACATCCTTATTTTTTTAAATGCACTAAAAATGATTCCACTTCATTTCTCTACATGTGTACAAGTTTCTTTAAAAACTTGGAAGACTTTGAAGTGGTTTTGGCTCTCAAACATTTTTACTTGTGCTTGTTGAAGTTTTGTTAACTAAACCTTAATTGATCTAAAGAGGTTGAAAGATATCTCACCATTCGAGACAACCATTTTCAAGTTTTATGATTGTCTTTGATTTTATATCTTGGGGAATAATCCCACATTTAATGGGAAGATGAGCACCACCTACATAATATGTGGGAGTTCCCGTTTGTTAAGTGGAGAAAATTATCAAAGAGTTAAAAACTTTATGGTGAAATGACTAAGTGTTTACTATGGAAAAAATTAGTTGAGGGAACACATCACATTCCCTAACCATGAGAAAAAATGACCAAGGAAAGAATAACTTGAGAGCAAAAAGGTCAGATTGGCACTATGTGGACCAATAAATTTGTAGTCCCAAAGGTTCAAGACCATGGAACAAAGGATGAAATACATCCTAAGAACATTGAGGGCAAGGGATTGTGCCACATGGCGCAATCATCCTTAGGTTCTTGGATTGAGTAGGGTGGGTCATAGGATGAAAATCGGCTAAGGCATAAAGAGATAAGAATCCCATTTGAAGAAAAATGAGGAAGTGACATATGGCATTGATCAAAACAGTATTTAGAGTTAAGAAAGTACAAACATAAAGGGTGAGGTTCTCATGAGCCCGTGAGTTCCCCGTGTGATTTGGTCCATTTGGACCAATCACATACCACAAAATTCAAGAGAACATGGAAATGAAAGTGATAATGACCTTGTGATCATGAGAGCTCGTGAGGAATGAATATGTTAAATTGATGGTTCCAAATCAAAAACATCCTAACCCAAATCTAATCCCTTATACATGAGAAGGGGACACACTGAATTAGCTCTGTTAAATTTGATGGCTTCATGGATGAAATTGTGTTAAATGACATGGGTAGTTTTAAATGGACATAAATTTTGATTGAGACAAATCATATTTGAACTAAAACCATTGGAAATATTATCAAGAGGGATACACATTGGGAAATAATGTGGGAAAATTGACAATGTATTTGTAGATCAATTTTTAACATAATTTTTAGTAGCATTTTCTAGCATTTGTGCCATTTTTCAATCCATTTCTCTAAATTGATCATGCATGTTTTTTATCTTAAGAGTTATGTGCTTCCTAACAGTGTGAATATGACCCTAATATTTTTAATTGAATGCCATTTAGTTCTTTATTTGATTAATGGTGTAATTTTGTGCATGCTCATTTTGTCTTCATTAGCTCTCAAGCTTAGAACTTCCCTCCAATTTTTGGAATGTTCTCTAATTGTATAAATAGATGAAGGATGTATTTTATCTAATCATATTCTAGCTTGGAAATTTTGGTATGGATCTCTAACCCCTTTGGTAGTTAGTCTGTAGGTGCTCATTTTGACTTTATTTTGATGTTTTGAGAATAAATGTCTTAATCAATTTGAAGGATATCAAAATAAATATCTTACCATGTTTATTTTGTAGATTCATGAATAAAATAGTGGATAGAAAGGAATCTATCATTTGAGGTAGAAGAGTGTTTAATCAAAATATTAGAGTATTTTTGATAATTAGATGTGTAGTCACCCAAACATTTGATTGTAAAATCCTTGTGTTGCTTTATTTTTAGATTGTTTAACGCTTTTGAAAGCTTAGAACTAGGGTTAGAAGGATTCCACCTACTTACAACAAAACCAATAATCCCTTAAAACCAACCTAACAAAAATCACTAAATTATGCGATTCAAGGATGGACAAGATAGACTTGTCGACACTAAAATTTTCCTCCGTAATTTCTATTTCATTAATGTATGTATTAGAATAGGATGTTGTTATAGTATAGCTCGTCGATAGAAGATAATGGCGCCACAAGATGGTGCCACCAATAATGTAGAGTACGGTAATACTCAATAGGAATGTTGTAAAAAGTAAATATTTGTCGTAAGTGGTCCAAAGTAATGTTAAAATGTCAAAGTTGGGATAAGTAGAGAAGTAGGGTCTACATGATTAGGAATTAGAAATATTATATTGGTAATAAGGAAAATGAGTGAGGTCATAAATATTTTGTGTATTTTATTTGTAAAAGTCTAAAATGTGGAACCCATGTGAAATGATAAGGTTTATCTTATCTTAAAAGATAAGCTTACATGTCAGAGATAAGAGTTAAGGTATGGAATATGATTCATGAATTTCTTATCCTATCTTAGAGATAAGATGGATAAGCAAATTTCTATAAATAAAGAGGCCACCCCCTCATTTAGCATAGAAGGAAGTAGTGAGAAATATTGTATGAAGTGTGTAAAGGAAGCCATCTTTTAAAGGTGTGTTGAAGAAGCCATTAAGAGGTGTAATTGTAAAGTTTCTCCATAGTATCTGGTGGAAGGCAAGTGAAGTCAATAACACTTGAAGTACCTCATGGGTGAGATTGTAATAATTTCATGTTAATATTATAATTTACTTATATTTCAGATTTGTCATCATTTATCATAGTCGAATGGTATTCTTGTGTTATGTTTGTTGTTTTGTTTCAGATTACATCCACCAAACTAAAGGTTGTGCATTAGTAAATAATCATACCACGAAGAGTTCTCGGTGAAGAATTATCATAGTGCCGGATTGGTGATGACATTTTGGTTCCGTTGCAACCATTCCTCGTTGGTGGATTATCCGGAGAGATATTCCCACTTAGTCAAAAATCAATTGGAGGGTAACTTTATTTTTACCATGCATAGTAGTTACTATGGTAAAGTCATTTTTTCCATGAATAGTAGTTACCATGGTAAAGTCATTTTTGTGAATAGTATTTACCACAGTAAAGTCACTTTTTACCGTGAATAGTAGTTACTGCAGTAACTTCACTTTTTACCATGAATAGTGTTTACCACAAGAAAGTCTTTTTTACCATAGTTTACCGTGGTCATTTTTATTTTCTATTATAGTGATTTTAATTATTGGTGCACAAAGTCTTTAGTTGATTGTACTTTTGGGTTGGTATTTCACATTACTTTTGAAAATGGGGAAGATTCCTGTTTTTTCAGCCCAATCTAATGAAGATGCTTCCTCTTTCATTCAAGAGTTTAAACGATCTTGTATTTGTAATGGCCTTATAAGAAGGGAACAATGGACTGAATTTTTTCCTACCTTTTTGGATGGTTCAACCCTTAGGTGGTTTGAAACACTAGGTGATAATGTGAAAAACTCATGGGATTTATTAACTGAAAGTTTTCTTGAAGAATTTGGTGAACAAAGATATGCAGATCTCATGATCGATATCACAAAGCTAACCCAAGGAGAGAAGGAGAAGATAAGAGATTATCATGCTCGTGTTCTAGAGCTAAGGAGAAAGCTCGACCCCGTGATCCGGAAGGAAGGATTAGCGGATGGGTTGATGAATGGCGGGATAATCTCCTATGTAAGTTTCATTCTTGGGATGAAGCCGGATCGGATAACGAGTGAAATATGACCGCCTAGCTACCATTGAACAAGCAAAGGAGATTGCAAGAAGGCAAGAAGAAAGCATGGAAGAGGAGCCCAAAGAAATTGTTGCTAAAGTAGAACCTACACCAGCACCTTTGCTCCGAATCCACAACCACTTCGGTGAGCACAAATCTTTCTCCTAGTACATCTACCGAGTATGAAGATCTCGCTTTAAAAATATGGGTCAAACTATTAATGTTCTTTAAGGAAAATAATTTAGTTCTCAGAGGAGATAGAGGTCCAAAAAGAAATATTTCTGAAGTTGTATGTTATGGTTGTTATAAAAGGGTCATTATAAGTATAATTGTCTAGATAGAGCTTCTACATCCGTAAAGGAGATAATGATAAAGGAAAAGCACCCATGAATTCTTTTGATGTAGTAGATAAGAGTAGAAATAATGAAGTAGATGTGTTTATAACAAAAAAGAAAGAAAGAAAAAGATAATCAAGATGGAAATGATCCTAAGAAGATGAAAGGAGAAACTAGTAAGAAACATAGAGAAGAAAGTTGGGTGTGTAGGATTTTCTGATTTTACAGGGGCAAGGACCATACTCCATCTTGGAAGATTTGTCCAAAAGGCCTACAAATATTACATATGGTCAACTCTTGGCTATGTCTTCTCGAGAAGAGGCGGAGTCATGCGAAGTGGACTCAATGCTCGACTTAAGGAAGGAGGTTGAAGTCCCTGTTTTGGAGGCAAAGGAGGATCCCTATGCTCCACAAGCCTGAGGTATTATGTAATGGTATTTCAATTCATGATGTCTTAGTTGATGGAGGTGTTGCGTTAATGTAATGACCAGTCCTGTAATGAATATATTGGGGTTAAAAATTGATCACCCTTCAACACTTATGTTAAGGTCATTAAATAAGGGAAAACTAAACCGAAGGTGTAGTTTCAAATGTGGATCTCATGGGTGTTGTATGTGTGGTAGACTTTCGGTGATGAAAAATGGTATGCAAATCCAATGTTGTGGGAAGACCATGGCTAAGGAGAGTTCATACAAGAAACTAATGGAATGAAGGCTTCATGACACTTGGACGTTGTAGAGAGAGGGTGAAGATAAACATGATCCCTCGACATCATAAGGCGAACCTCAGTGGATTCAAGTGATGAAACCGATGATTGGATCCTCTCGATTACTCTAAGTACAAGTGAAGTGGACAACAAGATGAAGAAAGTGAGGTTGATGTTTCAGTCATGGATATCCTTCCACCACACACCGACTCATGACCCCATAAAATTATCTCAAGAAGAAGTTGATGATTGTCTCCAACAAATAAAGATTGGTGATCTGTGATGGAGAGTGAGAAGGAATCCTACCTCTAGCCCTTTCAAGGTACATACACATATTCACTTTTTATTACAAGGAACTCTATCAAGTAAGTTGGGTGGAACATTCTATTGAAGCTGGGTAGATGGTGCTAAGCCTATAAAGCAAATTCCATATAGAATGAATCCTAATTTTTCCAAGATTGTAAAAGAAGAAATAGATAAGTTGCTTGATGTAGGATTCATATTTGTTTGTGGAGAATTCGAATGGGTTTCTCCCATTGTGATCTCAATAAAAAAATGGGAAGCTACGCATTTGTGTTGATTACAGGAAGCTCAATAAGGTAACAAAGAAGGATCATTACCCTCTTCCATTCTCAGATCAGATCTTGGACAAAGTAGTTGGCTAGGAGTGTTATAGTTTTGCTGATGGATATAGCGGATACAACCAAGTCCGTATAGCGTAGAAAAGATCAGTTGAAGACCACGCTTCACCACTCCTTGGGAACGTTTGCTTATAGAGTTATGCCTTTTTTGTGTAATGCTCCAGCAACATTCCAATGTTTGATGAATAGGGTGTTCAAACCCTACATTAGGACCTTCATTAGAGTATTTCTGGATGATTTTTGCATCTATGGGAGCAAGTTGGACCACCTTTTGATGGAGACAACATTTCAAAGGTTAGATGAAGCAAACGCCTCATTAAACCCTAAAAAGTGTGTCTTTGGATGTTCTAAAGGTGTTTTGTTAGGGCATGTTGTATCCAAAGATGGTATTAGTACCGATCCTGATAAAGTTTCAAAAATCAAAGATTTACCATTTCCTATGAATAGAAGTAAGTTGAGATCATTTTTAGGCCATGTGGGTTACTATAGAAGGTTCATCAAGAATTTCTCAAAGATTGCACCATAACCCAGATTCTTGAAGAAGGATGTTACTTATGAACTAGAAATAAGACACATGAAGCTTTTGGACAATCAAGGAAGCCCCCGATGTCTTCACCTATTTTAAAGAATCCAGATTAGAGCAAGCCATTCATTGTGTACACCGATGCCTTTAAAAGACTAGGAAGTACTTTGAGCCAAAAGGATGAAAATGGGAATGAACATCCAATTTACTTTGGGAGAACTAAAATGAGCAAAGGATCTTGAGATAAATTATACCTAATCGAAAAAAGAGGCTCTAGCTATCATTTTTGTTGTAAAGAAGTTTAGAAATTACTTGCTAGGGCAGAAATTTATAGTTGTAATCATCAGGCTCTAAAATATATTGTCAATAAGCCTAACCCATTAGGGAGGATAACAAGATGGATAATTTTGCTACAAGAATTTGAATTTGATATTATAGATAGGCCAGGAAAGAAGCATGTCAATGCAGATGCACTCTCTCAAGCCTATGATGGTTTAGGATCATCTTGTAATGATGATGATTTCCCCGATGCAACATTGTTATCCTCGACACAATCCCTAATGAATACATAGATATTTGGAATTATCTAAATGAATTCAAGTTTCCCCAATGTAAAGACTAAGAGAAATATTACTCAAGCTTCCATATTCTATTCGCATGGAGTATTATTTCGAATAGGACCCGATGGACAGTATAAGAGTGCATTGGACGTGATCAAGGGAAGGAATCTTTGGAGAATTCACAATGGTACATGTGGAGGGAACTTCTCTGACAACTTACAACAAGAAGGATCTTGGATGCGAGAATCACGTGACCACTTTTTTAAAGATTGTTATAATTATTGTAAGACATGTGATATTTTTCTAAACACATGGTAACCGTAAGACTTCATCACTCCATTATGTCCTATTCTTCCACTTGGTCCATTTGAAAAGTGGGGAATAGACATTGTAGGTCCACTTCCAACTACCTCATGCCAAAATAAGTATATTGTAGTTACCACAGATTATTTAACCAAGTGGGTTAAAGCTAGGCCATTGAAAACAACTTCCATGGATGAGGTGGCAAGGTTCATATATGAACACATTGTCACTAGATTTGGTTGTCCATTAGAAATTATAATGATCCCACTTCATTAATGAGGTAGTATAAGCCCTAGTCAATAAATTTTATATTGCAGAGAAGGCAACAATATACAAGCTAAGCTTGGATAGGTGGAGCGAACAAATTTTGTGTTGGTCAAATTCCAGCAAAAGATACAAATTGCAGTGTACATAAGTGGGATAAAAGGATTCATGGATTGTGGGCATATAGGAACATCAAAGTCAGCAATGAGGATACTCCCCATTTCATTGGCCTTTGGTATTTCCATTCTTCCTATTGAGTTTGATATTCCCAATTTTGAGAGTTATGAAAAATGAAAGGATGGATGAAAGTGATTCAATAAAAGAAAGGTTGGTATATCTTCATTTTGCTAGAGGAAGTGAGGGAAATAGCTTAAATCAATATCTCAGCCATAAAAGAAAATGAAGTAGAAGGAATACTTTGATCAAAAGATCCATTGGTCTCCATTTCATGTGAATGACTTGGTTCTACCTATATTCCGAATAAAAAAGAAGGCATTTCTTCCAAAATAGATGGGGCCCTCAAAATAAAGATACATGAAAATGGTACGTACTCGGAGATTGGATAGCACTCCCATTACGAAATGGGTCACCCAAGTTGAAGATTTTCACACTGAAGTTTTGGACGGAGTGGAGAAAGGGGAAGATGGATCTAAAATTTTCCTCTATAACTTCTATTTCATTAATGTATGTATTAGGAATAAGATGTTGTTAAGTGTAATTAGTAGTACCCCATAAATAATGGTGCCATGGGCCTTTGTAGAGTACGATAAAAGTTTTAATAATGTTGTAAGTAAATATTTGTCGTAAGTGGTCCTAATGTTAAAATGTCAAAGTCCTAAGTAGAGAATTAGGGTCTACATGATTAGGAAAGAAATATTATATTGGTAATAAGGACAATGAGTGAGGTCATAAATATTTTGTTTTTTATTTGAAATACTAATATTTTGTGTTTTGATTAGTTTTTAGAAATCTAGTGCATTAGAGCGAAGAAGATGACCATATACCATTGAATCCCCATATAACTGTAAGATGAGACAGAGATTAGAGGCATGACCATTAAATCGGGGGTTATCCAAACTCAAAATAGGTGATTCCTCAACTAGGTCAACAATGTATCTTTGGTGAGGGAGAAGGACATGGAGATTTTTGTTTCAACGCTTCCTTAAATGAAGTGGGTTTGATAATGATGGCCTTGGAGGAGTGAACTCCACCACTAAAATTTCCATGGGGAGGATCGCCCTTAGCTGTAGGATCCATTTTCAGAGACAAAGCTAAAGAAATATCCTTCTTGCCCTCTTGGGTGGGGTGACGGGATTAGGGTTGCTAGGTGCCTTCCTGTCATACCTTTGATGTCATCAGTTTGAGGTATTATATTATATCCTCTTGGTCCATTAAGATAAAATCTCGAATGGCCGCCATTTATTTTCTACAGGCCGAGAGATTCACTTCACTCTTCTTGGCCATGAAAATTTCCTTGCCTTGGCCATTCCTTCTTTCTCGCTGGTTTGTGATGCCATTTCTTGTTTGGGGATAGGAATGTGTGCAAAACCTTCCCTACACTCAACCTTCCTTTAGGGTTTTGCTCCACTACCATCACTCTCCTCCCAATCTCCCGAGACCAAATTCTTGCTTTATTTACACTCAATAAACTTAGCTAATACTATACTTTAGATTATGAGTTATGTGATATGATAGTTTATTATATCTCAACGTATATGATTTAATGATTCTTTGAATTGTGGGGAGCCTTAGAAATTGTGTAAATTACTGTAATTTTTGTGTTATATTTGACTCCATCTCACCTCGGCCCAATGGAAAAATCACATATTAAGTTGGAATGATTAACCCCTCACCCATTTTTAGTTAAATCATGTTGTAATAGCTTCTTGTTACATACTCTACTTATCTTGCATATATTTAGAGGCATATTTGATATAACTTTAGATTAATCTTTATCATAACCATATGTTTGTGTGCAACCTTTTCCTAGTTTTAAGTATCTTTATGATCCTCTTGCTAGTGAAAACCAATTGGGTGGGAGATCATAGTGGTTAGGATACTTATCCTGGGATTATTGTTATGTATTTTCATAATCTTTATTATTGGACACATGTTGAGTAGCTCTAAGGTCTATCCCCATGTTTCATAGACCCTAAAGAGTTGAAATTTAACTACCTTCCTATTTTTAACCTTTATTATGATCTCCTTGGTGAAGAGAACCACTTTTACTAAAATTGAATAATCCTCTTCCTTCACTCCACTCATTCAAACAACCAAAACATATTTAAGAGCCAACACAAAAACTAGGAAAAGTGGGAATAATGAATATGTAGATGTTGTTTTGGGAACTTGGACCTAAAAATGCATTGTTATGGAATTTTACACCTTTGTTAGGAATGATTATATGGTCCTAGATCTATTGAAAATATTAGACCTATTGGGAGTGAGGTCTTACAACTATATGTGTCCCTTGGTGGTTTAGAAATATGTGACATTATCAAACCCTAAGTTTCACACAATCCTAAAATCATCTAAAATTAGATGAATGGAACTTAACCCTAACCATGGGTAGAGACCCTATAAAAAGGTTAGAGTTTAGGCTAAAGTGCAATCTGTGTACCACCTACATCAACACTACTTGAAAGAGGCCTAAAAAACACATAGTTCTTCTACTATCATGTGATAATGATGTGAATGCAACTAGTTGACAATTTGAATCACTTTGAACATGCTTGAGATGGTTGTGATCTTGATAAGACATTGAGTAGGGATCTTTAATTGCTTGTAAATAATGGAATTTTCACTCACCGACTTGGTTGAGTTCTTTAGAATTATAGTAGAGACTTAACTAATGAATTTCCATCAACTCATGGAAGATTTAGGGAGTCTAGGATTCCTTTTGTATGCATTTACAATGAGTGTTCTAAGTGATTTTTAAATATTTTTTCTTGGTGAGTAAATAAGGTGATCTTAACTTGCTTATATATGGATCCAAAGGTAATTTTTCATTTAAAGTATAAACAAGGAAGATAAAAATAACCAATAAATATAATGTAATTGAAAATAGAGTTAGAAGATGTGTTTGTTTAAGATCATATAGGTTTACTAGGACTGAAATAACATTCTAGACCATAATGTATGGTTTTAGATAGGGAGATGGTAGATAAAATATACAAGTTCCATCACGATGAGCAAAGTTTGAGCAATTGATTTTATGAATTTAGATTCGAATGTGATGACCCATTAGTGTATATGAATAAGCAAGTGAGGAGATAGATAACAAGATGTACTTGAGTGGGGATAGGATGAAAGTGTTTTCCTTAGCCAAGAAACACATTCATAACTAATAGTGTAAAAATGATAAATTACCAAATTTGAGTGTCTACGTGTGACAATAACGATTCTTACTCTCTCTCTATATAACTCAAAGACAAAGGAAGTGAAAATTGTGCATGAAAATACTTTAATCTTTATTTATCTCTATACCCTCTTTATTTGAATGAATAAAATGAATACAAATGTTTAGGGATGATAAATTTTATAATGTATGATTCCATAATTAGTAGGTTAGGGGGTGGATTTATGTCATATTTGTGATGATCTATGCTGTTGATAAGGTGTAGGTACTATAATGGAATTGAATGAGATTAAGGCCATTCAATTTTGTCTTTGAATTAATTGTAAATTTGCCTTTCATTTTGAAGGATAAATTGTAATGTTATTGTTATAAATTAAGTAAGTGATACCATTATTATTATTTCTAATAAAATGAGTTCTTGATATCATACATTTATTAGTGTATCATTTCTAGTTAATTTAGCTACTTGCATTATACTTTGTAATTTTAGTTAGCAAATGGTGAAGAAGCTTATTTAATTTTATGTTAGGTTTCATAACACTAATTTGGAATGTAATTGAACACGATTATTTAAATCTCAACAAAAATATTTTCCTTGATTAACAATGGCTATATTTGAATTTCTAAACCTTCCATGGGGTAAATTAATTTGGACTCGATGAACATTTTTGACTTTCAATATCACCTCTCGTATGTGACTCATATTATTATTGGTTTCATTCTTACAAGAACCTAATTGGGTAGTGTTCCTCTAAGAACTCTTTAGAAGTTTAATTAATCCAATATTTTTATCGTCAAACTGAAGAATTGGTAATTATTACTAGTAAATCTAATATGGGAAATACACATGTAGTGTTTATAATAGAGCATCAAACTTGTTAGGAATAAAGTATCATCCTAACCAGTATCATCATGATAATCCCGATGGTTATACCATATCATATTAATTGATCTTTGATAAGTGATAAAGACTAATATTATTATACATGTTATATATCATATCATATGTGTATGATGGAACTTGAACTTCAAACAATGAATATTTCATTCCACACTTGGCTTATTTATAAGAGACATTACTACCTCCTCCCTTAAGTGACCATGTGAAGGGCCCATATCTAGGTGAATCTCAAAATTTTCCTAGGCTATTAAATATTGACCTTGGGCTTCGTAAACTTCTTATAAACTTATTATTACTTGAAATTTTTAAAAATTGTACATTGAACCCATTTTTAAATTCCTTCTTAGGAGGAGTGTGTGTTTGAAACCCTTGAAAAATTTTAAGTGAAAAAGTAATCAAGTACTAAAATTTTCTATAGTTATGCTTTAGTTTTATCATGGATCATCTAGTGTGTAAAATGAATGTTAAAAGTGTAATACTATAAAAGAAAACTAAATATTTCACTACCATGTTGTTGAGTGTAGTTAAGTAAGGAAGAATATTCATGTGACCCGTACCCTATTAGGAGACAAATAAATCACAAGTTTGTGTTAAGTGTTAAGAACATTTAATAATGTAAACAATTAAAATTTACCATGGTTTTAGCGGTGATTTTTGGGTTGTAAAAGTTGGGCATAACATTTGGTATTAGAGACATGTTCAAGTACTAGAGCCTATGAGTTAAACATGTAATGATTCATATGTGTGTGAATATATGTATGTAACATGAGTGTCATGTTAATTCATGTTAATTTATTATGAGGAGGAATTATGATGCTGCACTACCCTATTTATTGTGTTGGTGCATGTGACTTTTTGAAAAAATGTTAGATAGTTAATGCCTATTTCTATGATATAAAATTGTGTTGTGTTGACCCATAGTGTGTTGAAACTTACAAATTCCTTCAGGTGATGATTCAAATAAATACTCTAGAGATTAATGATTCTGATTTTTTGGGGATGGTGATTCAAATATAATCTTTAGTAGTGATAGTGTTAAGATACACCTATTATTACTATATCTGAGCTATACTTGATTCCATACTATATTTGATGCCCATATGGATGATGAGGTGTGTGATTGAGGATATGGTATCCTTCTACAAGTGACCATCGAGGTCACACATTATTTATGATGTGAATATTTTCATGTGTATTTTATTTGTAAACTTTATTTTACTTAGAACCAACATTTTTATTTGATTTGTTGAGAAGCTTTGAGGATATTCTTAGTTACTTATTCGTTTCTTGTGAAATTTTGTATTGGTTTTGATTTGTTTTTAGAATGTGTATATATTTTGTATTTATTTAGAATGTGTATATATTTTGGGTATGCCCAAGGTGTTATAGATTTGCATTGCTTTGAGTTTCAAGATTCGATGCCCTTGGTTTTGAGGTAACATGGATCCATGTGTCAAGCACCATGGAGTGACCTAACCTCACTTGGATACTATGATCCACTGATTAATTTGTGAGGCTTTTTTCTCCCAAATCTATTCCACTTGTTAGATGAGAGAAAGGGGTTGAATAGTTTGTTTTAGTTGTATGCTTATTCACAAATAATGACATATTCAAGGTCAACCAATAGGAAGGTGGTGGATTTCTAACTCTTAGGATCTATGAAACCTAGGGAAGAGACCATACATTAACCCAAGTGATGTCAAATAAAAAGATAATACAACTATAGAACAACAAACTTAGATAAGTAGCCCAACCAATATGATCTCCCACACAAATGGTTGTCACTAGAAATAGGATCATAAAACTACTTAAAACTAGGAAAAGGTTGCAGAGAGAAAAAAATCATTATGATAAAGATGAATCACAATTTATATCAAAGAGGCCTCTAAGAAGATTTAGAATTAAACAAGGCCTCTAGGAGGGAAAGACAATAAGATTTTTTAAAAAAGAGGATTTAATCATTCCAACTTAATACGTGTTTTATCAATTGGGCTAAATATGCAAAGCTGAGATGAAGAAGTCAAAGATAACACACATTTGCATCAATTGACAAAATTTCTACAAATACCCATAATTTAAACAACCATTAACATTATTTAACCTAAATGGTTAATTTTTTAGGGGGTAGTAACTGATTGAATATTATCCTAATCAACTAGTTTTTAAAGCTAATTGTAGAAATATCAAAATAATACATGAAACAAGATAGAAAATGATAGATAAATGAAATGAAGTACTAGAAATGATGAGGAGATGAGGTGTAGTCCTTATTTCCACTTAAAGCGCTATATGCGTTGGATCCTCATTCGTAGAGAGTTATGAATACTCACATGAAGTGCATATAGCTACTAGGTCCCTCCTTTACTATGCTTACTGGAATGTTAGAAAGAATATACATGATAATATTTAATCAAGTACTCATAAAACATCTAAACCATTGCATAACTCACTTGGAAACACATGTAATAAGGAAACAAGATTACATATAAACCATAACTAAGATCAATTACATAAACACATCTCCATACTCAGTTACATCAATGATCATAATCCAACCACAATTATCCATTAATATTTAGAAAAAACTACATAGTAGGAAGCTGGTACATAACATTCAATACATGTGAATAAAAAGTCATGCACGCAACTATAACAGAGAAGCATAACCCTAACACATAACACAATGACCATAACATAATAATGGTGATCCCATAACTAGTCCTAAGCCAAGTATTTATAGGGGTGGGGACTTTCCCTTCACCACCCATGCACCTCCTAATAATAGGCGAGCTCAAAATATCCATGTGTGCTTACATGCATGCTTTACAATTTTTTTTGCTAATAATAGATTGTCCAATAATATCCCTCTTTAATCCTATTAATAGATGAATCCATGCATGTGTTTTAATCCTCAGTCTATATGTTATTTCTCCAAAAATATCCATTGCTTTCTCACCAAGGTAGCCTCCTTTTATCCTTTGGTTGGTGAACACTCCAAGTCTATTTTAGCCTAGCCCCTGGAAAATGGCTAAGTCCTCAATCTACTGTATGCGCATTACGTGATTTTTTTCCTTTCCATATGTGACCTCCCTGCGAACTATCCAAAATCCTCTGCATGCACACATCCTTACGTGTAAACCTTCATCCTTCTTGGTACTTATCAATTTTAGAAACCAAAATTACCCAACACTAGGTATGTTTTCCATCCTCGAAAAAATTAGAAACTATCACATGAAGAAAAGAATTATAGAGCACCCACCATGAATCAAAGAATCAAGAATAAATAATATGGCTTACGCCAAAAGAATCAAATAATAAATCTTACTTAGGTGGAAGGAGTATTGGAAATTCCTTAACCAATATTTTCTCTAGTTCCTCTACCCTCCTAAGCTCCTTATTCACCTTAACTGGCATGACATCAACAATATCGGGGACCTCCGCAGGGAGTTAGCGTGTCAATTTTCCTTTTAATTCCACAAAAAAATTATCTAACTATTTGGAAACATCATCTAAAGCACATCCATCCTACATGTATCATCTGGGAAAAATTTTTTTAATATATCCTTGTATGTGAGCTTTAGGATCATTAGACTATCTCTCTTTTGTTCTACCTCCACAAGTAAATTTTCCTCTCTCGCCCTATTATTCCTCATGTTGGCATGTATTTATTTCAATTCTATTTCATCTTTTTCACTCAACATGCTTACTAATTGATCAAAATATTGACATTGGTAAAAAAACACTCTACCTTTATGTGGCCTTTGTTTCCTCTTACTATTTCTAGTGCATCATATTACATGAGGTTCTCTTTGATATGTTCTCTATCAATCTTCTTCTTCCATGCCAATGGTTCTTTTACTGGAATCTATTGTGAGATTCTTCTTCTCATGTGTAATCATACACACCAAGTCCTCTAGAAAATTTAGGGCCATCTCATAAGCCTATAATTGATCAACAAGATCCGAACATGAGTGCATAACATATGCGATGCACTATGCCTTCTTATACACCGCATGCATTCATCCTTTCTCTTCCCTTAGGTCTTGTTTTAGCCTCACAATTTCTTTATCTTTATTTTCAGCTCTTTATCCTTCTCCTCCATCTCCTTGTACATATTATTTATGTGGTAGTCCTTATAAAAAATTTGTACTCCTACTTCTATGATAGTTTTTAAGTGCATTACACACTTGTTCATCCATTGAAAACTATGTGTTGACTATCGGGTATGCTTCTCTTGGTGTGGACTTAAGTCAAGTCTTGGTTATCAATTATACACTAACCTCAAAACTCAGGCTCTTCCATGTGTGATTGAAATTCCCAAGAGAGTATCTTTCTTGTGCACAAGGATTCTTCCTTCTTAAAAATGACTAATAGAAAATATATTCATTGCCATTCTACTATGATAAATTGTGCATAAAAAATTATTTAGATCATCAACATATTACATCATAGGGCCTTGGGGTGTGTGCCTTGGCTTTCTATTCTTCCCACGGGCCCTTGTTGGAAAACTAAGTGTAAGGGTGTTCTCTATGCCAACCGATTCTTCTTCACCATCCTCTTTTTTTCTTCCTCCTCGTGCACTCCACTTCATGCTCAATAATGAAATCCATAATGTGTTCTACCTCATGCTCAATAGTGCCCTCAATTTCATGCTCCTCGGTATGCTCCTTTCTCTCCTCCAAAATCTAAGTAATATGACTTCATGGCCTTCTTCTTTTGGCTCCTTGAATGAGATCTCCTCATGATGTGCATCGTGCTCTTCCATATAAGAATAAACATCATGAATCAAGGGACCCTTATGAAATACTTCCTCCTCTTCATTTCTCACCACCTCCTCTTTATCTCTCTCACCTCCTTTATGTCTTTGCTAGATACTATCCTTGGTTTCTTCTTCACTAGAGATTTCTTCTTTGGTGGCTTATTTGTGCTCGCACTTGGTTTAGAATCCTTTTGTGTTGGTGTATTTCTTTGTAGTTTGCACTCTTAACATGAGATTTGATTCCTCATTTTCTCTTCTTATTCATTAGGAGGAGTATCTTCACATGTTATCTTCTACCCCACCATTTTCTTTCCATATAGGCACTTATGGGATCTTCAAGTCATCTTCAACATATTTTCCATCAACCATTCTTAGCTTCAAATAAATATAAAATTTTACTACCTCCATATTGGCAACTTCCAGAGTAATGGAATTAGACATATTGATATCATCTTTTATTATAGTCTCTTCATATGCATTCTTTTTAGGATAACCATATGTTTTGAGCAAGGTGTGATACTCATAGTCCACCTTATCAACATCAAATATCAGTTTGTTCTCCTTAGAAAAACTTGTTCACCGCAACTTGAAAGTAATGTGTATAAAAAAAACAAAATTTGTACCAAGGACTCTTGACCCATCCTTCAAATAAAATATGCTAATGTAGAAGTGTTGATAGATTGAAAATCCTTCCTTCTCTTCCAACTACATAGGTATCTCACTTGGAATGCACCATTCTACTCCAAATTCCTCATACATCCTTCTATACCATTTATCCTCCTTAGCCTTATACACATTATTGATGCCATCACAAGTGTAGTCAAAAAATATTTTTTGGGGAAAACTTATCCTCGGGGGAACTCCACATTTTATCATTCATCCCATCTCGACACCCCAAGTTTAAAGAAAATAATCAATAACATGACATTTCCAAAAGTGATCTTGTCCCCTGTGTATGCTTCCTCAATAATATCCTTTACTATAAATCCAACAAGGTTATAAATAGTGCCTTTAGATATCTTCTTTGCATGACATGAAGCCATCGTTGTTCACCTAGCCCCACCTTTCATGCCCATTCAATTTTGTAAGTAAATGCGTGGCCATTCTGATAACATGATTGTCGAGCTTAGAAATATCCATAGCGTGCTCTCCCCATTGGTACTTCATTACGTCATAAGTCTTCTTGACTTCATCATCATCTTTTAAGTCCACTTGAAGTTCTATCCCGATGCTTCAAGGCTAGTAAGTTTCCCAATCAATGGCATGGTAAGGCACATCCTCCTTCCTGCAAAAAATAGAAAAGTCTTCATGGACACATGACATTACCATTGATATAATCACTTAGGTTTTCCAAAGTAAGCGAGCTCATAGAGCTAAATAACTCTGTGCTCTACAAGGCATGATATCCCTTATCATCATAGATAGGCTTATTGTCCACCATCCTCTCATTTATCTTCTTAATTAGTTCAATATCTATTTCACATGCATTTGTATCTGAGTGATGGTTATAATCGCTATCTATCATCTTCTTCACATGTGATATCCAATCCTTTCCCAAGAGTACTTAATCTAGGTACTACATCTTAGGGTACCATTCTTCCTACACATCCTCAACCGTGGGCTTCTCCTTGCCTTTTCCTTTCCCTTTTCATGACATGATTGCTAGTTTCCTAGGTGCCATGCCATTACACACTAATATCCCAAACCTTTACAACTATTATCCTTTTGTGCCTTTAGTGCCTAAAATAACCTTCAACATCAAGATATATCCTTCCTTCCTTTTCTCTCAAGCTCCAATGGAATATGTGCCCTAATTTTCCAAGTTGATCTCCACAAGCTATGTAAAACCTAACTTTTGAAAACTCTGCAAACTCTAGGTAGAAAACAACTCCCATGCCTTCCTTAAGCTTCCAAACTTCAATTTGAAGGAGCTCCACTACTAGTGTACACACATTTTATTGATCTAGGTCACTTGATTTTCTTTGATTCACACTCATTTCACTTGAAATTGTAAAAATTCATCTCTTGAAAATGCTTAAGTTCTTCACAAGGTAAGGTGAAAATGACATCTCCCCAATGCCCCTTTTATAGGTTTCCAAAATTTTATCACATTAATTACTCCTCATCAACCACCATACAACATATTTTAATTATTATTTTTTTTTTTCACTCTTTTTCTACTTTTCTTCCATGCTATAGTTGTAACCTTCTAGTGTGCTCACTACTCCCATGCCACATACCTCCTCACACATGTGCTTTCCTATGCTACCAGATACATAATCCTTTGTGCCACATACTAAGTAGTTCATCATACCACTACTACCTCATATTACACTACACGATCCTTTTTTCACATGGTTTTCAATCTGAGAAATTTCCTTACTATCACCATCCTTCTCATTTCTTATGACACCTTTTTCCTCTTTTCTTACACGCACATTCTAAACCAACATACCATCCTTCTACCAACATGTGCATATATTCATCCACATTGAATTTCCTCAAGTATCAACAAGGTATTTATTTTACACATTTTTACTTGGTTCACCCCACACTAAAAGTATGTGTGGTCCTCTGCGCATGAAATCAATAGATAGTAATCAACTTCCTACGCAAAAGTACAATTACACAAAAAAAAGAAACAAAAAAAAAAACTAAGCAACAATTGGAAAAAAAACATGAAAGGGAAACCTAATCTAAGTGGTAATATTTCCTTATTACAAACACCAAGAAGATTTATTTATAGTAGGATTCAACCTACTCCCATTGAAGTAACCGAGAAACATGGTGTCATCCAACACTTGCAATTGACATGCACCTGATTCAAGTATCTTGGTTACTACAAAAGGTCCCAACCAATGCACCTTCAATTTTCTTGGGTGGTGCAAAACTTGGAGTCATAGAGAAGGACCATCTTTCCAACTACAAATTTCTTGTTCTTAATGTGCCTATCATGCCAGGCCTTTTGTCACACCTTCTCAGTCTTCGGCTCCAATGCATAATGACATCATTCATCTAATTACATTAGTTTTTCAATGCGTTCCTCTACATATTTTCTCATCATCTAATCCACCTAGGCATGTAATAATCAGGGATGGTATCATGAATTTAATCTAGGAGCATAGTCTTTTCCACAAAACACCAACTGAAAGGTGTGGCTTTATTCAATATTTTATAAGTGGTCCTGTAAGCCCAAAGTACAGATGAAAATTTATCATCCCAATATTTTCTTCCAACATCACAAATTTTTGTCCATTTTGTCCCAAATCTTGTTGAAAGCTTCTACTGGTACCATTAGCTTGAGGGTGATAAGGGGTAGTATTATGGTGAGCCACCATAAATTATGTTAATAAAATTCTGATTGTCTCATTTAAGAAATGAGTTCCTCTATCACTTTTAAGCTCAATGGAAATCCATACCTGCTAATAATATTTTCCCATAGAAACCTTGTTATTGTGGTTGTTGTATAATCCTTTGTAGGTGCTTCTTCTACCCACCTTGTCAAATAGTCTATGAAAGTAATAATGTAGCGCACACCATGTGTTATTCCTTACACGTGGGTGGTGCAATAGGTCCTACAAAGTCAATGGACCACTTCTCAAAAGGTTCACACTCTCTAGGGTTGTAACAACATCTCATCTCTATGTCTAGGCTTCCCAAGGTATTGACAATGATCACATGCCTTTACATAAACCTTTGTATCTTTGTATAAGGTCTCCCACCAATGTATAACCATCAAGATCTTACATGTAGTCACATCACCTACATAATGTCATCTTATTATTCCACCATGAGCCTCCTCCATAATGGTTTCACACTCATGTTCAAGCACACAATGGTGTAAAAATTCATCATGACCCAACTTGTATAAATCCCCTCAAATCAGCCGATAAGGCACTATGTGTATAACAATAAAGCTTTTCTCTAATGTTTCATTACTTTGGGTGCCAAACCAATGTAAAAAAATGGCTATATCTTCCAAATCTGTGGTCATGTTTCCATATAAACAACTATGCATTTGACATAGTGTCTTCAATATTTTGTGCATCCTCACCAGAATTGATCCTTGATAAATGATTAAGCCCTAAATTTCTCTTTCCTAGTTTGACAACAATTGTGAAGTCAAACTCTTAAAAGAGAAGTATCCACCTATAGATGCACCCTTGCAAAATAGGCTTGTTGACCAAATATTTCAATGCCATATGATATATATAGAAGATAAACGAGAATTTCCAACAAGTATTGTCTAAACTTATGAAGTGTAGATCATAGACAATGCCTCGTGCTTGGTGGTAGTATTATTCTGATTTGTGGGTATAAAATTCCTGCTTGTAAAGAAAATGGGATGATCCAAAATTTCTTCCCCTAGTTGCGCCAAGAATGTGCCAATCACCATGCCAAAGGCATCAACATGTATACATGAAATGGTTTGTCCCATGAAGGAAAGTGAAAAATTGGTGCATGGTAAGCCTCTCCTTTAATGTGTTAAACGCCTCTCAAGTTGCACGTCACCCTAATAAAATTTCCCTTTAGCTTTGAGAAACTCTTCAGGGGCACAAAATATTTACATATCCTTTGATAAAATTCCTATAGTATCCAATATGCCCCAAAATTCATGTACTTCACTTTGATTGGTAGGATCCTCCAAACCCAAAATCATAGCTATCTTAGATGGATCTACACATAATCCTTCTTTATAAATGAAAGTGCCCAAGAAAAGTTCTAAAGGGTGTAGGAAAGATAAACTTTTAATATTGAGAGAGATACTTAAATGTTTGCACCTCTCAAACATGAGCCTCAAATTATCACAATGATCATTGAATAAAACATATATTTCCAATCATCCAAATACACTTGTAAGAACTTATAAATAAAATCATGAAATGCTTGCACAATAATGCGCAAGAACACTATTGGCATATTTTTCAATCCAAATGACATAATTGTGTATGCAAAAATTCCCACTTAGTAGTGAAAGTGGTCTTCTCTTGATCTTTGTGTGTAATGCACACTTTGGTGATATCATGAGAACCCATCTATAAAAGGAAAATATCTCACACCCAAAAACTCCTTAAAGGATTTCTTTTGTGAATGGGGTGGGAAAAGGATCTATAACACATGCAAAATTGAGTTCCCTATAATCCACACAAATCTTTATCCTCCCATCCTTCTTAATGCTTATAACCATGGGGCTAACCCACTTAAGATTCCTCAATAGGCTTAATAGTTCTAGAATTAATCATTTTATCAATTTCCTCCTTCACTTTCACACATGGTTAGGATTCATCCTGTAAGGCCTTTTCCTAACCGGAAATGCGTTCTTTCCTTCAACTTGATCTTCATCTCACCTAAAGAGGGGTGTACTCCCTTTAACTCATGATAGAACCTCGAAATAAGTCCTTGAAGTTGCATAAGAAGAGTTCAATAATCTTTTTACCTCTTCACTTTGACCAAAAATCACCAATAATGGCCTCCTTGGGAGTATCCTACGTGCCAATGTTAACCTTCTTAGTCTTCATTGGTGCATGGTACATGCGTGCCTTCTCATCTGTCATATCCATTACCTCATGCACACCTTCTATATGGATAACATCTAGGTTCTCAACTTCTTCATCATCAATCATATATACCAATTTTCATTTTTCTTTTTCCTTCTAGGATGCATCCCA
Organism: Taxus wallichiana var. yunnanensis; assembly: GCA_018340775.1. NCBI lineage: Eukaryota > Viridiplantae > Streptophyta > Pinopsida > Cupressales > Taxaceae > Taxus > Taxus wallichiana. Next base: position 598,039,738 of record CM031241.1, on the reverse strand, counting down.
TTGCATTTCCTCTATCTCTAATATATTCTCACATGATCAAAGGTGTGCTTAGTATTAGGCTCTCCAAGTATCTCGAGCATGATCTCTTCTACTTTTGTGCTATCCCCCAATGTGATGTGCCTCATGATCTAAATGCTTCATGGATTGGAGGCTTAGTATAAAAGTAATCAAAAGTTTGGACCATACCTATAGCCATGTCATGCTAGTTCATAGTCTCCCTTTTAGCTCAGTATGGACGTACCATATGTGTGCATGCACATCCACACAGTGTGGAGTAGAACTTATGTACCCATAGGATGGTGGTAAAGCCTCTTGGCCTTACACCCATAGTCTCTCATAATTATGGATGTGTATTGAATGCAAAGTCTTACCATGATATTCACATATGTGCATAGGTACATTATTTTGAGTAAACTTGGTGGAAAAGGTGATTCTCACTTCTCACCATTCCAAAAGACTATCTCTATGTGTAGCCCACCAATGCTGCCTTCCTACGCAAAGTATAAACAACATGTTTCTTATGTCACCTTCATTTATCTAATAGTTTCCATGGTGCATAAGAAAGTATCGGGATTTCCATCACCAATATCATGTATACCTTGGTACCTGAGTTGAGCCTAAATGCCTCACCATGCACAACCTAATCATCCGAGAGACTCTTCCTTTCATCATAGTGTTCAACCATTTCATACGTACCATGGGCCCAATTATCACAAGCAATACTTGTGGTATCACTAACTGACTATACATCTTCTTCCCTATTGTATAACTCCTTGATGGATCTATCATCTTAGGATCATCATACGATACAATCGCATAAATTCTATTTCTTCCTCACTCAAAGGCTCAACATATGGTGCAGCCTTTGCATTAGTTAGAGGTATAATAATGTGCTCATATTTGTTCTCAAAACTGATATAACCCTTATTAAAGTACAAATCAACATTATTTGCATAACACCAGGGTCACCCAAGTAATGTTGGAAAGTTGTTTTCTTCAAATAGCTCTAATACCTCAAAGTCTCCAGTAAACTTGGCTCCCTAAATGGTAATGGATGCATCCTTCAATACCCCAATAGGCATAGCCCTAGTTTTGTTTTCCATATACAACACATTGGAATATGGATGCAATGTTGGTCTACCCATCTGATTCCATGCATCCAGAGTGTTATAAAATTTAACTCGGTGCCTATGTCTATCAAATATTTCTTACCAACCATCCATCAATCACTATATCAAGTGTAATCTCCTTGTAAAATTCATGATTATGTGGTGGTAAGTTTGAATGAACTATCTTCCTCTCATGCTCAACTCCAATATGTAGTACCTTTTCATGTATCCATTCCTTGAGTAGTGGGATGATATTCAATTAGTGAAACATCTTACACACCTATTTCAGGTCATCCACATCCTTATGTAATAGCTAAATATTCTTTACACTTTCTCTCTCATGTACTGATCCTTTAAGCATTGTATTTTACGATGAAGGTCTCTGATGACTCCCATAGTCTCTTAATATAAATATTTATAATGTGCCACATCTATACGGTTGGCATGTATTACTTCCTCCCTCATGATGAGTGGCTTGGCCTTCAGGGCTCATGCGCGTGTGTTACCTTGGCATAAGTTTTGACCAGCAAGGGTTGTAGTTCTAGATCAGACATCTTCTTAAGAATCCAATGATCAACATTTACGTGATGTACCTTGATCATCCCTATGCCCTTGTACTTCTTCTTGTTTTTACTCATGTGCTCATATAGGTCTAGGAAATCCTCTAACTTATGTTGCTTCCCATACCATGAGAAAACTATATTCTGAAGACAATCTCACTGATAATGATCAGGGGACCCATAAGTGTAACAAGTTCCTCTATCAAACCTTCCTCTACCACCATCGTGGAATTGGCCTCAATATCCTCCTTGAAAACCCCATTCTCATTCTCCCCATTGTTGCACCCTTCATTATTTTGTCCTTCCTGTTCCTTTGATATGCTCACCACACTAGTCTAGCGCACTCCTATTTTAATGACATTATAGATATGATCAAATAGTCTACAATCAAAGGTGTTGTAGGTATGGGATTTGCAAATCTTACAATACATGTACACATTATTTTGAATCACAAACTATAAAAGAGGACAATTCCAGACATCATGGTCCTTGTGAAAAATTTCACAATCTAGTAACAATGCATGTACTTGACTTGCATGACAACTATCCTTATTATGTCCCTCAACCTCACAATCAATGCACCATATACCATTGTGTGTCTCATGTGATGAGTTGGTAGAAATATTCTCCAATTTCGAATGGGCTCACTCCAGATCAACACTTCCAACCTCCTCGGTGCACATGCAGTGGCTTCCAATGCCTCAAACGGATCAATATATGTCTTATGAGATAGAGCTCTATGAAACATAATTAATAATCCTCTAACGAACCACTATGCATGCTGAATTTGATGAATATCATAAGACAACTTAGACAACAAAGTCTTAAAACACGTGTCATACTCCTTACGCTTTCGAGATAAACCTTGCTTGATATCCTTAAACACGATGATGCTCTGTTGTTCAAACTTTGGAATGTGGAACTCAACCAAAATGTAGTGTGCAAAGCATTATAGTCCTTAAAAGTATGATGTGGATCATAATTTCTATACCAACTATGTGTGTAACCTTGAAGTGTAGTAGAAAATTGATTGTAGACACCAAAATTGGGTCACACTCCCCTTGGCCCCCCATTGAATAACCAACTCAAACATATTTACCTAACCATGGCCCCTTCCACTCCACATTAATATTAATTCAATTAACTCAATTAAATTAATACCCATCCTCACAACATTCATTACTTAATTATTTTAATCAAGATAAATTTCCACCTCACCTAGCCACCTCACCCTAGACCTATTCTTGACATGTTTCCATAATTAACTAAGACCTAATCTTACTTGCCTTAATGAGCTAAGATTTGGTCTAACCCTAAAATAACATGCCTAAGATTTCTCTAACCACATTCCTTCTCATTAGAAGGGAATCTTCCATTTTGATCCACGAGAATAAACCAACCTAGCCCAAGAAATTAGAAAGATCTACCATTTTTAGTAAACCTAGGGAATCTCACCTTAATCGATGCCGGTCACCCCTAAACCGACGGCCACTCAACTTAGAACCATCATCGATTACCATTTATTCACCTTAGTAACCTTGTTTTTGGGTTGGTACATTCTAAGATCAAGGAGACGAGAAAACATGCAAGAAAAAATAGAGTATTTTCATGCACTTAGACATCCACATCCAAAGACTAGGATAGATCTAGAGGCATTGTACTCACAAAAGCATTCCAGAAGCACTAATTTGGCACCAAACACCATCTTTCGATCAACATTCATCACCATTTAGTATACCTTCTATTATCAGTTTATACTTTGCATGTCCATTTCCCATCTCCTACATGCTTGTAGATTCAACCATTTCCCTACCCACACCACCAAATCACCCATTCTTGCACTTGCTTACCTACCTCCGAGTGTACTCCGATAATTTTATAGACCTCCTCATCCACCCTTCCATCTCTTTTTAGCTCCAGTTCAATCCCCACAATCAAATCTTGTTAAGTTCCCTTCACCCCGACCCTACCGACATCAGATTATCTATGACTTTCATCGACCCCTTTCTAAACTCGTCGTTGGTTATACCCAACCGACATCGGTCTTTGTGTTTTATACCTTTTTGGGATTTTTATTACATTTTTTATATTGGGATTTTTTTCTAGATGTCCATTATAGTTTCATATAATATTTGAGGTCAAAAATGGAAAAGTGTACCCTATTTATGAAGACTAGTTTTTGGGGTAATTTGGAGTAGTTTGTGGTAAAAGTGGAATTTCGGGAGATACGAGTGGAGTTAATACTTGATTCAATATTTTTGTGATATCGGTTTAGAGATATTTCAAATGAAATATCAAATTTTTGTTTTTGATAAGGGATGATAAAGTTATGACTTGTTCTTTGAAGGTAAAATCTAGAGGATGTCTAGTTAAGTATGGTCTAGTGTAGCTTCATGAGGTTGATGATTTTTTTGAGTTTATTCATTCTAGGTTTAAGGTTGTTGAGTACTTATAAAACATGTATAAGGTTTTTCCATAATTTTTTAAAGATCTAAAGTGATTTTTGAGGTGACGAGTAAGTTGGTCTTAAGATTAATTCTTGAGTCCTAGAAGCCTAAAGGAGTAGTTTTAGAGATGGACTTGGTTGAAGGCCTTACACTTAGATTTGGAAGGAAATATAAGATGTTAGGAAAGAGGATTCAAATATATTTCTAATGGTGTGTGGTTTGTTTCATGATTATGTGATTTGATAGGTCATCCAACTCATTTTGTGAAGAAGAAGGTTGTTTGTTTTTAGGACAAGATTGCTCAAGCTAGAAGATTGAGGTGGAAGATGAATGCAATTGGTTATTTGATGCTTGATATCAATTAGAGAGTGAAGATGGATGAATTTTATTCCTATTGAAGGCCTTCGTATTAGGAATAATTAGTGTGCATATTAGTTTAGTGCTCCACATTATATCATTTAGTGTGTGTGTAAATAATGTGGAGAGAATAATACATGTAAGTGATTATTACGTGAGTAATAATCACATAGAAATCGTAGGTTGAGAGAATAAAGGGTGAGATAGATTTTAGGGATGGTTAGTGGTTAGGAGATAATCTAGGTGGTTAGAACAACCATCCTAGATTAGTGTTAGTTATTATATTAACTATCTCTATATATTTGTATCATTTGTAATAGTTTAATGTTGAATTGATTATTGTGAGCGTATGCTCTTTCTCCATATATGGGGTAAAACCCACATTTGGTATTAGATCTAGTTTTGAAAGGGACCTCTCTGGGTTTTTCACTCCACCCATCCCTTTGTTCGCCAGGTAGAATTAGATAAGGGGCAAGTGGATACCACAGACCTTGCAACAAACCCATTACCTTTGTCCATATTCAACCATCTGTTGTAGATCCAAAACATTCAAGCACTGGATATGCAGAGTGAACCTCGTGCGAACCCCATTGCTAGTTTTTTCAACCTTCTTGCACTCTATCAACGATGTAACAAAGAAGACCTCCTATGAACCCATTTGGCATACACCATTCATTTGCATCCTATTTCTCCTTCCATCTTGTTCACTTTATCCTAGTATTTCAAGCCATTTTATTCATTGTTTACATTTATTATAAAAAAATCATTTAGAGCATATATTTGATTCTTTGAAACAAATTTGTGTAGATATGTATTAAAGAATAAATAGTTTGAGATATATATATATATATATATATATACACACACACACACAATTAATGTATAATGTCTTGAGAATTTAAACTTGGATTGGAGATTAGCTTGCATTTTCTCTCAAGTTCCCCTCGGTCTCCTAAGGGCTCGATATTTTTTATATGAGCTCTCCTATACATCCAATAAGTTACTTTATCTTAATGTACTAGGTACTAAAGGCCTCTCACACAGTTCGAGACTTCCTAATTCACCCTTGAATTGATTGGATCAACATTCAACCTCAACTCAAAACTAATGGCTTGATCCACCTCGGTATTCGATGTAGAACCAAAGGACCGTTCCTTGATCTTAACACCACCGACATAAAAATCTGGTCCGTTTACTCTTTTCCTTGACTCAGTGACATAAGAACTATATGAGAAGAAAGATCATCCTAATGATCTCAAGTATACTTTATTTCTACATTCAATACTCAACTAAGAAATTGTTATTTGACTCCTACATTCGATCAACCTTGACTATTAGCATTCACACCCTCTTTTGACTTGGGCACACCCGATTCAAACTACGGCTTATCTCACCTCACCTCTCGACCATGGTCATTACGTTAGAGACATATCAAAAAAATCTCCCCACATTTGGTATTTATTACAAAATATTTTGTGGTGGAATGTCCAATGCTAATAGATACATCTTTATTATTATTTTGATTGTCATTACTTAATCTGATACGTAGAATAAATAGACCAAGTGGTAGAAAAGGCTTATTTAAATCTCTCAGGATTAGAAATATGTTGAGTGGACAACCAAAAATAGTCTCCTTATGTATAATTTTATACGAAGGGGGGATATTTTTTTCGAAACTTTTGTCATTGGGATGATAATTTTCACTTCTAAGTGGATGCTCATATTGGTAGAAGCTAACATCCACATTGCTTCACATTAGGAGGGGGAGACGTAACTCGGAACGAGCAGCGTGAATGCGAGATGCGGAATGATCGGCCGGGCGAGATCTAGAGAACGTCCTCCCCTGTGTGTCGGAGATCCAAAGCGAGTGCACCCGAGAGGCGGCCCCATCCATCCCCCTCCCCCCCCCCTCTCTATTCTATCTTATCTCGGCTCCCGAGCCCCTCTCTATTATATCCTTATCGGAGCCCTATCTAGAAATAGGGGCATCGAGTGCCATATAGCCATATAGAGTTCAGGGGCTCCATATAGCCATATAGAGTTCAGGGGGGGGGGCGGGGGGTGCCATATAGATATAGGGGCTGCCGTCCTCTCCCAGATAGAACTCTAGGGCCTCGGCATGGAGTATAGATATAGAGTGAAGAGTGAAGAGTGAAGAGTGAGATAGAGATATAGAGTTCAGAGAGAGATCTAGAGAGAGAGAGAGATATAGAGTTCAGATAGAGAGAGAGATATACGTGACTGACTCTCAGTTCCGAACTCGTGACTGACTAGTATGTGGTGTGGTGGCATACTCCCGAACCTCTTGGCACTACACCAATAAATCCCCAATCCTTGGCTTCGTGTGGTAGTGACGGTACCAATATCCACTATCGTTGTTTCCGGATACGGTTTCAACATCTCTTCGATTCAAATACGAGAAGTGAATTGTCGTGTAAAGTCATAAATATCGAATATGAGAAGCGAGAGGGATCAGAGACTAGAAAATTGATTATTTGGATAAATACGAATGGGTGCAAATTCCAACATCACCCACTCTAGTTCTGTTCCTCGCTCTGCTCGAGAGCGGCATACCGGGAGAGAAAAGTCCTACCTATCCTAAAGACTTCGACCCCCTCTCTCCCCATAGAGAGAGGGCCCCCTAGAGATATAGGCCAATGGAATTCTCATGAAGGAAAGGGGCGGGGCACCCTGTCCCTCTCCCCTATCTCCCCATATAGATAGAAGGGGGAGAGAGAGGGGGCCCCTAGAGATAACCCGTAAGAATAAACTATGAATATCCATCCGAATTGAACCCGTCTTTTTGACATGAAAAGATGATGTCTTAACCACTAAATGAAAGGGACCCCCAAGGCAAGTGAATGATGGACTCGCCAAGAGAGAAGAATCATGTATGCCAAAGAGAGGAGGGAGAGAAAATCATCATATCCAAGGCCCACCCACCCCTCCAGCTATCTCTGCCTCCTAGGTAGAGCTATATAGTTCTATAGAAGGCCTCTGCCAATACCCCAGAAGGCTTATATAGATAGGGGCTCCCCCGTGCCATCCGAACGGGGACCCCCCGTGAAATGAAAGATATCCTATCCCCCGTGCCATCCGTTAGATAGATAGGGGATAGGGAGATCTATATAGATTCCCCTGACCATCCGAACTCTAGATAGGGGATAGGGCCGATAGGGGATTGATAGGTGGCCCCAAAGATGTTCATTTTTATGCCACCAAGTTAAATATCAAAGTGGATAACACCAAAGATGGAAGCAATGGATCGAACACACGTTTGCAACTCCTGAGTGTGACATTTTCTCCCATATGCACACTAAGGGGGGAATGTTAGGAATAATTAGTGTGCACATTAGTTTAGCACTCCACATTATATTATTTAGTGTGTGTGTAAATAATGTGGAGAGAATAATACATGTAAGTGATTATTACATGAGTAATAATCACATAGAAATTATAGGTTGAGAGAATAAAGGGTGAGATATATTTTAGGGATGGTTAGTGGTTAGGAGATAATCTAGGTGGTTAGAACAACCATCCTAGATTAGTGTTAGTTGTTAAATTAACTATCTCTATATATTTGTATCATTTGTAATATTTTAATGTTGAATTGATTATTTTGAGCGTATGTTCATTCTTTAGAGATGGGGTAAAACCCACACTTTGGAGGTATTTAAAGTGACAATAAGGGTGAAAACCAGTTGTGTTTCTAAAACTACTTTCTGGGAAACTCAGTTTGGTGAAGAGGAAAGTTGGTGTGGTTTGCATGTATGGATGTTTCATGAGCTCTAGAAAGCATGGATGTGTTATAAAAGTTAGTGGATTTCCAATTAGTTTTTACATGCCATAGTTGAGGTGTTTTGGGTGATCTTGAGGCCCAAAGGTGAAGACTGGTTCTTGGAAACAATTGTTTGGTGAAGGATATGAGCCTTCTTGAGTGAGTTATGAATAATTTGATTGGTGAAAGATAATGTATGACCATGGATGGTGTTTTTATGTCATATTTTACATTTTTGAGGAATTTGGGATCTTGAATAATCATGGTGATGAGGTTTGTGGTTTTTGGTGATCTAGGTGATGGGGTTTTGAGTAATTTTTGAGCTTGTTTGGTGTGTTTGAGCATGAATGACCTATATGAGTCCATTTTATGAATATATATGAGTATGGTGTTATGTTTGTGAGGTTTTTGGCCTAGTGTATTGATGAGGGCTGACCCATGTCATGTTTGTGAGATGAAAAAAATATTAAAGTCCTTGTTTAGTTCATTTTTGAACTAGTTGATCTAGAGGGAAAAATGTGATCTACTTGAGAGTGTGAATGGGATTCTAAGGAATGAAATAAAGATAAATATGTGTTTTAAACTATGAATATTTTAAGAGAGCATGATTACAAGTGTTTGAATCCAAATCAAGGTATGAAAATCCAAGTTTGAGTGAGTTGAAGGAATGAGGGTTTGAAGAAGGTGTGTGAGCTGAATTAGTGATCTCCATCAGTTGTGGAAATAAAAATATTCAAATATATTCATATGTAGATGGTTGAGTTTGTGATTGACCATATTAAGGGGTTGTGGCCTCCTTGTGGAGTGGGTGCTTCACTAAATTAGGGGTTAATGCTCCTTGCAGAGTTAGTGCTAAACTAAACTAGGGGTTGGTGCTCCTTGTGAAGTTGGTGCTTTACTAAATATATTTGATTTGAGTAACATAAGAATATTTGTAGTGTGTTTTATTCCCCTTGAGGTTTTCCCACTTAAATTTGGTGTTCTTGTGTACCCTCTTGCCTTTTCTCTTGTGTATGGTTAATTCAATACTTAAGTAAACACACATATGGTTAATGTATGATTGAATGGTTATATGAAATGATGAATGGAAATGGAATAAAGTTTTAAATTCATAATTCAATGCCCCTCTTAGTATCTTGTGCTTCTAACATACCCCCACTATGGACCTTTCTATACGCTTTGGCCCCTTTTACTTTTAGCCTTTTCAAATTTTTATGCTTATTCATTGCTTTCTATTCTGCTCTTATCTGGAATATGAACCTTTGATATTGTGTGATGCTCACTGTGTAACTTATGTGATCTTAAAAAACCTAGATGATGAGAGTGTCCTCTAAAATAAATGTTAGGTGGGTTGTGGGAATGCATGTGTACCACTAATGTTGCCATTACTTTGAAGAGGACTCAAACCGCACGTTGTTCTTGCCTAGTATGTCATTTATAGAATTTACACAACCAAATTGATAACCATTATTTTACAACAATGAGATTATAATTGATATTTTCCTTAGATTGATTTGATTTTGATAAGTTGCATTTTGTATTTACAAAATTGAGTGCATATCTACCCTAGGATGAGTATCCAGAGTATATGAAGCTCAAGGAGGCTTGGAGTAAATTTGTGTGTGATTGCTCTTAGTATTTTATCATTAGAATGCTAGAAGCCAAGTACAAGTAATTCCCTCCTTAATGATAGATTAAATAACATGCTTATATATGTGTTTTGAATATGAAAAACTCAAAAATGTTGACTAGGATTGTACTAAGGATATTGAAGTCAATAAAATTATCATTGGAAGGAAAAGAGATCAAAGTGGGTAGGTGGGTCCATAGTGTATGGATGATATGGCCCTTTCTAGGTGCTTTGGTCCTATAAGCATATGGATTTTCACGCATGCAAATGACATGCAATAGTATGGGAATGAAGTCCCTCCTCAATGAAGGTGAGGTTGTATTTATTGAAAACTAAAATCATTTACATCTATACATTCAAAATGTATATGGAGGGTGTTTTGGAACATCAATGGAAAGAAAAGTGAATGAGGGAGATGGAATGGAATGAAGGAAAGGAATGGAAAGGAATGAATGGAAGGAACATGCAAGAGTTAGGTAAAAGTAGAGCCTAATATTGCATGAAGAAGAATGATGAATAACTAACACAAATAAAATGGAGTTTGAGTTAGCTAAACAAGAATGAGTAAAAGGGAACACACATGAGCAAGTAGATAATCAAATCTTGTTCATTGTGAACTAGAAAAACGTATTAATATAGTTGAAAATAAGATCCAAGAAAATATTTTCATGCAAGATTCAAATGCTAACATCTAATGAACATAAGAACACCAAATGTTACAAGAGACAATGAATGGGACACAAAGTTCATATTTCATTAACTCCAAAACGTCTTCTCAAAAGAACACAAAGTTTCTTTCCTTGAAGTAAAGCTTACATACAAAAGTATTTTCTTCTCCTCTCTCAAAGTCACCTTTACAAATGAGCCCCCAACTTCCTTTTATAACCCAAAAGTTGGTTACAAAGTAGTTAGGATTTACATGCACATTAAATAGGGCACTTAAGTGACTTTGAATTTTTCAACCAACTTTTAAAAATAGAAACCACTTAAGTTATCAAAAATTTTCCAAAAGTGAGTTTAACAATAACCTCACTTTATAAAAAATTTAAATTCATTTTAGGAAAAGTACATAAATAAAAGCAATGGGTACATGTGGACCCCACTTAAATGACTTAGACACACACATAGACATCCTAGTCAGCAACACCACCTAGATCAAGACATTTAGGATCAGTGCCTTATCCATTGGGCCAAGAGTCCGCCTATCTCGGTCGTATGAGAATGAATTCATTGACCATGCTCCGTAATCCTCTAGATGAGGAGAGAAACCGAGAGCTTTAAACTTGAGTAATTCACCCACCTCTTTGTTTGAGAAAATCCTTGTGTGTGTGTGTGTGCATTTTGTCTTTATTCATATTCATGTTCATAATTACACACAATTCTCCACATGATCTGAATAAATTCCATGATGAATTCTTCATTTTTTGTGAGACCATAGTTATTATGCCACCCTGGCTTGTCAGAATCTAGCTCCTGATCTTTTTCCATTGAGAAGATCTTCCAAGAGTCGAGATTACAATTCATTTCTTGGAGTTATGTCTTTCGTCTTTGTCACCATCTCGAAGTATTGCCATTATGATGCCCACTCGCGATCATCCAATTTGAGAATGCTCCAAATTTAAGACTCAATTCGATGAAGTATTATGCCCATTGCTAACTGAGAGCTAACATGGACACACTTGAATGATGTGGCCTTGCTTGATCCACACAATTGTACTTGTCATTGGTCTTGGTTTGTTGATGAATAAATCTGCCACAACGATTAAGTGAAGACAATTTATGTAGAAAAGATTCTCCCATTATCGATATCTATTGATAACAATGGATTTTGACTTGAAGAGACCTCAGTCAATATCTATGACCTATACCACATAATGAGGAAGTCGAGGTGACCCATTGGTGCCATTGAGAAGCGCTATGCCGTGAGACGAGACTGAGAACTCAGAAGTCGAGGTCACTTCCACTTTGGAGCCATTGGAGTTAAATCACCACACTATATAGGTTTTGTAGTGCATCCATGCAAGTGATGACCAATTCAGAACAAACGTCAAGAAAATTGTGACTCACCTTTGGTTGATATGTGATCGCAGAACCAATTTATGTCGATGTGTCCCAAGTTGGTATCGGTGATGTTATCATACTCTGAATGGGGTGTCAAGGTGGGTAGAATTCCTGGGACCCATACCACAACATCATTTTGTTTGAAGATGACATGATTGTGACATAAAGCGTGATTTCAGGCTATTACTTCCTTCTTACAAAACTACACAAATTACCTTTGAAACTGCCCTTGGGAAAATAACAAATCTTGTTATGAGAAACTCTCACTAGATGAGGGAGTCTATTAAGGTACCAAAATTTTTTATATCGAGAGTTTTTTCCCAAATCAAATTCTTCAGTGAAATATTAAAGGTCAAAGTTGACTCTTCTGAAACTGCTAGGAAAATGCAAGTGTAAAACTATGAAAATCCCATTTGGTTTTAGCTTGGGAAAAATACCAAATGTCACCTTAGGAATCTAAAACTTGGAAAGGGAGCATATGAATGTGGGGATAATCCAAATAAATAATCCTTTTCTCTTTAAGATCATCTGAGTTTCAAAATATCGACTCTCAAAGTTAGTCTCCTTGATAGGCTGAAAACTACGCACGCATCGAAATCAAACAAACCACATTTATTTGGCTCCATGAAAATATCAAACAAGGTGTTGTGAATTTACAATTTGGCAAAGAAGTACATTAATGTGGGGAGAATTCAAAAATCAAATTGTTCATCTTGACAATCACTCAGGCCCAAAATATGGATTCTCAAAGTAGGCCTTTTGACAAGCTGAAATAGTGCGTGTGACAAAATTCAAACGAATTGCATTTTTTTGGTTTGTGAAAAATACCAAATGAGGTGTTGTGAATTTGCAAATGAGTATGGAAGCACCTTAACATGATTAAAATCATGGGAAATGATTGGTTTTTCATGAAAATCATCCAACTTCGAGATATTGAGCTCTAAAGTTGATTACTTTGACAGATACAAACCACAACAATTTTTTTATTTTTTTAATAGTATCCAATCATGAATGGATATGTGCAGGATCGATCTTGAATTTTTTTATTAATTTTCTACTTCTTTGCATTTCCAATAGCTCGAGCTTATAAATGTGTGGCAGTATTCTTTTTGACCAGGCATGGGAATGCTTCCTTCTTGCTTTTTAAGATTATTATTCCTGCCTTCTTCCTTCCACACGTGGACTGTTTCCTTTCTTTGCTGGAATGTGAATGGAACCATTTAGCTTTAGCATGGAAAAATGTGTGGAAATGGAAAATTTTTATTTCTTCCTAGCTTTTCTTTGCCTTCCTCCTCCTAATGGCGTGGCCTTCTAATTATTTTTGTGTATGCCTGAAAACTTTATTTGTTAAATGCACGTGGACGGCAAAAATAAACGTGGGAGCTATTTTTTGGCTGTGTGTTTGAATTCTCCTCTCCCACGTGTGGCTTGTTCTCTTGTTGTTATGGCATGGGAACTCTGATCTTTCCCTGCCTAGTTTTTGACGAGGCGTTGAAAACTACTATTTCCTCCTTTGCACGTCGAAATGCTTCTTTTCGCTGCCTATGCGTTTGTTTGTTTTTTCTTTTATTTATTTCCCTTCAAAACATGCTTTGAAACTATTCATTTCTAGTTTTTCTTCCTCTCCCAACCTCTTCTTATTTCCCCAAATGTTTTCTTAAATTTTTTCCAATGATTCATAGCATATGCCTTTTATCCTCCACTCATTCATAGATCTTGGTATTTTCTTTGCATGCGTGGGCTTCTCTTGAGAATTCAAAAATCCTTCTTGTCTTTGTGTGGTAAATTCAAAATAGTTTTCATTTTTGGAATAAAATCCAAAAACGTGAACATATTTCCATTTTGACTTTTTTTGAATTAAAACCTAATCAACGTGTGAATGGAAAATACTTCTTTCTCATATGAGGAGGATAAAGATGCACATGCGGCATAATAAATTCCTCCAATGAGTTGAGAATAAAAAAATCTGCCATGCTATGAATCTTTGGAAAAATATTTTTTGAAAACGGGAAAGAAATAAGAAGAAAAAATAAACAAAAACATTAGAAATAAAGAGCCTCAACTTCTTATGCATGACTTCTTCCACAGAGTTTCATGGAGGATTTGTTGTGAGGATTAAAGAAGCTTCTATAACCATTTCTTTGTTTCCGTTGGAATAACCAATTTCCCTTTCTTGGGTAGTGGGAATTAATTGTTAGGGAAATATGGGAAAAAAATCAATTATTTTCCTGTGGCAATGGAAAAGCAAGATGACAAATTCCCATTTATTTCCCCATGTGGGAAATTGGGAGATCTTTTGCCAGTTTTCCATCCGGTTGGGTTGGTGATCAATAGAGAAAATTCCACAAGTAGAGAAAAATGAAAATTTTGCCACAAAGGGAAATTCGGGTGTGGAAAGCCAATTTGACATTCCTAGCAATTTGAAGTGGAATTTTAATTTCCCGAAATAATAAAAAACTTGTCAATTGATTTTCAATAAATATTCATTTAATTAAAAACCCCAAAATTTAGTAAAATTAATTTTATTAAATAAATGGGTAAGAAATTAATCAAATATTAATTAATTAATTATTAACGTAGTTTGTGACCTGATGGGAAGAGTTCTCACATGAAATGGATAAAAACAAAATGATCATGAGAATAAGACAATAGCGATGAGGGTGATAAAACACACAAAATAGTACTTTTAAAATTTTTATGCTTATTAATTTTGTGAAGTCAAAATTAGGCGATAAAGAGGTCCTAGATGCATGTGTGAATGATTTGGAATTTGGAATTGTAATGTGCAAGGGTATAACTTAATTTGATGGAGTAATATTACCATTATAAAAATAAATAGGTTATGTATGCAAGAAAGAATGAGTGAGATATAGCTAGGAATATGATAATTTTTGAATCGAGAAAGAGTCAACTAGTAATAAAGAGTTGTATAATTTGTGTTGTTGTAAGTTGTGAATTACCAAAATGAGTGTCTAAATTTCCCCCCTTTAAGTATGGAACAAAGTCACCTAAGTATGTAGACAAATTTTCCTTCGCTTGGAGTGGCTTGTGCTTGTGCTAGGACTTTTTCTTTTTTCTGGTTATGTTTTTTTTCCAGGATGAGTACATGTAGAGAAAAGAGTGTAGTCAATGTCCATAGTATAGGAAATCAAAATTTAACTTGAAAAATTTGAACTTGGTTTGAAACTAACAATATGTAAGTAGAAAAACAAAACAAAGGAAAGAGTACACCTGATTGTTTTGTAAGAGAGGGGAGAGAGTACTCTTGCTACCATTTCTATAGATATTTGTTGAAATTTGTGATGGAGATGGTTGGAATGACTTGGGGTGATCGGTCCCCAAGTGGAAGGAACTAAGGAGAATAGAAATAAGTGCAAATGCACCCATACGGTGAAGAGAATTATATGGGGATAATTCTAGTTTCTCTGCATCCCTCTACAAAATATGATCTATGAGAATCAATCCTATGAGGATACTAGCCACCTTGAAACTTCCTAAGACCCATGGGTAAGTGTTACAACATATAAACACAAACATAATTGATTTGTAAATGATGACATAATGTACTTGAGGAAATGATAACTTGCATGTACCCTTGGTGCCACCATAACTGAACTATACCATGCATTCTATCATTGAGACTAAGTGAAAAGCCTATAGATTTCCATGATAAATTATACCAATTGATAAATTTATTGAATATGCCCCAGGATGGAAGTATATGGAATGGACCATAACATCCATATGCTATGGTCCTTGCTTTGTAAATTTTGTCCCTATGTGTTTCTTGACCTAATTCTATTTATAATCCATTTTCTAAACCTCTAATCTATCTAATTTTGTACTTGTTATTTTTTTTTTTGATTTTGAGCTATTATGAGGGTGAAATATCACATGATGGTTTCCCCCTTGTTTTGGGTACATGAGATAGAGCAATGTGAGATTGACCCAAAAAGAGGACCTATAGTCAATGTAAACATGTGTTGTGGGATTCCTATAGGGGAAAAGGGGGCGACTTGGTATATAACATGACACATACATAGTAATATAATAGAAAACTAATAAAGTGTTAGTAACAAGCAATAGGAAAATAATAGAATAGAAGTAAGAAAAAAACATGCACAAACACACAAATAGAATAGTCAAGGATCAACACCTTATCACCTACCTCCTACACCCCACACATTTTAATTTAATTACTTTAATTAAATTAATGCCATTTACCTCCATACATATTAATTTAATTATTTTAATTAAGTTAATGACCTTTTACCCACACACACATTAATTTAATTATTTACATTAAATTAATTCACTACCCTCACACACCTATTTAATATAATTGCCTTTATTAAATGCACCTCACCTAACCACCCCCATCATTTGACCCATTAACCTAAACCCTAAACCAATGTCCTAAATAAAACCTAACATTAGACCCATCCCCTCACCTCACATTTAAAAGCCTCCTAAGGTCGGTTTTCACCCCGAGAAAAAGAAGAGACCCTTATCAAATGGCGGAACAACTTCCCAGGAAACTTTTGAACAACTTGAGATATCTCACCCAAACCGATGTCGGTTCACCCTAAACTGATGTCGGTTCACCTAAACCGATGCGGTTATATCTTGGAAATGGACCAAATGGCCTATTTAGACCCATCTACTTTGTAATATGGGTTGAAAAACTTCTGATCTCGAGTTTGATCTCTTTAGATGCGTGACAAAAAAATGAAGATTGATTTGTGATCAACAAAGGCAACCAAATACACTGGCACAACAGTGAAAATTTCTTCCCAACATCCTCCAATGCAACAACTTCTTCATTATTCTTCAGACCTGTACCTCACAGAAGAGTAAGTATCCTCCTTCCATCTATTTCATTTCTTATCATCATCTGTAGTATTTGTGGTAAAGGAACCTAGTCTTTTACCCTCTGTCCATTCCCTCTCTCTAGATTGCAGACCACCTTCCATACCCAATCATCTTAATACTTGGCCCAATTTCCTATTTGACCTCCTCAGTAGTCTCAGACCTTCACAACATATCTACACCCCCTCTGTGATCAATCCCCATCTTCTATCCACTCCACTTTTTCCCCAAAACTCCAAAAACCTAGACTGTGATTCCACCAGCCTCCAACTTAACCATCGTCGGTTCTCTCTAACCATCAATCATTGTTACTGGTAAAATCATCATCGGTTTTATAAAACCATGGTCTCTGTCTGTCACTTGTCTCTCTTGAAAACAACTTTGTTTGTGACCCACATTCATAACAACCTATTTCTGACATATACCTACTTGAACACCTATTTGACCTTCAGATCTGTATCTAACCTAGCCTTGTTAGCTCAGATTCACCTATAACCAACCTACTTGACCTCTGGATCTCCTTCTAGCCTAGCCTATTAGATTAGATCTAGCCTATTGTGTTTTGTATGAGATGCCTAAATCATATTAAACTACAGTAGGACAATATTTACTTTATTTCAGCATTGAATTGTTTTAAACAGTGGATTGACAACCATCTAGGAAGTATCGCACTTCCGGATCTAGCATATGCTAGGCAGTCCACTTGCATATATTGTTTAACTCTCTTTGGTGGTCTTGTTTTGGTTCTTATACAGGTAGTTCCTCCTAGCCAAAAGGAAGGTCTCACAATCACTTTGATTCAAGAATTCAGATACGCGTGCATATAACCTTCACCATCCCAAAACAGGTATTCCTCTTACCACCTTTACCTTATCTGTTTCATCAAGTACTTCTCGAAAAACTAAGAAATCAGGTGAAACATTTTGGCATGCCGGTGGGACCCATTCGGGGTTCCTTGCATCTTTCTTCATTCCTAGGTGAAAAATTGTGTGTGTTTGTTTCCCTTCTAATAGCATTCACATTAAAACTTTCTCCTTGGTAACATTCTCTTCTTTCTACTTGCTCTGAAAGACACATTTCTTTTGGTGTATTTAAAAAGAACCTTCTTATTCTTGTTTTCTACATTTTAGTGAAAGAGCATCCCTCTTCCTGTTCATCTATTTTTGTCATCGAATATCATACTTTTGATTTGGGTTTAAAACAAGTGCATTGCATTCTGATTTAGCTCATTAGCTCACATTAATTGAGGGCAACCTATACGTTGGAAGTCATGACCAGCTGATGGTTGACAAATGAATCATAGAAAAGCACTTCTATCCTTTTCTCTTTCTCTGAGTCTTACCAAACCACACAAAAATTCAAAATACATACATTCTTAAACAACATCCTACCTGAAGAAGTTGTAGGTGATCACATGATCACGGTACGGTGGTGGGCACCCACTCATTTGCTTTCTGTCGAGTCATACTTGAGAAAGCCCCCCCCCCATAACATTCTGAAACCTCACCCTTTAGAATTCTTTCTTCGTAGGAAGCCTTCCTCACCAAGAAATTCTATTGTTTTTTCATTCATAACAGTCAGTCCATACAAATAGCATAAGTTGAACAAACGTAATAGAATAGGCACTCTAGGAACGTTCTTTCTTAGTGTTCTGCTTGATTTGCATTTTGAGGTGAGAGCTTTCGATCATTATTTTTGTCTTTCCTTGCACACTCCCAATCATAGTCGGTGTATTTTGACTTCATGCTGAGTGTGCCTGGACCACATCTACATCATTCTCAGACTTACGGTTTGATTCAACACCATATTTTTAAATCACAACCATTTTTCTTATTCTCTGTTTCAATTTCACAGTAACCAGCTATGGTTATCTTTAACCATCACCGGTTACATTCCAACCAGCATCGGTTTAACCCAACCGGCATCGGTCTGAAGTCTTCTTGGATACCTATCCAAAAGACACCTATTTCACTTTCTGAGTTGTAAAAGGCTCCTATCACCTTTCATATTGTCATTACTTCAATCACAGTCACCTTACGTCTCATCTGTGTGAAAAATTGTCAATCTGGGACCATCATTTAATAGACTGTTGGTTTTCACGATGATAACACACGGTTAAGCCTAACCGGCATCGGTTTACCCAAACTGGTGTCGGTCACCCTGTGTTGTTTTATAGCTCACTCACCCGTGACCTAATTCACTCACCATTGACTATTTTCCTAGTTTTGTTGTGTTACTGTGCCATTCAGACATAATACAGTCTCACCAAATCAGTTCCTACCCACATGGTGCTAACCCATAGTCAGGAAAGTGCCCTCGTATTTCACACTAGTCAACTACCACTCCCACCTAGCCCTTCATCACCTAGTCCTTCACCACCTTCCATCTCATCATCCATGGATCCCAATCAACCTATCACCATTCCTACAGGTGACACGGAGTTTGCACGACTCTGGATCAGAATCCCATTTGCTTTGAGCCACTACCTCACCCATGCCTCCACTCGAGATGCCTCGGGTCAATTGATCTATGGCATGCCCGTATCCTTATCTCCATCCCTAATGATCACTTCCACCTCGGCTCCACCTCCTACCATGGTGACCTCACCCATTTTATCCCCAGTTGTGTCATAGCTAGGTCCCATGCCAACTTTGACCACCACATCCACCACCTCTATTGCACCCGTAGTCTCCACCATACCTTCATCCACCACCCAAAACATAGCATCATCCACACTGTTGTCTCATATATACCAGTCATAATACTACCACCCTTGGTGTCGGTAACCTCTACCCCATTTCAAAATGTTGTCCTTTCTATTCCCCAATCTCTACCTCCCATCTCTACCAGGGTCACTACAGTGTCCCACCCTCACATACCTACTACTACCCAGGCCACCTCTGTTTCATCGGTCATTCAGTCTGGGTATATACCCTCTATGTCTGTCTCTCAATTCCCGCCTCCTTATTTGACACCACCATACTCTGGAATGTCGTATTCTTCATATGTCCAACAATAACCCTCTTCTCTCAGGGGTACCCAATCTTCACAACCTAACAATGACTTTATCAAGTTAATGATGGACAAGATGTAGACATTAGAAGCATCTTTTTCAGCTCCCATAATTCTCTCACCTATGATGAGATTTGTAATGAGCCTATTCACCCATCCATTCCCATTCACCCATATCCCATACACTTGGGAGATGCCTAAGTTTAACCACTTTAATAGTAAGGAAGACCCATGCAACATTTGTGATCTTTCAAACATGGGTGTTACTTAATTTCCCATGATGATGCTTTGCTTTTGCGAACCTTTCCCATGTCCCTAACTGGTCCAGCATTGGACTGGTATAGTGGATTACCTAGACATTCCATCTTCTCATTCAACCAAATAGCCCAAGCCTTCTTGGATCATTTTTTTATTAACATCATCAAGAAGGTTACCATGACCGATCTTTATTCTACACGCGTCAATATGATGATGAATCTATCACATATTTTGTCACTCGTTGGCGTAGCCTAATCAACCAACTCACTTTCCAATTACCACAAACTGAACTCATAGAGCTCTTCACACGAGCTGTCTTTAGACATATCTCACCTACCTTACAGGTGCAAACCTTCCACAACATTCGATGAGGCTTTCACCATGGCACGTAAGCTCAAATTCATGCCATCGAAAGAGAAGAAGATACAATTACAAACAAGAACTCCTCGTTTAAATCACATGATACTTCCTCTTCCTCGAAACCTCAGATGAGTTATTCCAAAGCCAAGGGAACTACCAACATGTAGTGGTACTTAAGGCTGGCCCTGCCCATCCATCCAATCATGCTAAACCTTCATCCAATCTATCACGGTCCAAGCCTTCCAATTCAAATGAGAACAAAAGAAATACACCTCAATTGGGAACCATATTCATCTATTTTAGAAAATCTTATTAAAGCTAATGCCATCACCCTTCCTCCTATCAAACCACATACTGGTTTTGACCCCTCTCACCCCATACCAGGTTGGTATAAGGAAAATGACTACTATAACTATCACCATGTAAATGGTCACAGTGACATAACAATTGTATCACCTTTAAAAACATTGTTCAGGGAATGCTCGAGAGCGGCGAGTTAGTCCTGGATAACCCTAATGCACCTGCCAATCAAGACCTTCATATATTCAAGAAACCATTCCCTAACCATTCCCCATCTAATGATCAAACTGGTGATGCCTCACACAAATGAAAGTAATACACGTGAGGTACATGTTATCTTTACTGACTTACCACTTGTTTCCCAAATATCTCCTATCCCCTCCATCGAGGAAATCCTAGCCCAAAATCCTCTACCCACACAGGAACCTACTTTATCCATTCCTCTACCCATAGAGGAAAGCCCTTCACCTCCCCATACACCTGCGGAGGAGTCTCTCATTAGCACCGATATCATTTCCCCTTCAGCTTCCCTACCCCCGGTGAGCCACTTTACCAATTGTACCTCCTCCACCCACGAGAGGAGTACCCATCATCTTCTCCACCTATTCGGGATCCAATAGATTTTCCATTAACTCTCGGTGACCATTCTCCATCAGCTACCCAAGATCCTGTGGACCTACTTTCGGCTCTCTTACCTACAGAGGCCAAAGCCAGTGAATTCCCTATTTCTCAGACACATTTTATGGGAATCACCACTCGCTCCACATCTACCTCATCTACCACAGTGTCGTTCTCACGTTTGGCCGACCACTGGACTATGTTGATAGGTCTTCACTTTGGGGGCGTCTCTTACTCCCGGTCTCGACCCAAATGCAATCATCTTCCACTGACACTTCTACCATTTATCCAAAGATGTTTCAACAACCCAAACCACACATGAACATAACTCTCGATACATCTTCTATTGCATCATCCTCATCTATACCCACCCCTCTACTTGCTAGCCGATGTGTTCCAACATCATCTCTTGTATCTAAACCCACTAGTGTTCTAGGGGTCACACCCACATCAAACCTTGCACATCCTCCTGTCAGGATACACTTGACCACATCTTCCCATATACCTATTGAACCAATCCCTCAACCTAAATGAAAAACCCAACCTTCTAATCCACATGCACCGACCTCACCAACTACACCTTTATCACCTTCACCCCTACCATCCATCTTGGGACCTCACCCCTCTACCTTAACAAAATCTACTCTCTCCAGGGGTAAACCTAAAATTCCCTTGACCCCTTCACCATAGCCTGCAGCTCTACCTAGGTGAACCTTGCATCCTTCATCACCATCTATAACTTCTTTGCCTCCTATACCACCATTACCTTCTATACCTCCTTCACTACCTATGACATTTTCTTCCACCTCACCTGTACCTCCCTCTCGACCTCGACCAACACCTACCACTGCTGCACCTCAGTTGTCCCCTTGGGTCACTCATCCTCTCCCACCATCTGCCTTGCCATCTACATCACGTGCTCCCCCTACACCTCTACCTAAGAAAAAGCACCAAAAATCGAAAAAAACCATTAATTTCCAAAGAGGTGGTTAAACTTACCCCTCTTTCTATTGTTGCACCTACACCAAAGAAAGTACAACCCAAATCCAAGACTACATCACCTCAACTACCACCACAACTACCCAATCTTCCAACCAAACCTACTTTCACTTCACATTGTGATCCACTTGGTGGGATCATACGCCACCATCTTGGCTAACCTCTTGGAAAGCTCTGCTATCACCCTCCCTCCTCTTAGACCTTATGACCCTCTTAAACCTAAACCGAAAGGGTTTGATGATACTAAAATTTGTGCTTACCATCATGTGCCAGGACATGATGTTGAGAACTGTAAGGGTCTAAAGGCTTCCCTCATTCAATTATGTCCTTCTGACCCCAATTTTGATGATGATGACCTCCTGGATGATGAACCTATTTCACCCTCACCACCTTCTTCACATCTTCCTCCTACACCTATACCACACCTCCCATCTTCACCACTCATGACCTTTCTTTCCATCTCAAAATTTGAAATTAACATGGTTCACATCGAGAGAACTTGCCACCTTC
The DNA here is from genome assembly GCA_018340775.1 of Taxus wallichiana var. yunnanensis. Lineage (NCBI taxonomy): Eukaryota > Viridiplantae > Streptophyta > Pinopsida > Cupressales > Taxaceae > Taxus > Taxus wallichiana. The sequence continues at coordinate 598,016,870 of CM031241.1, read as the reverse complement.
TCCTAAATGTCGTTGTTGGACCCACTCACCTCACAGGGCTTTTCTCCTCCAGTAGGTTTTTCTCCTTTGTGTACCTTTACCACTTACCCCACCTTCTCCATTTTCCACTCTCCCCTCAAATCAACATGGTACACGTCACTTACATGTGTCAGCGAAGGAAAGGAAAGAAAAAAGCCGACCCATCACCAATCCTATACCCAACATACCATCTACACCCATACCTAAAATAACTATCTATCATGGTCCACATACCCCATTTCTAATGGCATCACACATCACACCATGCTCAAACAATTACACCAATCTCCTCTCAAAATGTCCTTATACGATCTCATCCAAACCTCGAGTCACATCGTCAAGCCCTCATGGAGGTCCTTCAATCTATTGAGGTTTTACCTAATGACCCCACACCTGTAGCATCTATTATCACACCTCATCATGTCACCTCTCTCACCAAATTTCCATCTACCTCATCACCTCCACCTGTTCACCAAGTTGTTATCCTTAGTTTCTCGGATGATGAAATTGTCCCCCACCAAACCGATGACCCAGATCCTACACTTTTCATCTCCATCCATATCGATAATATACGCATCGACATGTTATGATCGATGGGGGCTACTAGCATTAACATCATCTCCTCTCACGCATTCGAACAAATGCATACCCAACAACTACATGCATAAACATCCGGTCATGTTGCATTCATTCAATGATGCTATCACCTCTACACTCAACACTATCATCCTCCACATTCATGTGTGGGTCCCGTACTATTCTGAGTTGTTCTACATTTTGGAAGGGGAGTTTTAATACAATTTGTTGCTCGGCAGACCCTGGATTCATGCCATGGGTTGTGTTCCTTCTACTTTGCACCGATGTGTAAAGTTTGAACATGAAGGACGTTCCTATACCATTCCAGCTGACCCATCACCTTTCAAAACCTACAACATGCTTTACCAGCCCAATGATGTCCTTGTACCTATTAAGGCATCTACCTCCCTACCTACATCTTCTTCACACATGACCCCATCCACCAGTGCCATTGTAACCTCACCTTCACCCAAATCTTCTATTCCCACCATTTTTGTCACTTCTACCAGTCACACATCAGCTTCCCAACTAACCGACACCTCCACCGATCTAACTTCTAACACTTCCTCCATTCCAGCCACCAATATATCAACCATTGATCCCTTGGAAGGTGTTTTTCAATGCCTCACTATGGGGGAGTATCACCTGTACAATGTCAATACATTCCTTACTCCACAAGAGTATGAAACCTTCACCAACATCCTCACTATGATCACCATAGGCGAGCATCTCCTTTATGGTCCTCCCCACCTCCGTACCCATCTTACCTATGGGGGACTTGATATTTCCACTTACACACCCAACCACCATCACAAACCCACCTTTTTTTTGGTGACCTTGATCACTTACCAACACCACTTTGCTCTCACACTTTCCTACACCATTGTGCCTGGAAGGGTTTTGGCTTTGGCCTTTATGAGCAAGGTCATCACACCATTATTTCATGTACCATGCATAAACACAATGATCGTAGTGGAATCGGTTTTACCAAACTACCTGCCAAAAATGCCCGTATTGAACTCATTGAAGACATTGACCCCTCTCCACCTTCTTCACCTACCCCACCTTCACCACCTTCACCAACGGAGTCGATGGATCTGAATCTATCCCTCCTACCTTTTTTTTCATAAATACCATTTCCTTGGGGCCTCTGACCTATCACCACGATGGCGAGGCTCCTTCCTCTCTTCCTTTCTTGTATCCTGACATGATAGGGGATGATACTCCTTCTATTAATGTCATTCAATGTCAGGATGATGAGTCCATACTCACCTACCTTGGTGCTGAAGACTCTTATATTCACCGGTCGTTACCTTCTGAGATGTAAAACAATGTTGAATGAATCGACTATCAAAGTCAACATCCACACTCAGGATGACCCCCACATTCTCAAGATTGGCCAATCTCTGGATGTTGTTGAATAGGAAGCCCTCACTTCTTTTCTTAAAAATCATAGCCATGCTTTCACTTGGTCTATGCTTGACATGCCTAGCATTGATCCCACTATCATGGTCCATAATATTGTAACCATTCCCGATGCCAAACCCATAAAACAAAAGTTGAGGAAAATGCACCCTCGCATTGCTCTTCTTGTCAAAGAAGAACTTCAACACCTTCTCTCAGTTTCCTTCATCTTACCCATCGATTACCCCCAATGGATTTAACATCATCCTATCACTAAGGTGATAGGGGACTTCACATTTGCACCGATTTCCATGATCTCAACCTTGCTTTCCCAAAAGATGATTTTCCTCTGCCTGGTATTGACCAGTTGGTTGACCTTACCACTGGCCATGAGATGTTATCACTTATGGATGGTTTCTCGGGTTATAACCAAATCTTGCTCACTCTCAGAGGATCAACACAAAACCACATTCATTACCCTTGGGGACCTTCTACTATCGAGTCATGCCTTTTGGCCTTAAAAATGTTGGTGCCACATATCAGTGGGCTATGACCTACATCTTCCATGATATCATGCATCATATATTGGAAGATTATGTGGATGATCTCTTGGCCAAATCTAAATGTCGCGCCAAGCACCTCACCATCCTTGAAACCATCTTTGACCACCTCATTAAATTATTGTTGTCCCCTTGACCTAAAAAAATGTGTCTTCACGGTTCTCTCAGGAAAGCTCCTGGGATTTATTGTTTCCTTACGTGGTATAGAAGTTGACCCTACTAAAGTCAAGGCCATTCTCGAAATGCCTCCACCCACTAACCTTAAACAACTCCATAGCCTGCAAGGTAAATTTGCAATCTATTCATCGATTTATTTCCCAACTCTCTCGACCATTGTCAACCATTTCATCACCTTCTCAAAAAGGATGTCTCTTTCAAATGGGATGATGACTACCACAAAGCTTTTGAGGCCTTAAAACAATACCTTCTCCAACCACCCATACTTGTTCCACCTAAAGATGACCAACCCTTCTACCTATACATCTCTGCTACCGATCACTCTTTAGGGGCTATGCTCACTCATCGTGATGAACAACATAGGGAGCAGGTGGTTTATTACATAAGCCATACCCTTCTGGACTATGAAACCCGATACACTCACCTGAAAAACTTTTCTTAGCCTTAGTTTTTGTTGCCACCAAACTTCGCCATTACCTACTCAACCACAAAACCTATGTTGTGACCAACACTGACCCCTTACACTTCATGTATGCTAAACCTTACCAAAATCAACATGCCACACATTGGCTCATGCTTCTTGCTGACCTAGACCTCAAATTCATCCACCAAAAATCTATCAAGGGCTAGGCCATTGTTGACCAGCTCAGCTTGATGCCTCTTTCTGGGAATCAATCTTTGAACTTTGATTTCCCTGATGAATCCATTGCTAACCTCTCTTTGGATGATGACCCTTACCAAATGACCTTATTCTTTGATGGTTCCAAATGTCAGTGTGGGGGTGGTGCAGGCATTATCCTCATTCCTCTTGATGGTGAACCCATGCCCTTATCATTTAAACTCAACTTCGAATGCACCAACAATATCACCGAATACGAAGCACTCGTATTGGGTCTCATGACTACCTATGCCTTAGATGTCAGATCCATTAATATCTTTGGTGATTCTCAACTGGTAGTAAACCAAGTCAATGGTGTTTATCAGTGTCATAATGAAATACTTCAAGAGTACAAATGTTACGTCGGCATCATGTTGACTACCTTTGACCACTATAAAATTCAAACCATTCCATGATCCACCAATAAATTCATGGATACCATGGCCTACCTCACTTCCCAAATACCTGCTTCACCTACGATTCAGACATCTTTGTTACCATAAAATGCATACTTGAGACCTTCTTATAAATCTTGTTGTGTTAACCTCATCCAGAACTACCTCACTAAACACACAAGACCTTTGGTATAAGCAGCTTGCGGACTACCTTTCCCTTTCTATATTGCCTCCTGATCTCACACGTAATGGACAACGTGCCTTTCTCAAAAAGGCCTCTCATTATGTCATCATGGGTGGCCTCTCTATAAATGAGGCTTTGATGGTATTCTCTTATGATGCCTCACCAGCTCTGAAATCCCCTATACCATTAAAGAAGTTCACGATGGCATATGTGGAGGTCACTTCAGTGGCCTTGCTGTTGCTAAACACATTCTTCACCTAGGCTATTATTGGCCAACCCTCAATCATGATTGTTGTGACTACGTTAAGCATTGTGTAAAATGCCAACAACATGCCAATCTTCATCATACACCTAGTCATGCCTTACAGGTTGCTCGTGACCTTTGGCCCTTCTCTCAATGGGGTTTGGATCTTGTCGGAGAGATCAATCCTCACTCTTCCCTAAGACATCAATGGATCATCACCACTACCAAATATTACACCAAATGGGTTGAAGCCATACCCCTCATCTCCACTAAAGCTGAGAAAATATGTGAGTTCATCAATCATCACATTATTTGTCACTTTGGTGTTCCACATCACCTTATCACTTGATAATGGAAAACAATTCAAAAAACAAAACTCTCTGAAAAACTTTGTGACACCTTTGGTATCCAGCTAAGCTTCTCCTCACCATATTACCCACAAACCAATGGCCAAGCCAATCCACCAACAAAACCCTAAACAAAATTCTCATGAAAGTGGTTAATGATACTGGGAAGGATTGGCATATGCACATTCCTTTCACTCTTTGGGCATACCATACTAGTATTCACACTTCCACCTTTGTTGCACTCCCTTTTCTCTGGTCTATGGTACCAGAGGCTTGTTTTGCCTCTCGAAGTCTAGATCCCATCTCTCTGTATCTCTCTTCAAGATATGCTTATTGATGATGACTTTCACCAAGACCATTTAGCACAACTTGAGTTATTAGATGAATGTCATCTTCATGCTCTCGACCATCTCCAAGTCTACCAAAAATGCATCAAGCGTGCCTATGAAAAACGTGTCCATGAACACACCTTCAAGGTCGGTGATCTCATCCTCAAGGAAAATCAACACGTAACCAAAGCAAAAAAAAAAAAACAGGGCAAATTTTCTCCTAATTGGCTTGGACCATACATCGTGACCCATGACTATGGATCAGGTGCTTATCACTTGTCTTCACTTGATGGTAAGCCCAAACTTGAGCCCCTCAATGCCTTGCATCTTTGACCATTCTACTTGTTGACTTCTAGTCCTACATCACTATTTATCTAGTTCATGCTCATCCCTTGAGCACCATTTACCTTTCTCTTTTCCACCCTCATCTCCAATGACTAAACAAGAATCATGTGATTACCCATCACCCTTTTTCCTTATCTTAAATATGTGCACCATGGCTCTGCACATGGCATGATTCTCATGGATACTTTTCATCTTCTTTTAGATGAGATCCCATGGTCATTCACCCTTGCCTTCTCAACAAGAACCAAATGCTTCGTTATAGTCTAGTCCATGACTTAAAAGCCAAAAAAAAAAATGAATCCCTCAAAAATAAGGGATTAACTCCTTGAGTCAAACTTCCAATATAAAAGATGAATCCCTCAAAGGACATCTTCCACCTTCAATTGTCACTATAAGTAGACTAGCTCCCTCGAAGGACAGCTATAAAAAGCTCACAACTCTCTACATAGTCTTTCCAAAAGAGGACTATTTTCTCAAAAATCAAAATTTAGAAGCTTCCCACATCGATCAGCTTCGTGAAGACCTCAAGGAGACATATATTCATCCCATATAGACTTCCCATCGATCAATCTATCTAAAAAGTCAAAAAAAAAAAAAAAAGAAAAATAAACTTTTTTCATCATGGACTTGCCTATTGTGATCTTGGATTCTATTGCCCAGGCATTTTTTTCCCATTTTATGACCCATTACCTTCACCTCCTTACCCATTGTCTTTTCACTTCATACCTCAAGGGACCTGCTGAACCTATGACATTTGGTGATCATGTGACTATTCTTCACCTTTAGAATAATCAATCATGCAATGTCTTTAGGGTCTTACGTTCACTAGCCTATCTGTAGATGTGTTTCATACATTTTGATCCTTGCCAATCGGGTGGCTTTCTTGCCCCCTCTTATCTTTTCTCTTCTTCATTACCTTTTGATCTTCCTATATAGGACTAGACCCTCGACACTGTCTTTTGGGATTTTCTTCTCCCACCTCAATCAACCTAAAATCACCTTTACCTATCTACCTATTCTCTACCCAACCTTAATGACCTCAACCTAATTATACCTATGACTGGAATCAACACTACTATCGACCTAAAATCACCCATACCTATCTACCTATCCCCTAACCTAATCCCTTGACCTAATCATCCTATACCTGACCTAGACTGACCTACCTACTCTCTAACTACCTACTTCTTTCTTCTATCTTCTCATATTCTTCCTAGCTTATGGGAGAACTACATCGGTCTGAGGTCCCTTTTCACCGGGACTATGTAGGCAGCACTTCCAGGGCATGGGGCCCTGGAAGGTTAGCTCGGCCACTCTTTACCCTAACCATTTTCCCCACCTTTACCTATTTCCTGTTCATATCAAAAACCTCAATCTATCCCATATACCACATAACTTTTACCACTTATATTATTTCACATTTTCATACATAACCACTTTTCCACATTTTTCACCATCTCATGCATTTATATTTCCATTTGTTATAAAATACTGTACACCATTACATTCATTTGCATGTAACCCCAAAATACTCATCCATGCCTGCAACCTAATCGATCCATCCAAACCTAAACCAACTCCATCCATGCCTAAACCACTTTGATCCATCCATGCCTAAACCAATCGACTCCACCATGCCTAAACCTAATCCATGCCTAAACTCGACTCCATCCATGCCTAAACCAACTGACTCGATCCATGCCTAAACTTAACAAACTGACTCTCGATCCATGCCTAAACCTCTCACCATGACTCTTGATCCATGCCATGCCTAGACTTTGACTATCCATGCCAAACCACCTAATCTCCATACTCCATCATGCCTAATCACCTAATCCATTCATATCATAATCAAATAAAATAAAATACACATCATCAACATAATCATCATGAACCTCATATATCTCATCATATATCTACGTGTATCATCAATAATACACACTCATCTCAAAAATACATGTGTCTCTCATACATCATAATGTCATGCACATACTCTCATGATATCATTATCAATACAAAAATATCTTTGGCTCGCAGGCCGGTATCATGTACAAAAAAAAAAATAATAAATACAAAATCTCTTTGGCACGTAGGCCGGTCTCATATATAATCCATACAAAAATGACTCGGCACGTAGGCCGGTCCATAGTAAGTCAATCATCTCCCCATCTGATGTCGGGAATGCTCCCTGTGACTGTGTCTCTCTCGACCCCTCTGCCACACTGTCTAGTGCCCGGCACTACTCACCTCTGCTGATGGCCCCTCACCTAGGGCTGGCCTCTGCACACTAGTGGCCTCACCACGACCCTGTCCTGGGCTCACCGGCCCCTGTACTCTCCACACTTTGTGAGTGCGGGATCTAGTCCTCTCACTGGAGGCCTGTTGTGCTCTGTACTCGGCATAGGAGGGCACATCTACTACGACAACTAACAAATGATCCTGATAATATCATGCCTCTGCTAGGGCATCCCTGAATCTAGACCATGGTCACTTTATGCACGTGGGGTGCCATGGGTCTCACTACTGTGTGGGTACTGTACCATGGGACCTATCCTCTGAACCTACCTGCTGAGCCTGTGCTTTGGTACTAGAGCCTGAGTCGGCCCTAGGAATCTATGTGCATGCCTATATCTTGGGCTGCTAGGGTAGTAATATTGTGCATTGCTTTGTCAGTAGCTTGTAGGACCTGTAACCTGTAACCCCTAACCTTGTGTACTGTGTGGCCAATAGCCTGTAAATCTATACTACCTTGCAGGGGCTATCTCCCCTCTCTCTCCCTCCTCCCTACCTCCTCTCCATCTCCATCTCCCCTCCCTCCTGCCTGTGTAGTACCTATCCTCCTCCCTTCCTTGAGCACATGCTAGCATAGCTATCTGGGCCTGTAATGATGGCAACCTGTGCCTCTGAACCTGTGAGCTGCCCCTGCATGATCCCAAGCTACATCACCAAAGTAGCCACCTGCCCCTGTAGGGCATCTCTCTGCAAACTGTGATGGTGGCTAAGTCTGGCTAGTCTACATTGCCACCTGCCTCGGTGGTGGGCTCTCATTTATGCTTTGCCCACCACTACTTGTATCCATCCCATCTGCAACCCCAGCATCATCAATCTGTGTATCTACTGGCTGCTCCTCCTGTCCAGTCGGCACTTTGTGGGTCATGGTGGAGACATAGGTCTCTCCACATCATCTCTTATGTTACGGGAATGGAGGTGGTACATCTGGACTAACCCAAACTGGCACCTAACCCACTCTACGGGTATCCACTCATGCTCTCCCACTCTCCTCCCCTCTATCCACAGATATAGTTGTAGCCCATCTAGCTCCGTGGCCATCTGTCTGTATGCGGGGAAGCCCACATATGACCTCCAAATGATGTCCACCTGACAACCCCTCCAATAACCTCCTGTAGTAAGCTACATCATGAGTAGCTCTGGCACCTCGGGCCTCTCCATGGCTGGTACCCACCACTTGTACCCACTCTCAAAACTCTCCATGGGAATGCATCTTCCTGGGGCATCCCCACTGGTCAACACAAACAATGTGCTCATAAGCCCAGCAATGTAGTAGTACAATGCAGCAGATGTTGAACCTCCACAATCACCCGTAGGCCCATAGCTCTCTATATACCTACATCGTTGTGAATGTAGGTGCCCATGCGAACCATGTCCATTGTATCATCATGTCATGAAGGACTCCCATCAGTGACCTCGGGAATCTCCCACCCTCTGCATCCGGTAGTGTGAAGCAACACACTGCCTCCATCAAAAGTACCACTAACCTCATCTCCTCTGGATGAGCTCTATACATCACTCCATAGCTCATGCTAGCACTATGGAATCAGGTCTACTACACCCTCACCAAAAATGGGTGCTAGTAGCTCCTCGATGCCCTCTGAAGAGATAGAATAAACTTGGGCCCCCAATATGGGCAACCATAGGATCCTGTAGACGTCCTCTAGGGTGATCGTCATCTCACCCATCGGCATATGGAAGGTGTTGGTCACCGAGTCCCATCTATCGATGAGGAAACCATCGACTCACCTCTCGGACTACATGCGGTAGTGCACCTCACCCCTATCAACCCCACCTCTGCAACATGTTTCCACTCCCTCCTCTGCATCATGCTCTCACCCATCTATCGATAATAAGGGGGCACTCGGGCCCTCATCCATAGCTCATCTCGGGCCTGCATCCCACAAAAAATGTATTAGTACACCTTCCCAACTTACCTATTTTACCCCACATCCCGACCTAATCTCTTTCCCCACCCCCATCCCATTGGCCTTGTCACTAATCCAACCTACCCAAACCCATCTACCCTACCTACCTACCCTACAACCTACCCTACCCACCCTACCCCTAACCCATCTACCCCTCCTACCCAAACCTATCTTCCCTAACCTCTACCCATCTACCCTAAACCCTACCAAACCTACCCAAACCTCATCCCTACCTATCTACCCTAACCCTCACCCACCCAACCTACCCAAACCCATCTACCCTACCCTATCTACCCTAACCCTCACCCAAACCTACCCAAACCCATCCACCCCCTATCTACCCACCCTCTCCACCCTAAACCCTTCCCTCCCTTAACCCTTTTCCCTCTCACCTAATCCTTTCCCACCTACCCTACTTTCCCACCCTACCCTTACTCTATTCCCTTTTTTGTCCCAACTTAACCTTAGGTTGACCGACCACCTTTGGTTATCCCTTGACCGACCACGGTCTCCCTTTGACCGGCATCGGTCACTTTTTCTTGTGACCCATGACCTTGGTCACTACTACCTACATCACCATGGCCACCACAAGTCGATGACATCGGTCATTCGTGTCGCCACCCCATGACTTTCCCAACCCTATTTTTTCCCTTCCTAATCATTCTACCCACCCAAATCCTCCTTACACCCCTCATTGTTCCTACATTACCCTTTTGCTCTACCCCTACCCTTCCTCATTCCCATTGCCCTCTATTTTTCCCATTTTGAAATTCTTTCCCCCAACCCCCATTTTTCATATTTTCTATATTTTTAACCAAATTAACTCAAAAATCAATCACAAAGGTTCAAAACCTACCTCATCCCACTGCCACCATCATGGTGGAACCTCCGGCCTCTGTGCTGCTCCTCCCGATCCCTCTCTAGCCTCCACCATCCTCAAATCCTCTCGACTCTCCACCCGATCACCTCGCTCGATCCGATCTCATGGCCCCACCTCTCACTCAATCAATCTCACCTATGTGGCTCACCAACCAAGCTCTCTGACATACTCTTTTTTGTCCTCTTCCTCTTTTCTCTCTTCTTGTCCTTTTCTCCTTTTCACAATGCACAAATGAATTTTTAAAATGTGGGTTTTCACTTTTTATACCCTACCCGACTCAGCCGACATGTCGGTTAACCCTTGACCCGATGTCGGTCGTGCCTGCCCTAGCTAACCACCGTCGGTTCCTCTCCACCATCATTAGTTCATATTGACCACTTCGGTTACCTTGCATACTCATTGCCCTCACATTTACCTCATTTTCCTTACCTCCTCTTTCTTTTGCCTCCCTACACCTACCTGGACCACTTTACCTTCCCCTCTGGCCCTCCACCTTCTTCAACCTCACCTCATTAGCCATTGAAGCCTCATTATTTTACCCCTACCTCGGCCTTACCCATGTTGTGACCTATCTACCTGGACCCGAGAAAACTGTTTGTGACCTTTGAACCTCATGTGCTTGCTATACCTTGTGACACCATTACCCGTGTTGTTTGACCTCGTGACCTTACCTTGCCTATTGCCATGACCATTTATCTTGACCCTACCTTTGGTGTACTGGAACATACCTAAATGTTCCTACACCTAACCTACGTTGTGTTTCCTGACCATATCCTATACCTTGGATACGGAATCACTTCAACCTTGTTTGGATAAACCTATCGACCTTAGATGATGTAGAGTTTGCAAGCTCTTGACACAGTACCATGTCATGCGTTTATACGTGTGCGTGCATTCAACTACCCTACCTTTGACCTTGGCCCATTTACCCATTTACCTATATACCCGATTTTCCCTTTACCCCATTCCTCATTTCTCATCATTCTGCTTTGCATCCACTTTTATCAAACCACTCATCGATGATTCACTCTTGCCACCTCATCAGTTCCTGGTTTGAGGGGATCACCCTCATTCCCACTTGGGGCAACCACACTCTATTTTTGTTCACGTCACTTACCAATACAAGCTACGCAACAAAAAGGGGCAAAATGTAGACACCAAAATCATGTCATAATCACCTTGGTCCCCTAGCGCAGCCCTATAATCACTTCCTCATCCTCAACACCTTATCACCTACCTCCTGCACCCCACACATTTTAATTTAATTACTTTAATTAAATTAATGCCATTTATCTCCATACATATTAATTTAATTATTTTAATTAAGTTAATGACCTTTTACCCACACACACATTAATTTAATTATTTACATTAAATTAATTCACTACCCTCACACACCTATTTAATATAATTTCCTTTATTAAATGCACCTCACCTAACCACCCCCATCATTTGACCCATTAACCTAAACCCTAAACCAATGTCCTAAATAAAACCTAACATTAGACCCATCCCCTCACCTCACATTTAAAAGCCTCCTAAGGTCGGTTTTCACCCGAGAAAAAGAGACCCTTATCAAATGGTGGAGCAACTTCCCAGGAAATTTTTGAACAACCCAAGATATCTCACCTAAACCATGTCGGTTCACCTACCCTAAACCGATGTCGGTTCACCCTAAACTGACGCCGGTTATACTAGAATGGACCAAATGGCCTATTTAGACCCATCTACAGCTTTGTAATATGGGTTGTTGAAAAAACTTCTTGATCTCGAGTTTGATCTCTTTAGATGCGACAATAGAATGAAGATTGATTTGTGATCAACAAAGGCAACCAAATACACTGGCACAATAGTGAAACTTTCTTCCCAGCATCCTCCAATGCAACAACTTCTTCATTATTCTTCAGACCTGTACCTCACAGAAGAGTAAGTATCCTCCTTCCATCTATTTCATTTTCTTATCATCATCTTTGTAGTATTTGTGGTAAAGGAACCTAGTCTTTTACCCTCTGTCCATTCCCTCTCTCTAGTTGCAGCCACCTTCCATACCCAATCATCTTAATACTTGGCCCAATTTCCTATTTGACCTCCTCAGTAGTCTCAGACCTTCGCAACATATCTACACCCCCTCTGTGATCAATCCCCATCTTCTATCCACTCCACTTTTGCCCCAAAACTCCAAAAACCCAGACTGTGTGATTCCACCAGCCCCTGACTTAACCATCATCGGTTCTCTCTAACCATCACCGGTTATAGTAAAACCATCATCGGTTTTATAAAACCATGGTCGGTCTCTGTGTCTATCTCTACTAGAATAACAACTTGTTTGTGACCCACATCTAACTTAACCTCATTTTTTCTGACATATACCTACTTGAACACCTATTTGACCTTCAGATCTGTATCTAACCTAGCTTGTTAGCTCAGATTCACCTATAACCAACCTACTTGACCTCTGGATCTCCTTCTAGCCTAGCTTGTTAGATTAGATCTAGCCTATTGCATTTTTGTATGAGATGCCTAAATCATATTAAACTACAGTAGGACAATATTTACTTTATTTCAGCATTGAATTGTTTTAAACAGTGGATTGACAGCCATCTAGGAAGTATCGCACTTCCAGGATCTAGCATATGCTAGGTAGTCCACTGCATATATTGTTTAACTCTCTTTGGTCCTACCTTTAGTTCCTCTAGCTATTACTTTGAACAAGATCGCATGAAACATGTCAAACATCTCCTGCATTGTGTAATAATTAGTGTATAAAACTAAGCGTGTCAAACATCTCAATGTACCACATAAACCCATAAACCCACATGTGTACGAAAAATTATATAACATACTATGTATCAACATAAACATGATAAGTAATGTGCAACATATATAGTATAAGCATGATATAAAGACAACCAAACAAGATCGATGCAAATGTTTTTGGATGTTTGAGATATATTTGAATGTTTCAACAATTTTAGACACCTTGAGGGAATATATGAAAACCTATTCTTCAAGAGAAGGAAGGCTGATACTGAGAATGTCCACGGGGAAATATTTGAGTTTTAGGTCTTTTGATGTAATAAATATTATGTAACCAAAGAGGAAATAAGGTCTTCGCCTAGTGTGTATGTGTAAAGTTACATTTGGGTATTTAGCCACTCCTCTACGGTTAAGTTAAACCTATAAAAAGTGTGTTATTAGGAAACAAGGGGGAAGTTGGATGCCCACCAATGTATGAGCTTGAGTAGGTTATTGAATAATCAAGAGTGTTATCTGAATTTAGATCAAAACTAACAAGGCTTGGGTCAATGACATAATATGCTAAGGGTTTGTGGGACCCAAAGAAGAACCATGTCATACATAAGTGATACATGGCCATGATATATTTTTCATGGGTGTAAGGTAGTCCATGATTGGCCATGTGTTGATTCCAATGTATCATGTGAGATATGTAATCAGGTAATGAATAATTAGAAATTGTGATCATACTATTGTGTAGAGGGTAGGCGAGTCGACATGATGTTTTTCAATATTAACTTCAAGATGTTGTAACCAAGAGCAGACAAGCTTAAGTGGAGCATGTTGGGTGCCAAGGGAAACCCACACCTTTATGACAAGGATTCTTGGACCAAAATAAATTAGTAACATGATGTAGCTTTGGTAATCACTAGATGGTTGCGAAGAGGAGCAATGTCTAATGCGGTGAGTCGTAATTGTTTAAGGGATTCATAGGTGCACACATTTTTGTCATTAGTAGGATTAAAAGGCACATGTTTCCAATATTGTCCATGAATGTAGAGTGTGTAAGTGAATGTATAGAGCATATGTTATGTGGGTGTTGGTTGTATATATAGAGAAGTGGATGGTGTATGTAGTGACTTAGAGTCTTAAAAATGGCGATGATTCCATTGGCATTGAGGGAAATGATTTTTGTAATAAGGATTGAAAATGGATAATCATATGTACAAATATGAAATGGTAATCATGAAAAGGAATGTCAGTTTGTCTAGAACATTTCAGATCCAAATGGTTGCATTTAGTGGGGTGAGTGAGAAAGCCATGATCTAAAAGAATGGGTAGGATATCTTGTGGGGTTTATTGCTGTTCTAAAATGGTGATAGAGCTAAAAGTGGTTTGTAGTCTTGTTTTAAACCCAAAATCCCAATGTGCGGTGACACATCACTCGGCTAGAACTAAGCGCTCACTCGAAGTGTGCAAGGGTACCAGGTCCCTCTTTATGGCAGCTTGCTTAAGAGGTTAACATGATTGCACAAATATATATATTATAGATCCAAGATAAAGTACTAAATTGATCTAGATCATAATAATAGTGAATAATTAATTAAACAAGAACCATAATCAGATTTACCATACAAGATCCATGCTCAGTCATGTCAATCACCAATATCCAGCCACAAATATCCATTATATTAATTGCTGTAAAACATAGAAGCTTCATACATACATAATATATCATCATGAGTCTTGCGTGCCCATAAACCATTAACATAAATCTATTACAAAAGTGATCCCTAAACCGTGTAAATCAATACATATTTATAGGTAGTGGGAACTTTCCCTTCACCACCTAAGCACCTTTAAAATAGAATACATGCTAAGAATATCCATGCACCCTTACATGATAAATACAAGAGCATGCAAGCTCACCTAATAATATATTATCTAATAATATACTGAAGTCTAACCCTATTAATAGCCTCAAAACTATGCATGTCTATTGATCTTCCATTCACCCAAAATAGCCTTGCATGTTATGAAAGTCTTCATACAAAATGTGCTCTGCAATACACGTCTAAAATTATCCATTCACAAAAATGGCTATATCTCGACTCTTTGCTTTCCCCGCGTGCCTATTTCACTATAATTGCGCACGTATATATGCGCCCTATTTTCATGTGCTCAATCCTTCTACGCTTTTCATAATTACACTATATTTTATCAGCCCAAAATTACCCCACACTAATTTCATTTCTGTCCCCCAATGATGGGTAATCATAACTTATCTCTCCATGAAAAAGAATAAAAAATGAAAGAATAATTGTACAAATAATGAATTAATACTTGGCGCTCTATTCTTCCACAGGGAGAATCAATTCTGGATATTCATTCTTGATCTCTGCCTCCAATTCATTCCAATCACTTAGCGCTTTATTTGTCTTGTCCGGAATGTCTACAAGAACTGATTCCATTTCATCAAGTGTCATGTTCTCACCTTCATTTTTAGTACCTTGAGAACATTGGCCAAGCTTGAGATCATTCCGTCCATGACATCCATTTTTACGTGCTATCAATTTCCCAATGTCCTTTTTTTTCTCCTTGTGTGGATCTTGGGCTGCTGCAAGTGCATCATGATTTTCTCGCTATCAAAGTCAACCTCTCCACATGTCTGAGTGTTTCATTCTTTACTACTTTCTCACCTCATCCTCTTCTTCCATAGAGTTCTTTTCTTGATTATCACATCAAGGGCCACACACATATTTAAGGCCAAATATGTTTTCTTCAGTTCATCCTTCAAAGTCTGCAGTAAGGCCTCATAACTTGTAATTTTTTGTGCAATCGTGGCCTTGGCCTTCACCGCCTACTCTACAACATCCTGGGCTTTAGCATTTTTGGGCCCTTCATCCGTAACTACATGAATTAAAGTACGTAAATAGGGCAAGGCATGATGGAAACTCTCGTGTGAATTTGTTCTCTAAATCTGACCTCTTTTTCAATATCCCATCCATAATTTGTTCTTCCATACTAGGTATCGAACACATCGTTGCTTCAATTGTCTTTTTTTCTTTTGTTAGGTGCTTAATTTTAGTATCCTTTTCTTTCTTATCATCTAATAGTGCTCAAATAGTTTCCACTTTGTTGATGTTTCTACGCGTAAATTCTACAGATAATTTTTTCAAGGTGTTGCTTACTTATTCATTTGACATGACAAGGGGCTTAAGAGTCATAGGGGTGAATGGGGCACCTTTTTGATTCTACGCAAGACACATGATTCTTCACATATGTCAAATTCAGGCTCATCCATATGAGTCTGCATCATCCATGATAATTGTTTCCTTGTGCGTGTGCATTTCTTCATCCATATAAATCCTTGGGCTCCAAAGTCCTTAGGAATCGTGCATGTATGATTTTTCTTGGGTCATCAACATACCCAATAGATGGAGTCTCATATGTATCTTCCTCCTTCCCCTTTCTTGATCACTTACCTTTTGGAATCTGGGTGCATGAATATAATACTAGTCCTTCACCTATCTTTGTAGTAGGGGCACGCTTGATGGCTCTCCCTTATCTTCACCTATCTCCATGCCAATGTCCCAACCGCTTATGTTCTACTACTTTAACTCTTCAAAAATAGGATGTAATTCTTCTTCTTTATGCTCTTCTGCATCCTCGGTTTATCTTGGGGGATTTCACACACTTGTCCCAAAGATTTCTCATATTCATCATCTTTCCTAGGGATGTACTTGAAAATTTCATTCTTTTTGGATCTAACTTCATGGGGAACTCCTGGTGACCTCTAAGGGGCTGTGAAGGTCCCGTACCTTGAGTCATTAATCATCTTATCACTCTTTTAAACTAAGTTTCCTCAGTGATTTGTTTTATGTCTATCTCCACCACGTCTATTTCCATCACTTCATCTTATTGTTATAATGGAGGGCTTACCGCGTGCTCTCTTTTTCTCCTAAAACTGGATATTTTCTACCCCTATGCTCCAGGCCACCACTATCTTCCTTAAGCTCCTCCTCTTCTCCTTCTTCTTCTTCTTCAAGGGGAAAAGTGTCTTCTTCATCTTGTAATGTGCCCACAATATGCTTCCCCTTGGGATGTCCCAGAAATTAAAATCATTTTCAACATAATTTTAATTTTCCAACCTTGGCTTGAGGTGAATATATACCAGGGCTGCCCCAAACTTTCCAATTGCCAAGCTCATTGCCTTCATGTTAATATCATCTGAAATTAATTTTTCAATATATGTAGACTTACTTGGATAAACGTAAGTCTTCTGAGTGTGTGGTAGTCATAGTATACCTTATCTACATTGAAAAGAAACTGCATGCATTTGAAAACCTATATACAGATGCTGTAAGTATCGCACGGTGAAGGCATAAGGGAGATTACACTAAGGGCTCCACTTCCCATCCTTTATTCTAAGCGCCTATATAAAAGTTATGGTACAATGCAAATGTACTTTTTTCAAAGGAAGATCCTCGGGTATTATCCATTCCTCCTCAAACGTGGCACAAAGTTTCTCATACCACAACTATACTCTATGTTTAAAGGTTCCACTCATGGATCCATCACAAGTGTATAGAGTAAATATCTCTGCAAGATATTTATCCTCTTCGGGTACTACCACATTTTGTCCTTTGGCCCATCGGGCACTCCAATTTCAACAAAAACAAGTGACAAAAGTATTGTGCTAAAAATTATTTTCTCACCTTCATGTACTTCTTCAATAATGGTCTCGATAATGTAACTAGACAAGTTATACAACACTCCTTCTGTAATATTCTAGGCTATATGCAACCAGGCCTTGTTGACTTATGACCAATGCTCTTGATTGTTCAATTTTTCCAGGAGATGTGGTGCTTCGTGGATCACTAGATACTTTTGCAACTTTGGGATATCCATCCCACACTCTCCTTTCATATACCCCATCTCCTTCATTTCTTCTATACCCTCTTTATTAGTGAGGTCACTTTGCTCAACTCTAGATTTAAAATTCATGAGTCATGTCAAGCTCCCAATCAAAGGTGTGGTGAGCCTCATTCATCACCCAAAAAAATAGAAAAAGTCCTCATGGATTCTGCTCATCAACCACTGGTACAATTTTTCTAGTTTTCCAAAATAAGGGAGCTCATACAATTGTAAAACTCCCACCTTTGTCAACAACTTTTCACTTGTGTCATCATACACCGCCATATCATTTTCAGTCCTCATGGTTATCTTCACCACCAACAATTTATCCAACTCATCCTTGTTATCCTTGGTTCTATGATTATAATCACTTACTTTGCAGCGAAGAACATGTGATTCCCAGTCGCGACCCATGAAAACCCCTTCTAGATATTGCATTTCAAAAAAAAAAAAAGATTTTGGGGAATCCTCCACTTTAATTTCGACTTCCTTTTGCTTCTTTCCCCTTATGGTCACTCCAGGTGCTTGTTTTGGTGCCATAATAGCTATAAAAGTGTGTTTTTGTAACTAATTCGAGCTCTATAATTCCAAATATATATGCCCTAGCTCAACTCCACGTGCCCTAGCTCAAATCCAAACCCTAACAATCAATTTCTCCTTCTTATGCCTTTGCGTTACTTAAACACCTTCTCCAATGGATCTCTAGACAATCCCGTGCATAAATATGAAAAATCCAACTAGTTCGCAACTCTCTGCACTTCACAACTCACTTGCTAGCTCACTCAACTTCAACTCGCTCGAATGCTCTTGATTGCAAAGGTAAAAATGATTTCCCAACACCTCCTTATATAGATTTTCAATTTTTTTGTATTTATTGCCCTCCACCTACCATCGTACTCAACACTAACTTAGCATTTCTTTCCTTTTTCGCATGCTCTGATTTTTCCATGCCACAGATCATAAAATTATGGTGCACTTACTAATCCTTTTCCACATACCTCCTTTTGTGCACCTTCAAGCACCAAAATTACTATCCACTACTTTCGCAACCCTCCCTCCCATTACATTTTGCATCCATCCATCCATACATAGTCTTCATTCATGAGCAATATTTCTCTATCCGCACCTTCACTTCAATCACCTGCATAATATCTCTCTATGCATACCCATATTCGAGAGAACATTCAAACCTGGTCCATGTACCCTATTTATAATCCACCCCACACTAAGGGTAAGGGCAGTCCTCTACTGAATGGAAACACTTAGATATTAATTAGCTTCTAGTGTGAAAGCACACTTATTACACAAAACACTAACTAAAGTGACAAAACATAACAACAATGAAGGAAACAAATATAAAGGAATTGCATTAAGGAAATCTAAGCTAATGGTAATACTACCTTATTACAAACACCAAGAAGAAATATTTATAATAGGGATTCAACCTAATCCCGTTGAAATAATAGGAAACCATGTCTCATCCAACGCCTCTAATTGGCAAGCATCTCAAACAAGAATATAAGTCACAATATACGGTCCTAACCAATACACTTTAAGATTTCCAGGGGTGGCAAAAAACTTTGAATCATACGGAAGAACCATCTGTATAATCTCAAGCTTCTTATCCTTAATATTTCTATCATGCCACACCTTTTTCTTGGCTTTATCTATCTTCTAAATCCATCATGCTATGATGTGCCTTTCGTCTAAATGCATAAGTTAGTCTATGTATTCCTCAAGTGCTTCTTTGACAACCAAACCTCCTACATGCGTAATACATAGAGAAGGTAACATGAATTCCATGGGCAAAAAAGCCTCCACGCCAAATACCAACTGAAAGGGTGTGTCCTTATTCAACTTCTTGTCGGTTATCTGTATGCCCAAAGTACAATAGGGACTTTATAATCCCAGGTCTTTCCTTCCAACATCACACACTTTAGTCAAGGTATGGATAAATATCTTATTGAAGGCCTCAATAGTTCTATTCACTTGACAGGTGATAGGGTATTGTTTTATGGTGTGCAACTATAAATTCTACCAATAGTATCCTAATAGTCTCATTAACAAAATGAGTTCCCCTATCACTTGTCAAACTCAATGGGCATCCATACCTATTGATAAATTTTCCCATAAAAACCTTGTTGTTGTAGTTCTTTGTGAAATACTTTATAGGCACCACTTCAACCCACCTTGTAAGATAATCTATATAATTTATAATGTAGTGTGATCCAGTCCTACACGCGGCAGTGGGAAATAGGACCCAAAAAGTCAATTTCCCACTTTTCAAATGGTTTTGCACTAGCCATCAGCCTCAAAGGAATTTCATATCTATTCCCAAGATTTCTAAGGTGTTAACAATGGTCACAAGCCTTACAATAATTTTTTATAATCCTTATATAATTTTTCCCACCACAAACCAGCTAATAAAATCTTGCGCGTAGTGACATCTCCTGCATAATGTCCACCTATAATACCACCATGAGCCTCCTCCATAATTTCTTCATGCTCATGCTCAAGTAAACACAGACACAAAATTTCATCCCGACCTAGTTTGTATAAGTCTCCATTGATCAACATATGGGGCACGACATGTATAACAAGTTGCTTCTTCTCTATGCTCTTCATTCCTTGAGGTGCCATGCTTGTTCACAAAAAAAAAAATATCTTCTAAGTTAGAGGGTATGAAGTTCAATCTAAATAATTGTGCATCTGGCATTGTATCCTCAATACTCTATGCGTCCTCGCTTGAATTAATCCTTGAAACTTGATCTAGTCCAAAATTTCTCTTTCTGGCTTAACCACCACTATAAAATCAAATTCATGAAATAAAAATATCCAATGACATATGCGCCTCTATAAAATGGGCTTGTTCACCAAGTATTTCAATTCCATGTGATCTATATAGAATATGAAAGGTGTTTCCAACAAGTATTGCCAAAACTTATGCATCATGTAGATCATGGAAAAGCTTCACGCGCTTTGTAGTCATATAGTTATGTTCACCATGTGTCAATTTCCTACTTGCAAAACAAATAGGATGATCAACAATACCTTCTCCTAGTTGGGATAATACCATGCCAATGGCTATTCCAGAGGTGTCCACATATGTACATGATAGGGTTTTGTCCATGAAGGAAAATGTAGAATAGGTGTTGTAGTAAGTCTTTCCTTTAACATCTTAAATGCACGTTGTTGCGCTTCACCCCAATGGAACTTTCCTTTACTCTTCAATATCTCTTCCAAGGGCACAAAAATATTAGCGTATCCTTTAATAAACTTCTTGTAATATCATGTGTGCCCCAAGAATCCATGCACCTCACTCTATTTAGTAGGTTCCTTTAAGCCCAAAATAACAACAACCTTAACAGGATCCACTAACAAGCCTTCTTCTGTATAATGTCTCCGATAAATTCCCAAAAGGTGTAGCAAAAACACTTCTTAATGTTTAAGGAGATGCTCAACTACCGAAACCTCTCAAACATAAGCCTTAAATTATCATAGTGACCTTTTATTAGCCCATAAACATTGTCCAATCATCCAAATAAACCTGTAGAAAGTTATGAATAAAGTCCTGGAATGCTTGTACAACAATGCGTGAGAAGACTGTAGGTGCATTCTTTAATCCAAAGGGCATAACCATGTATGCAAAAACTTCCCCACTCAGTGGTGAAAGTTTTCTTCTCTTGATCCTCCTTAGCTATCCTCACCTAATGATATCCAGAGAATCCATCAGTGAAGGAGTAGATCTCACACCCTACAACACCTTCCAAGATTTCTTCAATAAAAGTGTGGGAAAGGGGTCTATTACACATGCATCATTCAACTCCCTATAATCCACACAAATTCTTATTATTCCATCTTTCTTAATATTGATCACCATAGGGCTAACCCACTTTGACTCCTCAATGGGATCAATGATTCTAGAATTTAGCATCTTGTCAATTTCTTCCTTCACCTTGTTGCACAAATAATGATTCATTTTATAAGGCATCTTCCTAACTGGGGCACACATTCCTTTATCTTGATTCTCATCTTGCCCAAATATTCATGCACCCATTTCAATTTATGATATCCCTAAGAAATAAGTCCTTGAAGTCATGCAGTAGTCAATTATTTTAGGAACCTTAGAGTCAACCTAGTAATCCCCAATGATGGCCTCCTTAGGTTCAACATCCTGTTCCAATTTTGACCTTCTTTGTTTTCATAGGCTCATAATATGCATGTGCCTTCTCATCTTCACTATTTAAGAGCTCACGCATACCCTCTATATGCTCAACATATAGATTCTCCACCTATCACTACTTCATTCCCTAAAGATTTTTTCCCCTTCAACACTTCTTGTAGCTTATTAATGACCTCTTGGAGTTCCTTGGAATTTCTAGATGAAGTGGAGGCCTCACTGCTTCTCTCCGATTTCTAGATAGAGAGGAATAGGTGGCCGAGGCACAAGTTTTCCCGTCTCAATTAAAAATTCTTTACTCTAATATATATAACATAAGCTCTAGGTAGCGTGGTTCCTCCCATAGATTGTATCATTACTACAATGTCAAAATTCAAGGCTTTAAATAAGTAAAGAAATGTACACTCAACAACTATTTTGAGAAAAATCAAATTCTATCCCATGTTCTTTGGAATCTAAAATTGAAGTCATCCATCTACTCATTTGGAGCTCTCTTGATTGTAGTCAATTGTTCCAATAAAGACAAATTGTCTCCCTTTTCTCCAAATTGGCCACATAGAGCTGTGTAAAATTGATTATAATTTGTAATTTTTCCTACTCTAAGCTCTTGAACCATTGTAAAGCTTTTCCACTTGAAGGAAGAAGCTAAGAGTTTCACTGCCACATCCATCTCAACAATTTCATGTATGGCATGACATTTGTAATGTCTTGAATGTGGTCAATTGGTGTCATGTGATTCTCTCCATTGAAGAATGGAATGTTCTTTAGAACTCCAACTGGAACCGAGATACTATGCATTAAGGGCAAGTGGACACTTCCTATGAAGTTTGCAAATGGATTAGGTGGTCCCTATTGTGGTTGTTGATGTGCCATCCTGATTAGTCTAAGAACCCTAGTTGATTGAATGAGAGGCTTACCGTGGGGGTGTAGAAAATTTCTACTTGGTGGAGATAGATACCTCTAGACTATACTCCATCTTCTTCCTCTTCCCGGAGAGAACTGCAAGTATTCAAAAATACCTTCTTCTCTTATTCTTGACCGTGTGTTTGGATCCTTCTCATAGACTAAGAAACTTATTGCTTTGAAACCAAGAGACTTTGTTATTCGAGTCACCGGATGTGTTTTAGATTTCGAGCTTTGGAATTCTCGAGTCTCATTCAACTCAGCTTTCAAGTAAGTCTTCCACTTGGAGTAATCAACTTTATTTGAAAAAGTTAAACAGCTTAAGTGAGCACAACTCACATTTTCTTCTTGCTACTTCTATCAATGATATCAATCTAGTTTATTTTCCTTCCACACTTTGTTTTCTTATTTCTTTGCATTGATCTCAACTTTATTTACTTCTTTTATCTCATTCTCGTGTTCTCAACATGTATTTTTTAAGTCCCTCACTTAGAGCAACTACTTTACTTAAGTAATGGTACCTTAGAATGACACAAGTTATAAGAAGTAAAGTCTTTTCCTCGAGCAATGCCTTTAATTAAGTAATGAAACTTGGAGTAATAAAGTCTTTTCACTTTTGACTTGAATTATTTAGTAATCCAACTCGGTGAGTGCAATTACTTAATTCTTCTATTTTGAGAAACTTGACTTACTTTTTCACACCACTTGAAGTAAAGTACGCCTTTCACAGAGTGATCAAATTTACTTGAGTAATGTAACAACTCAAAATTACAAAATTCCTTTCCTATCTTATCGTTGATTGAGGATGCGCTTACTTCAAAAAAGCTAAGTGAAAACACCGATTATTTTTCCTTTGCTCTAGAGCTTCTAAAATTGCAAATTCTTTCCAAAAACATCAAATCGGATAAAATGAATATTTTTCCATGAAAACTTGATTTTTGACCTTCTAGTCCCATCGTGCATGCCATAATTGTTATCACCAAATCACCGCACCCTCTAAATGCTCAACATGTGAGTGTGTTAATACAAGTAGTGTGATTGGGTAACATGGAATTGCTTCAAGGTGTGGGACCTTGTAGTTGAAGCAATTCTCCAGAGAAATCTGGTTCTTCTTCCTAAACTAGTGCAAAACTAACTCTAATGGAAATAAATATAACAACTACTTCTAACCTATGACTTACAACTAGTCAAACAATTTGTGTTTACCACGTTGACTTGGGGTGGCTTAGATTTTATTGTGTTGATTTCATTTGCTTTTACTTCACATATTTTGGAGAAGTAAAAGTCTTTCAATTCACCTCTTAAATATTTTCCTCCCCACCCATTAATTTCAGTGAATGACATTCACTTTACTTCATTTCCCATTATCAAGTAAGAACTTTACAATTCGCGGATACACCATTGCTTATCTCCACATGCATGCGGTGATTTCAATTATCTCTACTTGTTTTGCGTTGAACATAACCCCTCTTGATATTTTAGTAAGAGATCTCCCGATT
This sequence comes from Taxus wallichiana var. yunnanensis, assembly GCA_018340775.1. Classification (NCBI taxonomy): domain Eukaryota; kingdom Viridiplantae; phylum Streptophyta; class Pinopsida; order Cupressales; family Taxaceae; genus Taxus; species Taxus wallichiana. The sequence goes on along the minus strand of CM031241.1, from coordinate 597,992,301 downwards.
AACGCATAATGCTATGGCTTGCCTCCTCCTTTTCCTTGAATTAATTTTCCTTGCATTTTATTTCAAGCTTGGTCAGATCCTTTGGCAACTCGATGGTTGATCAGTAATTGCCCTCAAAAAGAGAATAAATGCCATTTTTGACTACCTTCTCTTCACCAAATTTAAAATTTTAAGATTTTGGTGTGTAGAGGTTCCAAGACCTTTCCTAAAATTCCAAGAACACATGAAACAAAGCTTCGAGTGGAAATTTATGTCCGTTTGAAGTTCTCAGAATTTTTTCACATTCGTAGCATCGAGTTAACCCTTTACTACTTTGCTTTTCCTGGACTGCGTTGATTTGACCCCTTACTACTACTTTTTCTAGACCTATGTTGATTTGACCCTTTCTACTGCTTTTTCTAGACCTGCATTGATTTGACCCCTTACTACTACTTTTTCCATACCTGCATTGATTTGACCCCTTACTACTGCTTTTAAGTAAAGTAGTTCTAATTCACCACTTTACTAAGGAAAGCAGTAATGGGCCATAAATTTTGACCAGATGCTTCGTTTTTTGAGATCTTGGACTTTCGGAAATCTCTCGACATCCTCTTCACGTTGAAATCATGAAAATCTGGTTTTTATGGGGTTAAGTGGGAGAAAAATGGAAGAAACACTTCCAAGCATGGGGAGTTAGAAAATTTGTAGTAAAGTGCCCCAAGCCCATTTTACTCAAGTTGTCCATTTTTACCAAGGGTAAAAATTGATAACACTAACAAAGCACAATAAAATGAATTTCCCAATGCATGCAAGGTAGCTTCCCCCGGAAGGTTCTTGAGTTTCTCGAGAACATTAATTCTCATGAAGTTTAGTAGGTATCACATAATGGATTATCCCAACTTGCTACCGTCATCTCCAAGTTCCCTCCAAGAATAACTTAGTGAAGTTTACGAGTGACCCAAGACAAAAATCAAACAATAGTTTAAACCTTTTGCATGGGTCGATCAATGACCAATTTTTAATTATTAAACAATCAAATGCTATTTTAGTATGGTTGAAGACCATATTATTCTCCAACAATAAAATGCCAATTACCATGTATTTAACCACTTAAAAATAATTATTATACTTAAGACATATGTCATGGTAATGGATTTAATCATTTAAATCTTTGCCTTGTGATTTTTAGGCCATCACAACACATAAGTTAATAATAATCACTTAGCATGGAGCCATGATCGGTCAAAGATGATATCAAACCAAACAAGTTTCAATCCAATGCATGGTGTGATCAATCCAATCGTCAATAAAACATTATATGAGTTATGGTCAAGCCATTAGAAAAGTTTAAAAATATGCCAAGTATATGATCGAAGACCAATAAACCAAATTAATATTTTCTTGCAATACTTTTCCATAGTCCAGATTTCTTAAGAAATATTTTCACATTACTATTAAAAATATCATTAAGTCAACCTTATAAATTTTACCTTAACGATTCTTAAATTTACTTGTCCCTTGTTGAAGATCATCTTAACGCCTTCTTGTCTATGACCGTCATGATAACAAAAGAAGGTTCGTACCATTTTAATGATCATAATTATTTCTCATTACCGAAATAATACAATACAACCATGTACAGATTTAACAACTTCAACAACCACTAACCAAAGTAAGCAAGATAAACCAAAATCACAATAATAGCTACAACAACCAATTAGTACACCAATGCATCAAAATCATCACAAAAACAAGGTAAGGTAAACTCATACAATAAAGAAAAGAAATAATAAGTTATAGATGTCAAGTACTCCCCCGAATGTTTGACAACAAGTGTTGTTACGTGGTTGGGATTGAAACGTGAGTAAGTATGTATATCTTTTTAGGGTATACACTTGTACATTTAGTTGTAACCTCATTTGAGTAAAAATACATATCCCCTTTCCTCGTAACCCACTTCACATACTAAAACTTAATCTTGCGAAAAAATAGAATGAAATTGCAAGATGTGACACAACCGGTATATATTCAAAGTTAAATAATTTATTGACATGAGTATGGGTGAAATAATAATTTTTTCCATAACCCTAGAAGATAGATGTAAGAGAGAGAATATATATCTGATACATAAGACACAATACTCGGGTTCACCAAATGATTTAACCTAAATGGTTAATTCTTTAGGGGTGGTAATCGATTGAATATTATCCTAATCAACTAGTTTCCAAAGATAATTGTAATAATATTAGGATAATACATGAAACAAGATAGAAAATTATAGATAAAATAAATGAAGTAATGGAAATAAGAAGGAAAAGAGGACTTAGCTAATGTCTTAATCAGTGTAATGATCTCGATGACTATAAAAGGATGGAAACAATTTGATAGAGCCTTGCAATTGAAGTTGTGACTTGAAAACTACATGGAGTAGAGTGTATGGTACAATCCAAAGTGAACTTCTGTTGTGTCCATTTCTATATGATTTGGTCCCTATGTACTTTCATACTCTATAAATTTATGTTCATTTTCACTACTTCCTTTATTCATGCACTTTAGGTATTATTTAGCCTGGTTTTCATACTACTATTTAGAGGGTTTTCAAGTGAATAAAGTACTAATTAATCCCCCCTTTTGGCCATCTTATTTTATATTTTATTTCATCTTTCCGCACATTCCCACATACATGCCCTACCATTTTGGCATTTTCCCATTAGTTTAGCCTAAATCCGGGTGTCAGGCTTGTACTGGTGCCCCAGTGGCACCTTGGTCCCACCAAGGGTGCCCGATCCATTTTCCCACTTTCCACCTCTTTTGGGATCTTTCTAGCCATTTCTCATCTTTATATTTTTCATGGTCAGCCATGTCGGGGTTAATTACAAAATTAGAACAAGAAAACCCTATAAATATAAAGTTATGAGACCATAATGAGGGTCTTAACGTCACATACTACTATCACTCCATCTAGAGTTGCATCCATTGCATCACTTGCATCCACATAGTTCCATGCATCAAGGCTAGGAGATCTGCATCAACACACACAACATAGGGGATGGATTATATTCTATTCCATGCACACATGCTAGTACATTTTATATAGTTATTATTGCTCGCTACTTCACAAAGTGCGATTGGCACAAGAGCACCTAGGGCAATATGAACACACAAACACCCACACACACTCACACCAACTACATCCAGGTCTGAAATGTAGTGCAATGCTCAATGATAAGACCACAAGTTTGGTGGCTGAGGTCATCCTACCCATTCATTCTGTATCTTTTATTTTTCCTAGGGTTTGATACTTCCTTTTCTCTTGCAGGTCATCACATCATTATTCAATACATACAACACAACTTTATAGATCCAATGTGACAACAAAGAGTATTTTAGATCATCTTACGACCATACAAAATTCAGATTTTGAGCATTTACAGAGATCAAGGAACCTAATCTATAGACCAAGGAACCTCAAGGTGCCCCAAGACCTTCCGTGGCCCTCATCCAACTCAAATCCTCCAGATCTGACCTTCTGCAGGACCTCTGAGTGATCATTCTTACTTCCTAATCCACTTGTTAGTCCTATGAAACTTTGACAATCTTCTCTAATAAGCTAAGTCATTTCTCCTCTCTTCTCTTGCATATTAGGTTTTATTTCACTTAAATAATTATTTAAGATTATTCCATACTGTTTTATTGCATCTTTACAACATTTTAGTCCTCCTAATTAGATTAACTATCATTACTATTTCCCTTTCATTTAGTTAATTTTAGTTAATCATTTTGGTGAACCCGACCTACCCACTCTTCCAAATCATCCTTCTCCTTAGGCTTCTTTCATCATGGCTATTTCCATTCATGAATTTTTACTTCTTCACCCTGAATTACGAGCTAAAATTATTAATCTTTTAATCACTACCCGTATTCCTGATGATACTCATCCAGATATAGTCTATAATAATTTTGTGGATGCCTTCTCCCAACATATTACTTTTCCATCTACCCTCATAATGACTATGCTACTTTTGACAATGATCCACCTTTGCATATTATCTCTCACATCTATAATGTTGTTGTTAAGAGAACTTTAATTGACAATGGATCTGAGCTTAATTTGTGTACCATGCCTTTTCTTACAACTCTAGGCCTCACTGATCATGACATTAGTCCCTCTTGTATCTCACTACGTGCTTATGATGGTTCCACCCACCCATGTCTTGGTCACGTCACATTACCCATCACTTTTGGTCCTAATACCATCAACATAGTCTTTTTCCTTATGGATTTTCCAGTTTCTTATAATTGTCGTACTTGGTCGATCATGGCTCCATGCCATGCAAGTTGTCACATCTATTGTCCACAACTGCGTTAAGTTCTTACATGAGGGCATGGAGTATACCATTTTTCGTGACCGTGATCCATTTCAGTATTGTGACCGGGCTCCAAACACTAGTCTTCCCATTCCACACGTATTAATACTACTAATGATCCCCAACCTATGGATGAACCCCCACATTTACCTCCCTTGATGGTACTATTTGTGAAATAGATGTTGTTTCTTCTACGCCACTTGCTACTCCTACTGCTATGATTCTTCATCAAGGGTCTATCCCATCTATATACATTGATCTATCACCTCCCCATCCACATACATCTCCTACTTTTCCTTTCCCACCCTTCACTTGCACACTTTTCATTCATAACTCATATTGGGAACATGTTCCATTTGATCCCACATGTGATGACACCATATGTTCCCATGATGGTCTAGCTCATCTTGGCTTCACTTTTGAGGACCTCCAACCTTCTACTCATCCTCATCTATATTATGGCTTTGTCACTATCACTGCTGCTTATGGTTTGCATGTTTTTCATCTTCTAGTCTATCTACCACGTACCCCTTGTTCTTCTCTACTCACATTAGGGGATTCTTGGCTTACTTACATTGGAGGCACGTTAGACCCTAGTCACACCGACATTTCATTTCCTATGCCTTTCGGTCGTGTTTTCATTTGCAATAGTTCCTTTCTTGGCTACTTGCATAACTTCACTTGATGGTACGCACATGGTTTCCCACATCCTCCATTCACTGATGAAGAATACACTATGGGCATGTATCATTTTGTATCTCACTGACTCATTATGTGATTAACCTCATACTATAGCTTATCAAGTTGTTAATCCATATCCATTTGACTTTGATCCATAGCACGAGATCTCCTTGATGAGTTTACATAGTCTCTTCCCACACTACCACAGGGGGAATATCACATTACACAAGTCCCCCTTCATATTTTAGCATAATTACATAGTCTTACACCACACATGTCACATGTCAATCAATTTTTATTGTCATTTCTATAGGCATATCATATTACACGTCATAACACCGTCATCACCGATGATGCACTCTTGTGCTTCGGTTCACACTTGATTGTTGAGGGATTACCATTACATTGAACCCCACACACCACACTTAGGCATAGTACATATTTGTATTTCATCCATTACACATCATCATTATTCATTCTACACTCATTCATACATTCTACTAGTCATTCTACGCATTACATCCATCAGTTAGGTATCTACACATTTAGTCACCTTATACACCACACATTTATCCATTACCTACATTCTACATATTACGCTAGGTTGCATTACATATGGGTCTAGCTTTACATTTTATCACCACATATTCTATTTCTATCTACACCCATCATCACATCTTACATATTCTACATTGCATTCTTCATACCGTGCATTCACACACCCTATTCACCATTTGGTCACATATACTACATTGTTCTACGTGCTGTGCTCACCACCCTATGACGCACTTTAGTTCCTCGGTCCATACTTGACTACCGAGGGTTTACAAATCAAATAGACCTTCACATGTGACATTTGATTCATGCGACATTTCCAACATTACATCATTCATAGGACTAATGACATATGCTATTATCTAGGCTAAATGGTATCACCTTAGCACTCATCATTACATAATCATGTAGTGGTATACACTTTAGGATAAATCACCACCTTCCTCGTATCATCTTTATAGTGGTATAAACATTAGGTTTAATCACCACACCCTTCATTTCATCTCGTAGTGACATACGTTATAGGCTAAATCATCACCTTTTTCAATGCATTTATAATGGTATAGGCTTAGTGCTAAATCACCACTCCATTATTCATGTTCTAGTGGTATCTTATAAATCACCACCCCTTTTATTCATCATGTAGTGATATACGCTTAGGCTAAATCATCACTCACCCATTCAATAAGTCATGATATACGCTTTGGCTATAAGGTTCATGCACATCTATTCTACATGTCACATCTCATCACCACTACACATACACACTCATCACAACACGTTAGACACACAACATACACCATTCAACCATTTCTTGATGACACACTCTCATTTACGGTTCATTCTTGGATTGAGAGGGAAAAAAAATGAACCTCTTTGTATACACTTCCATACACTCGGGGATATGTTGCTCCTATCATTCCATCTTGCATTCCACTCCATCCATCCACATATATTGCATTGTCTTGGGGTGCATTTACTCTTGTTTACTAGTGTTTACATGATCACTTTATTACACATGTTAGTTTGATTTCTTATATGTCATTATCATACACACATGCACGTTCACACCTTTGTTTAGTGTGATTGCAATACATGACATTTACACGTGGCATGGATGCTCACCTTCTACCCTTACTATACTGGTCACTGAGGGCATCCACATTTGTCTCATATAGGTGCTATTGTTTCATTTTGTACTTAGCATCTTACATTACTTGATCATACATTTTTTACATATTGGTTATTTCTCTAACATGCTAACGGGTGTTCCATGTGCAACACTTGTTTTGTAGGATTACATGTTCCCATGACTACTTGTTTGTTTGTCTTTACACTTGTCTTGCTTTGTTTTCCATTGTATGCGAGGTTTTTTCCCTTTCTTGTGTGTACACTTGTATGTTTTTATGGCCATGATGGCCTTGCATATCTTTTAACATCGTGAGTGATGTCCCATGTTTGCAACCTACTTTGTGTGGTCTACTTGTTTTCTTGCATGTTTACACTATTGTTCTTGGTAGTTCTTACATTATCTCATGTATTTTACACTTATTACATGCATGTGTTTTTAGAATAACACTTGTTTTGGCTAGCCATCCCCTTTTGTGTGCACCTTGGTTTCTACCAAGCATTTTCCCTTTCCCCCTACAGGTAGAGTTTTACAGGTTAGAGTGCGGTAGGTCCTCTTTTGGGGCCATATTATCCTTTTTAGATTGTCACGCATGCACCTCCAAAGAGGGGGCATCATTTATGGTTTTATCACACTAACACATGTATTTACACCGGTTCAATACAATGCACTTTCCACCCTTGGCATTGTGGGTTTACATACAATGAGTGAGTTCAGACCAATCTACGAACTCCATACACAATGGATTTTACAGGACATGGTGTCCTTAGCATTTCTGGGGAGCAGTTAAAGGTTGGAGGACATAGAGCATTTCCTCCCTATACTTCTTCATCTAGTTGGCATCGAGATCTCCCAAAAACTCGCAGGATACTACGAGGTCTCTTTACACCCTTTTTTCGTACATGGATGGAGGACATCGATCATTTCCTCCCCATTTACTTTTCATTTGGCGTGATTTCACACATGCATATTTCCTTCTACACATTTTTCTTGACATGGATATGCATATGTTTCATTTACATTTTTATTTTGCGTATTTACACTTGTGTATTTTACATAGTACCAAATTAAACAACAACAACAAAATAACCCCTTATAGGTCCGACAACAACAGAAACAAACAATCAAATTAGGGGCAACAACAACAACAACAACAATGATAATAACAACAACAATGCAACGATGACACACTACGATGATGAACTTGCCTTTACTAACCATGTAGGTACACTACACATTGTAAAGACATACACACGTGATTCCCCTAGGTTCACTCTCATCACTTTTTATATGCGCATTTTCATCTTTATAATTCCACGCTCCTCCACTTTTTCTTTTTGTCATTCCATGCTTGAGTCTAGTCCATCAACATATCTCTACTACACTCTTCATGGATATCGTATGCACACACTTTCTTATCTAATTTATGTTACCGAGATTTCCGCTCACCAACATAAAGTGGGGAAAAATGTAGTCACAAAATCATGCACTTTAGGCATTATTTATCCCGGTTTTCATACTACTATTTAGAGGGTTTTCAAGTGAATAAAGTACTAATTAATCCCACCTTTTGGCCATCTTATTTTATATTTTATTTTGTCTTTCCCACATTCCCACATGCATGCCCAACCATTTCAGCATTTTCCCATTAGTTTAGCCTAAATTTGGGTGCTGGGCACCCACGCTGGGGCGCCTCGGTCCCACCTACGACGCCCTTGGTCCCACGTGGGGTGCCCCGATCCATTTTCCCACTTTCCCGCCTCTTTTGGGCTCTTTTTAGCCATTTTCTTATCTTATCTTTTTCATGGTCAGCCATGTTGAGTTAATTATGAAATTAGAACAAGAGAACCTATAAATATAAAGTTATGAGACCATAATGAGGGTCCTAACATCACATACTACTATCACTCCATCTAGAGTTACATCCATTGCATCACTTACATCCACATAGTTCCATGCATCAAGGCTATGAATATCTGCATCAACACACACAACATAGGGGGAGGGATTCTATTCTATTCCATGCACACATGCTAGTACATTTCTATAGTTATTATTACTTGCTACTTCACAAAGTGCAACTGACACAAGAGAACCTAGGGCACGAACATGCACACACACACACACACACCATAACTACATCTAGGTCCAAAATGTAGTGCAACGCTTAGTGATAAGACCACAAGTTTGTGGCTAAGGTCACCAACCCCATTCATTCTACATCTTTATTTGTCCTAGGGTTTGATACTTCCTTTTCTCTTGTAGGTCATCACATCATCATTCATTACATCCAACGTAGCTATGCAGATCTAGTGTGACAAACAAATAGTATTTTAGATCATCTTGTGACCATATAAAGTTCATATTCTGAGCATTTACAGAGATCATGGTTCCTAATCTCAGAGACCAGTGGTGCCCTGGGTTTCCCTAAGACCTTCCAAGGCACCTCAGTCAGCTCAGATCCTCAAGATATGATCTTAGCAAGACCTCTCGAGTGACGTTCTTGCTTTCGGAATCCACTATCGGTTCTGTGACACTTCTCGGCAGCCTTCTAATCAACTAAGTCATTTCTCCTCTCTTCTCTTGCATATTAGGGTTTTATTTCACTTAGAATAATTATTTAAGATTATTCCATACTATTTTATTACATCTTTACAATGTTTTAGTCCTCCTAATTAGATTAACTATCATTAATATTTCCTGTTCATTTAGTTAATTTTAGTTAATCACATGTAATATCTAAAATGTATGAAACCAATATGATAACCATGATTTTACAACAATAAGATTGTAGTTGATATTTTCCTAGGTTGACTTGAATTTGATAAGTTTCCTTTTGTATTTTTAGACTTGAGTAGATGAATACCCTACGATGAGTATGGAACGTATATGAATCTCAAGGAAGTCTTGGAGTAACTTCGATTATGATTTCTCTTAGAATTTTCTCATTAGAATGTTAGGAGATAAGTAGAATGAATGCCCTCTTCAATGAGAGATGAAATAAATTTCTTATATATGTGTTCGCTATGGAAAAATCAGAAAAACGCCAACTAGAAGTGAACCAAAGATATTGAAATAAATAAAATTATTGTTGGAAGGACAAGGTACCAAAGTGGATAGGTGAATCCATAACATATGGATGCTATGGCCCTTTCTAGGCACTTTGGTCCTAGATGCATGTGTAAATGATATGGGAATTGGAATTGTAATGTGTGAGGGTATAACCTAATTTGATGGAGTAATATGACCATTATACAAACAAATAGGTTGTGTATGTAAGCAATAATGAACGAGATATAGCTAGGGATAGGATAATTTATCAAATTGAATAAGTGTGGACTAGTGCAAGAGTGTTGTACGGTTTGTGTTGCTTGGGAAGTCATGAATTACCAAAATGAGTGCTTATATATACCATATATAATAAGATATAATAAACCATCAAAGCACCATAACTTAGATATTGAAATATAACATTAGCTGATTTTATTGAGTGCAAACAAAGCTTGAATTGCACAAGGATTTTACAACCAAATGCTTTAGTGTCTACACATGAAACCTTTGCACCTAATCACCAAATTAAGACTCTAATAGTTTAAGTGAATACAATTCTTCCTCCAATGATATATTCGTTTATAATCCTCTATCTTATTCACAATTCAATCAAACAATATGGTTTGATGACAAATGCAAGATTCCGAGACTAAATTTCCTTATAGCTTCGCACCAATACTATGTCTAGCTTTGACCCAAATGTATGGGAAACTATGGACCATTCATAATTCTAGCTTTGGACTAAATATATGGGTAGTTCTAGATGATTCATAGGTCTGGCTTTTGTAGAAAATGTACTACTAGCTACGTACTAATTTCCTTGTACTTGTATTGACTTTACACTATTTCTTCATTCAACATACACCCTAGACTATGTCCTTTTACTAATAAAATAGGAATATCATGGAACTATGAGACTTCAAATCTTCCTCTTACCTATTAGGTCTATTCCTTTAATATATAATGCCTATCTCTTCCCGTTTTCATTTAAATAGTCATCACTGTTAAGGAAATTGATAATGAGGATTCAAATCATCACCCTTCTAGGCTAAAACATCAAAACCTTGTAACATAGCAACATACAACAATCTCAATTACCTGATTACAGTCATACCACCATACATCTTTAGTTACAAAACAATTTGGAATCATTTGACCAAGATCTCTCTCTGACCTTCTAGTGCTCTGTCTTAACTCTATGCTAGTAGGTCTATTTTAAGACACATTTAGGTCTATATTTCATTCAAACGAGTTTCCCAAATCACTGTTAAACTTTTCAAGTACCTTTTTTCTCATTTAAGAAAATAGAAAGTTTCAGATCTCAATTCTTAATAGATTTTACCCAGTTCACATTTGTGTAGGTCCAATTAGGCTTTAAGCGGATGTAACCTCCATTTTGGATGAACTGTCGTGAATAACTTTCATGTATAGACTTTAAACACTCTAAATTATTTTTAGCGTTGAAGAGGGATTCCTAGAGATTGTTTCTTCCAAATTTCAGTCCCCGTGACTCAATAATGACAAAGCTATGATGAATTTGATATAAAACCGTACATTAAAATTCTTTATGAACCCGATATGAGTAAAATTGATTTATATTTCTTGTTTAGAATTTCCAAGACCCAAACTCAGTTAAATGAAAATTAAGACAACCCTATACCACTTATCCTTTCAATTATGTATACCTGAGAGTATTTACAAGGAGATAGATAGATTCATGAGTAAAACAATTTTTTTAAAGACTATCAATATTAGATCAATTAATTTTCTCATCACAAACACCTACATCTAATGAACTAAGGGAAGAATGAGTTTACAACCAAGTCTTACTATTTTATTATTTTACAACTTGATTGGACAGCGTGTCTAAAAATACACCCTTATAATAAATATTTGCATTGTTTATTTTTATGCCTGTAGCTCATCATAAAACCTATATGCTGCATCTATTCATACCTATATAATTCAAAATACATTCAAACATGATACCAAACCAACTAACTTATATAGAAATGTTCATGCATAACTTCATTTGTCATTGACACAAAAGAATTTTTACAAATATGGAATAAACTCCTTATCAGTAATACACCATCCACATTTAAGAACACCAAGTGTCTATTTCAAGAATTAAAATGACAAGATTACATATTGTAAAGAAATACTTATTTGTATTTACATATTCTCTTTGAATTTCATACATATTTTGGAGCCTTCTTGGCTCTTTTCCTTGATTACATGCCTCTATCCTCCTAATCTACGTCATCTAAATCCGATTTCTCATCCTCCTTGTTTATTTTTTTATAGTTTATTATTTGACTCCACCAAAGATGATTCGATTATCTCCATCAAATATTGCCTCAAATCTTGGGTTTGTTATGAGGATAAGTTGTCTTTATCTCCATCTACATTGGGATATCTTCTAGAGGTGGATTTATATTAACATATGAGGTGTAAATACATTCATAATACAATAATAGTACCATATGACCATTTCAACATATTTTAGGCTTCTCACATATGCCCATTATCCTTATAATTCATGCTAAGAAATTCAAATTTTCAAACTTGATCATTTTGGAGGAAAATGACTTTTAACTCCTATTAACTCAAAATGGATGAATTTGACTCTCCAATGAATTCTAAGACCTTATTCCATCATATTGACAACATTTACACAGAGTTCTTATGATGTTCCTACATCATGGTTACTCTATAATATATTTATTATGATATCCTTGATTTGATTATAGCCATTCCTTCTTTAAATATATAAAAAAGATAAAATGAACACCTACAAACTAGACTACCAAAGGTATATGAGATCTTGCCAAATTGTCAAAGTTGGAAGATGATTAGATGAAGCACATTATCAATCTATTTATACAATTGAGAGAACATTCTTAAATGACATTGGAGAGAAGTGCATAATGTGGAAAACCAATGACGTAAGAGGTATAAATATTCATAGATCACACCAATGGATCCACCATGGATCAGATGACAATTAACACCAATTAAAAGCTTATGAAAGATCCAAGGGCCCCAATTACATTTCTTGAGAAGCACACAATCATCTAAAAAGTAAAAAAGAGCCACACACACTAGAGCAATCAAAATAAAGAGGTGGAGTTATAGATAGAAAAAGGGATGAAAATATATAATCAAAATAATACAAATATCATAATCATTCCTCCAAAATCAAGACTAACGTGTAGCCCTCTCGCATAATATTTCTAAAGGTACCGATCTTTCCTATATTAGAGCTCTATGCCAAACGTTATGAGAGAAAAATGAGCCTCTGGTTGTTTTAATGAAGCCTCATAGTTTGATGTCATTGAGTCAAATTTTACATTAGAAGAATCTACCAAATTTAGCCCCTTCCATGTATACTATAGAGAGTCATCTATTTTTTTCATGTTTCAACTTTGCCACATGTTTGAGCCTTTGGATTATAAGATCTTGGGATCCTTAAGTTTTTTGGCCACCTATTTCTAATCTCCGAGAGAAATGGTGGCTCATGATTAGTCCATGTGGAATAATCACATGTACTTAGTTCACATGTCTTTAATCTCTATGGGATTCATCTTTTCAATCATGAACATATCACATAAACTTAGTTCACTGGGTTGCTAATCTCTATGGGATTCATCTATTTAATCCTAGTGACTAATGAATTTGTTAGTGTATGTGACTTTCCTTGTCATCACTGGGCATATTTTCCACCTCACATGGTTAGACATCTCGCGTAGTGATATCATAGGTCATTAGGTGTAATTAGGGTTCCACGTGTCATGCATAGGAGTTACACAACACTTCTATATAGGTGCCTTTTCTATTTGATCTATGAGTATACCTATTATTTCATGTATGATTTTCATTTTGTGATCAATTTATTGCTGATTTTTCCTTTGCTATGAAATACCAAGCTTTTAGAGCATTGTGTTTGATAAAATCATGAACACCTATGCTATTATTCTCAAGTAAATAAGTTAGGTGACCGATTTGTTTTCTCATACATCGATGCTCTTAATGGTCACTCTTCTTGCAAAGTAAGAACACTTACATTTCTCCCTTCTTTATTCTAGACTTAAACTAATATACAGAAAATATTACAAATAAAAGTGCATAATAAATAACACAACACAAAGAGACAAGATTTAACGTGGTTCACCCAATTTGGGCTATGTCCACCAAGAATCACTTGCTCAAATTTTATTACAAGCCTCCACTCTCTCAATACAATACCCAGATCGGTTTGGAGCTATGCTCAACAAACTCTACAGAATTCACACCCGAATTCAAAACACATCTGCAATACATTTGCTTGTCTATCTATCATATGCATAAGACCATATAAATAGACAACTGCTTAAGTAGTTTTACAAAACCATGGGTATCAAACAATGGGCAAAAACAAAACCGTCCCATAAACCTATGGGTAGCCAAGAGGTGGTTTTACAAAACAATGGGTACCGAAAAACCATGGGCCCAAAAACAGCCCATAATGTTACCCATTACCCATGGGTTAATAAACCACCCATGAAAATTTTCTTCGGGGGCTTCGCCCCCCAACCCCTTCGACTCCGCTCACCGCGAGCGGACCGCCGTAAAAATACCCGAGTGTAACACATAGAAGGTGTACCACACTCTAACATGAAAATAGGCTCCACAAACATAACAATCTCCCACTTAGAGACTGATTTACACTGAGAAAGCTTCTCAACCCTTCACCGTCATCCGCGAAGGCCAACCAAAGCTGAACATAGCTTTAGTTTATCCTCAGTGACCACCTTGGTCATCATGTCTCAGATTCTGACTGGTATGAATCTTCTCCAACTTCAACTTATCTTCCTCCAAAGCTATCCCGATGAAGTGATATCTCAATCTATATGCTTCATCCTCGAGTGGAAAGAAGAGTTTCTTAGCTAGGTGTATAACACTCGACTATCACTATGCAGCTTACATTCCTCCTACTTATGCCCCAACTCCTCAAGCAATTGTTGTAACCAAATCATCTCTTTACTTGCCTCTCTCGTGGCAGCAACATACTCACCTTCTCCGTGGTTGATAAAGCCACCAACTTCGTAGTCGTGAAATCCAGCTCACCGCTTGTCCCACCTACAAAGATAAATATAACCTCGTCGTGCTCCTCCTCGCTATCTACATCTCCAGCCATGTCTCGAATCTACATAACCACGTAAAGTGGTGTCTCGATCCATCAGCACAAAACTATCCCCATGGTTCCTCTCAAATACCGAAGGATCCACTTTACCGCTTGCCAATGCTCTTTACCTCGATCACTCATAAATCTACTCACAACTCCCACCGCATGGGCAATATCGCCTAGTGCACACCATAAAGATACATCAAACTCGCCAACTCATTGATGAGTAAGGTACCTTGACATCTGGTTTCTTTCCCGCTCTATCTTGGGACACTCGCTCCTTTGATAACTTAAAATGGCCTACCAAAGGAGTCCCAACCGGCTAGCATCCCGCATGTTAAACCTATCCAATACCTTCTTAATGTACTCTTCCCGAGATAAAGTCAACTTCCATTCCTTCCTATCCCGAGTTATCCTCATACCAAGGATTTGTCTAGCTGCCCCCAAATCCTTCATATCAAAGGATTCACTTAGTTGCTTCTTGAGTACTTTTATTTCCTGCATGTTTTTACCTGCAACCAACATGTCATCAACATACAAACACAGGATAATATAACTTCCATCCTCAAATTTCTTTGTATACACGCAATGGTCAGAATGACATCTAATATAACCTTGCTCCATCATGAAGCTATCAAACTTCTTATACCATTGACGTGGAGCTTGTTTCAAGCCATACAAGCTCTTCTTCAGTTTACACACCATCTCCTCTTTACCTTTGACCTCATAGCCCTCTGGTTGCTGCATATATAGTTCCTCCTCCAAATCACCATGGAGAAATGCAGTCTTTACATCTAACTGTTCTAAGTGCAAGTCTTCTACTGCCACTATTCCAAGAATAATTCTAATAGAAGTCATTTTTACTACAGAGAAAATATCTCATCAAAATCTATACCTTGTTTCTGTGCAAACCCCTTGACCACCAACCGGCCTTATATCTTTCTTTCCTCCTTCTTCATCTTTAACTCTACACCCACTTGTTCTGCAATGCTCTTTTACCTTCCGGTAGCTTCACCAAATCCCAAGTCTGGTTCTCCATGAGAGACTTATGCTCCTCATCCATGGCTTGCTCCCACTTCTTACTGGCATCTACCTACATTGCTTCATCAAAGCTCTCTGGCTCTCCACTATCAGTGAGTAATAAATAATAAAGAGAAGGAGAAAAACATTCAGGTTCTTTTCTTACCCTAGAAGACCTCCTCACTGTAGGAGTTTGGGGTTCCTGCTGAGTAGGTTCCTGAACTGATTCATGGGTCACTTTCCCATCCGGAAGATCCTCTACCACTGCATATTCTTTCTTGGATTCTTCCTGTTTTCCCGCAACTTGTTGCTTATACATGACTTTCTCATTAAAGACCACATCCCTAGACCGAATGATTTTCTTGTCCTTAATACTCCAACATTTAAACCCAAAGTCATCACCACCATAACCAATGAAAGTACATTTTTCTGATTTAGCCTCTAGCTTGGTCCTATCATCCTTGTCTATATGAACAAACACCTCACATCCAAAGACTCTAAGAAATGAATAATCAACTTTCTTACCATACCATGCCTCCTCAGGTATGCCTCCATCCAAGGCACTTCGAGGGTCCTCTTTTATCAAGTACACAAACAGTGCTCACCGCTTCTGCCCAAAAAGAAAGAGGCAGTCCCGCATGTAACCTCATGCTCCTAAAGACGTTCCCATTATTGTTTTTTTCATCCTTTCTCGATACCCCATTCTCGCTGGTGGAGTTCCTGAACCATCTTTTTGCCTCGCGATTCCATTCTTAGAACAATAATCATTAAATTCATTATCTGCAATACTCCCTCCATTATCTCGACTTCGAGACATTTTAGCTTAAGACCTGCGCTTCATTCTCTACCAAGGCTTTCCATTTAACAAAAGTGTCAAATACATCAGATTTGTTTCTAATACAATAAACCCAAACTTTCCTTGTTGCATCATCAATAAAAGTAACATAATAACTTGAACCCCCAAGAGATGATACCTGAGCCACCCCACACATCAGAATGTACCACTCTAACTTACTCTCTTTCTTCGTAGGTCCAACCTTGAGAAACCTTACTCACTTCTGTTTCCCATATATGCAGTTCTCACAGAAATCCAAACCTATTTCTATATATCCAGAAAATTCTTCTTTATGATGTTCATGCCCTTATGGCTCATATGACCGAGCCTATAGTGCCATAATGTTGTATCTGCATCTGAAGCCACAAGATTACAATCATTAGTACTATCAGTGGTTAAATACAAGGTTCCAACCTTCTTACCTCTTGCCACCACAAGAGCACCCTTGGTAACCTTCCAAGAGTTAGTCAGAAATATCACAAGACAACCATCACTTCCCAATGCCCCACCGATATCAAATTTCTCCTTAATGTAGGCACATGTCCGACATCCTTCAATAGCCATGTATTCCCATTCTCGCATCTTAACCTCGAAAAGAACCTTTTCCAACTATACTAAAAGGCTCATCATCACCAAGAAAAACATGCCCAAAATCCCCTCAACATAATCAACAAAATAATGCCTATGTGGAGTAAAGCATGAAAAGAAGCCCCTAATCTAAAACCCAAGATTCAAGAATATTATGCAAAGAAAGAATCAAAGCATCCTTGACATACATTACCCGATGCCACATTTGCCTCCTTGTTTTCTTCCCCGTTGTTTCTTCTCTTCTCCCGAAGCTCCCAACAATCCTTCTTTCGCATGCCCATACTTTCCATAGTTCCAACATACAATCTTGCTCTTGGATTTTGACCTTGCCCGATCTTTCGATTTTCCACGGTTTCCTCTATTCTTCTATCTCCTCTAGTTTCCACTCACAAAGCATTCCCAAAGTAGAAGATTCCCTAGAGCTTTTCTTCACATTTCCTCACTTAGAATCACCCCTACAACATCCTCAAACTTCAACTTCGAGTTAGTTGAACCGAGTTGCTTACCGCCATTACTGTGCTATTCCAACTTTCGTAAAGAGCAAAATTAATAAAGCCCTAACTTCTTCATCAAATTCTATCAGAACTCAAGCTAGCATATTCACAACCGTATTGAAATCATTTAAATGATCTGCTATTGAACTATTCTCAGACATCTTCATATTAAACAACTTTTTCATTAAAAATATCTTGTTAGAGGCAGAGGGTTTTTCATACAACTTCCCTAATGCATCCATTAGATCTTTTGTAGTCTTTTCCTTTGAAACATTAAATAATACCGAAGATGCAAGACACAAATGATCATTCCAAGTGCCTTCCGATCCAACAAATCCCATTCCGCATCTGTCATACTCGAGGGTTTGTTCACCTTCTCAGAAACGGAGTATAAAGATCCTTCTGATAAAGGTAATCTTCCATCTGCATCTTCCAAAGACTAAAATTCTGCCCGTTGAATTTATCAACCCTAGATCTTCCATCATCTGCCATAGCTCCCACTCAAGATAAAACTTTCCTACGATTCAACACTTCAAAGAAACCAAACCAGTCTCATACCAATTGTTAGGAAATAAGAGATAAAATATGTGGAATAATCCCTTACAGTAATCGCAATAATAGAAACTAATATGCGTAAAATATTACAGATCTCAAATAAAAGTGCGTAATAAATAACACAACACAAGACAAGATTTAACGTGGTTCACCCAATTTGGGCTACATCCACCAAGAATCACTTGCTCGATTTTATTACAAGCCTCCACTCTCTCAATACAATACCTGATCCGCTTTGAGCTATGCTCAACAAACTCTATAGAATTCACACCCGAATTCAAAACACATCTCGCAATACATTTGCTTGTCTATCTATCATATGCATAAGACCATATAAATAGACAACTCGCTAAGCAGCTTTTACAAAACCATGGGTATCAAACAATGGGCAAAAAAAAAAACCATCCCATAAACCTATGGGTAGCCAAGAGGCGGTTTTACAAAACAATGGGTACAAAACCATGGGCCCAAAACAGCCCATAATGGTTACCCATTACCTATGGGTTAATAAACCACCCGAAAACATTAATGTTTCACCAAGAAATCAACGTGTCAGATTTGAAAACATTAATGTTTTTCATTAATGTTTTTTCAAAAAATCAACAAATCGCTAGGATTTGAAAACATTAATGTTTCACCAAGAAATCTATGGAACCTTATTTGGCCAAGAAAACATTCCCAAATTTTCTCCATATATATACATAGAGGTGATGTTTTCCCACAATTTTCCAATTTACGTGTATTTGCAAAGTAGTAGAAAGGGATTTAGTGAATCGGCATATTACAATTTGCTTACAAAATTTCAAATAAATCTAGGTCTTGCCAGGGCTCGACTACTGTGTTGTAGTTTACATCCTAGAAGCACTTACTGCAGGTGAGTCCTCAGTCTATTTGAGACCTATTTTCTTTCATGTCACATTGCTTTATCTACGATTCTACCTTTGTAAGTTATTACAAAGCTTGAACATCCTCATCCTCATAACCACTATGATTTTTTATGTCATCTAGAATAGTCCTCCACTTGCAGAGAATCATAACTAGTTTTCCTATCTTAGATACATCTACGTAAAATAAATAATATATATATATATATTTAAAATCACTTCATACATCTCCACGAGTTGTTGCTCTCTGTATATTCCTTTCTTTATCAATGTATCTTCTTTGAATCTTTTTGTTAATGTTCTCTCTCTTAATATATAATGTATATATATATCTCTATATATATATATATATATATATATATATATATATATATATATTTATACACTTTCCATTTATTCCATGATTATATACCATGACCATTTTATCATTGTCCATATTAACACCTCATCCCACAATGGACCCAAAGGATATATAAAATGTGGTACATTCCGCAAGTTTCACATTCACTAGGGGCATTTCCTTGGGAGATGCGATGGAATGGCATGTGGCATAGACCTCCAGAGATTTCCCACTCCATAACCTGAAAAATTATCAATTGCGGCTCATTCCATGGGGTTCACATCCACTGGGAGGATTTGGTTGGGAATGGGAGGTTAACTATCTCTCCATAGAATGTTGAAAACAATAATGTACAAAATAGAGACCATACAAAGATGTCCAAAATGAAAAATTCAAGAAATGCAAAAGGGAAAAAATTTACAACAATGAACCAAAAACTAGATAATTAGCATTTGGAAAAACAAAAGACATAAAATAGTAATTCATTTTTAATGGGAAAATACATACATCTTTATCACAAGCATGCTTACTTGTTACCACCATTTTCCTCACCATTTTCCTCACTGTGATGTACTTCAAACTTTTTAAACCATGGAAACATAATGTATTGAATGTACTCCAAGCATGGATTTCCTTCAACAATCTGAGGAGGAAAAATGCTTTCTTTATCTTCACATTCACTTCTACACTTCTATGAAAATAATTGTGTTATAAATCCATCAAAAAACTATATAGTAATACTAATTCATTTTATTAATGTTGAGGCAAAGTTGGAATCTATCTCTCCACAACAAAGAATTTTCCAAAAAATAATGTAGGGGTTTACACCACCTCTTCTTCCTCCATGAAGATTGCAAAAGTGGGATCACTCTTCAACATCTTTTCTTGTCCTTGTTGTAGTCTAGACAACATGTCTATAATATTTAATATAAAGGAAAAACATCAAGATCTAGGGATATTTTTAATTCCTATGCATCCTTCAAGTTTCTTGAACTCATTCTCCAAGTAGGAACACGATAGTATACAAAGAATACCCTTATCATGATTGTATCATATGTGAAACATCATATCAAAGCATTCAAGATTCTCTCAAGAATAATGATACTTTAGCTAGCTTTGACACATTGACATTTCATTTTCAAGCCAAAGAACCATGCATACATTCTCAACCTTGAATTCACAGTCTCATACCACAATGAGTCATAGATGGAAGACCATATATTCTATCTCATCTCCTTTGAAATGATGAACACTCTTGGTAATTGGATCTTCTTATGACAAACCTCATACCTATGATGAATCAATAATCTCTTCATGAGCAGATGCACACCTTATTTGGCTTGATGACAACATTTAGAACCTCTATACAACAGGAAAACCTCTATACATTATGAAAATCTTGGTCATCAAGACTCCTTCATTAATCAACTAAAGACAGATCATACCTTGGATGAATCAATGAACTCAAAGTTCCTTCATGAGAAGATACATACTATACTTTGATTTCAAACTAGCACAAACCTTGAGATCACCTATTTCATGTTTGATTAGCTACAACAAAGACTTCTTATCACTAGTGTCTTATCATTAGAGTGTCTTTGGCTGCTCAACAAATCATTTAAATTTTTTGTTCTCTTCTCAAACCTCTGATACATCTTCAGTTTGCTTGATGTATGCTCTAATTATGATTGTAGTAATATTCTTATTCCTTCCAACTAAGTTATATGAGAGATAGCTAAAAATATCACCTCATCCTTTCACTTTGTTCTATATCAATTTTTTCTTTCAAAAGAGTCAAACCTTGTGATTTTTGTACTAAAACATGTAGATCAGACCAATATAGATCAAGTGCATTGAAACTAAATAAATGGTAGGCAATCCTTATCCAATTTGATGTAACATGTCAATCAAGCAACCATGAAAAATTGTGGAAAAACTTTTGTAATTTCTTCTTATACTAATGTAACACTCTTGCAAAAAGTAGTACATGTTAAGTGACACAATATTATATAGCCCATGTCAAAAATCACTTGAAAAGCATTCAAATCTCTTTGAAGAATTCCATTGGGATTAGTTACATTTTGTTCTCCTTAAATTTCTTATTTTTACATCTAAACTTCTTCTAGGTTTCCATGATGACTCTTCTTTTAAATTATTATTTCATATTTTTCTATTTCTTGTAAGATGCAATGTTGATTGACATCCATTACATGATATCCATTACAACAATTTTGTGCATTTTCTATCAATTGACATCCATTACATGATACATCTTGAGATGCACTATCTAGTGTTTTGAGAACATGATATATGGATATTGAAATCACTTCTTTGTAATCAATGTTAACATTAGCAAATCAGTCAATGAGAGTGCCTTTGAGATGCTTCACGATGAATTTATTCTCTTTTTTGTCTTTCTACCTAAATCAATTCATCTGAATGCATTTGCATGCGTAATATTTTTCTTTATACATATTTCTCATGTTGAGATGTCTGTGCACATATCAATATCATTTAATCTAACATGTTGTATCTTTTTTTCTTTCAATTCTATAGGATTCACTGATTCAAGAAAATGGCACCTAAAAAGGGAAGCTCAGCCTCGGAAAAAATTATTCCAACCCCTCCTGGTAGTGGTATTGGCATTCAAAAAATAACATCTTATTTTGAGAAACCATCTAAGGAAACCCATCCTTCTCCAAGACCATCACAATCAAGGGATAATGATTACATTCAAAATGAAACTCAGAATGAGAATGTGTTCATTTTTTATTTTCTTGATGTTGTCAATGAATGACAACAATGAAATGCCTCCCCTTGAAGACATTCCATTGAATGATGTTGAGTTTGACATTGTACCACCTGCCCAATTGAATGAAGATGACACTACATCACCTGCCAGTGCCCAAGTGAATGTTGGAGGTGAAACTTCTGGCAGTGGCAGTCAACAAAATATAAATTCCACCAAGGAAAATACTCAACGGACACCTATTTCTGGAAGAAAGAGAAAGGAAATAAAATGGGACTTGGGAAGGAGTTTCGGTTAGAGTGGGTTTCTAAGTTTCCATTTATTGAACCTGTTGAAAATGAGAATAAATTTGAACCTCCCAAAGAATGAAAATGTACAATCTATAGCTAGAAATTGGGTAGGACAAGACAATGCAACTTAAGTTGATACTATTGAGAAGCATGTAGGAAAGATATATGAAAAGATAATTGTAGATGGTGTTGAGAAGAATGTTTCTAGATGGAAAATATGGATGATTGTTTTCATATTAGGTATGAAAAATAATTTGAAGAGCACAAGAGAAATGAAAGAATAGTTGCAGAATGGAGGGACAATTACCTCTCAATTCAACAAGATCATTCAAAACAGTATTTTTGGGTAAAACAATTCAACTAGCTACTATTTTTCACATTTTGAAAAGAGGTCATCCTATAACAGATTTTCCTAACAAAAGAAGATGTTGTCTTTTCTTGGTGTCCCACACTTTCCTCATTCTCACTTGGTCAGAAAGTAGTGGTTGGGATTGGGAAAAATGCCTAGCTATGGTTGAGAAAGAAGACTTGAAAGAGAAACTGAAGTCTACACGATACATATCTTTTTCTATTGATGAGGTTACAACAATAGATAATACTTTTTGGGTCTATATGCATGTGTATACTATTGAGAATTATGTGAGACAACCTCACTTACTTTCCATTCACAAGATGAGAGAGAACTCCAATGCTTGAAAACCTTTGTGAGTTGGTGATAAAAAGTTTGAAGGAGATCGGTGACATGGATGATGTTGCAATTGCATCAAAGCTTTGGTATGTGTTTCAGGGGAAGATGGGGCATCTGTAATGCAAGGTCATCATAATGGCATGTGTGTAAGAATCCAAACATCTCATTTCCCTTATATGATTTTCATTCATTGTATGGCTCATAGAATGAACCTAGCTTACAAAATAGTTGGCAAAATTTAAACTTGTAGCAAAAGTTGAAGACCTTGTTTGAGAGGTGCATGCTTATTTCTATCATAGTCCTAAAAGGTTCATGGAATTCCAAATATTTATAGAAGGACTAAAAAATGGGTGTAAACTATTAAAATATGTCGACACTAGGTGGATCTCATTGTACCAACCAGTTCGTAGGGTGTACGAAGAGTATCAATCCTTATTAGGAGTGATGTGGCAGAATCACATGGAAGTGGACAAGGCCCAAGATTTGATACATCATTTGATTGATATAGAGTCATTTTGATGTTGTGTGGTCTCCTTCCCATGTTGGAAGAAATGCATCATTTAATTAAACAAGCACAAGAAAGAACTATCTATATTGTTGATTTTTCTAGTTTGAGGAAACGAGTTTGTATGAATAATAGAATATTTGTTTCTCAATGAAACTACTTTTACAGGTCCAAAGTTTGATGGTTGGAATGATTTGATAAATATTGGAAATGCAAGTAGCTTTCTAAAGCTCAACTTGTTTGGGAAGTATGTGCTTTTGTATACGTGGATATGAGATACCGATGTACATGTTTAAAGTAGTAGTTGGTAAGGTTGAGAAGGTAAATGTCATAGGGCCACTTGTTTGATAACATTGTATCATCAACAAGGGTGAGGTTAAGAGAAATTGTAGTGTCCCTACTAGAAGAAATAAGGGAATGATTTAGAAGGGATGCTTTACTTGGCAAATGGTTGTAGTAAATCCCACCTTTTGGAATCCTTGTCCAAAATGAAAGATATATGCAAGAAGACTACTTCAAGAGGTTGACTACATTGATTCAACATTTTTGTAAGCTTTGATATCAATGGAATGAATATTCTAGGTATTTTAAGCAAGGACAATTTGATTGAGCAATCTCATGAATTTTCCTCTACAATGATTCAACAATTCAAATGTTTGGATAATCCCTTAGAGTGTGGAGCAATAACCCAACTATGGAAAAAATTGGGTGAGTACTATTTTACAACAAACCATGTCCAGATTTTTTCTCATTGGTTGATCTATGTCAAACAATGATTTTGGGTTCAGTTGAAGATGAGAGAATTTTTAGTGCCTTGGCCTTTATAAAGTCAAAATTGTGAAACAAGCTTGACAAAAATTTGGAAAATTGTTTGAGAATTTACACATCATGGTATGAAAGTGGATAACTTTCCCTATGACAGGGCTCTGGCAGTATGGAAGTCGATAATGAAAGGAGAGGGGCTGAAAACAATGGCACAAATACAACAGATGACCCTATTGCAGCAGTTGACTATCAAGAAAGAGAGAGTCAATCTCAGAGATCTAGTGAATCAAATGATAGAGATGATCCAGTCCATCAAGTTGGAAGCTTCCATTTGTGGATATCCCATGATATAGATGTTCATATAATAATTAATATATTCAAATATTCAATACATTGTTCTGAATCTCAAACAAGGATTAGCACTCACCCCAAACTTACATGTGCCTAAAGGTAATCATATTGATTCCATTTCCATTTTGATTGCAGAAACATTACAAAGTCATGTTTTAATGAGTATTTAATATATTTCACATACAATGTTGTTGATCTCTTTTATAGAAAGCATACACCGTGGTTGGTTGGCTATTAAATCACAATGCATTTACATTATTATATACTTTAGGCATATAAGAGTTGTGGTGCTTAATTATGAGATAGAATAAGTGGCTTTTCTTGAATCATTACTAAAATGAAAATTTAAAAATAACACTATTCCTCATTCAACTTGCTTGAGACATGCCTTGTATGAAAAAATTGAAGATTGTCATTGCAACAAATGGAACAATTTTCAAAATTAAATTACCCTTAATTATGTTAGGATCTAAATACACTAAAGAGTAAATCCATGCACATATATATAACTTGTGCACCTCTTTGTAAAAGTTTTCTTCAACCACAAGCAACCTAAATATCACATGTTTATTAATACAATAAACATAAAGATAACTCTAGTCTATTAATAAGACAATTTACTATTTTTATCCATGACCATGATTTCCTCCCAAATAATAGAAACAACAAAACCAAACTGCCACTTCAACTTGGAATCAGGCTCCACAACTTTAACAAATTATATCATCTTCTGTAACATGCTCCACTCTTCATCTATTGGAATTGCAATTTGTTGTAAATCAGAGTGACTGACATGTAACTTTGTTAGCAATTCATAACTGATAGTGGAGATTTCCTTTACTATTGTATGCAAACTTACTTGACAAGGTTATCAATGGTTTAACAGAGTCAAAAAAATTTTTCTCATCTAGCTTCTCAGGAATTCGGTCCTTCTCTTGAGTCATTTTTTCTTTCATCTTCTTCTGGAATGCATCCTTCTGTAATGAATTGGCATGTTTTGTCAAAAGGCATTGGAAAACCAAGCTTTGTGAACTCTTGTACCTTTCCATGCAGCTCCTGTAACATTATTTGACACTTATTCAACAATTCTTGTGCTTTTCCAACATCACACACTTCCGAATGATAGATGATACCTTTATTGAGGCATCAAACCGTTCTGAATTCCTTTGGATGTCCATTTGTGTCACTGATTTTGTAGATAGCTTCCAAAATTTTCTTTGTTGTATCCTCTCTTAAAGCCATCACTTTTCTACTACCTATTATGTATTCATGGAGCTTATCACAGATTCTCTTGTAGATCAGTCATGAATTCAAACAATCTAATCAAATCATCAATTTTTGGTTTATTTTCCCCAAACATTATCCATCATATTAATCAATGCCTTTTTATAAAATCCAAATAGTTTGATGTTGGAAGATTGTATTTCCTTTTTTTTCACCAATTCCTATTGCAATATTTCATTTTGTTTTTTCTCATCATCTAGGCTTTGTTCCCATTTTTTGACCTTTTCTTTCTCTTCCTTCACAGCCTCTTTCAATTCTCCCAATGTTTTTTGTAATCTATTATTCTTACTCATTGTTTCCTATAAACTTTTTCTTCACTTCTTCTAGTTCTACATGTGTCTATTCATTTACAACAACTACAGTCATAGAGGTAGATGATTTTATCTTCCTCTCCAACTCACATGTCCTATTAACTGTTGTTTTTCCTTTTGCTTTCTCATTTTCCAGGTCTGCCTCTAACTTTTGAATCTTATTATTCAACTTATTGTTCTCCCTCTCTACCTTTAGTAATGTTGTGTAAACCACATCATTGTTCCTTTTCGATACAAATTTTTTCAAAAGGTTTCATTTCTCTTAAATCCATTTGAAGGGAGGTCACCTCATAGTCACTGGAAACCATTTCATTCTCTAGTTTTACAACTTTGGGCACAACATACATGTATTCCATGGGTATCTGTGTCTAGGTTATATGTAGGAAATACCCTCATTGTGGTTGGATCTGAAGTTCCAGTAGCTTGTAAATTTTCTTCTTGTTTCTTTTATCTCTTTTTGATTTATTGGAAAAACTCAATAGGTAATCAAAACCTGAGGTGTTCATAGGAATGAACTGTTCCACCTTGAATGGAGAAGGAGTAATTGAAGTTTGGGGAGAATTTCCTTGTGGAATGGTAGTTTGTTTAGGGGTGGTAGTGGCACCACCTTCTATAAATAGTTGCCTTGAGCCAAGAGTAATTGTACCTATGTCTACCTCTCTTTTCCTCTTCTCGGTTCCTTGTTGGACAATAGCCCTAACAACTTCAATTGTCTCTATTGGCCTCTTTAAGTTTCCAATACTCTGTTGACTACTACCATCATCACTAGAACCACCAACATTAGCAATACTAATAGATTCATGGCCAACTTCTCCTCTAGGATTTTCAACGTGTGGCTGAACTGTTTGCTTTGAGGATTTGACTCCGGAGTAAATTGCACTGATTAGCACTTGTAGATGTTGTAGTATGCAGTGGTCCTTTCTCTGAAGGTGAAGCTCCAAGGCCTGACTTATCGAAAAATTTTCTAGATTGTGCCTCTGTGGAAGCCAAATGCCTTGTCTTGTTGAACCCAAACCACCACCACTAAAACCCATCTTTTCAACAATAATTCTCTCTGTAGAATATCTTTGTTTCAATCCTTCATCGAGACTTGGTTTATATGTGCTAGGGGAGTGTAATTCCTCAGAGGTAATGTCATCATCACTACTTGCCTCTCTAGGATGCTCTTCATTCCACAATTTTCTGAAATCTACATCTTCTGGAATAGAATCATAGTCTTCTACAAATTTTGGATGGCCTAGGTCCTGCCTCATAGACCAAAAGGCATCAATTTTTGACCTTGTCCAATTTTTATCTTGCAATTCTTGATGTAATGCCTTTGGCATGCTTTTAGAGGAATTTTTATCAGGTTTTGCATAAAATTTGGCAGATTGAAAATCCTTTTTTTTTTTTTGGAGGCTCAGGCAAATCCAAAAATTTGTTTTGACAACTCTTGAGAACTAATTCCTTTCTCAACAATTTCATTCATTGTTATTTGTACTTCATCCCAAGAGTTCTTGTTTTTCAATTTTTCTAGCAAGGGTTTGCTTTCATGTTGAATTTTAGTGGCAAAGTTCTTGTTTGCCACTACCCTTGCTTTAATCACCTCACATGGGTCATACACCCAGTGAGAGTCAACATCAAACTTAAAATCTATAAGATTTCATGTGCCACATAGAATGCTTTTCTTTCAAATGTGAACCCTCCACATGAGAACAATAAGGAAGGAAATATGCTCTTCTTTTTTGAGTAACAAAAATAGAGATTATTTGTGCTTTCCATCTTTCCGTATATATTCCAAGGAAAAAATCTCTCTGTCACATGTATTGGAAATTTGTAAGGTTGTACTCCTGATCCATAAAACCTTAGCACAATATATTCCTCCATGAAGTACCAAGTCTGCTAATTGTATTTCTGATCCTAGTTGAATGCAATCTCTACATTTCATAGGAAATCTAGGCAATGTACTTTTTGTAATTTCTTGATAAATTGGAGCCCAAAAATAATCCACAAATTGATTATAGTCCCTTCTATTATCATACATCCTTATCTTGGGGGTCCACTTAGTTAATGGACACATCGCTTTTGGCTGGACCTCAACATTATAGGGCTCAATTGCAAGTTTGTTTTTTCAAACCATTCAAAAACCACCATAGAATTAAATAACACAAGTAGGTAGTGAACCTAAAGGTCTTAGTGTCGAGCCTTCTTTGATTGTTAATAATTGTTTATGCATAGATTTTACAATGTACCCAACAAATCTGTATTGACAAGGTGGAGAAATGAAATGGATATTGTATACCATTTCCAGAGGGTTTCATCCACTTTCTCATCACTATCAAGCCAAGGAAAAATACTAACATAGAAATGGTATCCCTGACCCATGGTTTAAACATCTCAATTACATGCAGAGCCTTCCCTTTTGGTACCGTTCCATCAATTGTTAATTTTCATAAAAACTCATCTCTGTCTTTTTGATTGGTGGCATGATAATCACTAGCAATTTTTCTAGGTTTATGTTGACGGTTCCTAAATATTTTCTTTCAAACCCCAACGCATGGCCAAGATTTACCTCCGTAATGGACAAAATTTCTAGTTTGTTTCCCTTTACAACAATTACTTTTTTTGTCCCATCATAATTTTGGGCACATATATTGACAAATTCAGGGCAAGGTAAAACCTCATGGAGCATCATGCATCCCAATCCAGACCCCATGTTATCCAACCTTTATGTTTACTTGATGGGTCCGAATGTCTACTTTCCCTCATCTTCATCTCTAGATGTGTATCTAAGTTGTGAAGCTTTTGTGCCAATTACAAGGATCATAAATATCATGATATTCATCAATAAAACTAGGGGTTTTACTTTTAAGTAGTTTGGCGTATGGGATTTGGGTTTTACTTTTACTTTGGGATCTTGTGGAAGTAGACATGCTTGGAATTTTGGATTCTGTAAACCCTCAACCCTAATTTCTCAACCCTTATATTGAAATATTTCAAAGTGAAGGCTTATACAATGCTACTTATAAAAAGATAATATTTAAAGAATCAAGATTCAAATGCAGGATGACACTTACTTGGAAATATGAAAATTTTGAGTCTTACATGGTCCACAACTTCTATGAATCTATTCTACCTTCTATGGTAGTATGCCTTCCTAGAAAAAAATTTCAATTGTTAGTGGACGTTTAATATCACCTCGCAACTTGCAAGTAGTACCACGGTCCACATCACTATAAATGATTACATCTTTCAATGTACTTTGTAGATGTCAAATTTAGCCTCCTTATCAGATGGCCATGTGGCAGATTTTGGGCCTCCTCGAGGTAAAGGCATTCCCACTCCAAGCCCACGAATGAACCCCATTGATAAAGTTAAAGTTTGGGTCCGCGGTGATAAGTTCATGTGGGCATTTAATGACTTGGGCCATTGAAATTTTGTGGGTCATTGAAATTTTAAATTTTAAACCCCCCCGTTTTTGCCCATTCCCACGTGGAAGAATTTTGTGGATTTCTTTTTGCCTTGCCCCCACGGACGTGAACCTCCTAGATTTAGGTGGGATGAATTATAATTTCGGGTCCGGGTTTAATTGTTCATTGTTGGTCATGGACATTGGAATTGGAATATATGATGGGCCCCAACATATTATATATTTATATATATTATTATATAAATATATATTTATAGTATTTACATTATTGATTTCTTAAATTAGATTCTTTCTTTCTTAAATTAATTTAAAGTTTTCAATAAATTAAAAAGCTATCACCCCGCTTTTTGCCCATGCCATGCCAAGAAGAATATGTGGATTTCTTTTGCCTTTCCCCACGGACGTGAACCTCCCGGATTAGGTGAGGCGGGATGAATTAAAATTTCATATATATCGGATTTATTTGTTCATTATTTGGTAATGGAATATATGATGGGCCCCAACATATATATATATTATATATATATATATATATATATATATATATATATTACATTATTGATTTCTTAAATTAGATTCTTTCTTTCTTAAATTAATTTAAAGTTTTCAATAAATTAAAAAGCTATCACAAGTTCAATTTTCAAAATACAAAACCAAATATCCATAGATGAGAATAGATCAAAGGAAGTCTTTCTAAAGAAAATGAATATGAATAAAATCAAATGTTGTTTGATATTATTTACTATTTGAATTGAAGTAACTAATGAAAATGTTGTTTTTAAATAGAATTTAGAATTGTTGATGTCATTACTAATGAAATATAGTGTTTTCACATTTATATAGTGTTTTCAAAATTATTTTTAGATGTTATATATTTCATAATTTTGACATTTTCATATTTATTTTATTCAAATTAATCGATATATATATTGAAAGAAAATTAACATTTTCATTTTTTTTTTGAAGGGTAATGTGTTTTCTAATATCTCATTTATGAAGGGTAAAGCTTAACCTAGCCATTCAAATTAAAGTATGGGGAGCCCTTCAAATTTGATCACTGAATGCAATGATGGCTATTTCAATATATTTTGCGTGCAAGTGTCCTTTTCATAAAGCTTAGTAACTTTTGAATATACATGACAACTAAATATGTCACTTCCAAATTTCTAAAATATCATTTCTTATATTTTATATATGTAGTTAGTTTCTTTTTTTTCCAAACGTGTCTCCTCATATATGTGATGAAATCTAAACAAATCTAAAAAATCTAAATAATAAAATTTAAATGCATCACTTTAAAGACTAAAGTTATGGAAAAAGTCTTTTCCATATTTATTAAATATGTCGCTTTTATGAAAAAAATCTTTTCCATATTTATTAAATATCTTGTTTCCTAGACCTTCATGCTAGAAAATATAATGTGACCAAGAATTAAATTTGATAAGACATTTCTTAACTATAATGGTGTCGATTAAATCTCTGGCAACACACTTTACATGAATAGGTAATTAATTTCAATTAAAATTCAGGTCGAGGGCCGAGCCTAATGGGTATCAATTTTGGGAGGATATGGTATTGATGGCGAAATGATTTCTCCCTCACACATCAGCTCAAAAGACATGCTTATTTAAACTAGTGATGACATGTTACCAACTTACCACATAAATTTTCCAAGCATCCCTCTCGCCATCTGCTTTCAATCAATCATCCTACATCCATGTCTTCTTCATCTACAATTGAATCCTCTTAATGTAAAACTCACCCATTTGGGTGAGTGTTTCCAACTGACAGGGCCAAATGAGGCCCTCGTCCACCACATTCTTAACATACCAAACACCAGGGCCAGCTCTCCCAATATTTCCTCTTCGAGGACATGCTTTTATCTTTCTTGCATCACTTGTCTGAATTATGTCCTTCATTTCCTGTTTTCCAAGCTCTCCATTTCCACCTAATTCACCCAGATTATCACATGAACACCAAACAATTAAAGTACCACTGGATATGCCACTGCCCCTATGTCTTAGGTGATCAGTGGGGTTTCAACCTAGATTTTTACAAACCTCATTTATTGACCACAGAGCTCTCAATACCAAGCTCACTACCTACTCAACAAGGGGGAAGAACAACCCCCAAATTTTCCAGAGAATGAAATAGAAGTAGCGGTTGACAACATTAGAAACTACCCTTGCTAAGTATGGTCCATGGTAAGCACCCACACCTTTCCTCTCAAGAAAAGGAGGATCATGAGGAGGGCTCTTCTAACTAGGCACGAATTCCTCAATTCCCTGTAGCTCGACTTTCTTCAGGGAAGAAAACCAAAGCATACATAAGAGGGGGAGACTCTCTTTCTGTGTGGGTAAACTCACATAAAAGGAAAAGAGAATTCACCAAAATACTAAATGGGCCTTGGGTGGGAGTCCAGGAGCTGCTAAATATGGGCATGTCATGGATTTAGTGGGAGATATCAGTTCATTTTCAGTGTTTTCCCAACGGGATGACCAAAGATGTGTTTATCAAACGTAGGGACATCTTTATAAAAAAAATGTGCTCTAGTGTTTCACACATGAATCTGTGTCTTCAGAAGAATGACCATTATATTTTATCTTTATAAAGCAATCTGTAATATGTATTTTGTAATATCATGTATGTATGTATGTATATATATGTATGCTTTCAAGGGCAGGGGCCCCTAAAATAGAACCCCATTTTGTTCTAAGAATATTGTTGAATAATTGCTCACAGTTGTAGTAGCATTTGATTGATGTGATTTGATGTGACACATTTTATTGACTACTTTTGTATCAAATTTTAAGTGATAAATTGGCAAGTACTAGTCCCTATCTTTAGTATTTACATCTACCCTCACCAATACCATTATAATTTATTGGTCCATGCTCAACGATTAGCTCCTCTCCCTTAATATATTGCTCGAATCTCGATATGTTTATTAAGAAGGAAGTTATTATTGATTTAATGTATAACATTCTATCCTTAATGATATCATATTCATCATGATAAAAGGATGTTTAAAAGGTGAGGCACATGGGATAGTGATGTCGGTTTAAAGGTGAATTTTTCACCACGATTTGCATTTAATATTAACCATCAATTCATACCCAGGTTTGGTGGACACGTGTAAAGGTCCAATCAAAGAACTCACTCAAAAATTATAAATTCAAGGCCCATGGTCATTTTCTCGACACTTACTTTCTTTTGCAAAATCATGGGGGACCAAATTGAGTGCATCGAACCAATATCAAGCCATGAATACGCGAGATGTTTCTTCTAGTTCTGATACGGACTCAGATGAGGTTATTGTTGGGAAATCCTTCGCCCTCTCTACTTCTAGTTCTCCTTATTTGATGGTGCTTCCACCCCCTCTCTCCTAGCCAATCAACTGCTACCATTGTTCCCCTTCATTCTCTTGGAACTTCTCCTTCAGAGCTCCAACCGGATTCCCTATCTGAGCAACCAATTCTCGAAGTATTACTAGAACTCTCTATTCTTTATCCAGAATCCCCAAACCCAAAACCTATGGATTCTCCACATGCTGCTACAAACATGTGGATATGGAAATTGATGGCAATCAATCCCCGATGGCACCCCTCAGATGGATAGTCAAGTTGAAACAGTGTCTTCCATCCTTGCAAAGATGCAATGAGCTTTTGAAGTGCTTAAAACCTGGAAAGACTTAATAGACACCAAAGAGAGCTATCATTGATAAAGAATGTGTCGGGATACTAACCCTGACTGACACTCTGGCGAGAAGATCATACTGATGATGCAACTAGGAAAGTGGTACAAGAACTAAGAAATATATTATGATATGTAATATTTATGTTATAATATAGTTATAGATTTTTTGGTATGCCTATGTTATGATATGTAATGTTTATGTTTCAACAAATATATGAGAGGTATGTCCTGAATTGTACGCAAATGTTATTTTTTCCTGAGGAAGGTACAATCTAGTTTGAGAACAATAATATTTAAATTAGATATTCCTCAATGTTTCCTCCATACTCATGTTTTCTATCAGTTAAAACAACTTAAGTAAGAACTAACAAATATATAATAAATGGACAGATAATTAATAAATGTCAAAATTAATAACATCTAAAAATAATTTAATAACTTATAATTTTGAAATATATGTTATAAGTTATTAAGTTATTAAATTATGAAATTATTTTTAGATGTTATATATTTCAAAAAGGATTCAATTATTTAATATAAAGGGCAGTTCCAATAGTAAAAAGGATTCAATTATTTAATAATTTAATAACTTATAGTCTAAGAGATTCTCTACAAGGTAAATAATGAATGGATACATAATTACTTATAATATAGATAAAATCCCTACAAATTGCAATAGATTTCAATATGTGACATGTATGTAGTCATTTTTAAAATTGTTTATAAATTTCTTCTTTCTTAAACTTATCTTGTTTCCAATATTGCTTCTATTATTTCTAAAATTCTTAATATTTTTCAATTTCACATGTTCCTATTTATTTCCATGTTCCTATTTCATCCTTTTACCGAAACTCACCATGTTCCATCTTTCCATTGTCTTTCATTCATTGTGTTTTTTTAATTTCCATATTAGTGGTGGTGTGGTGTTGTGTTTCTTGTCGGGAGATATGCCCAACCTCGCACATGGATTTTATTTCCTTCCTAAAATTTTTTCCTTGCAACACCTATTCTTGTGGATACTCTTGCATTGCTACAGATTCTGCGCCTTTTATTTGTCTTCACCTTCTTGAAACACAATTTTTTTTTCTTCATTTTAGTTTATTTCCCATATCATTAAAATCCTTCCTAGGCCATTTAGCCTACAACCCCCTACTTGTGTCATGTGCTTACTATGTGTTGCCCTTTAGCATCATCAATCACTACTAAATTTTCTTTTCCTTTTCTTTTCAGTGTCATCGAGAAAAGGAAAAAGAGAAATCCTAGAAATGGACGATGATTTAATGTCAAAGAATGAGGAGCAACATGGAAATCATGTTCTGTGGGATCATTCATTGCCTCAAGATGTTTGGGAAAATGTATTGCTTTGGCTTCCATTAGAATCCATATGTAGGTTCTCTCTAGTTTCTAAGGAATGGAAAGCACTCATGACTTCCACCACATTCTTTAGGCGTTACAGTGAAATAAGGAACAAACATCCATGGATACTTGTAAATCATGATCGTGGTCATCATTAGCTAGATACAACTTTTACAGTAGAACATGGAAAATTCTCAACTTTTCATGGTTATCATGTTTTGATTGGGTTTGAAGATAGGGATAATTTATTTTGTTTAGGTCATGTTTTAAGGGTATGTAATCCACTTGAAAGGCTGGAACCTCCTTCAAGCTTCCTTAGATGTTATTAGCTCAGCCTAATGAATGGCACTTTTATATTTATGTGTGGGCATTCTTGGTTGCGGATGACAACAAGGGGTACAAAGTGGTTCAAGAAGGCACTAATAGATTTGGAGTTAATGTAGGTAATAGTACTATAGAAATTTATGATTCTTCTATGGGGACTTGGAGGATTATGGCATGATTGAGAGATTGTTTCTTCTATGGACCCATTGTCTTTACAACAATTTTTTTCTTCTTAATGTCATATGAACTTGTGTTGGGTGTGAGAATTTATAATAGTCAAGATTATGCTACTGTTCATTTTGTGTTGTTACATAAGATATGGCAGAGACCATTTCCATCACTACGGACTCAAGGTTAGTTGTATATGAAGAAAGGTGTGCTATTTGCATCACCAATTGTAGATGGGGACCATTTGAAGGACATAATTGTGTTTGATATTGAGCTTGAGTTTGGAAGGAGGAGAGGAAATGTTTGGTCTTGGAAATAAATTGCAAGGATGCCCCACACAATGTGCTAGTGTTTTTATGCAAGGAAAAGGATATTCTTATTTAGTTGCACTCATGTAGTGGGAGAGTTCTTGTGTTTCAGAAAGGTGCTTTCTGGAAATATCCTCATCCTTTGTTTTCATTTAAAGCAAGGGTCTTGGTCATGTCTTCCAGAATATATAAACACAACTGACATGTGTTATAATAGTGGCATTGCCTTTGAGCCCAAGCTAATTTGAGACAACTACTTGGCTCCTACTATATATGTATGTATGTATGTATGTATATATGTAAATATATATCGAGCTTTATGTTTGTCTTTGCCAAAGCTCATAAACAAGAGTAATAATTGAATTGTCTATTTTTTTAAAGTAGAAGAACTTGCAATCAACTATGGGAATATCACCAGAGAAAATAATCAATCAAATAATTTAAATGACATGAGCCTAAGACATGATAAATTTTCCTCTCACTACATGCTATTTCTGTGAGATCACAAATTTCCAATGTGTTCCATTGAAATAAATTCATCTTCTTGGACTTGAATTAAACTTAAGTTTCAAAATTCAAAATCTTGATCATGTTTCTCAAAAACACATGTAAAATACAAATTTAGAAATATGCTTCAATATGTCATGAGCACTACTTCTCCATATCATTACATTTACCCCTTCTCTTACTAAAAAACACATTCTTACTTGCTGCACATACCAAACATAAAAAATTAATAGGAACCAACAACGTATCCTTGATTATTAAATATAAGTTATTTTTCCTTATTATTAAAGTTATCAATCCTTCCCTATCCATCGAGATAGACACGTGGCATGGCAGATTCGATCCTCCCTAAGTTAAAAGGCATTCCTTAGGATCCAAGCTCGTGGAATGAACCAATTCAATAAAGTTTCAGGTCCACGGTGTTAGTGAGGTAAGGCAGTAGTGGCGGTGAGAAATTAGAAGATACCACATGTTATTTTCTTGTTCTTCTGAGTGGCCAAGTATCACACATTCCAGGAACTTGAGCGTAAAGGTAAGGCATGGAAAAGAAATGAAAATTTTGAGGCCTCATTATAGTAAAATTTGATAGAGGGTATTTGATAAACAAGTTACAGGAGATTCACCATTCGATTTCCAACTATTTTTAATATTTTAACCATTTTCACCGAAAGAAACAATATTTTACATGGATATTCACCAAAACCACGAAACTAGTTACAGGTATATTCACCATGATTTCTATAAGTTTTTTTCGGGGGTTCCTTAAAATTTTCCTTGATGCTCTTTCAATTCTTTTTCTCACACCGTTTAATTTTTTGAATGGATATTGAAAATGGTAATGAAACCCATCACCATGGGAGATAAGATCAACATGATGATGATCTTGGAAAATCTAAGTGGTTGAATTGATGTGACGAAGCCTTAGGTATTTTATGCATGTTTTTTTCTCATGAATTTCTCTTTGACATTGAGTCGTGTGAAATACCTGATGAAGCATGGAAAATGTTGAACACTATGTTCGAAAACAAGATGACATGAGAACACATCGCTTAGAAAACAAATTACTAGGTTCAAATCCTAGTGAATTTGAAAACCTATAGGTATTATTCTTAAAGTTTGTCCACACTATATTGCTTTTAAAGGAATGTAAAGTGGAGAAGAAATATTCCTAGTTGATCTTGTTTATTATTTCTAAGTTAGTTCCCAAATACTTTGTCTTTATTTCAAATTTCCATGCCACAAAAGAAGCGCTTTATGGGAAGTACTTATAAAATGCCCTCATTGGACAATTTTTTGTCCCAAATTATTCAAGAACAAGAAAAACTCATTTAAATGGGGACTCTCAAATCCAAATCACATGCCCTTATAAAAGTATTGGTAAAGGAAATAAAAATGAAAAGAATAAAGAGAAAAAGGACCAACCAAAGAAGGAAACCAAGAACAACCAAGCCCAAACCAAACCTAACATGAACACTTCTACTTTTGAGCCCAAAGCAAAGAAGGAAAAGTGTAAGTGTTCCTATTGCAAGAAGACTGACCATGAAGAGCATTAATGTATGAGAAAAAAATTGATCACTTAACTCATTTACTTGAGAAGAATAACATAGGTGTTCCTAAGTCTATCAAATAGAATGCTCAAAGTTTAGTCTTCCACGGTAAAGGATTCTAAATCTGAGAAGAAGAAAAGAAAGGCCCTTGTAGCTAGAGTTGTTTCTTCATCAAAGTGGATTATTGATTCCAGTGCCTCACACCACATGGCCTCTTCACATATTGAGTTTTACAACATAGAACCATTTGACATGTCCCAAATCACATAGGGTGATGACACTACAATGTTGGTTTCGGTATTGGAATGATAGAGATGGATGGTTAAACATTTAACCAAGTGTTGAGTGTTCCTAATCTCTCTATCAATCTCCTATCGGTTTACAAAATCACTCACCTTGGTGAAGGAATGTGAGTGGAATTTGGTCCTAACTTAGTGATTATTCATGAGCTTCACTCCAAAACTACTGTGGCTGAGGGAAAGGTAGATCACTATTTACAGTTGTATACATTTTCCCACTTTACTTCTGATTCGATGCCCACTACCTTGCTCACTCATGTAAATGAGGTTAGTAAGCTATGACATGAGAATTTTGGCCATCTTAACTATCGTTACCTTGAACAATTGAGCCAAAATGAAATGGTCAATGGGTTACCCCATGTCAAATTTTCTAAGGGTCTTTGTGAGGGTTATGCCCTCGAGAAGCATCCTAAAGAAAGTTTTGGAAAGGAAAATCCTAGAGAGAGCTACTCATATTTTAGATCTTGTTCATAGTGACATTTTTGGCCCATTCCCATCTCCTTCATTTACTAGAGATCTTTATATACTTACCTTCATTGATGAATTTTTGTGTTACACTTGGGTGTATTTTCTTAAGATAAAGTATGAAGTTTTCGATCACTTTTAAGACTTTAAGGATCTTGTTGAGAAACAAGATAAAAATTTTATCAAGGTTCTTTGAACTGAAAATGGATGAGATTATGTAAGTTATAGGTTTGAATATTTTTGTACCTCCAAATAGATTGATTTACAGCATATAGTTTCTTATAACTCTTCACAAAATGGAGTTGTGAAAAGAAAGAACCAAATGATTAAGGAGATGGCCATTTGTATGGTTCACTAAAAATATTTCCTTCATATTATTGGGTTAGAGAAGTAATCGTGCTTACTACATTCAAAACTGTGTTCCATATAAGGCCATAAGAGGGATGCTACCATTTGAAACTTGGTTTGTATGTAAATGTGATGTTGAGACTTTCACATCTTTAGATATAATGTTATGTTCCAAATTCCCAAAAAGAAATGCAAGGATTTAGAACCACAATCCAAAAAATTGTATTTTTAGGATATTTTAATGGTGTGAAGGGGTATAGATTGTTGAACCCTAATACTCATCAAATTTATGTCGAGAGAAGTGTGAAATTTGATGAGTCATTTTTTAATTCTACTTCTCCACCCTCCGGGGTCTTTATGCACTTTGATTTTGATTTTAACTCTTTAGATGATGATGTTGAGTGTGTTCATCCTCCTCATGATCTTCCTATCCTCTTACTCCTCCCTAACCTCATGCTTCAAAGTCTTTTGATTCTAACAGAGTATGATGAGGACTTTCTTCCATCTCACTCGAGTGAAGATTCTATAGAATTTAAGCTCCGATCCTCCTCCCAGGTCCTCGTTGGGCTAGGTAGACCTTGCAGAGTACTAGAGAATAGATGGGATATCCTTTAGAGTAGAGTAGATTTGCAAAAAATTGTTAGACCTCACTCCTTCTTCACCTCCTCTTCCAACCCCCAAGTCTTTCTAGGAGACTTGGGATTCCTTTGTGGGATTTTGCTTATGGATGAGGAGTATTCCTCACTTATGAAGACTAATACTTGGGATCTCAACCCTCTTTAAAAGAAGAAAAATTATTTGGTGTAAGTTAGTATATTGAACAAAGTATGATGTTAATGGAGAATTCAAAAAATTTTTAAAGCATGACTTACAAATAAGGGTTTATCCCAAGTATATGGGTATTTAAAAAAATTCTCCTATTGTGAAGATGAATTCTATTCAATCGACCCTCACCATTACGCTGTTGTGAAAATATGGGAATTCCATCTAGATGGACATTAAAAGTGCCTTCCTTTATGGGGACATAGAGGAAGATATCTATATGGAATAACCTCCAGGTTATGTCCATAATCCCTCACTCATTTGCAAGTTAAATAAGTCTCTCTACCCTTAAAAATCCCCTTAGGCTTGGTATGCCAAGATGAAATCCTTTCTACTTACAATTAGGTTCACACGATGTCACTCGACTCAAATGTTTATATTATGTGGTAGGATAAATCCTTGCTCATCCTCATTCTTTATGTTGATGAATTTTTGATCATGATAAAATCTTCCTCTATCATCAATTCTGTGAAGACTACCTTGGCTAACAGGTTCTCCATGTATGACTTAGGATTGCTTCATTACTTTATTGGGATTTAGATCTCCCAATCTGACTTAGGAATTATAATTTCACATCCTAAGTACTCCATTAATTTTTAGCTCGGTTTTATATGTCCATTGTAAGCCTTATCCTAATCCTTTCCTTTCCTGGTTTAGTTGGTTTTTGATTTCTCTACTCCTATGGTTGATGGTACCCTTTATTGATATTTGGTGGGAAGCTTGATTTACCCAACTCACACTCTTTTGGATCTTTCATATGTTGTTGGGATTGTGTCTAGATTTATGTAGGAGCCTCATGAGTTGTATTAGAGAGAAACAAAGAGAATCCTTCACTATGTTTTTGGCACTTATACATATGACATTCACTATCTAGGAAGGACATAGATTTATTTGGTTGGTTTTACTAACTCTAATTGGGATGATGATCTAGATCATAAAAAATATACCTTAGGCTAGAGTTTTCTCTTTGTTTGGGTCCTATTAGTTGGTCTAGTAAGAAGCATAATTTAATTGTAATATCATTTACAAAGGTAGAGTATCCAAGAACATTCAACGTTTCCACAAAAGTTGTTTAGTTGCGAGGGAATCTTGGAAGAGTTTGATATTCACTTTCGGTGAGTGACTATCATCTACTATGCCAACATGAGAACCATATCGATTTGTCAAAATATGGTTCAACGTTAGTATAAAAAATCACATTGAGATCCACATGCACTTCATTCAAGAGTTGATTCATGACGACATTATTGACTTAAAATATTGTCGACTTCCGATCAAGTTATAGATATTTTAACCTAGCCCTTCACCGAGGAAAATTTTCTTTACTTACGGTCTCTTCTTGGGGTGTGGTCCTCTATAGCCACCCATCTTATTGGAGATTTATAGTCCTCTTATCCTCTTCCTATTTTCCAGAGAGATGTTGTTTGTACATGGGTACCTTATCGGCTTCTAGTTGTTAGGACCCATATGACATATCTTTCAGGAGAGTTCTATTTCTGTTATGACTTTCTATCACCTCTACCCCCACTTTTTTTGAAGGGGATGTTGGTGTGTGTGTTGGAAGCATAAGAGATTGGGGTGGGTGAATAAGTCCATTAAAAATTAATTCCATTTCCATTTATCATTCATTATCATTTATTCAACCATATAATTAAACTTTACCATAGGTGTGCTTAAATAAACATTGAATTAACCATACACAAGAGAAAGAGCAAGAGAGTACACAAGAACACAAAATTAAGTTAGAAACCCTCAAGGGGAAGAAAAAAAAACAACTTTTTTTCTTATATTACTAAAAACAAAGGAATTTAGTGAATTAAAACTTCACAATGAGTACTAACCCCTAATATAGTGAGACACCAACCCCACAAGGAGCATGAACCCATAGTTAGTAGATCACCAAACTTACAAAGAGAACCAAATCCATAAGGATGCTAAAACCACCTAATATGATCAAGAACCAAATAAACAATCTAAAGATGAAGATATCTGAATATTTTTTTGGCACAATTGATGGAGATCACAAATTCAACTCACACTTCTTTAAACACTCTTCAAACCCTCATTCCTTCAACTCGCTTCTATTCTTCTTCTTCACAAGATGATTTTAATTCAAACCAATACACACATAATATTTAAAATTCTTTAAACATTTAAAAACATCTTCAGCTCTGATTTAATGCCTTTTAACAACTTTCAAACTCTCACCTAGGTCGCATTTTCCCTCCTAGCTCAACTAGTTAAAAAATGAACTAAACAAGCACTTAAATATGTTTATCGACTCAAAATCATAAGATAGGTTATTATATAAATTATCTCCACCAATACATCATAAAAATATATTAATAAAATCATACACATTCATAAAATGGACACATGTAGGTATTCAATTCTCAAAGACATCTAAACAAGCCAAAAATGGCTAAAAACTCCATCACCTGGTTCACCAAAGATTACAAAATCAAACCATTATTAGTCAAGCCAAAAAATAGATAAAATATGTAAAATATGAAATTAAAATATCATCTATGATCATAAATTATCTCACATGAATAAAATTTCTCATAACTCTTTCAAGAAGGCTCATATCCTTCTCAAAAGATTTGTTTCTAGGAACCAATATTCACCTATGAGCCTAAAGATCACCCAAGAACAAATTAACTATGACATGTAGCCAATAATTGGAAATCCAATAACCTCTATAACACCTACATTTTTGTTAGATATCATGAAACATCTATACATGCAAACCACACAAACTTTCCTCTTCACCAAACTAAGTCTTGCCCGTAAAGAAGTTTTAGAAAATAACTAGTTTTTACCTTTGCTGAAACTTTCAAGACCTCCAAATGAATTAAATAGGAACAAAATTTATCCCTATTCACTCTCCAAATGATATCAAACATCAAAAATACATATCATGTATATTTTATCTCAATCTTAAAGCCTAAGAAATCTTGTCTCCCAAAACGAGAAACATTCTTCTTCACAAAACGAACTGAATGACCTATAAAATCACATAATCAAAAGATAAAAAAAATATACCATTGTAAATTAATCTAAATCATATTTCCATAACACCTTACATTTCCTTCCAACTCCAAGTGTAAGGCCTTCAACCAAGTCCATCTCTGAAACTACTCATTTAGGATTCTTAGACTCAAGAACTAGCCTTAAGGTCAACTTGCTCCATCACCTTCAAAATAATTACAAGCTTAACCAAAGCATGTAACACCCTTTATAGAAATATTTTATAATAACTCATAAACCTTCAAACATCATGAAGAAGCTCAAAACAATCACCAACCTCATGAAGCTACTCAAGACCATGTTTAACTAGGCATCTTCCATATTTTACCTTCAAAGATCAGGTCATAACTTCTCCATCCCTAATAAAAAAACAAGTGTGATAAATAATTGGAAATATATTTGAAATATGAGAACAAAAAAATGTGAATAAAGTCTTAACTCCACATGTAGCTCCTAAAATTCCATTTTTACCACAGACTGCTCCAAACTGCCCCAAAACCGGTCTTCATAAATAGGGAAAATTTACATTTAGGACCTCAAACATGATCTAAAACTATTATGAAAATCTATAAAAACTCCATGCATAAAAATATGTCAATTTATTCATCACCTTCTTTGCAAAACCTTGCCACAAACTGAACATATTTAGAAACATACATTTTAAGGCTGGACCCACATAGAGTCACATGCTATAATTTAAATTTTTGGAAATCTAGACAATTCTTCTAAAATATCCAATTATCACTTTTGAAAACCAATCAAAACAAGCTCACATACTCCTTTTCCTCGAAATCACTTTTAGTAGGGTTTAAGTAGGGTTTCACAACAACTTATCTTCTTAACGATCGTTCATAAAAATGTGATAATAAAACCACCTAATTATTTTTTCTAAACCTTATTATTTCCATGAAAAACATCACCTAAAACATTTGGTTCCCATGAAAAGAATACAATTCACAAAGAGCATTAGAAGGTAAACTTTTAGCACCAAAACTCAATCTAGAAAACCGGTTTTGCCAAAACTAACATATCTTGCAAATTCCTTTAGCACTTTAACCTAAAAATTTCATGAAGCATCATGAACCTATCATATAAATTTCATATTCACCATATA
This sequence comes from Taxus wallichiana var. yunnanensis, assembly GCA_018340775.1. Classification (NCBI taxonomy): domain Eukaryota; kingdom Viridiplantae; phylum Streptophyta; class Pinopsida; order Cupressales; family Taxaceae; genus Taxus; species Taxus wallichiana. The sequence continues at coordinate 597,948,320 of CM031241.1, read as the reverse complement.
TCTCAAATATTCCTATAACTATCTAGCCATTAAAACTTACCTATGTAATCTTGTATGTTCTCCACCTCCTTGCTTCCCATGACCATGAAACACCACCAAACCTTTTATAACTAACTTGAAACTCAACATACATGTCATATAAATCATAAAAATGATACTACCATGATCCAACAAGATTTATAAGCTCCAAATCTCAAGTCACCATACCATACTACATGCTCTAGGATTAGGAATAAGCCTAGAATGACTTGACCCAAGCCATACAACTCATGAACTAACCATGACTCATTACAGGATCATTAACACCTATAGAAAAATATAGATCAATGTGTGACCTCATGAAAACATTCAATCAAATTGAGAGGACTCATACCATGACCACCCACATTAAATCATGCTCCAAAACAACATAAACTCACCAAACTGGACACTACCAATCAAACTTCATGTTTGACCATTAAATAACATCTCATAGAGAATGATATGACATCATGACACCCTTTTACATCAAATTGATTTGAAATCAATGAAAACACTAACACACAATGGAAAACAATATCCCCCTTTTTCATTGATGGCAACCACCTTTAGAAACATTGATGGAAAGAACAAGATAAGACATAACTACATGACCTCATTTCCATGTTTCTGATGCTTCTTTCCCCCTTTGATATCTATGAAAAAGGCTATAATGACAACACTACATGGAAAATGACAAACCTAATGACAACAATGAAAACAATGCACAAATGACAAACTTACTTAACTCAGAGACTCCCCCTTGGTCTACAATTTATCTTCCCGGTATTCTATAATAGAAAATAATGATCCATGGACCTAATAAAACATGAAAACCAGCTTTACTTGAACTGACATCCTCTCAAATGTATCTTAATCATGCTAAACATCTCCATTTAAGTCTATTTCACACTTAAACCCAAATTTTTCCTTCAAGTTCTAGAAAAAACACCTTTAGAACTAATGTCTCTGAATCACATTTTAAGTCCAAAATGTAAAACTTCTCTAGGCAATAGAATAAATCATACCGATTGAAACTCCAAAGTAGAGCTCCCTATGGGTTTGTATCATCATATTATAACTAAAAACACAAAGAAAAGCTTTCATACCTTGTAAATTAGTCATGGAGATGACTCAAACAATTTATCACTCATTTAAGTGACATTTTAGTGTTTCAACCTTTAAATCATCCTATTTCACTTCTTCACGGTCATATGAATTGATTCCATAGGCCATTATAATTGAAAACACAATCTACTCTGTCACACAAGCCTTATAAAAACCTTGTAAACCAATAGAGAAACAAATCAAGCTCCCCTTCCTTGATGAGCCATCAAAGTTCTCAGTAGCTTACTATTTTTCTTCTTTCTTAGTCATCGATCCCCGATTTTAATGTAAAACTCACTCATAAACAAGAAATCATGCATTGAAAGAATTACCTTTAGGTTCCCAAACCTATAATATACTAAATGCAAAGCTTCAACCATATTTAATAACATGATTTAGTGCATTTGGAACACACAAATTTTATCATTTAGACTTTGAACTTTACTTGCACACACCTTCTATCCTTTCACCGATGAATCTTTAGTCCCTCAAATTCAATTTTCTATCCAACCATCATTAATTCTTACAAACTTACTATATGATAAACATACTTTAAACACTTCTCATGACATCAAATCTAATAGAGAGACCTACAGACCTTAGATCTCCTTTAACACTTGATGAATAATGCATTCTCATGACTTCACATAGTATTATAACCATATAGACATCATATATTCACATTTAGATCTTATTAGAGCATATACACCCAATAAACAAGTAGGATAATTTCAAAATACCTTAATCTAACTCAAACCTTTTAACAAAAACACAAATTCCTTCAAGCATAGCTAAAATATCTTCAACAAGATTGAAAAATTAATAAACATAGGACCCTAAGTTAATGATTATACTGACATATTTGCTACTATAGACCCTTATACTTCATTTTAGAGTTCTTGTATTGACTGTCAATGCTTCCTTAAAATTTTAAACTTAGAGACTTCTAACCCTTGACTTCTAAGACTACAGGGAACTATCTTGATCTTCCTAAGATTAAAGAACATACCTGTTTTAATATTCTTAGATCATAAACACTCCATAAATCACGTATTAGACTCTTGTTCCACTCATGAGCTTGATTTATAAATCAAAATTTAACTATAGATATCTTCTCAATGACCATGAGTGCACTACATGTTTTAACTTTGATAAGGGAATTAAAATCATTTCTTGGAACTATTAATCAAAACATAGTACATACATGACTTTTCATATTGAATATATATTTGAATACTTCACACTTGAACCATGATCCTAAACCACCTTTCAAGAATAGTTATCTTATGTTGCATACCTTCAAACTTATGGAGATTAACTCTTGACCTCCTTCATGATGGGAAAAATTATATATTTTATACCACCCTATACACATTACCATTACCCTACCCTTGATGATCTCGGTCCTCGAGCATACCATGCACTAACTAGGACTTCAATGCTCACACACCGACTTGATATCAAACACATAAAATGGTATAATCACCTTTGCACTTCAAAGTTTGGAAATAATTTTGACTATCTCCTTACATCTTCCATGGAGTATGAACATACATGACATGTCGTCTTAACATCTTAAACACCTAACTTGACACTTTTCTTGACTTCAATCTCAAAGTATTCTTACAACATGTACAAAAGATATAACATCTCTCAACCATCTATAAACACACCTTGATCAATGTATTCAAAATACTTTAAATCTCATTCATCAACTCTAAGTGGCCTTATAGTTAATCCTTCATAGAACTTTACCATACTTCAATTCAAACTAAACCTCTAAAACTCTTTTCAAATAAACTCATACATCTCTTTAACTTAGAACATGGATCAAATTATCATCTTTAAAGGTTCACACCTACTTTCATGAGAAATTATATTTAAGTTTCATGAATGTCTCTTCTCAGCTTCTCATAATACAAGAAATTTCATGATGAATCCTAGATCCTTAGACATTCATTATGTAGATCTTAATATATCTCATTAACCTAGAAAAATTTGTTTTATAATTTTCTTGCAAATTATGTAGCTTCAACCTTGCTTCAATCATTTTCATTGTATCATTTATCAAAAGTTACATTCCCCTCGGGAAGACTAACGATCTAAGCATATGTTTCTCATTCCTTTAGAACCATCAAGACACTATTTGGAATAACTGTTACAGGCTTGTAGACATTCCATCCTTTTTCTTTAATTTCATACTGTTTGTTATCATTCTTGATCCTTGTGAACCTCTTGCACATGAAAGATACATCAAAGCTAGGGATAACATGTAAAAACCATTAATCAAGATGGCATTCCTTTTTCTTAAGAGCTCATATTTTCACATCCTTGACCCTGATATTGACTAAGAAACCATTCTTCTTAACTTGACTCTTCATCATGACATATACACATGACTTTGACTACAACATGAGTGCACATATTTTTCATGACCTAACCATAATTCTTTTGAAAAATCATAGTCCTTCATGAGAAAAATCACCCCTAGATATTAGTATAATTCTTTTTAATACTTTTGAGGACTGCAGACTAAGTATAAGGTTATGACACAAATCATGATTTCACTTAACTGGATCTTATAATATAGATAACCATTGTTGTTCTTCTTTAAAAAGAAACTTCTTACAGTTTGTTGGTATCTTCATGAATTCTTTGAAGAGGATAAGAAAAATTAAGGCTAGACTCAAGGTATTACTACCGACTCTTAGACCCTTCTTAAATGGTACTTGATTGAACAATACAATTTTCAAGGACTTCTTGAAATAAAATTAGAATAACCAATCCACTTTGTATAGTTAGGATGCTAAATTTTCAATAACAGATCTACATTGAGACATTATTATAATACATTCCCTTGGAACTTGTTACAAAATATTGTATATACTCATAATATTCAATTATCCTTCTAAATATATTCAAAAGGACCCCATCATAATATATAGAGACCTTTAATTCAGATGTACCACACAACCTAATAACATAGATCTTGAATAATTTCAAGACATAACATATACTTGACTGTATGTTTATTGGGAAAACAATTAGACCTATTTCCTTGACAAATTTTTTGATGAAACAAACCTAGGATTATCAAGACTCTTTACCACACCATGAACTTGAAACCATTTTATGAGAACACATGATAAAATAAACAAATTCCGACAACTCATACCTTTACAAGACTCGAGGAAACTTATAGGAGATTCTTTTATCCACTTATCTACTATCCTATGATCCTTTTTCTTGAATGAAAAGGGATATTCATTACAAAATTCTGATACCTTTCTTGATAAAGAAGAGAATTCAAATTAGGATTAACTTTTGAAATTACAAATCATACCTTGATATGATCTTTAAGGATTGTAATCTCTTCCTCTAAACACTTTGAAAACACTTCATAGTTTGACTCCATGAAAAAAATTCACAATACTTATCCTTTATCATTTATAGGTTTAAACCCTTATGATTCATCTAGGTTATATTCATCTTCAAATGCAAGGTCTTCAAGACATACATCATCTCTTATGGGATCAATCATATTTAGAAAAACCTCAAACATTTATTCTTGGTATTTTTCTTTTTCATATTATTTTTTAGGACCAAATTCATCAGGGATACCTTCAAAATCATCACCTATGTCATCTTCAACATCTTCATTCTCACCTTTAGAGAATCCTACTTCAAAATCAAAACAAAGATATACTTTGACACCTTCATCAATCTTCTTAACAAATGGATTTGAAATGAGAGTACACATACTAAGAACATTCTACCAAATTTCAAAAAATAAGGGTTTAAACATGCTCTCATTTTGATCAATGGATTTTGTTAAACGTGATCTTGACTATCTACCATACATGTGCTTCAAAAGGATCTCCTTCAAGTTTTCAAACTTGCTTCACAAGTAACTACTATAATACCAACTTTTAGAAGCATAAGGGACTGAGAGGGGGGTGAATCAATCCATTAAAACTTTATTCCATTTACATTCATCATTCATTTTCATTTATTTGACCATATAATCAAACATTAACCATATGTGCTTAAATAAACATTGAATCAACCATACACAAGAGCAAGAAAGAGATAGTACACAAGAATACCAAAATTAAGTGGGAAACCCTTAATGGGAAGAAAAACCACTAAATTTTTTCTTATATTACTCAAAAAAGGAATTTAATGAGACAAATTCAAAAATATCCCTTGATTTAGTGAGGCACCAACCATGTAAGGATAACCAACCCCTAGTTTAGTAGAGAGAACCAACCCCTAATTTAGTGAAGAACCAACTCCATAAAGAGTTAAAAACCCCTAAGATGATCAAGAACCAACTAAAACATTCGAAGATGAAGATATATGAGTATTATTTCTACCATAATTAATGGATATTACAAATTCAGATCACACTTCTTCAAACACTCTTCAAACCCTCATTCCTTTAACTCGATCTATTCTTCTTCTCAATGGGATAATTTTAATTCAAACCCATGAAAACATACTCTCTAACCTTATTTAGATTTTTACACACATATTCAGCTCTGATTTCATGCATTTTAACAACTTTCAAACTCACACCTAGGTCGTATGTTCCTCTTAACTCACTAGTTCAAAAATGAACTAAGCAAACACTTAAATATGATTCTCAACTCAAAATCATAAGATAGGTTGGTATAGATCAATTATATCAACCAATACATCATAAAATATATTAATAAACTCATTCACTTTCATAAAATGGACCCATGTATGCCATCCATGCTCAAACACATCTAAACAAAGCATAAATGTCTCAAAACCCCATCACATGGTTCACCACAGACTAAAAACTCATCACCATGATTATTCAAGCCACCAAATAGCTCACACATGTCAAATATGACATAAAAACATCAACCATGGATCTACATTATCTTTAAACAAATAAAATTTTCATAACTCTATCAAGAAGGCTTATATCCTTCTCAAAATATTTGTTTCCATGAACCCACCTTCACCTATGGGCCTCAAGATCAAAAAATAACAACTCAAATATGGAATGTAAAAATAATTAGAAATCCACTGACCTGTAGGACACATCCATGATTTATAGAGATCATAAAACATCCATACATGCAAACCACACCAACTTTCATCTTCATCAAACTAAGCTTCCTAGAAAGTAGTTTTAGAAAATTAATTGGTTTGCACCCTTGATGCCACTTTTAAGACCTAAAAATGCCTTTAATAGGAAAAAACTCAAACCCTAATCATTCTATAATTGATAAAACCATCAAAAATCCATCTCATGCATCTTCTAACCTCAATATTCTATCTTAAAAATCCTGTGCTAAAAATGAGCAACTTTCTTCTTTACAAACCGAGCTAGATGACCTATTAAACCACATCATCAAGAGACAAACCATATACCATTGGAAAAAATATTAATCCTCTTTCCATAAAATTTTATATTTCCTTCCAAATCTAATTGGAAGGCCTTCAACCAAGTCCATCTCTAAAATTACTTATTTAGGCTTCTTAGGGCTCAAGAACTAGCCTTAGCTCAAGAACTTTGAGTTCAACTTGCTTCATCACCTCTGAAAAACATACAAGATTAAGCAAAGCATAAAACACCCTTATAAATTTTTATAAGAACTCAAAACCTTAAAAATCCTTAAAAAATCACTAACCTCATGAATCTTCTCAAGACCATGCTTAACTAGGAATATTCCATATTTTACCTTCAAATATTAGGTCATAAATATTAATCCCTACTAAAAACATAATTGTTATACATAATTGATAATAAATTTAAATCATCATCACAACAATACTTGAATCAAGTCTTAACACCACTTATAGCTCTTGTAATTCCATTTTTACCATAGACTGCTCCAAACTTCCCCAAAAACCAGTCTTCATAAATAGGGCACAATTTTCCCTTTAAGACATAAAACATGATATGAAACTATCATGGACATCTAGAAAAAATCCATAGATAAAAACAATTTCAATTTATTCATCATCTTCTTTGCACAACTTTGCCACAAACTAAACATCTTTGAAACAAGAATTTTAAGATGGGGCCCACATATAGTCAAATGTTATAATTTAACCTTTTTGGAAAGCTGGAGGAGTCCTCTACTACCTCCAATAATATTTTTTAAAAAAATAATTAAAAAATACCAATATACTCCTTTTCCTCAAAGTCTCTTTTAGCTAGGGTTTATCTAGGGTTAAAATAAACTTATCTTATTAACGATCGTTCATAAAAATGTGACGATCAAGCCACCTAATTATTTTTGCTAAAATTTATTTGTTCCATGGAAAAACATACAAAAACCTCTAGGTCCCATGTAAAGCTTACAATTCATAAGGAGCATTAGAAGGTTCACTTTTATATCCAAAACTCACTCTAGAAAACCCAGTTTTACCAAAAATGACATATCTTGCAATTCCTTCAACAATTTAACCTAAAAACTTGTCATGAAGAATCATGAAAACATAATATAACTTTCCATGCTCACCATATATCTCAAATATGCCCAAAAATATTTATCCATTAAAACTTACCTATGAAATCCTACCTATTTTGTTGGTACCCAAATCTACACCACCTTGTGAGCCAAACAACATTTACAATATGAGTTGGATGCTTAGAGAAAGAAAACCAAAGATTTAGTCATTTGTAGCCAGGGATATATCTGACAGAATCTTTGGACTTGACTTGGGAGAGATTGGATTGCACTCACAAAGGGGATGACCTTCCCTACTACTTTAGGTTTTGCCTTTAACTAGGGTGAGAGGACCCATTTTGAACTCCGCTATTGTAAGAAAAGTGGATGAAATTGTGGTATCTAATATATTTCTTGGAAATACGAGGTATATTATTAAATAGACATGGTCAATGCAAGCATTATTTAACTCTCACAAGTTGTCACACTAAATAATGTAGATGTATTTCAAAATAGGACTTAGGTTAGTTTAGACAATGTGGATCCTAGCTTGCTTCGCATATTTATGGAAAGGGAAGGATAGAAATGAAAATTCCTTGACATGTGTTTATAAATAGGGAAAAAATGGGTGATTTAAATGGATTTAAAATTTATAGATCAAAAATTGTGTGATAAGTGGGAGATTAAAGATAAAGTGATTATAAGTCTCTCAAGAAAACCTTATAAATGTTTGGAAATTACCCCAAGGAAAGAAAACACATCACACAACTAATAACAACCCTTTAACTAGAAGGTATGCACTCATGGAAGCCCAAGAGTACAAGATTTCACATAACCTTTGAGAACTTAAATACAAAAACTCATGTTAAACTCTCAACAAAACGTTAACAAATCCTATTCAACCATGCTCAAGATACACTAAAACTATTACTAAAATATTCTCAACTAAACAAAGGCAACATGAATTTAAAATTGTTTATCACACCACAAAAAGAAAACTCTATTTATAGTACAACTCTAGTTACCAAAATACCACTAATTAATACAAGATCTAATGTAATTCAAAGGATCCATCAAACATGATTAGAACAGGAAACAAACAATTGATTCAAAGTATTCTACCTTAAGAACACATCTAACATTTTTTAGGAGATAACACATAGTTAATTTCAAGAAATTCAAATTTCTCAGCAAGAGACCATAAAACCTATGGCCTTAATTATTTCCAATGAATGTACACTCATAATAATCTTGGCATGAGAAGGTTTGGACAAAGTAAAATAATTCACTGGTATCTTGGTTTGATTTAGGTTTCTCAGGAAAAGTACAAATGGTTTTTCTTTGTTTTCTCTAAGAATTTAAAAAATTAACCCCCCATATGAGAACATTCCTCTCATACATATACAATTCTCTCTCTCTCTCTCTCTCTCTCTCTCTCTCTCTCTCACTCACCACACACACACACACACACACACACACACACACACACACACACACACACACCTTTTCTTCCCCAAGAAAATGTGAATCTTCAAAATAATATTCCTCTTTTTGGCACACAATCTGATCTACTTATTATTCCTTTGAAAATAATTTTCTTTCATGATGTCATGTGGAGGGATTACAAATGATTTGTATTTTTTCACTATCTTAGAATGACTGGGATGCCATGTCATCCTTTTTGGTATCATTTTTTTAATAATTTATTTTTATGTAAGTCGAGATACTTTTCAATGATTTTTGAGTGCCTCCAGATATTTTGATTTGATGCTTAATCACTCCCGCCTTTTGAGAATCTACCTCAAATACACACACTCATTGTCATATCTTTCTAAGATGAGTGTTTTTGCATGTGTTATATCATCTCAAGTCAATTTCCTCCTTTTTATAGGATATTAGTTTGTTTCATATTTATCTCCTTCATGTGGGCATCACAGACAATCTCATCGATCAATTCATCATGATTATGCTTGGCTTAACTCACCAACTTTATTTTTTCTATAAATTCCCATCACTTCTCTTAAAATTTTTCATCCTTTCTTCTAAGTGTGAAAAATCTTGGTGGATTTCTCTATCTACAACATGGTGGGAATGACATTAACACCTAGCTTAAGGAGGTCTCCTTTGAAGATTTGAATCAAATCTTTGAATTGACAGGCCCGATGAGGAATTTGTAAGGATGTTATTTGATATTGTAGACCCAGAGGACTACAATGGGCCATTGACCGCCCAATATTTCATGTAGCATTGATTAAAAGGATAATTAGAATCACTCCTATGTTTTCTACCTTCCAAATGATGTACTTTCACCTTTCAAGTTGGAGAATAAGACAACTCCGAGGTATTGAAGTCGTTTTGGCTCAAAAACAAGCCATATGTGAAAGGTGCAATTGACAACATATGCCCTTTCATCTACAATGAAGAGTTCACCACAAAGGATATTCCTTCATAATCTTATGAGCTTGGGGAAGGGGTCTGATATAAACATAATTCCCACTCTTGTTCGCAGGGTGAATGAATTGGAACAATGTGTCTCCTCTTTGGAGAAAAGGCCCAAAAATTTCCACCTTCTCAACCTCCTAAAGTGTCACCATTTATTATGCAGAAAGGAAAGGGTGAATCTAGCTCCAAATCTCTTGCTCAGCCAACTTCAAGGACCACTGTACTTGCACTTCCTAGCCACATTAGTTGTTCCTACCCAACCCTCTATCTATAAAGCAAAAGGGAAGAAATCATTTCCCATAGGTGGCCTGGATCTCCTAAATTGGGTCTCTTCTTATCAGAAGAAGATGGAATTGAGGGGTATATTGGATGGCCCTAGGATGGATATTGATCAGCTCATGGCTATGGGGATGTCTCACACTTTGGCAGGGGAAGTTCTATTTGCACAGATGGTTGTTAGGTCAGAGGAGTTTGTTCCAAGGAAGAACAAGCTTTTGGACAAAATTCCTCCTTTCAGTGAGGATTTTGTGGCAGTGGAAGATGATTGGGTGTCTCTTTTTCTAGTTTCCTCTTGATGTAATTTACAAAATGTATGTAACTTTTCCATGGGCTGGGTGCTCTATAGGTCCCCATTTTTCTTTCATTTTGAAGTAAAAAAGATTCAAAATGTTACAATGAATTTCAAGTTAATAATAGACATAGAATTATATTAAAACAAAATGAAATCCTATTGCACAATTCCATACTTCATATATAATTGAAAATCACAAAAAAACTAATCAACTTGTCATTATGAAAGTATAAACTAAAAGAAATAAAGTCTTATAGAAAAGATAAGCATAATTTTTCTCATGGTTTATGTTATCACGTGATCGCACCCATTGAATCTTTGAGTGATCTTGTCATCCCTAAGTTGTGGACCTTGTCACCTTGGGATGAACCTCCAGAGAAGGATGAATTCCTTTGAGACTTGGAGCACTTGATTTAAGATCAATGTGTAAGGCTAAAGCACTTGAAAATACTTCTAATCTATTCAGTTCATGGGATTTAAAGTTAGAGATAAATGAAAGAAAAATAAGGTGATGCACCAAGTATATTTAATAGATAGACCTACTTAAATGCATAATCAACACCTCACAACAATATATGATATGCACATGTCTTGCAATCTTCCTCCATCTATGATTGTAAATAATAATGCAACTTTATAACAGAAAGGAGATAAATTTTCCACAACTGATATTCAAAGTAACTATATCATTTTTTCACATAGATTGAAATAAGATAACTGAGATAAAGTTAGATTAACCAATCACATCAAGGAATTAAACATTCATAAGCTATGAATTGATCAATTATTAACACAATAAACCATATATTTTGCAAAAAATATTGTTCTGAATATAACTGAAAGGATCAAAGTATCTGAAGCACTCTTCCAAGATTCCTAAATGATCTAAAATTCTCCTTAAAACTTAATGCATCTAACTATTTATAAGTTCAAGAGGTTAAGCCATTACAACTAAACCTTTAACTAACTAGTTACTAAAAATAGAGTGTAATTAAGTTCAAGGGAACATGCTCCCATAAAAATAGAAAAGTTGTTGCAGGGTTTGACCAAGTCAACCCTACAACTTTGACTGACTTAGAGCTTTGGAGCCATTCCAACAATGGCCTCCAGGATTAGATAGGACATGTAACATCTATTTCTTGTTTAGGTTTCTCCTGATCCTTTTCCCACATAGCCAAACGATGCTTGTAATCAATGAAACATTTGATAATTCCTTATATCTCTTCTTCCTTTGGCCCACACACATAATGATTTACAACATATATTATGTCAAACTCTCTTGTAACCTTGAATGGAATCCTTTTCAACTTGTTCACAACCTTCTTCAGCTAGCTTATGAAATTCTGACATGAAACTAATATGTAAATTGAATTAATATTGAAAGTTTTAGTTACCTCATCATCCTCCTTAACTAAACCTTTGAAAATTTCTTTAATCTGATCAATCGGAAGAGCATCAATATTCTCATTGAAGAATTTACAGTTGATGTTATCAAACTCCTCTAAAATGTCACTTAGTCCATCCACTATTTCAACACATTTGTCCTCCAATTTATTGATTAAATCCTATAACACCTGAGATCTAAATTCCATGGCCTTTTGATACTCAAAAACTTAGAGACATTATCAATTACACCCTCCTAGAGAAGTATATTTGGATTCATATCTCTAATTTCCTCCCAAGTAGTCAAATTCAGGTTCAAATTATTAATATCTTCAGAGAGGATTTCATCTAGCTTCTGAATAGAAACTTTCTCCGTCTACAAATCATTGTATAATTCCACAATTGTTTCAATTAAAGGGTTAGTCTCTTGGAGCATACACTCAATCCACCCATCCATTGATCATCCCTTTTGACCTATCTTCTCAATTTCATGATATGAGATATCATCAAGATGGGAAGAGATAGTAGGCTTAGTTGTAGTTGAAGGATCCGTGGTTGGAGTAGGTTGTGTGAATTTCTTCAAAAGAGTAGTGAGCTGCTCAACCTTTGCTTTCAATTCATCCTTAGAAGCCTTATCTTTGTCATAATTTTCTAAAAAATTCCCAAGGGCCATTTGAACATCCTATTTTGCACCCTCATGTGTTTCCTTTCCTAATGAAAACCTAGAGATTTGATAATCTGTTGCAGTAATGGTTTCTTTGGTTTTTCCTTCAAGTGGTGGTTATCTCTATGAACCTTTCTCCTAACTGGCTTATTGATAAGTTAGAAACAATATTTTTCCATTTGGCCTGCCTCTTTAGAGTGGGTTCCAGCACACTTAGATCAATCACATCTACGAGGGGCACCTTATTCTTTTTCTTGGGGGTCTAGTGATATATCCATTCAGGTATAAAAATGCATATGAAAGTGGCATGGTCATAGATGAACTTAGAGCACTAGGTAAAATAATAACACTGGGTACAATAGTTGAAATGGAAGTGGTAATGATAGATGGTGTAAGAGTTAGAATAGCTTCAGGAGCATATGAAATGTGAATGGAAGGAAATGGAAGTTGCTTGAGAAAATGGAGTGGAAAGTGGAGACCCAATCATCTCTCCAACTGAGAGAATAGGAAGGGATGAGAAAACTTGGGCCATAGATGGAGATGGAAAAGTAGAGATGAGAAAAGGAGTGGTAGATAATGATGGAGGCAAGTGGAGCTGAGGATGGTGATAATGGTAGTGAAAGAGAAAGTGGAAAACCTTATGATACAACCGGAGAAGCACTAACATTAATAACTTTAGATACTTGCATTGTAGAAGACACAACCTTGGTAGTAGGGAGTTTTGCAAGAGAAGAACCACCAAAAAAATGAGATCTTTCTTGGAGCTGTAGTGGCCTTCTGAGTAGACCTCTTACCTTTTGTAGGTGTAGGAAAACTTAAGGTTGGTTGGGCTTCTATTCTTATAGGTTTGTCTAACCCTTTGGGTGAGATTCCCAAGGTAGCTAACCAATCATATGTTCTTTGCAAAATGGGCCATGCCCTTCCTTTGTATTAGAACATTCTTCTTGATACCAATCAATCCATGGTAATGGTTGATTAGAAATGTTATCACTCCTATAAACTAGGTCAAGCACATCATCATCATCATCTTTGATTCCATCAAGAACATCTGCAATACCATATTGTTTAACTTCATCAAGAGTTAACCTTTCAAACTCTCGCTATCTAATGATGACCTCATCTTGATAGTGGATCCAAATATCTTCTAATTGAGGAACATGGGAACTGGCCAACCTTGTTTCACTAAATTTTCCCCAATAATCAAAGTTAGTTCTAGGGTGGAAAGTTCACAAGGTAACTTCAAACATTTCTCCATCGACATTCTTTGCCTTGTAAATACTAGCACAAGTGTATCTTCTAATTGAAATGGGAAACTGGACTCCTACCTTATGTCATTTATTTTGAATCTTATGATAATCCAATAACTGATGAACTAGTTCTAACAAGACCCATTTATCAGTTGGGCATCTTGGTAATTTATTAGGAGCACCTAGGAAACCTGGAACCCTAATGTATGTGAATGTTGGGAATTAGAGATATATGGCTCCCCATTCCCTTACCTCCTTGAAATATTCATAAGAAATTATGTGATTGTACAAATTCTTATCAAAACGATAAAGGAAGACAACAAAAAAGGCATCATTAACTCTGCAGAAATGTTTATTTCCTTCTTCCATTGTGAGTTGAGGATAAAACTCATAAATATGTGAAATGCTCCTAACACCTTTTGTATTCAACCCATTAAATTCTCCCATGGAAACTACCGCATAGACAAGGAAATAAGTCATGAAGAAGTTTTTCAAAGTCAAGACATTTCCCAATTGAAAAAAATTGAACTACTAATATGTTCTCCCCATCTTATAAACTCCTTATGTTTCTTAATGGTAACAATGTAAAGAAACATCCACTCTTGAAATTCTCTTTGAAGTGAGACCAAAACTCTACTCAAAAGCACAATAAGGTCATTGACTTCCTAGATGAAGTCTAAGTGGAATAATGTTTTGGGGAGCTTAGTAACATTCTTGGCCAAATAATTCTTCATCATGATCTTTGTGCATAGTTTAAATTCCTTATCCTAGTATTTAATTTCAGCCTCTAGGGAAATTGTTGCATATCCCTTGACATCTAGAAGTTTGAATAAGTCTTCGATAGCCTAATCACAAATTTACCATCATCATCCTTTACTAATTTAGAGGCCTTATCAAAATGAGCTGCTGCATCCAAGAAAAACTTAGGAAATGCATGGATGAAGGAAAACCAACAGTGAGAGAAAGCCCATTGTCAAATATGGCTTGCATCCAAGATTTTTATTAGGGATTTTAGTCTTTCCTAGAATTCTGGCATATCCAACTATCCCAAGTCCGTGTCTCCAATGTTTCCCAAATCTAAGGATATGCATGTATGAGGGGAAACTCCTAAGAAGGTATACTTCATCTTTTCCTTGCCTTTTGATGAAGAAGTTGACATCAGTTTGGGGTTCGAACCCAATCAAACCTTGAAAATTTTATAGAAACAATTTTGAAGACTTCAAACACCAAGTCAAAAGGTCTCAAAAAAATCCAAAATAATATAATTCCAAAAATATGAACTCTGCTCCATTAAAACCCAAAATCACACCTTTGAAAGTATGGAAAGCAACCAGTTCTAAAAGTCTGAAAAGCAACTAGTTCTGAAGGTTTGAAATGATGCTAACTTCAAAAATGAACTCAAATCAAAATCATCACACTTCAAAAGCATAGTTCCGAAATACCAAAAGCACACCTCAAAACATAAAGTTTAGAAATTTTGAAAATCACACCAACTCCAAAATCTAAAAGTTCTGAAGATCTAAAAGGAGGCTTTTGTAAAATCCTTGGATTTGAAGAGACTCGATACTGCGTGATTCAAGCTTGCCATTGAATGAAAGACCAAACAACATGTTTGAAATGAAAAAAAATAATGAATTGGTAGTGGCTTCTATGTTTGAAAGAAGAAAAATAATGGAAAGGAAAAACAAACAAAACCATGGCAATCTAAACCAAAAATATTAAAGAAAACCCAAAAAATTACCTTGAAAGTGATGCCTAAAAGTATGATATGGTGTGGTAAAAATTGAGGTGTCAAAGTGAAATCCAGTGAAAATGATGGGTGAAAATCCAAGTTTATATAGGTAAACCTAAAATTAATGCCTGAAAGATGACACGTGTGGGGTGGTTGGGAATTAAATGTTATGTAGAGAGTCTGAAATCTGAAATGCAAGCATGACTATTCTAATGTGAAACCCAAAGTTTGAAACCCGAAAGACCAAAGTTTCAAAATTTCAGAACTTTAGGATTTCAGACTTTAGAACTCAGGAATGAAAATAGCCCTAGGTGTAAAGTGAGACTCCAAAACTGAAAACCTGAAGTTCAAAATTTTGGAACTTTTTACTTTAAGGAACTAAAACACGAAAATGATTGAAAATGTCAAAGAGAACTCTAAAACCTGAAATCCCAAAGTTTTGAAATTTCAAAACTTTGGGATTTTGGAATTCAGAACTTAAGAAAAATTTTTACTTGTAAATGACACAAAACCTAAAGTAAGAGAACCTCTGCATTCCAAAGTCCAAAATTTTAGACTTTGGAAAACTCCCAATTCTCGAAAACTTAGGAAAGAAATTTCACGTAATGGTAGAATTTTTTAAAAATACCCTCCCATTAAAGGTAACTTAAAGGTTAATAGTTTAATGGGGCCAACTTCAAGTTCCTTGACACTTGTTCTACTATGTTTCGATAATCTTTCATTATATGCATCAAACCTCTCAAATATTGGGATGAGGATTTTTCATCAATTTTGACCTAAAACATGAACATCAATGTTTTCTTTTTTGAGTACTCCTTCAAAATTTGGCTTTGCAACATTACATTTTATTATTTTATTTGACAACTTGGTCATGTGCTTCTCCAAACCAAAAAACTTCTAGATAGTATCATAGCTAAAAGTTGGATTCACTGCATCAGGTTTTCCATTAACAATGTGATCAAAGGATTGTATAAGATTCTCAATTCCCCAATCACCATAAATGATTCTATTCTCTATCAAAACTTTTCCTAACCACCCATCAAGTGTATCTATGTGCTCATTATTTTCCCCTCTTAGAAAAAATAATTTCCTTAATCTACTTGAGAGTTTTCACCCTTAACTTGATAGCTCCTTCATAAGTATCTTTATTCCCCTTTCTTAGAGGGAAAAATTTATTTATCTTCTACTAACTGATCATCTAATTGAGCTATTGCTTCCATTTTAGGAAGGATTCCTTCCCAGAAGTACAACTCATCTCCACATTCATTAATATGATCCTTGGCATCTTTATAAAATTCATCGGTTGTTCATAACATTCTACTTCCTCTTCAATATTACTTCTATTTCAATCAACTCCTCTTTCCATTTATCTACTACACTGGCTATTTCTCTAGCCTGTCACCTCTCTCTAGAATCCGAGGTGTTATATTGGTAACATCTTCTTGCCCTTATTCAATAGGTTTTACCCATTTATGTATATGCGTATAATGTTCTCACTTCCTTTAATATTCTTGTAGAACACCCTATCATCATCAAATTTGTGCAACAAACCCTCGAGAACTAATGTAACATCTTATTTTAATGATTCTATGGTAAGTTTCCCTAAATGAATGTGTTGAACATCATAATCATTCATTGAAATTTCATGCTTTTATTTACCTTGGTGAGGGGTTGTAATTTCAAGAGTTCGAACCCTGTTAGTTTACATGGGTCTTAGTAAGGATCTTTACCCTTTTAAGGGTTTCTTGGGATTTGGAAAATCTATGCTTGTGATATCTATAGCTTCTTCTAGAGAAACCTTTTTCCACATAACATTTCTCCAACAATAGTTATGAGAATATTTCCCACTTTTTCTCCTTGTGATACAGGATGGGATTTTTCGAGAGAACTACCAACTGTTTAGATGTTTCTTGAGAATCTTGCAATAATTGTACTTCTTCTTGCATCTTATTCACTTCTAAAGTTGGCTCTTTAGATTCATCTTGCAATGTAACTATTTCCAATTGCTTCATTTCATGTCCTTGAATTTTGGACTGACTAGTTGTTTCTTGAGTCATACTATCAACTAGTGCTTTTCTCTTATCTTTTCCCTCCATTGGAGTAATAATCATTTATGAAATTTCTCTTGAGATTTCTACAATTATAATTATTACCTTGGGTAATTATTCTTATTTGCATTATCTACATCCTTTAAAGGATGATGTTTAGTATATATATATTCTAATTATATATATATACATTATATATATATATATATATATATATATATATATATATATATATATATATATATCTGAATGTGAGCTATTGTTTCATAAATTCTTCCTCCTTTTGGTTAGTATACCTACACTCATCAACTGATTTTTGACCCTTGTCATCAATTTGCACATTTTTTTCTCATCGTGTGTCCACTATTTTAGTGGATCCTTCTTTAGTCCCTACCATATCTTTCTTAACAGGTTTTGTATCTTAAATTGAATCATCACCCTTTATATTCTCTACTTCCTTTAGAGAGTGAATCTTACCAAAGACAATATTTTCTATAGATGTTCCACCTGTGAGTCCTTGAATCATTGATTCATCTATTCCTGTAGTTGTTGAAATTTTAGTATGGTCCTTTTGCACTTGAACCTCTTCTCCATTAGTTGATGGCTAGGAAACTTCCTTCATTTGTTCATCTACCTGAGAAACATTCTCACCTTTTACTACATATTTTTCAATTGTTACATCAAAAGGTTAAAATAAGGGCATCTCCCCAAGTATATATGTGTCCATTACCTCAATTGGGATTTTCACTTTCTCATGTGATTGACTATAATGAGGTAAATCCTAACCCTTGGATTACATTGCACTAGATTCCTTTGGCCCCTTTTTTGTCATAGGATGATTAGGAATAGGAATAGTATGAGTTACTGGTTCTTGAAATAATTATGTCATTATCTCCTTTGGAGTCAAAATAGTAGGTTCAAATTTTGGTTGTACAGGTGGATCAACATGAGTTACTCCTTGATTTGGTGATGGCATTTCTACTTTGCAAATGAGGAAACCAATTTCTCTTGATCCTTGGTGAGTGGGATTGGATCTATAACTTTAGGCTCTCTATGTCTATGCTTTTTTGATACATGACCACTTTCCTTCATTGAAATACTAGTGTCCCTTACCAAAGGTTGTATTATCTTAATTTTATTCTTAGCTCTCTCAAAGTGCTTGAGATTTGGTGCCTCTCTTTCTTTAGTACTCTGTGATTTGGATTGAAAATTAGAACCTGTTAAGGCCCCTCATCATCTTTCTAGTGCTAGATGATCTTGGTAATATTTTGTGGGGATTTCAAGTTTGGTTAAACCTACCCCTTTAGAATGTATATGTACTACTTGGGTAATAGGGGCATCCTGCATAGATTTCAAAATAATTTCTTCTTTCTTCTATTTCAAGGAAAACATAGAAGTCCTAGTGCTACTAGTAGTAGTAGTCCATTCATCAATAGTACCTAAAGTGAGTTTCTTGGTAGGTAGTTGAGGAGCTCTTCCTCCTAATGGGTCAATCTTATTTTCTCCTTCCTTTAAAAGAGGAAGATCTTCCTTTAATATTCCCAAATATCTGAAATCATTCAATACCTTTGTATTTTGGATGGATAAATCCATACCCTTATTTTGCAACCAATTCAAGGTCCTTCTCATCACATTAGTAATTCTTTCATATGGATTGTCTGATTCTTTTTCATCTAGGCTATGGGAGAAATTGGTTGTGCCTCAATATTTTGATCAATATAGTATTTACTCACTTTCTGATTGATCATCCTCTACTCCTTGAGGTACTACAACAATCTTGAAGTCAATAATCTACCTAAGAGTCATCCTTGAGAAATCTCTAAGTCTGACTTCTTCTTCATCTCTGTAGTTCATCTAGTAATCTTCAAAATGAGGTTCATGTTCATATGAACTCCCCAAAGCTGAGCTAATAACCCATCTGATGTCATATTGGGATCTTGGTTCAAATTTTCCATTTCAAATCTTTCCATCTCTTCTTCTAGTAATCTAGCTTTTGCAATGGAGGGGAAGGAATATCTCCCAACATTGGTCTTATTCCTTCTTGAAATTAATTTGTGCACTAGTGTTCTAATTTCATGCAAGCTCACATAGGGCCCACTTATCATCTACATATCTAGGAAATTTACATGGCTTCCCACTAAATCCACTGGCTCTAATATAAGTAAAAACATGTCCCGTGCTGAATAAAAATCAACCATACTCTAAATTGCATTTTTATCCCCTTCAGATATTCTATATTGCTCCCATTCAGGCTTGAAAAGACATATGATGGGTGTAAAAATGCATCATTTATTTTCCTCACATTTCCTTTCTAGTTGTTCAAACATAACTAGGGATAAACCTCATACACTTTATTATCTTTGAAGTGTGCCTTTTGTGGGAGGCCAGGAAAATCTTATGACCTACAATATTGTAGATGAAGTATGACATCATATAGAATTCAAGATCAATAGTGACATCCATGTTAATTTTTACAGCTAATTCAAAGAGTTGTATGGATTGATGTAGCTATAAGTGTTTCCCAAAAATACTTCCTTTATTCTCTAAGATAACCCATATGAATGGGCACATCCATTCCTTGAATTCATAAGCCTCATCCATGCCAACCATTATACTCAATAACACAATTATGTCTTCCACTTCCTCCACAAATTGTGACCTGACCAACTTCTTAGGAATTCTTGTGGTACCCTTCCTATCTGTTAACAACCATTTTGTATTCATGACTTTGGCATAATCTTTCTTTTTAGTCTCATAATCCTCAAGGGTTGATTTGATACTTATGGTTACTAGTTTCATAATTTTTGGTAGCCCTAACATCAATTTAAATGCTTTGGGTGTTAGGGTCAACACTGCTTTAGCACTCCCATCCAAAACTTCCCTTTTTTCCAAATCACAATTTTTAGCATAGATTCTTACCAAATTAGGAAAATGCATAGGATGAAAAAAATGGCTAGGGAAATATGGCTAGCCTCAATAGATGCCATAAATTAACTCTTATTGGGATCATAGAGCCTTCAAAGAAAATCATCCAAGTCGGTATTTCACAAGTTTATGTCTCGCGATTTTATCCAAATTACGTAATACTAGAGGTGGTGTGAAATATTGACATAATGGGATTAATTTTATATGCTTTAATTTCCACCCTTAATCTCTTACAAATCCTAAATAAAATAAAAAGAACATGAACACAAAAAGACTTACCCGCTTTCTCATGTAAATGTTGTGCAATTTTCTCCTACTTCAATTCTGAATTCTCTATCTCAATGCCACCACCTTACAGTCATATTTTATTTCTTTTCTTTGCAAATTATTAAAGCCAATGACATCTAGTTATTTAGATGCAACGGTAGTAATTTGAATTTTTGAAAGCTTCTAAAAATATACCTTGACTCATACAAAAACATTAATGGCGGTATACATAAATGCACCACATCTCGCCATCCAACTCACTTCCTTTGTTTGAATGTGGACCATCCATGTGACTTGATCTTATGCTTTACGGGCTTAGGGTTTCTTTTTTACACTTTTTCATTACCTTTCAAATGAGTGAAAATTTTAAGATCTAGCCCAAACCATGCCTCTTGAATTTTACTAAGGAGTTGACACATGTCTAAATTTTAAAAGTGGTGGAGTCGTATGGGGTTCATTTGCACTTTTTTATTTTCTCAACTTGGTGTAAAACTAAAAAATTGACCTGAGCATCAAACTTTTGACTTTTCATGAAGCACTAACACGTGTCCCTGATGAGCCTCGAGGTTTCTTTTCATTTTACACTCCATCAACTCATTGTTGTGAAAGTACATTATCAACCCGATTCACCACTCCAATCCTATTTTGATATGTATTTTATTTGGGAGCAGGTCAACTTCTCTTTTTGCACTATTTGACTCGAATATTCATGGGAATATTCATCAGGCTTCGGGGCTAGGTTTGCATTTTACAGTTATTATGCAAATTGTGTAATTTTGTAAAAAAATCCCGCTTATAGCGTAGCTAAGAGAAATACACCATGTGTCTTTGAATGCGGAGGAACAAATGAAATTTGTAGTGAAGGTATAAGGGATGATATATAAGAAGGATTTACAAGGATAATCACGATCATTCGACAAAATTTTCATGAATATTTCACAGAAACGACATGGTTACCACATTCCTTGACCAAAAAAGAGGATTCACATCAGATTTATGACTCAAACATGAGATTTTGTTTGTATTGAATACGATTGCATTCTTCAAGCATACATGTTTTCAAATAAAAAAATAGACAAAGAAAATTTTGAAGGAAAATTTGAGATAGAAGGAAAAGATCAAAATGAGCACTAACATGTTCTCCACCTTCTTGCTTCCCAAGGACCATGAAATAACACCAAACCTATGATAATTTACCCGAACCTCACCATAAATGTCATATAACTCATCATCATGTTACTACCATTCTTGAACAAGATTGATCAACTCCAAATCTCAAGTCACCATACCATATTGTATGCTCTAGGACTAGGAATATGCATAAAATAACTTGACCCAAGCCATTCAAATCATAAAATAACCATGATGACTCATTATAGGCTCATTAATACCTATAAGACACATATAGGACCATGTGTGACCTCATGAAACCTTCATTAAACTTGAGAAGACTCATACTTATGTCCATACACACTAAATCATGCCTCGTAACAACTTATAACTCACCAAAATTGTACACTACTAATCAACCTTCATGTTCGACCATTCAATAACACCTCATGTATAAAGACTAATATAACACCATGACACTCTTTTCCATCAATTTATTTGACATCAATGACAACACTAACACACAATGGCCAACAATCTCCCCTCTTTCATTTGGAAACAACCTTTAAAAACATGGAAAACAAAAATACAAGACACACCAACATGAACTCATTTCCATGTTTTTGATGTGTTATCTTTTGTTTTTGATAGGGTAAAATTCACTTGAAAATAGGACAAATATACCCTAGTGTCAAAATTTTGATTGTAACCCTCCCGACACCTCTATAGGATGGTCCATCCCCTATTCTAGGATTATCCCCCATTTTTATAATGTCAATTTGTATGGTCTCAACCTCACCCAAGTGTGGAAAAAGAGAAAAAAAGTTTAAAAGAGTCTTTCAAGATAATGCCTTTTAAGGTGAATTTTTCAACAGCTTGAGAATGGTTAGTTTTGGCCTTTCTCAAGCAGGTGCATATTATGCGGAGCTAAGTTAAAGTACTGAAATCATCAAGGAGGTGTAATCAAGAGCCATGATCATTGTGCAACTGATTTAGGAAGATTTTGGAAAGATTCAGAGGTTTAGGAGAAATTTTGGAAAAAGTGGGTTGTTGAGGCCGAAGGAACTTACACCGTGAAAAGAAATTGAGATTAGGAGATGATTATGGGAGATAAAAAATGAGTTGGATGTTAAAAAAATATAAATGGTTATTTATTTCAGTCCTCTACATGGTGATAATTTCATATTCTTCTCAAACCCCATGCATTTTTCTATACAACTCATTCTTTGCAGTACAACTGGTGATGTTGAGAAAAAATGGAATTTTTTTAGAGGGTTTGAATAAGAATAAAGGAATTAAATCCATCCAATATTTGTTAAAATGTTATTTTTAGTCAAGATCATATAAATAAGTTTCAAGATATTCATCCAGGAGCTCAAGATATGCCATTTTCAAGTCACTGCCCAAGGTACATGTTCGATACTTAGTCATTTTCTTTGGTACCACGTGGAAACATAAGGCTAAGGGGAACTTTTGGTGTCCCTATAAAGGGTAAAATGGGGATAGAGAAATGTTCCCCCTTAACCATAAGCCTCATGGACCCTTAACATGACCTTATGGGAAGCTCCTCAGGTTAGCACTTTTATCCAAATCTCTAGCCCCCGCTCCAACTTCCACATGTGTGCCAATTTTCATCACTAGGATGTGGAAAACTTTTGGTTTCCCCTATCCATTTACAAGGGGAAAAGGGGGTAGAAAAATGTGACCCCCTTCCTCTCTCCCTCTCACACCTATAAATATTGACACTTTGACATTTTTCTCATTCCCCCACATTTCTCTATTTTCACTCAAAACTCCTTGAAATTTTTTCTAGAATTCCTCCTTCACCATTTTCCATTTCCATCCATTGAAAACATGTTTTGATAATCTAAAAAGATAAATTTGATAAAATTACAAATTTTTAAAAATTTCCAAGCTCATATTCATACTAAAATGACTACATTACCCACGAGAATGAAAAACTCATATCTAAAAAGCTAGGGCATGGTTTGATGTGAATTTATTTGCTTCTTTCACCATTTTTAGAGGCCATAAAAATCTAGGTGGCTGAATTCACATACATGGAAAGTATTTTTTTCAGCAAAGAAACCTTCATTTCATTGCACCAAATTTTAAAATTTTATTTCCCACCGTCTTCGCTTAAGATCGGGTTGTGATGAAAATTCATATGTGAGATGAGAAATAAAAACCCATATCAAAAAATAAAATTTCATTGAAATATGAGGTCAGAGGACCACTTTCAAAAAATAATAAGTCTCTACACAAGAGCTTACCAAGTAAGCCATGAGTGAGCTTAGTGAGCTAGAACAAAATAGGCTAAACTAGTTGAACTCAATGAGCTAGATCAAGTAAGCCATGAGTGGGCTATAAAAGAGCTCACACTTCTTAAAATAGTAGAGTAAAATTTTGTTGTCTTGCAACATAGTGTGCAAAAAGGGATGTAGGTGTTAGTAAAGTTGAATATGATAGAACAAAATTGTGAAAGCCTAAGGAATAAGAGAATGATCCTCATTCTCATTGAGAGGTCAAGAATGCATCATCATGAGCAAGGCTTGTGTTCATCTCAATCCAACTCTAAGAGGATTTGAAATAGTGTTTTAACACTCATTTGGTCCAAGTTGTCTCTATATCATGTGAAAGGGGGATTTTGTGACCATCATCATCAACAAGGGCATAGTGTTCAAATTTAACTTCATTAGAACTTTACAATCAGTATAACAATGGTGTAGAGGGTCATCAGAGGCTATTTTCCATCCTCACCTATTTCAAAGTGTGGATCTTCCTCAAAGGAAGAGGGATTTTTAGTCATGCTTTGAAGTACTTATTTGTTCTTGTATTCTCTCATTCTTTCCCTCTTTTCTCCCCACTTTCTAATTATTTGTTGTGATTAATCATGGAGTTTGTCTTATTCATTTAAATATGACTATAGTCAAAATTGTAATTAGTCACCCTTAGTTAATAAAAGAGGACTTAATTCATCCCTAAGGATTTGAAAATTCACATGTTTCAAAGGAGAAATGAAAGGTCACATGGTGGGTAGTAGAAGAGTCTTCTAAAGTTCTATAAATTGTAATGACACCCTCATTCTTAAGGGTTTTCAATTTTGTATGCTCATGAGAGATTACTACTTGTGAAGAAACAAAAGAGATAGTTATTTCCTCTAGTTCCATTCTCTATGTTCTTCTATTTCTCACTATGTACAATTTTCCAAAACATCAATGAAGAAGAAAGGAGTTTCATGTCTTTTTTATGAGAAGATTATTGAAACTTTGTGTTCTTAATCTTATCTTGTCTTATTGTCAATTGTAAAGTTATTTTTCTTCTATATCTATGTGTGTTGAAGTACTCGATTAATGGTTGTAGGCATATGATTTTATACCTATAATATTAACCTCCTCTCTCTTTTCCTCTCTCCCTTTATTTCCCTCTCAACAAATTCCTCCCTTGCAAGAAATTGAAAGATTTTGCCACGAGGTTCTTGTGGAGTGTCCTCTATTGATCCCCGATCGTAAGGCCACCATATATTTCAATTTCATGCATGCATTATAAATGGAGTTGCACCATACAAGTAGAGGGACCTAGAGTCTCGAAGAATTGGTGGATGCCCATCAATTTTTCCACCTGAAATTTTTTTCTCTACAAATGGCTTTTAGCACTAACCATGGGGTAGAATTTGCATAATATATACCCAAAATACGACCACAAAATGCTAAGAAGTATATATCCAAAAATCAAAAAAAATAAAAATTAAAAAAAAGAGATTTGATAGAAAACCATATTTAAAAAACCCACTATTGATCCCTGTGAATGACCCTTCATATTCCATAGTGTCTTTCATATTCCCATTGTAATATTTTCCCAAATTTGGTTGAAAGGAGATATACTAGGTGAATAGGTTTAGAGGAGTTGTTAATACCACTTTTGAAGATTTACAAAACCCACAAGAATTTTTTGAGATAACCCCTACTATTTCTCTCAAGCTTCATCCCCATCTAATTATTCAAGTGGTTCACTAGTAATCCTATCCAAACCCCTATTGATACTTCCCTACAAATTATCCTATCTTTTAATAACCATTAAACATTGAATTCCTTGGTGAAGGAGAACAAGAATCAGAAGAAGAATTGGGAGAAGAATTTGCAAAAGTAGAAGCAAAAGATGAAGTATGAGAAGAAATGGTGGATGAATAAAGAGAAATACCTCAACGCATTAATCTAGTGGGAAGAAATACAATTCCACTTGCTCTCACACCCTCTTCATGAACTATTAATGAATTCCCAAAGAAATTTCTAAAGTTCAAAGGTGATGAAACAAAACTTCATGAAGAACACATATCTGCTTTCATCACATCATGTGGAATTCTTAGAATCAAAGATGAAGACATTGTCTTAAGACTATTTATGGAGTAACTTTAAGACAAAGAGGTAGAATGATTGTAACTTCTACCAGCTAGATATATCACTTGTTGGGATGATATCAAAAATACTTTTGAGGGAAGATTCAAATATACTGAATACTATCAAGACCTCCTAGTACAACCGGATCAAATAAAGAAATAATATAATGAGGCTATGAGGTACTTTGTAGCCCATTAAAAGAGGTTCTTCAAAAGGATACCTCTTAAAGTTATGCCATATAATGACAAGGTGAAAAGGTTCTTCATCGTGTTCAATTGTCATAGGTTAGGTTCATTCTCATAATTTCTCACCTAGAACTCAAGGAAGCTAAATATTTTTCCATTCGATGGAAGATGATCTCATCCTATCCAAAAGATCAAGAACCCTTAAAAGGGTAAGGATCAACATTATAAAGATGAGAGAACAAATCGGTTGTTGCAGAGAAATTGGAAAATGAAATGACAATATTAAAAGAGAAGTTTTCAAATAAGGGTCCCATCAAAATCCTAGAAAACTTAGATTTCAAGGGCACCCCAAAGGCTTGACTTAGAAGCTCCACCTATCAATGAAATCTATGGAAATTGAGCATTAAAATAAGGAATTGAGCAAGAAAGTGAAGATGATGATTATTAGAGGTTGAAGAAGGAGAGAATAATACAAAAATAAGATTCCATGAGAATTACAAAGGTGATGAAGATGATGAAAAGATGTACCCAATCTCTCATGTGCAAGATTCACCCATTCTCAATCTCAAAAGGAGTTTCTACCTCTTCTACCACATATAAGAAGAAGAGTGATGACCCTCTTATGGTGAATCTACCAAACAAAATAATTAGTCAAGGATCTCCATTCCCACCTTCCATAGAGTCCACATTGTTGAAACTTGATCCCTAGAAAGAAAGACGCCACCTGCTATTCTAAGTAAATCCAGTAATTCTCCCTCTTAATGAAGTCCTACTTCCAAAAAATTAGTCCTTCAAAAGTCTCTAATGTACCTTCAAAGTCAACCTTTTTCCCAAACATCTACTCCCACCTCCAAGCCTATCCTAACTCTAAAAGTAGTGTCTTCGACCTCATCGCATGCATTTTCTCTATTTGATTACGTCGAACATACAAAAAGACCAAATTTTAGATTCCTAAAATCAAATATTTGTAAACATACCAGAGAAATTCAAGAGGTTTTTCAATGTTTTCTAGAGTGGTAGCCCAAAATATAACATTGTGAATCCCAATCCTAAGGGCCTACTACCAAGATGACCCACACCTCCTACAAAAACATGGTTTCTTTGAGTGCGTCAAAGACTCGATAAGGTTTATCCTTTTTATGTATCCCTTCTGTCGAACTACATATTGAATAATTGTATAATAGATTAGAGTGCCTTTGAAAATGTAATTCTTGTGAAGGTCACGAATTCCCTTAAACTCATCATGATTAAGGCCGGTGGTTTTTGTGACTTATGGGAGTCAAAGGAAGTCCCATTTTTAGGGAAGGTCAAAGATGCACATGCTACTCTCACCGAATTCATAGATAAGAATGTGTCAATGACTATATTGGTAGTAGACATCCCGACTACATTATGAATGGTGTTAGGTAGAAGTTTCGCCAAGACTTGGGATGAAAAATCCAAATGAATTTGTCTTCTACAACCATCCATGTTAAAGGAGATATAGAGGAGTTTCTTCCTGTGAAAAATATGAGATACATAGTGCAAAATTAAGGAAATCCAGAAGCCAACATCTTGTACCAAGATAACAAGTTGATGAATAATTTCATAACAACCGAATAGGAGGATGATATTCCCATCTTGATAGGAATAAACATTCATTCTTTAAGAGGTATCAATATTGAATAAGTATTGAGAAATTTTAAGTTACAAGAGGATAGTCTCGATTTATCGGATGATGCAAATTATGAAGAAGAGGAAGTGGTTCTTGAAGAATTTCAAGTGGAAAAATCAGTTGACATATTCCCTCATGATGAGGTTTTCTCATTCCCATTTGAAGGTGAAAATTCCCTTGATCATGTCATCTATGAATAAATGTCAACTTATGATGATCCTTTGAAAGGTTTGAAAGAAGAATATGTGCAAGAACTCCTAAGAGTTGCAGAAGAAATAGAAGATCCTTAACTCAGTCTTGAACTATTGATGCAAGCCATGGATTTCCAAGACAAGTGTGAAGCTAATTCCAAATTCTCCACCAATTTGAAATTTGATCATGATGATATTAAAAAGGGTGAAAATGTGATGTACCTCTTACGATAATGATTTATGGGTGTGAAAATGAGATTAAAGTTTTCTCTTTCCCATTTGAAGAAGAGGATTCTTTCTACGTGGAAAATATTGAAACAAGGGTCCTTGAGTCCTCTGGATATGAGACTCCCCATGAAAAATAAGTGGATGATTACAACGAGCTCCGGATGATGTAGAAATTTCTCCACGAATTTGACTTGAAACTCAAAATTAAGATTCTTTGAATGAGTATAAAAGTGAGATTTTGGAAAATTTAAAGAAGGGATCGCTACAAGAAATATTGAAAGTTGTGAAAGGTACAAAAGATCCGGTGTTGTCTCCCAGATCCACTCCCCAGGGAAGGGTGAATGGGCTTAGAAAATGGGGAAATAAGTAGGGAAATAGATTTAGGCCCATGTGAAACATTGTTTGGTAATCGGGGTGGTGTCTTTCTCCACTCACCCGCCAACCCTTCCCGATGAAGTGAAATGGGGGTACCCAAAAAAGAGCATGTTTGATGTCCTACTAATTTTAACCTCTACCTTGGTTAGGGTGAGAGGACCCAGATACCATCAGGGGGATATAGGGTAAGGCTGATATCGAATGAAATCCCGTGTCTATGGGATTAGACTATTAGGTCAGGGCATAGCTACCGGATGCAATGCTTTCTTGGAAAGAGAGGTTGGTTAAGCATTGCAAGCATCCAGGACCCAATATGGACTACTAAAAGGCGTAGCCCAACTTGCACATAAATCCCGTGGGTTTGCACAATTTTGTAGTGGTTAAATAATGGGTATCCTAGATTGGGGTGAGAATATGCAAGTTGTACAAATCAATAATGTGTTCTCCGGTGGATAAAGTATGAATAAACATTCTGAGATCCATGTAATGTGTTAAGATGTTTCCCAAAGGTTGTTTAGATTTTTAGTGGGGATAAGAGGGATTTCGAATGAAGAATGGGAAAAGGGAAAAGACTTTAAGGGTAACTAGGGGAATTATAGAAACAAAATGCCAACCATCGTATGTCCCCATTACTACATGAATACAAGCAAAAATGAATGGGCCTTTTGGTTGTGGAAAGGCTCCGGAAGACAAAACTCTAAATTCCTGAAAATCCAACTTAGTATACCTAAGGATAAATTATCCCATGCAAATCAAAGGAATAAACTATCTCAATGTACCCCAAAAATTTACAAATCATACCCCCAAATCCTACTCAATCCATGGGGATACTTTTATAGGCTTCAAATGACACTTTCATGTACCCCTAGAAAATCAAATGCTCATACCCTTCCTAGACAAGAGCTAAGTAGTTTTAGGATACTTTTGAAATTGAATTACAACCATGATTCATGCAAAATGAAAAAATAATACACATTTCACTTCACCCCAACATCATTTCGTAACAAAAAAACAAAGAAATACCATACATCTTGATAAATTTTCTAGGTAGAACCCATTAAACTTAGGAAAAGATAAGGGAAACACATATTTATGCTCTAAATCCCCTTAATGAATAAACATAAATTCATCGATAATGGTTATACAGTGGAAAACCTTCATCATAACATAGTCCCTCCTTTGGAAGTTATGAAATTCCCTCCAAATTTTCTTCAGAGCTTCCCAGATTTTCCTTCTAAGACCTGCCTCCAAAGAACCGCCACCACCTCCTTTTCTAAAACCTCTTTTCATATTATATTTTGCCTTATATCTTAGAGAATAATCCTTGGACCTTAAACTACCACTGAAAGTGCTCGAGGATGCCAAAAAAATGTAAATAACTACTCACAATGGCCACCAATTTTTCCAGATGGAAAAGTGACATTATGAGCATGGTAATCTAGGGACCCAACCTCCCAAGGTCGTGCCGAGAAAACCAATAGAGATGGAATACACGTGGGTGCTTTAGCAGCAAATGGGATCTACTAATCTAAGGCAAAGAAGGCCCTCCCAAAACCGGTGTGATAGATCATTCGGTGAGGATAGCTACTCAAAGGCTCCAATTAATAAGCTTTACCATGATCCGATCTATGGGTTATGGAGTACGTGGAAGATGACATGTGGGTGCTTCAATATCTCGAAAAATGGAATGGCTAAATGTGTAGTGGATCCTCTGGGGTTTTATAGATGATTCTCTCGATCTAGTCCATAAATCTTTAGCTTGATTAGCTGCTACGTTTAATAATGATAGTTGTGTGACAATGTCAAGGCGAGGAAGGACCTAAACACTCTAATGTTCACAAACCGCAGTCAATATTTGATTGATTTGTAGGTCCGTTGGGTTGTGGGACTTGTGGATCATGCAAGTAAGTTCATGGTTGTTGTGGAAATCCTATGGTCATGTGAAGAATCAATTCCTTCTTCCAAGTATCTAGTAATCATATGCTTTTTCAGCCTCTATGTTTAGAACTAGAATTTGCACTTTTCTTAGAGTACCTAATGTGTTCTAAAATGGATACGTTACACTTGTCATGAGGAGGTCTTCTCGTACCCTAGTGGATCACAATCGAATGTTTTCTCTCACCTTCTACCATACTTCTATCAAGGCGACTATAATTTGAGCTAAGTGTGCTTTGTCGCCTTCTATGTTTAATACTTTATGATACTTTTGCTCGGAAGACCTGAATTACAACCATGATTCATGAAAAATGACAAAAAAATACACATTTCATACACTATAAGCCTAAAAATAAACTAATTATGCAAGATACATTTACAAACATATATATTCCTCTGTTTTTGTATTTTTGCTAGAATTTTAATAAAATTGAAAGATAACTAATCTAATATATTCGATGACAACTATTCTAATAAGTAAATTAAAAACAAAGAAATACCATACATCTTGATAAATTTTAA
This sequence comes from Taxus wallichiana var. yunnanensis, assembly GCA_018340775.1. Lineage (NCBI taxonomy): Eukaryota > Viridiplantae > Streptophyta > Pinopsida > Cupressales > Taxaceae > Taxus > Taxus wallichiana. The sequence continues at coordinate 597,916,885 of CM031241.1, read as the reverse complement.
CTAGATAGTTGATTAAATATCAAATTCTCGATCCTACTTAGGAAAAGATAGAAACACATATTTATGCTTGACTCAAAATGAAATCCTACTCTATTTGATATGTTTTAACTAGAACTTTGAGATGTAATTTGGATCTAAACATAAATTCCCTTCTTGTTCCTTAATTGAGTCCAAAAGAGCGTGTATATGCAAGAAAAAGAAGGTATTTCATCATAACATTGGATATAGACCGAATAAAATGCAAGTAGGAGAGGGATAGCGCAGTAGTGAGAGCTTGGCATATGCACGATTCCTAAGGGGATTTATTGCGGGAATAAAACGCTAGTGTACCGAGAGATTCTAGAATCTACGTTACAAGAACATAATCTACAACTCTAATGGATGAAATCTACAAATTACTTTGCTCTAAACTAATTTGTATTTTAAAACTCAAGCATGAACTTGACTTCTATTGTGGATGCAAATATAAAAAAATGAGCTCTAAACAAGAAATTGATCTCCCTGGAAATGAAAGTTGAGGGGCCATTTGCACCTCCTTTAGATTTCTACATTCAAAAGGTCCTCTTTTTACCATTAAACAATAAGAAACACTATTGCATAAAACATTATCATCTTAGGAGGTTTAGAAAAAAGCATTGAATAATACTTGCGACCTCCCAAAACTACCACTATCTACACAGGGACCGCTGCCGCCTGGCAAGTGGTTTCATCACCAAAGGATGCAAAGCATAAGAATTGGGTAAATTTTGTAAATAATTACTTCTCTAGACCCCGAACACCTTTCGAGCCGTATCATCATTGGGGCAATTTTTGGTGATACAACAACCGAACGCTTTCCTTCATACGTCATCATGATGTAGCCAAAATTTTTTCTAGGTCATGTCACACTTAATATTTAGAATTTCCACATGTGTATGAGCATGATGTGGCCAAAAAGTTTTAATGTGACAAGACATTTTTGAAACATGTGGGCCTTTAATCACTCTCTGGTGACACATTCCACATAAATAGTTGATCTTTATTTAAACCTCACACATACCTATAAATCGGAATGGGATATGGTATTAATAGCAAAATGATGTCCTTTTCCACATCAAAGACTAGCACCATGCCTATTTAAATAGTCTACCATCCTTTCATTCATCACCTATCTTTTTTAGAGTCTTTTGCTTTCCAATTTGGACCGCCATCTGTGAAATTTCAGATCCATTTCCCTTCCTATTGTCCCATTCCATATCAGTGTTCTCAACAATGGCCTCATCTTCCTTGAGTGCAAGTCCTTCAGAAGAGGAATTGGCCCACATGGGCCAATTTTTCCAACTCTTAGGGCTGAATGAGGCCCTAATTTGTCAAGTTTTTAGTGTGCCAAATATTAGAGCCAATCCCCAAGATTACCCTCATCAAGAATCCCTAGTGTTGTCCTTCTTGAATCGTTTGGCTGAGATGTGTCCTTCCTTCCCTATTTTTCAAACCTTGCACTTCCACTTGGTCCACCCAGAGTTCCATTTAAGTCCCGGTATTTTGAGGAATCATTGGTCTCACCATTTCCCGTGTGTTCATGATGACCACCGGGATATACTTAAGGCCTATTTTCCACCTCCTGCTAGAAACCGATCTCGCTCTTTTGGCCCAAACATAGGAACTAAAAATGAAGGTCCATCCTCAAATTATCAAATGAGCGAGAACAGAGGAGTGGCTTGCAGCATTAGAGTATGCTATATATGATATACAAGATGTGGTAAAATGCATGCATTTTAATCGAAGAAGAGGCATTCCCTCCCTAATTCCCAAAGTTGTGATGCGACCCTAGTTCTAGAGGCCTGTCTGACTAGAGGCTGACATAAAAAGCATATGAAAGAGGAGGGCTCACTCTACGTGAATGGGTGAACACTCCTAAGCGAAGGAAGGAGTTGGTTTCCATTATGAATGGTCAAAAAGTGAGTATCCTTGAATTATGCAAAAAAGAAATGTCAACAAAGAGTTGACGGGGACATATAATTTGTCTTGATCTCAAAGGCCCCCATGAGATTTTATTTAGTGTTAAGACCAGTTCCTTAAGGGTGCTCCAAATGTGATTGAAATAATGGAAGTTTGATATAAGTGCCACTATGTTATATATATCTAAATGTATCTTATTTTATTATTTTGTTCATATATTTATAAAGTAGAGGGATAGGGCCTCTTAAATGAAAGCCCACTTTTTCTACTATAAATCCTATGTTTAAGTCTACTTTTATGTTTCCTTTACACTACACTCAACAATTTTTTTGTGTTCTTAATATTACATTTGTTTAATCTTCAATTACAAGAAAAACTACCCCCTTAATCCACTACACATCTTTCTAGTGACATGAAACCAATTAAAACATAGTGAAGTACTAAAATGATTTTCATCTTAACTTATAAATCAAGCTTCCAAGGTCAAAACTAATAAATCCATAATCATTTTCAAAGTGTTTGGCCAAAGTACCACATTCAACTCTAGGGCTTGAAGCTCCATCTGAATCCAAGTATCCATGTGCACCAATCGGGTTTCAGACCATAAATGAAATCTCACAAAATCTCGAGCACCTAGCTTATCCCCAAAATTACACTTTTATATTACTAATATAAGTCCGTGAACCTAAACTAGCCTTCCAAAAGGAGAAATCCTCGGGTCTTGGGGGAAAACCCTCTTTCCACACAATACTTATCTTTAGCATAGAATCCCAAATCCTGATTTTGCATTAAGGCACAATCTTTCCTGCTCATTTGATTATGTGAAATCCTCATGAACCTTTATAATAAAAAAAGAACATTTGCATACTTAGCCATCCAATTGTAGCAAACACAATGGGAAGGAGAAATACTTCCCAAAATGAACCCTCATCGATCTATCTTCCTGAAAAAGGATTCAAGGGGAAAAATAAGACTGAAAATAGGATGGACATAAATGGGTACCAACATCAGCTCTAGATCAGGGATGGAATCCCCCTATGGGTGTCCAAAGAACACTAGAAAAATACCAAAATAAGAAGATAAGACACCTATCCATTGGGCAATAAAGTCAAAATATGATCAAAATTGCAAGTTACCACCATGAGAGAAAAAACCAACAACCAAAAAAATCAATAAAACCCAAATAGAACCCAAAAAGGATAAAGCACACCACTATATATTATACAAGTAAACCACTAGGGTCTAAGGACCTAAAAACCTCCATCATAATCCACCGGTATCCTATATGATATGTCCTCATCCCATCCAGATACACAAGTTACCATGCAACTTCTAAAGGTAATGATCACAATCACTTCAACTGAAACACATATTATCAACTAGTTTCCATCACCTAGAAACCCTTCATTTTGTAGAAGAAAAATCATGTCTCCATTCATACCCATAGATTCAATTTTCCCTCTAGGCATAATCCATTCATAGATAATTCCCTTTTCACAACACACCACATGATATAACAATCCAAGGACTGCGTATGTGTTTCTCAAGATGTTTGATAAATTTCTCTTTCCAAAGTAGATAAATATCCATTCATCCAATCCTTTTTAAAATCAACATAGGCATTAAGACAATGGTCAGCATACTCACCTTTACTTGTATTTACCATACCTACTTTTGAAAGGAGACCATTTGTTCTTATTGCACTTTTCTTAACAGTGGGGAACCAACACCAAAATCCACACACACATCAATCTCATTTTTCAAAGGGGAGGGACTAACCTGATATTTGAAACTTACAATCCTTAGGTGAAATAACCTGTACATTCCCAAAATTTTGGGAAATAATGAATGCTCCAACACTTGATCAAAAAATAGGGACCAAGAGCACAAACCCCTTTCTTTACAGTGCCATCCAAGCTTTTAACATCCTCTCGGGACCAAATCCAAATTACTATCCTTATACCTTTCATTGACTAATATAATATTCTCAGTATTGTTACCAAAGTGATCTTCCCCTTTATCCAAGGTCATTACCCTAGTTTCAGGAACATATAAGGAGATCAAATCATCAACATTCGGTCTTTTGATAACTTATACCTTATCCGAGATGTTTCTCTTGTTCCACTATTACATCAAGCAAAACACATATGTCTTCTACTGAGGGGACATTTCCATTATATTTAGCAATCATTTCATCCTTTATCAAACAAAATTATGAGAAAATGAAGCACAAACTATGTTTTAAATAACTACATCAAAACCTTTGATCAAATCTTGACATACTCTAGAGAGAATATCCCATAACTCATCAGCTGTTTGGGCATGTAAGAGGTCAGTAGAAGACACCCCACCGATTTGGTTATGGAACCATGTAATACATCTCTTTCTTTAGTGCCTAGTTTCACTTTTTCAACATTGAGCACATTTTCCACAACATAGGGGCACAGGGCATAAAACATTTGTCACACTAGACAAAAACATAACCAATCTAATCATTCTGCTCAACACAATCATAAATCAGTGTCTTAACACTTGACACGTATTCTGTAGTGTCAATTTATTCATTCCTAAAACACATGAACCTTATTCCTTCAACCAAGTATAAGGCATCTTCATCATACCCATAGAAAAAGAAGCAGGGTCATCACTGAATTGATGTCCAAATAAAGTTACCATTTCCATCCACGAACAGACAGAGTCTTGAGGTAAATAATTAAACTAGTCTCTATCATTTCCTTACAGTGTTTGCACAAATAACCTCATAAAAACATATTCATAACTCACCTGGTATTCATGCATCATTTCCTCAAACATGGAAAAATGTTATTCCACAGAAGTATCACCATACCCTCAAAACACAGGAAATTTGAGTTTGATCCCGGTAGGGATCTGATGGGGGTATCCACATATTTTCTTAAAGTCCAAGGGTTTGAATAAACTTGGTTTAAAAGGGACTTTAGAAGGGGATAAATCTCACCACTATCATAGATACCCATGGAACGCTTCACAGAAAACTAATTTTTACAGATAAATATTCACCATATAAAGTCTAGATGACATAATGGTAAACATTAAACAAAGAGTCTAAAAAGACACAAAAATTTAGTTGAACCTCATCAAAATGAAAAACCACTAGTATACTACAATCAAAAGGATAACAGAGTCACCACTAGAGTGATAACTCTAGAAAAATAAATCATATGACATCATGAGAGTAAATCAAAGATCATTTTTTTTCAAATATCATAAAGATAAAAAAAAAGGTCAAATAAAAAACCCGGATGAGTACCAAATGTTTTTCCTCAGCATATGAGAGACATACAATTTGTCTTTAGCGTCATGGCCCATGAGGACTTTATTTGGTGCCGAGACCGGTTCTGAAGGGTGCTCCAAATGTGACTAAAATAATGGAAGTTTGATTAAGTGCCACTATGTTATGTATATTTGAATGTATCTCATTTTCTTATTTTGTTCAGCATATTTATACAATGGAGGGATGTGGCCCCTTAAATAAACCTGTAATTTTTCTACTATAAATCATGCATTTGAGTCTACTTTTTTTTTCCTTTGCAATGTACTCAACAATTTTTCTATGTTCTTAATATTGCATTTGTTTAATCTTTAATTACATGTAAAACTTCCCCCTTAATCCACTGTGCATATTTTGAGTGACATGAAACCAATTAAAACATAATGAAGTAACAAAATTCTTTTTCGATCAACTTATAAATCGAGCTTCCAAATTTGAAAATGATAAATCCATAATCATTTTCAAAGAATTTGGAGAAAGTAACACATTCAAATCTAGGGCCCGAAGCTACATCCGAATCCAAGTATCCATGTGCACCAATCAGGTTCGGACCATAAATGTGATCTCACAAAATCCTAGGCACTCGGCTTATCCCCAACATTACACTTTTTCTATTACTAAATATAAGTTCTAGGAACCCAACCAACATTTTGAAAAGGACCAATCCTTGGGTCTTGGGGAAAAATCTCATGTCCACACAATACTTACCTTTGCATAGAATCCCAAAATTCTAATTTTACATTAAGGTACTTTCTTTCATGCTCATTTGATCATGTGAAATCATCATGACCCTTTATAATACCAACAAGACCATTTGCATACTTAGCCATTTAATTGTAGCAGACACAATGGGAAGGATAAATACTTCCCAAAAAAGAACCCTCATTGATTTGTCTTACTAGAAACAATTCAAGGGTAGAATAACATTGAAAAAGGACAAACATAAATAGGTACTAACATCCAAAACTAATTCTAAACCTCTTGACTCATGCCATGGCCATGCAAGACAAGTATGAGGTTATGTCTAACTCCTCACTCTATTTCCAAACACCTCATAATGAGATAGATGGATTCAAGGCCTCTCAAGAAAAAGGTTTCAATAAACATGAATGGGGGAAATAAAAAGACTCAAGATGTTCAATATATTTAAACAATACTCAGCCTGGGGGCAACGATGGGATGGCAAGTGAGAAATCGGTAGTGTTGGGAACACGAAAAGGTAATTGTTAGTGTAGGTTATTATTTATCCTTTTATTTATTTATTAGGATAATTATTACACTTTTGTTATCCCTACACTTGTTGGGTTAGCTTTCTTATGTGTACTAGTTGTGTGGAGTTAGCTTACTAGTTATGTTGAGTTAGCTTCTCAGTTATGTGGAGTTAGCTTACTAGTCTTATGGAGTTAACTTAACTACCAGTATCAGTTAGTGGGAGTTATTCACCACTGATTTAGGTAGTAGTTTCACTTCCCTCCTCCTATATGTACATCTTTCTTATTGAGTAATTCAAGTCATTGTATTGTAATGTATTGAGCATTATGGATTATGATGGATTTCCATATATGGTATTTTAGCTCTTCTGTTTTGAAAATATAATGTTTTGTGCTATTATCATTTGAGATTACAGCTTGGAACAATCTTCTTATCATTCCTTTCATGGTATCAGAGATATAGATGATGTAGACATCATTTGTAAGTTTTTCTTTGCAATCAAGGGTTTATTATTTTCATGTATTTGGAATTTGTTAGCACTTTTTTGCAGCATGCATTTTTATGTAAAATGGAGTGCACCATTGGATTTGGAAGGTGTCAAAACCTTAGAATCAACTGTAAACTCGACCATGTTTTGAGATAGTTAAATCGGACATAAATTTATAACATCTGGGTGCATTCTTTTATCCATTGAATATAGTGTGTACCCTCGGATGCATTCATTTACCCTCTCACGATAATTTGTTTTTGGATGTAGTCTTTTATCCACTAGACATAGATCTATATCATTTGGGTGCATTCTTTTATCCATTAGATATAAGCATGTACCTTCCAGATGCATTCTTTTACCCTCTGGATATTTCTATTTTAGATGCAGTCTTTTATCCACTGGACGTAGATCTGTACCCTCTAGGTGCATTCTTTTATCCATTGGATATAAGCATGTATGTTCTGGATGCATTCTTTTACCCTCTGGATATTTCTTGTTTTGGGTGCGAGGCTTTTATCCTTTGGTTACAAGTCGTATCGTGTGGATGCACTCTTTTTTATCCTTTGACATTTGGGTGTCACGTGTACCTTTTAAAAAAAGATTAGCATTAAAATATTATTTTAATAGCAAAACCTTCTAGAGCTCATAACTTTTGATTTGTAGCTCGGATTAAGGTGATATTTTTTTGAAATTGTGTATTTTTTGAGATCTACGCATTGGTGAAATTTTTAAACAAATATTTCAAATTTAAAAGGTAATTTTTCTCATTATAATGTTTATATGCACTCAATTATAAAGTGCTAAATTTGGGAGGGTGTTGTAATCACTTTTGGACGTAAAATTCAGTTGAGCCCACGTCCTCAACTTTTTGGGTGTTGCATTCTTGTATCTATGGGTGTATGCATTTATATATCTCTTTTTGTTGAGATATTCTCGGATTTGTATTTTGACACTTTATTTTTAGCATGTTGTGACAGCTCTCTTGTGGGGAGCTATTATGGTCAAGCCCAATGTTAGTTTTTCGTCTTTGAGTAGTTGATTTTGGAAACTCATACAAATTTGTGGTGTCACTCTACCCATTCAACAGTATGGGAGGGTATGATGTTGATATTGATTCTTTGGGTTTCATGTCCTTACCTTGTTACGTGTTGATATTGCTTCTTTGGGTTTCATGTCCTTTCCTTGTTACCTTGGCTTTTCTTGGATCGTGGCACTCCTATTTATTTGGATCTCATGTCTTTGCCTTGTTGCCTTGGTTGTTCTTGGATCGTGGCACACCTATTTGTAGTAGTTGATCAAATTATGTTTGGTGTTTTTTTGCATTTTTGACATCACTCCATTAATAGTCTCCTTGCATGGAGCTATTTTGTAAAACCTAGTGTCAGTTGTTTTTGAGTTCTATGATCAAGCAATGGATTCAGACCACAATGCACACCACACTTCTTCAACATTGTATGAGTTTTTGGAGCTGAGATTCTTAGGATATCTTGCAGTGGGATTTTTCTCTCTCTACTTTTTTATTACTAGTTTTGGGTACCTTACGGTGTCCATTTTTTCTAGTTGTTGTGGTACCCTCATCGAGCCTTATTTTGGGACCCACCTTCTTTTCCACCCACTTAAGCTATGCTTACGGGAGGGTGTTAGTGTAGGTTATTATTTATCCTTTTATTTATTTATTAGGATAATTCTTACACTTGTTGGGTTAGCTTGTTTAGGTGTACTAGTTGTGTGGAGTTAGCTTACTAGTTATGTTGAGTTAGCTTCTTAGTTATGTGGAGTTAGCTTACTAGTCTTATGGAGTTAACTTAACTACCAATATCAGTTAGTGGGAGTTATTCACCACTAATTTAGGTAGTAGTTGCACTTCCCTCCTCCTATATGTACATATTTCTTATTGAGTAATTTAAGTCATTGTATTGTAATGTATTAAGCATTATGGATTATGATGGATTTCCATATATGGTATTTTAGCTCTTTTGTTTTGCAAAGCTAATGTGGTGTGCTATTATCATCTGAGATTGCGGCTTAGAACAATCTTCTTATCATTCCTTTCAGATAATTCACACTATGAAACTAAATTCAAAGATAATAAGAGAAATGGAATTTCGAGAAAAGATCTAAGCATAAAATAGATAATGTAGGCTCACTCCTTCCAAGTATACATGCAGTTATGAAATAACCTGACCTTCATAAGAAATTGAGGAAATTAGGATACTTTCTTGAACCAGTTAATATCTTCATAGAACATAGTCATTTAGTGTTACCCCTTCAGAGGTAACCTATGGAAATGAAAAGTGCTTCAAAAAGTGGGTTACTTGCCACATCGTACCACATGTGATTTAGGTGTGTGTTTCCCTTTCCTATTGTGTGTTCTTTCCCTTTCATGTTTTGTGTGTTTCCTTTTGTTGTGTGTGTTACTCCTTTCTAGATATTTGTTGTTAATGACTCTGTGAAGCCCAATGGATAAAATACTGGTCCAATTTATAAATTGAGATTCTAGAGTTCTTCTCATCATGTAATTTCTTTGTTCAATCCATAATGATTCCCTAACCGAGATTTGGTTGTTTTCTATGTTTTTGCAAGGGAAAAATTAACTTGAAAATAAGAAAAATTTACCCTAGTGTCAAAAAGTTTCCTTATAATCCTCCTTGACACCTCTCTAGGTGAGTCCATCCCTTATGCCAAGCTTATTTCCCATCTGTGTAATGTCAATGTTAGTGGTATCACCCTCTACCAAGTGTGGAAAAATATAAAAAAATTCTAAAGGATTATTTCAAGATAATGCCTTTCAAGGTGTATTTTCCAGTGGGTTTGGGAATGGCTAGTTTTGGCCTTTCTCAAGAAAGTGAATATTTTTGGAGCTGATTTAAAGTCCTAAATTCATCAAGGAGGTGTATTAATGATCAAATATCATCATGTAAATTATTTAGGAAGATTTTGGAAATATTCGGAGGTTTAGGAGCAAGTTTGGAAAAATAGGTTGTTGAGGCCGAAGGAGCTTCCACTATGAAAAAGAACTTGAGATTTGGGAGATTATTCCAGGAGATACATAATGATTTGGAGGTCAAGAAAATATCAATGGAAAGCTATTTTAGTCCTTTATGTGGTGGTAATTTCAGATTCTTCTCAAACACTATGAAGTTTCCTATACAACTCATTCTTCAAGGCAACAACTAGTGATCTCGAGACAAAGGGAGTTTTTGAGATGTTTGAAAGAAGAATAAATTATTTATACCCATCCCATCCTTCTAAAAATATAATTTTTATTCATTATCATATAAATAAGTATCAAAAACTTCATCCAGGAGCTCAAGATATGCCATTTTTCAAGTCACCGCCCAAGGTACATGTTCGATACTTAGTCATTTTCTCTAGTGCCACATGGTAGCATGAGGATGAGGAAAATTTTAGTTTCCATATTTCCCTTTAAAATAGGAGAAGGGGGCATAAAAATTCACCCCCCACCTTTAGCCTCATAGGCCCTCAACATGACCTCAAGAAGCTCTGGTTAGCACTTTTATCCAAATCTATAGCCCCTGCTCCAACTTCCGCATGTGTGCCACTTGTCCTCACTAGGCTGAGACAAAATTTTTTGTGTCCCCCTATTCCATTCCCAAGGGGACAAGGGGAAGAAAAATGCACCCCTTTCCTCTCTCCCTCTCACACCTATAAATATCGACACTTAGCCATTTTCTCATTCCCCCCACATTTCTCCATTTCCACCCAAAACTTTGGTGATTTTTTTCTAGAATTCCTCCTTCACAATTTTCCATTTCCACCCATTGCACACATGTTTCCATGATTCCATGATCTAAAAAAGATAAACTTAATAAAAAATGCAATTTTTAAAAATGTTACAGGCCGATTTGTACCAAAATGATTATAGTGCCCACGAGAATGAAAAAATCATATCTAAAAAAAGCTCATAGTTTGATGTGAATGTTTTTTCTTCTTTCACCATTTTCAGAAGCCATAAAAACCTAGGTGGAAAATTCACATATACTACAAGGATTTTTTGCGTGAGGAAACCTTTGTTTCCTTGCACCAAATCTTAAAATTTTATTTCCCGTTGCTCCTCAGATTGGGTTGTGATGAAAATTCATATGTGATACGAGAAAGAAAAAACATATTAAACAAGATGATTTCATCAAAGTATGAGGTCGGAAGGACCACTTTACAAAAATAGTAAGTATCTACACAAGAGCTTATTATAAATATCAAACATTCATAGAAAGATTATTTTTCAAGGCAATTTTTTCAATGAGCATTCATAGGAACAAGAAAGGTGATCAAAGGTGTTCTAAGGTCAGAAAGGGAAAATAAACATTTACTAAAAATAGTACATTATCATTCCAAGAACGGAAAGTGGTAGTAGGCTTTATTTTCATCCCTTCCTCTACTTTCGGGAATATTCATAGGGTTCCAAAATGATGGCATTCTTTAAGAAAGGTAATTCATCCTTCGCAAAGGATTGAAGACATCAATATTTTTAGAATGGTGAAAAAGGTGGAACAAAGCTTTACTAGGCCATGCAAAATCCCAAGGCACTTGGAAAAGTCTAGTAGAATATGAAAAGAGGGTCAAGTGCTCCCAAGACCATCATTGTAATCCTTCACCAGGTTGAGGCCATCCACTCTCCCAAGTGAAGAAAGTTGAGAAAGATTAGTGAATTTTTCAAAGTAGGCCAAAATAGTTGAACTCAGTGAGCCAAAACAAGTAAGCCATGAGTGAGCTAGAAAAGATCTCACACATCTAAAATCAGTAAAGGAAAATTTTATAGTCTTACAACATAGTGTGCGTAAAAGGATGTAGGTGTCGTAATTTTAATGTCATAGATAATAATTGTGAAATCCCAAGGAACATGAGAGTGATCCTCATTCTCATTGAGAGGTCGAGAATGCATCATCATGAGTGAGGCTCATGTTTATCTAAATACCACTCTTATAGGTCTTGAAAAAATGTTTTTAAATACTCATTTGGTGGTCCTAGGTGTCTGTGTATCATGTGTAAGGGGCATTTTGTGATCATCATCATTACAAGTGCATAGTGTTCAAAGTGAACTTCATTAGAGCTTTCTAATTAGTATAAAATGTTATAGAGGGTCATCAAAGGCTAGTTTCCATCTTCAAATTCTTGAGTCCTGGATATTCCATGGAGGTGGAGACATTTTCAATCATGTTTTGGAAGCACTTCTTCTTTCTTATCTTCTCTCATTCTTTCTCCTCTTCTCTCCCCACTTTCTAATTCTTTGTTGTGAGTAATCATGATGTTTGTCTTATTCATTTAAATGTGACTATAGTCAATATTGTAATAAGTCACCCTTAGTTAATAAAAGGGGACTTAATTTCATCCCTAAGGATTTAAAAAGTTACATGTTTCAAGAGACAAATGAAAGGTTACATGGTGGAAAACCAAGAGTCTTCTAAACTTCTATAAATTGTAATGACACCCTCATTCTTAAGGGTTTTCAATTTTGTAAGATCATGAGAGATTACTACTTGTGAAGAAACAAAATATATAACAATTCCTCTACTCCCTTTATCTACGTTCTTCTATTTCTCACTATGTAGAAAAAAGGAGTTTCATGCTATTTTTATGGGAAGATTATTGAAAATTTGTGTTCTTAATATTATCTTGTCTTGTTGTAAATTATAAATTTATTTTTCTTCTATATCTATGTGTGTTGAAGTACTCTGATTAATGGTTGTAGGCATATGATTTTCTACCTACAATATTAACCTCCCCTCTCTTTTTCCACTCCCTTTCCTTTACTCTAAACAAATTCTTCCCTTGCAAGAAATTACAAGATTTTGTAGGTTCCTCGTGGAGTGTTCCTATTGGATCCCCGACTATAAGGCCACCACAAATTTCAATTTCATGCACACATAATAAATGGACCTGCACCATTCAAGCAGAGGGACCTAGAACCTCGTAGCATTGCTAGATGCCCATCAATTTTTCCACTTGAAAAATTATCTCGCAAAAATGTTTTAGTGCCCACCTGGGAAGACTTGGCATATTTTGCACCCAAAATACGATCACAAAATCCTAAAAATTATATATCCAAAAATCTAAAAAAATAAAAATTAAAAAAAAAAGAGAGTTGATTGAAAACCATTTCTAAAAATCCCACTATTGATCCCTGTGAATGACCCTTCATATTCCATAGTGTCCTTTCATATTCCCATTGTAATATTTTCCTAAAGTTGGATGAAAGGAGATATAATAGGATGAATAAGTTGAGAGGAGTTGTTGATCCCACTTTCAAATCTTTGTAAAACCCACAAGATAAAATCATAGATAATCCCTAATATTTCTCTCAAGATTCATCCCCATCTGATTATTCAAGTGGTTTAGTTGGTCATCCTATCCAAACCCTATTGATACTTCCCTTAAAAATTATCCTATCTTTCAATAACTATTGAACATGAATTACTTTTTGAAGGAGAACAAGAATCAAAAGAAGAATTGGGAGAATAATTTACAAAAGTAGAAGTAGGAGAAATAATGACAAATGAATAAAGAGAAATTCCTCAACCCATTGTTCCATGGGGAAGAAATATAGGTCCACTTACTATTGCACCACCTCTTCATGAACTACCGAACAAGCAACGAGAAAGGGAAACACAAGAAATAATAAAGGGAAATTCTAAGATGAGCTCCCACAATAAATTTCCAAAGTTCACAAGTGATGACACAAAACTTCCTAAAGAACTCATCTATACCTTCATAACATCATGTGGAATTCTCAAAATCAAACATGACTACATTGTTGTGAGACTACTTGTGGAGTCACTTGAAGAAAAAATAGCAGAATGGTTATATCTTCTACCTACTAGATCAATCACATGCTAGGATGATATTAAAACTAGTTTCAAGGGAAGATTCAAATCTACCGAAGACTGTCAAGACCTCCTAGTCCAACTGGATCAAATAAAGAAGGAATCTAACAAGACTATGAGGGAATTTATAGCCCATTACAATAGGTTTCTCAATAGGGTACCTCTTGAAGCTACACCATCTAATGACAACGTGAAAAGGTTCTTCATCAGTGCTCAATTTCCAAGGTTGGGATCATTCTCGAAGTTATCACCTAGAAATCCAAAGGAAGATCAAAATTTTTCCATTGAGGTGCGAGGATGATCTCATCCTATCCAGAGAAAGATCAAAAACCTTCACATGGTAAGGCTTAACATCCCAAAGATGAGAGAACAAATCCGTTGTTGCAGAAATTGGAAAATGAAATGATAATATTAAAGAGAGAAGTTTTCCAATTTTCATCAAAATCCTAGAAGAAATTAGATTATGAGAGAACCCTAAAGGATTTCCTTGAAGCTCCACCTATTAATGCAATATGTGGAACTCAAGCATTCAAAGAAGGAATTGAGAAAGAAAGTGAATATAATGATATCTGAGGTATAAGAAGGAGAGAGAGATGCAAAATCTGATTCTATGAGTATTCAAGAGGTTATGAATATGTTAACAAAGATGTACCTAGTTTCTCATGTGTAGTATGCACCCATTCTCGTATCAAAAGGATTTTCTCCTCTAATGCTACAAATAAGAAGAGTGAAAAACTCCTATGGTGACTCTACCAAATAAAATAATCAAACGAGAATTTCCAATCCCACCTTCTATGGAGTCCTCATTGTTAAAACTTCATCCCGTGGAAAGTAAGAGGCTGCCCACTATTCCAAGTAAGTCCCACAATGCTCCTCAAAATCCAGTCATACTTTCAAAAATTTAGTCATTTACAAGCCTTAACCGTACCTTCAAAGTCAACCTATTTTTCCCAAACATGTACTCCCACCTCCAATCCTATTCTAAATCCAAAAGAAGTGTCTTCAACCCCTCTCATGTATTTTATCCATTTTATTACGTCAAACATGAAAACAAGAAAAAAGTTCAGATTATTGAAATTGAATATTTGCAAACACACCCAGAGAAATTAAAGAGGTTTTTCAATGTTTTCCAGAGTGGTATCCCAAAATATAACACTATGAATCCTAATCCTAAGGGCCTACTTCCAACACCATCCGCACCTCCTACATAGAACATATTTTCTTTGAGTGCATCAAAGATTGATAAGGTTGATCCTTTCTATGTCTCCTTTATTTTCAGAGAATCAGATATTGAATAATTGTATAATAGATTTAGTTTCCTCGAATAATGTAATTCCCGTGAAGGTTGAAATTTCTCTCAAACTCAGCTTGACCGAGGCCATGGTTCTTTTACTCTATGCATTCAAAGGAAGTACCACTTGTAAGGAAAGTCAAGGATACACAGGAGAATATTTTTGAATTTATAAACAAGGTGTCAATGACTATCTTGGTAGCAAACATCCCGACTACATTTGGAATGTTGTTAGGTAGAATCTTCTGCCAAGACTTGGGAGGAAAAATCTAGATGAATTGGTCTTTACAACCATCCTGGTTAAAGGAGATATGGAGAAATTACTTCCTGTGAAAAATATGAGATACATGGTACAAAAAGTCGTGAAGTCGAAAAGATAACATATTGTTTCAATATAGCAAGGGGATGAATCATTTCTTAACAACCAAAGAGGAGGATGAGATTACCAACTTGATAGGACCAAACATTCCTTCTCAAAGAGGTATCGATCTTTAAGAAGTATTGAGAAATTTTAGTTGCAAGAAGATAGTCTTGAATTACCGGATGATGTGATCCATGAAGAAGAGGAAGTGGTTATTGATGAATTTCAAGTGGAAAAATAAGATGACATATTCCCTCGTGATGAGGATGCATTCTCATTCCCATTTGAAGGTGAAAATTCCCTTGATCATTTCATCTATGAAGAAATTAAACTTATGATGAGCCTTTGAAAGGTTTGAAGGAAGACTTTGTGCAAGAAATCCTAAGAGTTGTAGAAGAAAAAAAAGATCCTCAACTCAATATTAAAATATTGATGGGAGCCATAGATTTGCAAGACGTGTGTGAGAGATAATTCTGAATTCTCTACCAATTTGAAATTTGATCATCAAAAGGGTGAAAAATATGATGCATCTCTTATTATGATGATTGATGAGTGTGATAATGAGATTGAAATTATTTCTTTCCCATTTGAAGAAGAATATTCTTTATATGTGGAAAATATTGAAACAAGGGTCCTTGAGTCCTCTCAATTGAGAATCCTCACAACAATGAAGTGGTGTAATGTAATGAGCTCGGGATGATGTAGCAATTCCTCCAAATGGCTACCTTGAATTTAAAAATGAAGATTCTTTGAATGAGGATAAAAGTGAGCTTTTGGAAATTTTAAAGAAAGGATCCCTCCAATAAATCTTGAAATCTGTAGAAGATATGAAATATATGGAACTAATTATAAATTGCTTGACTCATGCCATGGCCATGCAAGATAGGTATGAGGTTATGTATAACTCCTTGCTCTATTTCTAAACACCTCATAATGAGATAGATGGATTTAAGGCCTCTGAAGATTTTTTTCAATAAGCATGAATTAGGGAAAGAAAAAAAATCAAGATGTTCAATCTATTCAAACAAAAATCAGCCCCAGGACAACGATGGGAAGGTAAATGAGAAATCAACAATGTAGGAGAACACATAAGGTAATTCACACTCTGAAATGGATTTCAAAGATAATAAGAGAAATGGAATTTCTGAGTGAATATCTAAGCATCAAAGAGATCATGTAGGCTCACTCCTCCCAAGTATACATTTAGTCATGAAATAACTTGACCTTCATAAGAAATTGAGGAAATGAAGCTACTTTCTTGAACTAGTCAACGATTCACGAAAATCATCATTTAGTGCTACATCTTCCTAGGTAACCTCTAGAAATGAAAAGTGCTTTAGTGAAAGAGGGATGTCCCTTGAATTACACCATATCTGATTTAGATGTGTGTTCCCCTTTCTCATTGTGTGTGTTCTTTTCCTTTCACGTTTTGTGTGTTTCCTTTTGTTCTGTGTGTGTACTCCTTTCTAGCTATCTGTTGTTATTGAATATGTGAATCCTAATGGATAAGACACTGGTCCAATTTATAAATTGAGATTATGGAATTTATTCTCATCTTTTCCTCACTTTATTTGATCTAGAATGATTCCCCAAGTGAGAACCAACTATTGTCCTATTTGTTTCAAGGGCAAAATTCACTTGAAAAATGAACACTTTACACTAGTGTCAAAAATTTTCACCGTAACCCCTCCCTAACACCTCTCTAGGTCAGTCCATCCCCTATGTTAGGATTATCCCCCACATATATAATGTCATTTCTATGGCCTCACCCTTTCCCAAGTGAGGAAAAGGAGAAAAAAAGTCTAAAGGAGTCTTTCAAAATAATGCATTTCAAGGTGGATTTTTTGGTGGGTTTGGGAATGGCTATGTTTGGCCTTTCTCAACTAGGTACATATTCTCCAAAGTAAATTTAAAGTCCTAAATTCATTAGGGAGGTGTACTCATGATCCATGATCATTGTGAAACTAATTTAGGAATATTTTGGAAAGATTCAGAGGTTTAGGAGAAAGTTTGGCAAAAGCAAGTTTTGAGGCCGAAGGAGCTTGCAGACTGTGAAAAAGAACCCAAGATTTGGGAGATGATTATAGGAGCTCTAGAATGAGTTTAAGGTCAAACAAAAATATCAATGGAAATATGTTTTAGTCCTCTACATAGTGGTAATTTCATATTCTTTTCAAGAACTATGTATTTTCCTATACAACTCATTCTTCACAGGAAAAGTAGTTATCCCAGAGAAAAGTGTGTTTTACAGAGGGTTTCATAAAAAATAAAGACATTAGAAACATCCAATAATTATAAAAATATCATTTTCAATCACTATCATATAAATAAGTGTTAAAAAATTCATCCAGATCTCAAGAGATAACATTTTCAAGTCACTGCCCAAGGTACATATTTGATACTTAGTCATTTTATATAGTGCCACGTGGTAGTATAAGGATGAGGTGAAATTTAGGTGTCCAAATGTACCTCTCCAAGGGTACAAGGGGGTATAAAAATTCACCCCCACCTTAAGCCTCATGGACCCTCAACATGACCCCTGAAGCTCTGGTTAACACTTTGCTCAAAATCTTTAGCCATCGCTCTAAGTTCTGCATGTGTGCCACTTGTCCTCATAAGGATGAGGCATAATTTTTGTTTCCCCCTATCCCATTCCCAAGGGGAAAATGGGGAAGAAAAATATTCCCCCTTCCTCTCTCCCTCTCACACCTATAAATATCAACACTTAACCATTTTTCTCATTCCCCCCACATTTCTCCTTTTTCACCTGGAACTTTAGTGAATTTTTTCCAAAATTCATCATTTAGAATTTTCCATTTCCACCCATTGAATGCATGTTTTGTGATCTGAAAAAGAGAAATTTTATAAAAATCACAACTTTTTAAAAAGTTCCAGGCTCATATTTACACTAAAATGACTACATTCCCACGAGAATGAAAAAATCACATCTATAAAAATAGGGCATGATTTGATGTTATTTTTTTATTCTTTCACCATTTCAGAGGCCATAAAAACCCAGGTGGAAGAATTCACAGAACGGAAATTATTTTTTGCAGCGAAGAAACCCTTGTTTCCTTGCACCAAATTTTTAAATGTTA
The DNA here is from genome assembly GCA_018340775.1 of Taxus wallichiana var. yunnanensis. Taxonomy (NCBI): domain Eukaryota; kingdom Viridiplantae; phylum Streptophyta; class Pinopsida; order Cupressales; family Taxaceae; genus Taxus; species Taxus wallichiana. The sequence continues at coordinate 597,898,343 of CM031241.1, read as the reverse complement.
TTTCCCGTTGCTCCTAAGATCGGTTTGTGATGAAAATTCATATGTGAGACGCGAAATAAAAACCCATATCAAAAAATATGATTTCATCAAAATCCAAGGTCAAGAGGACCAATTTCCAATAATAGTAAGACTCTACACAAGATCTTACTATAAATAGCAAACCTTCATAGAAAGCAATTTTTGCAAAGGTAGAGTTTTTAGTGGGCATTCAAAGTAATGAGAAACGATATAAAAGGTGTTCTAAGGTGAGAAAGTGAAAATATCAATTTACTAAAAATAGTAAATTCTCATTCCAAGTACGGAAAGTGGCAGTGGGCTCCGTTTTCATCCCTTCCTCTACTTTCTAGCATCTTCATAGGGTTCCTAGATAACATTGTTCCAGAAAGGTAATTCATCCTTCGGAAAGGATTAGAGACATCAATTTTGTTACAATGGTGAAAAAGGAAGAACAAAGCATTGTAAGACACAACAAGTGAAATCCCAAGGCATTGTGTAATTTAGTTAAATATGAAAAAGGGTCAAGTGCTCCCAAGACCATCATTGTAAGCCTTCAACCAGGTTGAGGTCATTCTCTCTCCCTGGGAAGCAAGTTGAGAAAGCTCAGTGAGTTGTTAAAATTAGAACAAAATAGTTGAACTCAGTGAGCCAAACCAAGTAATCCATGAATGAGCTAGAAAAGAGCTCACACTTATTAAAGTAGTAAAGGAAAAGTTTGCAGTTTAAGCAACACAATGTGCAAATAGGGATGTAGCTGTTAGGTAATTTGAATATCATAGATGACAATTATGAAATCCCAAGGAAGAGGAGAGTGATCCTCATTCTCATTGAGAGGTCAAGAATGCATCATCATGAGTGAGGATTATGTTCATCTCAATCCAACTCTGAGAGGTCTTGAAATAATGTTTTTAAATACTCATTCAATGGTCCGAGGTGTTTGTGTATCATGTGCAAGGGGAATTTTGTGATCATCATCATCAGTAAGGGAATAGTGTTCAAAGTGAACTTTATCAAAACTTTCCAATTAGTATAAAAATGTTGTATAGGGTCATCAGAGGCTAGTTTCCATCTTCAAATTCTTTAGTACGGATCTTCCTCAAAAGCGGAGAAATTTTCAATCATGCTTTGGAAGAACTACTTCTTTCTTCTCTTCTCTCATTCTTTCTTCTCTTCTCTCCCCCATTTCTAATTATTCATTGTGAGTAATCATGACATTTGTCTTATTCATTTAAATATGACTATATTCAAACATTGTAATAATTCACCCTTAGTTAATAAAAGGGGACTTAATTCATCCCTAAGGATTAGAAAAATCACATGTTTCAAAGGACAAGTGAAAGGTCACATGGGGGTAGGTGAAAAGTCTTCTAAAATTCTATAAATAGTAATGACACCCTCATTGTTAAGGGTTGTTAATTTTATATTCTAATGAGAGATTACTACTTGTGAAGAAACAAAAGAGATAACAATTTCCTCTACTTCCATTCTCTATGTTCTTCTATTTCTCACTATGTACAATTTTTCCAAAGCATTAATGAAGAAGAAAGGAGTTTCATGCCTTTTTTGATGAGAAGATTATTTAAACTTTGGTTTCTTAATCTTATATTTTCTTGTTTTCAATTGCAAATTTGTTTTTCTTCTATATCTATGTGTGTTGAAGTAATTCAATTAATGGTTGTAGGCATCTAATTTCTACTTGTAATATTAATATCCCCTCTCTTTTTTCACACTCCCTTTCCTACTCTCTCAGAAAGTTCTTCCCTTGCAAGAAATTGCAATATTTTTTCACACGTTTAGTGGAGTGACTATTGGATCCTTCTAAGGCCACTACAAATTTTAATATTCATCCTTTTTCACCATACAAGTAGAGGGACCTAGAGTCTCAGAGCATTGGAGGATGCCCATAAATTTGTCCATCTGAAAAATTATCTCAACAACATGACACTTCTCCCCCCCTTTAATATCTATGATACATGTTATAATGACAAAAATACACGGAAATGAAAAAACTCAATCAAACGACAAAATTACTTGACTCAGATCCCCCTTGGTCCGTACTTTCTCTTCCTTATCTTCTACAACAACAAATAATGATCCACATAATTGATAAAACATGAAAAATATCTCCCCTAAACCGATACCCTCTCCAAATCTATATTCATTATGCTAAACATCTCCATCTAGGTCTATTTCATACTCAAAACCAAGTTTTTCCTTCAAGTTCTAAAGAAAAAGACCTTTAGAACTAATGTCTCTGAATCACATTTTTGTCCAAAATGGAAAAATTCTCAAGGAAATAGAATCAATCATATTGCATGAAACTCCAAAGTTGAGCTCCCCTAGAGTTTGTATCATCATATTCTAACCGAAAAAAGGAAAAGCTTTCATACCTTGTAAATTAGTCATGGAGGTGACTCAAACATTTCATCACTTCCTTGAAGTGATATTTCAGTGTTTTAAACCTTTAAAGGATGATATTTCACTTCTTCATGGTCATATAACTTGCTCGATGGGTCATTATAATTGCAAAAAATATATACTCTACCACACAAGCCTTATAAACACATTGTACACCCATTAGAGAAAAAAATCAAGCTCCCTCTACCTTAATGAGCCATCATAGTCTTACAACTTAATGTTTTTATTCTTTCTTAGTCATCGATCCCTCATTTTAATGTAAAATTGACTTATAAAAAAGCAAGCACACATTGAAAGACTTATCTTTAGGTTCATAGACCTGTAATTTACTAAATGCAAAGCTTCAACCACCTTGAATACCCTGATTCAGTACATTTGGAACACACATATTTTATCATTTAGACTTTTAACTTTACTTACACAAATCTTCTATCATTTCATTTCACTAATGAAGCTTTCAATCCCTCAAATCAATTTGCTAGCCAACCATCATTCATTCTTGCAAACTTACTATATCGTCAACAAACATTTAACAATTCTCATGACATCAACTCCATTAGAGATACCTGCAGACCTTAGATCTCCTTGAAATTTGATGAGTCATGCAATCTCATGATTTCACATATTACTTCTAGCCATCTAGACACCCCTAGATGCACATTGATATCTTCTTAGAGTATATACACCCAAGACACAAGTAGGATCATTTAAACATACCTCGATCCAACTCAAACCTTTTAAAAAATACACATTCCTTCAAGCACAACTACAAGATCTTAAATAACCTTATCAACTTGATAAACATAGGACCTTTAGTCAATGATTATACTTAAATCTATGCTTCTACAAACCCTTATAGTTAATTTTTGAATTCTTTTATTGACTCGTCAATACTTCCTTACAAGTTGTAAACTCAAGAATTTTCTCCTCGACTTCTAGGACTATAGGAACTATCATGATCTTCATAATATTAATGGACATGCCCGTAGTAATACTCTCGGATCAACAACACTCCATGAGGAAATTATTTAACTCTTTTTCCATGCATGAGCTTGATTTATAGCTCATAAATTAACTATAGACATCTTCTCAATGAATGTGGGTGAACTAAATGTTTGAAATTTAAGAAGGTAATTCAAATAATTCATTGGAACTATTCATCAAAATAGAGTACATACCTTTTTGCATCTTAAACATAGATTTTAACACTTTAAAATTGAACCATGAACCTAAACCATCTTGCAATCATAATTACCTTATGCACATACCTTCAAACTTATGGAGAGTAACTCTTGACCTCCTTCATGATATGCCCACCTAGAAACATGCATGGCTAGGGTGTCAGGCCATGTTGGCAGGGTGGAATGGCTAGAAATTTCAAATTAAAAAAACATTAAATGCACATGGGGTCATGTCAGGAAATAGGTCAGGGAGCATTGAAAGCATGAGGAATGGTAGGTTAGTTTGGAATATGAGAAAATTTGAATCAAGCAACAATGTTGATGATAAAATGGTGGAAATTGTTTGCAAAGTAGGGTGGAGGATGCCCCATTTGGTGGAAAATTGGATGGTGGAGGTATGGGTGTTTCATCCCTTGAGCCTTTTGTTGCATTGCAATGATGGCAGACTTTTGTGGACATTAGCATGGATTCATCCATTGGGAAGGGTGGAGTAAGGTCCTCCCGAAGAAGTCTAATGTTGTGTGTTTGAAGCGAGTACTTCAAAGCCATCTTGGTTCTTGATGTACATTGTGGCACCCTCTTGGGTTTATCCTTGGTTGTTAGTGTTTTATTTTTTCAGGGCTTCACTTGACGACCTCTTCTTTTAGTTTGTTGTTGGGGTTTGGTAGTTGTGGTAGAGATCTCTTCTTTTGTGCTTCCTTGCTATATCCTTTCTCCCTTTGTATTTGAGATTTTTTGGTCCCCTTAAAACCAAATCATATTTACCCTATCTAAAAAGACAATAAAATCTAAATAAATGAAAAAAACAAAACTACTGCCACTCACATGAAAATATGTATTTTCTTTTACAAACAATAATCATATTTGAGAAAGAATGAAAACCTATTTTTCGATACTAGTCCAAATCATGCTCTACTTTTTTAAAGATGATTATTTCTAAAACAAACAATTGAAATATGCTAAAATCTTTTACGCAACCACTCTTTCCAGTGCATTATTGTTTTATATATTGCTTGCATGCCTATGCCTAACGTAAATCTTTACTAATCGCTTCGCTTCAAAAAATAATAATAATAGAAACCACGATGCCGTGGGGCGGCCTGCTTTTGGGTTTACAAACGGCTTATACATATGGGACTACTCTTCACGCGGGAGGCAACTAACTAATCGTTTTTTGAACTTTCTATTTCAAGAGCACATGTTCTTCACCATTGGTATACAATTAACTTGAATTTTTTTTATCATTTTAATTGAAAGGCGAATTTAGAGCAGGGAATGAGTACCACACAGTATAAATGATATTAATTTGACCTTGTTCAAAACTCTACTCTTTGACAAAATTGGCTTTTTGTCTCACTTTTCATACTAATGGTCCTTCGGTTCATATTCATATTCATGATTCCTTTATATTAGATTGCAAACGTCTTTTGATGATCCAACATATTTTATTATATGTTTTTCATTTAGGTATTAAAAATATAATTAATTTTTCAGCTTTTAATGTATTATTAAATCTTTGCTTTAAATTTTATTTTTAGTTATTGTTATGTATTTATACTTATTATTTAATATAATATTGTATCAAATTTTAGTTACTTTAAAAGGGTTAGGGATATAGTTAACGAAAATCCATTCACCAATAAAAAATAATTAATTTCTTTTTAATGTATTCATTTATAGATTCAAATATTAAATAATTAATTTACATCTACAATTCCAATAACAATATTGAGTCTGCTTTTGTCACTTTTGATTCCCAAAACTAGAATTTAATTAGGTTAATTATTTTCTATTAATGTCAAATTGCTACATATAATTTAATGATTCTAGTCTCCCCAATATTTTACACTTCTTCAATTATATTCAAGTTCTAATATCTCTATTAATCATGTGAACAATATAAAATCTATAATAAATTTGTTTCGATATGATTTTCTATTTCATGACCTACTTTTGACTTGATAATAAAATTAAATGTGTTCCTTTAGACCTTGATATTGAAATGAGTAATTACAACTTAACAATTGTTTGAGCATCAACTAGGGTTTAATTTGACAAGCTTCCAATATTTGTATGTTTTTTATTGTAAAAGACTTACACATTTTTGAAATAGAGGTCTCAATCAACATTTATATTTATAATATAATCATCATTTTTAGATAGATTTATACATCAAATGTTATATAATATATAGATATTTGTTAAAATATCTACAAGGTGGTATTATTTTGTATATATGGAAAGATATTATCAAAATACTATCATCCCTTAAAAATCGTTTGATAAGTATAGGTAGCCTTCAAATTTTAAGCTTATAATGGAATTTCAATATTAAAAATGTCTTTATTTTATCATATATATATATATATATTAAACTTAAAGATAGATAGTTTGATATGAATGATAACAATACAATTGATTTTTCTACTAAAAACAAAACAAATATTGCAATTGACACCTAAACAATTAAATCCAATGTTCTTATTGAACAAGACGTACTAGGAATAAATAAATTACCTTAAAATTTCAATATAGCTCAATAATATTATCATATATGATTCTAAGATTGTGCATCTCTCTTCCAAAATAATCTTTGAAATCATCTGTATAGATGAATTTAATAATCATTCTAAAGATAAACTCAATGGTCATCTCTGATTGTAATTAATATTTAATTGCATCTCTTAATTAAATTAGTGGAATACAATAATTCTATACAGACATTGGCATCAGAGTCCACGCGCTTATTTGTTTATTTTTCATCCACCACTCTTCTTTTTTCTATAGATTCTTTTCCAACCAATAATATTTCTGTGTAAGTTCATTTTTTATTCTCCCTCCTTATCTTATTTGTGTGCCCTACACAATATTTTCCTCTTTAAAATTCTCATCCAAGATTAGTTAACCAGTTTATATTTCATTGTAAGTTAGAATTAAGTTATAATTCAGTTAGAAAACTTTCCCACGGTTATTCATTTTTTTGGCACTTGATCAATAGTCATCAAATGCATTCTGTCTTACAAGTAGTTGATTTTTCTTGGTTGACCATTCGCTGTGATGGAATGCACTTCATTATGATTTTGTAAAAAAAATAATTATCATGTCTGGCCTATGGTTGGAATTCACTTTCTATTGGATTCCTTCTAGCTAATTTCCTAACATTTCAAACTACTTTGAAATACCACGCTTTAACTTCACTTAACCTTTTATTCAATCTATAACACCATACTTCAGCCACGTGAGGAAGGAGGACAAATTTAATAGAAAATATAAACCCTTCTGTTTTAAATATTATTATGGAGATCTTTATAAAGTTTTTTGTTTTAGAAAATCCAAAATATTTAATTTGGTAATGTTAAATATATTATTAAAATAGTAAATAATTCAATATTTGTGCAAAGTTTTCAAAACAAATTGTACAAACTGCTTTAAAGTTTGAAACTGAAAACTCATAGCACTTGGTATAAATGACGTCTCTAGTTTAAGCTTACAAGTAATGTTATCCATGTCGAACTATTTCATCTATCTTGTAGTATAGTTACACCAACACCATGTATAAGATTAACCCTATAAATAAACATGGAGAAATAAGCATTGAAATTATTTTGCCATATTTGTCCAATACCCATTCATGTTTATTACTTGACATAAATAGTGAAAGTCAAAAATACTAACTATATAAGGAATTTATACCTAGATAGAAGGTTTCCTTTCTAAGCATATGTCATTGATACAATAAGTCATTTTCATGTACTACTTAGGTGCCACACATAATTCTTCTCTCAAATTCTTATATATAGAAAGGATGTGATTCTTCCATGTATTGATGGATATATAGGAAGGGAGATCATATAGAGAGGTTTGGTATATTTATGTGATGGTATATAGAAAGGGGAACCTATTGTAGTGATGAGGAAAAAAATCATATATTCTTGATAAAATAAATGCATTCAATATATTCAATTTTTGGCACAACACTAGCTAGTAGGACACATGGTTGGGATACTTGTGACAAGTTGCAAATAATTCCATCTTCATTTATTTTTGGTTTCACATTTTTCATGTAGAAAATCAACTATTCAAACCAAAAGAAAATGAAAAATCTAAAAATATTGATAGAAAAGAATTCTAACTCTTTTTCCTTGATGAGGTCCTTATTGGATGGGAAAGTCTCTCATCACATACGATAAATGCAACACACATTGGAAAGCACTATATAGACTAATGTATTTTTATGATTCTCATTTACAGTTAGAGTTTATACATTTTTTAATTCAAATTGTTTGATCTTGAATCAAGAACAATGGTGATGTTATGAGTTTGGCATCAGAAACTTGTGTTTTCAAGAACGATATTGAAGTTGTTTCTACCAAAATTTCTTTTTATATAGATGATTGAATAAAATATATTCTTCCTACATATTAAAAATATTTGGAGTCCATAAAAGAAAAATCAATCAATTCCACTCACATTTTATCAATTAGTCTATAAGATGGTGGAAAGAGAATTTAGGCCTATGGAAGAAAATTAAGGATAACATATTAAATATCCTTAAAAAGTTGTTTATTTTAAAAAAACTTTACAAATATCGGGAAAAGGTATGTTTTATGGGCATCAAAAGGGAGATTAATAAAATAAGGATTACCCTTCAAATGGTAGAGGAATAGAATATATAGCTTGCATGAGGAGGTAAAACTTTAAATAATAATGGTCAAGAACAAGAGAAACAGAAATGAAAAAAACATGTCCTCAAACATTGTGTTTGGAAAAGGAGTCATGAGGCTCATGAATGCAAATGATTGTGGGATAAAAATGAGAACTAATATAAAAAAAAAGAAAACAAATTGTAGTCACTAAATCACGCACTTAGGGCAAATATTTAGTCCTGGTCTCATACTACTATTCATATTGTTTTCGAGTGAAAAAGAGTACTAATTAATCCATGTCTTTGGCCATTTTAATTTTCTTTCTATCGTCACTTTCGATCTTGCACTTGCACTTGCCTAGTCCATATTTTCATACTCTCTTTTCCCTATTGTTGATGTGGACGCTTAGCCGGGATCGGGTGCCCTAGACACCTTTATCCCCTCTCAGGGCCCTTATCCTCTATGCACTTTACTCTCATCTTTTGGGTACTTTCTAGCCATTTGATCTTGCCATATTTTTTGTGGTTGGCCTTTTCAAAGTTAATTATGAAAATATATCAAGAGAAACATCTAAATATAAAGTTATGAGACCATAATGAGGGACCAAGCACTAGGTACTAGTACCATCACCTAAGGTTGCATCCATCAAAAAGCTTATACTACTTTATTTGCATCCATCTAGCTCCATCACAAGGGACAAAAGGATGGTTTTTCGTATCACATTTATAGGAGGAGAGTTAATTATATTCCATACACCATCTACTTACATTCTACATCTAGTTATTGATTGCTACTCACAAAGTCTGACTAGAAAAAGAGCACTTAGGACACGATTTACACACACACACACACACACACACCTAGAAATACATTGGTTCTAAGATGTAGTGCACCGCTTAGTGATAAGTCCATCCATTTGGCAGTTGCTCAAGGATAGTCCGATCCCTTCATATGCATTTTTTTTTTTTATGGTTTTGATACTTTTCTTGGGGTTTTATAGGTGCTTTCTCCATCTTTGATTTGCAGCAACATCCAACAAGGTTCAGTGACATTCACGCGATAGGAAGTGAACATAGGTGATCACTCACCAACACCTCAGAGGAGGTTTCTTGGTCATTTCCGTAGACCAAGGCACCACAGGTACCCCTATCCTTCTTCAGGTGCCTCAGTCTACTCAAATAGCTTGGATTTACATTATCCTGAGTCTTTGTGTGATGGTTTATTCCTCCTGTCCACTTGGTCTCCACTGGGACACAGTCCCGCAAGCTCAACGAATCAACTAAGGCCTTCTTAACCCTCTTTACACCCTAGGGTTTCATTATTTTATTTACTTAGTTACTTCGGTGTATTTCAATATTCATTTATTTTTTTGTTTACTACTTTACATAGCATCGATTAGACTAATTACATTTCCATCTTAGTTTAATCATTTTGATAAACCAAAACTTTGAATACACTTTCTTTGGGATTTTTCTTCACTTGTAGTGGTCATTTTGGGTATTTTCAATATTGTGAGCTTCCTTCATTTGCTCATAGGGTTTCTAAACCAATGGCTAATATCCTTACTTATGTAGCTACCACTGAAAATCCTTTGGATAATTCAAACAATGTTTCCTCTTCACGAAATAGAGGCGTCTGATAGTGAAAAATCATATGATGAGGATACTAATGTTGATCAAGACCAATTAAACACACTTACTGATTTTTGAAAAGATTTGTGTGATAATCCCACTCATCTTCCATATTTCTTGCATGCTTTGATTTTTGTTAAGAATACTATGGATGCTTCTGCCTCTATAGTTTCTCATTCTTCATCTCCCATAGTTTCCACCCTACCCACTTATGTTGTAGCTCCCATTCTTACTACTACCACTCCCGCCATTCACCCTAGTACTCCTAATATTAAGCTTGACTCTTCCTCCAATACTTATGATTTAAACTCTTTTTATCATGATTTGTAAACCCAAATTCATCATCTTCAACTCACTGCTTCTCATGCATTACCATCTTTAGACTCTATTTCATGGTTGCATACTCCTTTTTCACCTATTAAATCTACCTATCCATTGCAACCTAATTTCATCTCTCCCAAATTACCCATCTTTGAGGGTCATGATGACCCATAAGAGCATCTCAGATATTTTCATGTAGCATGCCTAGACTATGCAGATAACTATACCATACTAGCTAAGCTTTTTCCTCGTAGTTTACAATATTATGTGATGTGTTGGTTTTATGACCTACATGTCCACTCGGTAACATCTTTCACACATCTAGCTGATGCTTTTCTCACTCACTTCTCTATCAACATTGGCTCTAATATTTCTTACGGCCAAATCACACAACTCAAACAGGGGTCTAATGAATACTTAGCGGATTATGTTTTGCATTACAAAAATAATTTAGCTAAGATGACAAATGTGCTTCAGATGTGCTAACTTCAACACTTATATTGAGCCTATGTTAAGTGAAAATTAAATGGATGAAGTTGTCTCAATTAACTCATAACATCTAGAATAACACTTTTATGTTCTTAATGAAACCAAAAGTTATGATTGTTAAAATTATGAGTTTGATGAAATTAAAAATGAAGTGAACTTGTTTGCAATTTTTGATGAATAATTCAAGTTATTTTATAACTCAATGTTAGATTCACTTCAATCAGATTCCATTGAGTCTCCACTTGTTTATTTTATGTCATATTATCCTATACATGATGAATTACAACTTCATTTTAATTATGAGTTCTATGATGGGTGTGTTTGAGATTCAGAATGTGACTCATTTTTATTTTTTTCTATTGAACGAATGATGTTTGATATAAATGCAAGTTTTTTATCCAGGAGACCGATCTTCAAGATTGTGAGTTGTTTCCTTGTTATGATGTTGAGATTTTACATGTTGGTGTTTTTGTTTCTAACATTATTATTGATTCTTTATGTTTTGACATGGATAAAATTTTTGAATAGCAAGATGAGTATCCAAATGTTGAGTTGAGACTAGTTATTTGATGGAGTGATCTATTTGTATGGATTTCAGCATTAATCTAAGTTATGGGTATGATCAAAATTTTAAACCTCACAAACCCACCATTTTTTTCCCAAAATTTAATTTAAACCATATTTTCTAAGATCTTAACCTTATGATGAAAAAGTAGATGTTGATTCTTTATGTTTGTATGATGATATTTATTCACTTAAGTTTCAACTTGGTTCTAGAGTTTAGGAATGGATATAACAAGAACTTTAGTTGAATTAATCTTCATTTTTCGGATCTAACTCCATATTTGAGAAATTTAGTGAATCATTTACTTTACTTTGGAGTGTTTTATTGATTTTCTTTTGTAGTTTACTTAGAGGATGCTCTACTTTATTAAATAAAGGATACTAATTATCCATTTTGATGAATGTGTTTATTAATTGAGGATTGTGGTATTATTTTGTGTATTTTTGTATTTTACATAAAGTATTTTCTTTCAAATTAATAAGTGTTTGGAACAAGTAGATTGTTGGGGATTTTCAGAGATTTTAACCAGTTTAGTTTTGCAGTAATTTTTCAGAATGGATTGAGGATTGCAGAGTTTTGTTGGTACCTTTACGGATTTGGATTTACTTGGTTATCTCTTGAAGGAACTAGTCTACGTTTTCATATTTTTATTGGATCTTTGGTTACCCACATGGGTTACCCATCCCATATACAAAGCCAATGTTGACACCCAAAAATTTTCACCTCATTTTGGGGCCTTAAAGTTAATATTTGGAGTTTGAATGTGATAATTCATTCATTTCAAGTACCTTTCCACCTTATAACATTTTAAAATTACTTACACATGGTATCTCTAGGTTCACATGGGTGAAAATATGGGAACATTTGATAAAAATTATGTATTTTTTTCTCAAGACGAGTTGTTGATGTCATCCTCCTTGTTTTACTTGAATCAATAGATCATTAAATTCAATCAAATTAGATTTGAGGTTCACAAGGTGACCTCTTTTTATTCACTTGGGGAAAGTAACTCAATTTGGTTTATATTTGAGAGTGTTTAGTTTATTAAGTGGAGAAAATGCTTCATTTGAATTTCCTTTTGGATCAAAGAGAAAATTGGTTGCGTGTTTTCTCGTAGACAAAACAACAAAGAGCACGGGAGGACACATGTCATAATTCTTATCCCTAAGAAGTCCAAAACATTGGCCAAGGAAAATAATCCTCAAGATCATGCAAAATGTCATGATTAGTCCACATAGACCAATGATTGAAATCCCTTGTCCCGAGGTTCTAGGTCTCAAGTGGAAGTGGAGAAGGAAAGGAAGCATGGGATCTTGAGACCTCAAAAGTCTAAGATAGGCCAAATAATTTGACAAACCTTGAGATCATGAGTAAACATGAAGCACTGAAAAACATGACTAGTTCACGTGGACCAATCATGCAATACTAAGATTCTTTGGGTTTAAAAAAGTGGCTAGGGGTTAAAGACTTAATTCTTTCAAAATCCCATGAACTTAAGGGGAAAATAGTGAGATTGTTCTGTAAGGATCAATACGGAACCTTGTATAAATCGAAGAGGTTTCAATCCAATGGGACATGAACGCTCCAAGTAATCAATAACAAATTGAACACAAAGGAAAATCATGCATGAAACAACAAGTCTACTCATACTCATACTCATAGATATAATAGAAAAGATACATATATATGGATACTAGATACATATATAAAGAATCAACTTTTGATAAAGGAACCAATGCAAATTATTCAAGCAATGTTGAAGTTATAGAGTCTGTAAAAAAATTACAAAACATAGTTTTTGGGTTCATGAGAGATATCAATATCTACATAACAGTGTCTAGGATCTGAGACTTATCAATCAAGTCCTTGTATTATGATAAGATGAGAAGAGACATTAAAGAACCTTAAAGATAATTTATCATAGAAATAGGTTGTGAACCTATAAAGATAATAATTTGATCCATGTTCTAAGTTAAAGAGATGTCTAAGATTTTTTTAAAAGAGTTGCAGAGGTTTAGTTTGAATTAGAGTATGTTGAAGGTTTATGAAGATTGACTACAAGGCCACTTAGAGTTGATGAATGAGCATCAAAGGCTTTTTAATACATTGATCAAGGTGTGTTTAGAGTTGGTTCAGATATGGTATATGCTCTATATAGGTTGCAAGAATACTTTGAGGTTTAATTTAAGCCAAGTGTCAAGTCAGGTGTTTAATATGCTAAAAAGACATGTCAGGTATGATCATAATCCATGGAGAATATAAGGAGATAGTCAGAATTATTTCTAAACTTTGAATTGAAAAGGTGATTCTACTAGTTGATGTTCTTGATATCAAGTCCCGTGTGTGAGCATTGAATTCCTAGTTAGTGCATAGTATGCTCTAAGACTAAGATCATCAAGATCATGGTAATGGTAAGGTGTATAGGGTGGTATAAGATATATATGGGTTTTTCAGGCGTGCACCCCATCCTCCACGTAGACCCCCTCCTCTGTGGATCGGTCCTGGTGAAGGCCTGGACTGTGGATCAAACTGAGAGCAAACAACCACCTTATCTTCTTCTTTCTCCCCAGTATCATCCTCACTCTTATCGTTTTCAGATTGCTCAACGTTTTCCTGCAGATTGGGATTACACCACCAGAGCTCGTGTCCAGGAAGAGAAACACGATTTCTTACTCAATAGACCACTACATAATTTTCTTACTCTACACTATTCTAGCATGAATTATATTGTAGCTCTAGTCCACATTAATGATCAACTCATGCTTCTTGTCAATACGATGGAAAATACTTTTCAAAAAATTATACGTGATTAAAAAATGTAAGTGTCAAAACAAGTACATAGTCCACGTAGGAAGAAGTGTTTTGTTTTTGTCCTATACATTTATATTTCACATTTTTGACTACATATCTATGTTAAGATGAACTTTGGTGTCTCTATAATCCATGCCAACACTAGAAACTCTACCCATTGATGTAGGTAGTAATTTGTTTCCTCCTCATTTCTTCATGAGAAGAAACTATAGATTTATGTTCCTTGAATGGAAAGTGTAACCACATTTTGATGCACTATTTTTAGAAAAATGGTAAGGGTGTGTTTAAAGTTGTAAATTAGTGTAATTACAATGGGACATAACATTACCACAAGATGAGTTTGCTTATAATAGCTCAAGTAAATAGATCTATAGGTAAGTCTCCATTTTATATTGTGTATGGGAGTAATCTAAAAGGGGTGTTAGATTTGGTGCAACTACCAATGATGACCAAGTCAGTGATGATGCAAAAGTGTTTGTAGAACACATACAACAATTGCGGGAAGAAGTACAAAAGAAGTTACGGGATAGTAATGATAAGTATAAGGAAATAATAGATGTGCACAGAAGGAGAAATGTGTTTACAGTGGGTGAATTGGTTATGGTATACCTTCGGAAGGAAAGGTTTCCAAAAGGAACCTATAACAAGCTGAAGTACAAGAAGATTGGTCCTGCAAGATCATGAAAAAGATAAATGATAATGCTTATGAGGTAGAATTGCTAGGAAATTTTGATATTTCTCTAGTATTTAATGTTTCAGATTTATATTATTTTCATGGAGATAGTGAAGAAGGGGATGTTATTGAAGAATTAGTAGATTGGAGGCAACAAGTTCTAGTGAAAAAGAAAGAAGAAGTAGATCAGATTTTAGACAAGAAAATTGTGAACATGTGACATGGGAAATACAATAAATATTTAGTACATTGGAAAGGAATGAAACAAGAAGACAACACATGGATCACAAAGTGGGAGATTAAGAAGTTGGATAAAGATAAATGACAGAAATTTGAAGAAGACAACTTGCAGGAGCTACATTTTTTCAAGCAAGGGAGAATGATGCACTATTTTTAGCAAAAACTTGAAATGGTCATAACTTTTGATCTAGGTGTCTGTTTGAGTCCATTTTTTTTAAACCACTTGTTTCAACGAGATGAACACACATTTCAACGTCTCCCATCCACTTGGAGCCATTTTCGATGAATTTTTGGGCCCGAAATCCACCATTTGGGGGCCGAAAATTAGGATTTAAGTTTCAATTCGGTTTTTTCCTATTTTTGGGCATTAGTTATTTTTAGTCTCTTGCATGCATAGTAGGTTAGAAAGTTGGAAATTCCTCTAATTTAGGCATGTAGAAGATGCAAGGCAATTTTCGTCTCGTATTTAATAAACATGCGAACTAACTAAAATAGAAAGTTCTAGTAAACTCTAGAAATTGTATATTTCGCCACCTAGAGTAGATTTAGTCAAAGTTAGTTAGAGTTTCTTTGAAACTCAAGTATAGAGTTTTTTTCTTAATAAAGAAGCATTGTAATTCATGATTGAATAACGAAAAAGAAAATTTATTTTCTTTGAGTTCAAAATATTTGTAGCATATTAAGGGTGTGTTTAAAATTAGTTATATTTCTTGGGTTAGTACATTTATGAAAGAGTAAAATATCGCTAATGTTTAAAGATACATACACATATACATATGTACATACACAAACAAACATAAATATACATATATATAGATATGCAAACACACAAATATAAATTATAAAATTAATTTAAAAAATCTCAACGATATTAATATTTTTGTGCATCCTTCTATGTAATTTCATATAAAAATCATTCATTTTATCCCAAAAAGTGTTTGCGTATGCCCAAAAATTGTTACATTCTCAAAATAAGATATTATTTCACTTTAAAAAATGCATTCAATTTACATACTTATCTTATTTGAGTAATATAAATAAACTAAAAATATATTCAAAATACCACCTTTTGAGAACCTAGAAGTCTCCCGATTTTGCTATTTCGTTTTAGAAAAATAAAACATGGAAACAATTCGTTGGCCTAAGTATCTCCCGAGTTGGCCTAATGGTGAAGAACATGTGTTCTTGAAATAGAGGTCACTAGTTCAAATCTGCAGAGGATAAGGTCACCTTGTTTTCAAAATAGCTGTAGGGGAATAAGGTATGTACACCCTCGTTTGACCCAAAAACAGCAAAATTATAGACTATAAAATAATAATAATAATAATATTATTATTATTCCTCTTATCTCAAATATACCCTATGATTTGTTAGTGCAATCTTTAATTTATTTCTCGCAAATATGTTTAGTCCATGCTTTATATGTATCTATAATACTAGTAACTTTTTGAGAGAGGTTTCTACCACTTGTTGGGAACTTTTGATATAAATTTTGAGGTGGGAACCACGTCTCGTGAATTTCATAATAGACTATAAAATGATTATTATTATTATTTTATTATTCCTCCCCACTTTTATTTCCCATTATCTCAAATATAACAATGATTTAATTAATGCAATCTTTAATTTATTTTTTCGCCGAAATATTTATTAATTTTGAGAAGCATTCCCATGCTTTATAAATGTATCTTCAAAATTCCCGTCTCAATTTTACATACTAACTTTTAAAATGAGAGAGTTATTTTGGTTTACCACTCATGGGAACTTTTTTATATTCTTAAAATTTTGAGGTGTTATCAATCATGAGTGGTGTAGAAGAAACCTATATTACCTTTAAATATACAATATTCGCTTGTGAGCTGGATAGTATTTCCATAGTTGTCTCTAAACCTACCATGTTTTGTGATTCTGTTAAAAAATTTAGGGTACATACTATTTCTTTTGACTATTGAGAAATCAATTCTATTTGTAAGTTCATAAAAACCTGAAGTAAATTTTCCATCTTCAAAATCAATTATATGGTCAAAATTTTAATATTCAATTATTTTTATGTCCAATATACTAGATTATTTAAGTCTAAAATTTCACACTCCTTTTAGATATTTAAATCATCTCTTTTCTACAATCCAATTTCATTTTATAATATATTTTATGAATCTTAAAAGAACACCAATGGAAAAATAAATTTCCCGTGTAGTTACATGGTCACATAGATCAAATTTAAATTTATTTGTCTATAATTAATAACATATGCAAGCTCTAAAGTATCATCTACCCACCACCAAGGTTATCTAAATGAATACATCACAAGACAATAACACAATAATAATAAAAATGTATGATATCAAATACATTCATAATAAAACAATACTTTCTTGGTTAGAACTTATTATTCAATGCTCATAACACTTATATTGCTGACCTAATCGCTTCATCAAGCCACATGCCCTAAATCAGTCTCCTATGTTTTCCCAACCAACATTGTAACATCAAACACAAATGTAAATGATGCCACCATATTCAAACATGAATGAATCCAAACAATGCCATATCATATTGTATAATACTTCTTTAATCAAATATATTCAAAACTCTACATGAAAATCTCAATTAAAAAACCACTAAATTATTTTCTTAAATGATAGCCTTACAACAATGTATTATTAAAAATTGAAACTATAGTCTTTCGCAACTGAAAATATATCGTATTCCTATTTTTAAATTTTTTAAAATTAAGTAATTTAAAATTAGACTTGTGTTATTAGTGTTTATCTAAAGCAAGTTCACACTTGGGTCTCAAAAAAAATTATGGAAATGTTTCCGAAGCGTGGGACTTATTTGGGGCTCCTTGAAGGATTTTATAAATAAAACATATATATTATACACAAATATTCTAATACATACACTAATAAAAATCTAATTCCTAGTCTAAAACTTGTAATAGGAAAATTTAGAGGAGAAAAATAAAACAATAAGTTAGTGATGCACAAGAATATAAGGGGAACACTTAAACTCAACTATGATACAATGAACTAAAGACTATAAATATATCCCATACACAACATACCATGATGAAAGAAAAGGAAATGAGGGAAATAACAACCATTGAAGGGTATAAAGAGAGCCACAATAAAAAACTTTTCATTTCTTTTGAAGTTTGTATGATCTTCTTATAATGTGGGGAGAAGGCAATGGGTGATTTAAAGATTTATGGGAAAGAGTTCCTATGAACATGACATCCTCGAACACCCAAAAGAACATAGTGTTGGATAATGTGATCCATAGAACCATATTATATTGAATATAATTATATTTTACCGTCATGCAAATGTGTAACATGAAAATTCCCAATTTTTAAGCATGATAATGGACTCAAGTGTCAAAAATTTGATTGTAAACCTTTCCAGACACTCCCCCAATTCAGTCCTATCCTACCCTTATAAGCAGTCATATGTATTGTGTCAATATGGTCCTTAGGTTATTTAGGGATATTGAGTTCAATCAAGCACTTCCAAGTCAAGATCTTTCAAGATAGGCTTTTAGAGAAGCTTAAGAATGGTTATTTCTAGTCGTTTCTAAGGTTAGTGTACACCCGGAGAATAAAAGAAGAAAATTAATCAAGGAGGTGTATTAAAGAGATAAGAACATTTTGAAACTGATTTTTGAAGATTCTATAAAGTTTAAGATGTTTTGGAACAAGTTCAACGAAAATGGATCTCGGAGGGTGAAGCAACTTGTAGAAATTCAAAAATAACCCTTGAGCATTAGGAAGTGATTTCATGAGCTCTATAAGGAGTTGGAGGCTAAACAAAACATAGTTGGAAAGGTATTTCAAATATTTAAATGATGGTGGTTTCACATATTTCAAAAGACATAAGCAATTCTTCACACATACTATTTTTCAATATAGTACAAAACCTATGAGCTCGAATAAAAATCCTATTTTAGGAGGTTTCAAGTAGAATAAAGGAATTAGATCCCTCTCATTCTTTGCAAAATTTCCTTTTGATAAAAATTTTAATATAAATAAGTGCATGAAAAAGACCTCCCGAACACTCAAAAGTTACGCCTCTATCAAATTTCTCCCCAAGGTAAGCTCTAAGAGTTAGTAGATTTTCTGGGACGGGTGGGCACATATCACTCGTAGGTTTGAGCGGAATTTATTGCACCAACCATCCCAAACGTTTGGGATAGTTAGAAAAAAAAGGAACCAAAACCGTTGATAGCCCGTGAATCTTTATAGGACCTCGGTTTAGCTCGAACAAGTCATTTTAGCCCATGTGTTTTACTAATTTCTTTAAGAGCACATCCTTCTATGACACAAAATTATGCACTTTACACCCTTCTCTTTTCCTAATTTTTCTATAAATTGGAGTCGTTGGGCTTATTGTAAAAGAGGAGAGTTTTGGGTAGCAAAGCTCACAAAATTGCTTAATAAGCAGGACGGTGTAACTGCAGGCCCTTGTAGTAGGACTCCTTGGTGATCCAGCCCTTATCTTGTAATAGATTAGAACTGGCCATGCGCATCAAACACGATAATTCTCTTTTCCTTCTCAATAAACTGGGGAGTGTCATATTCAGCAAAGAGGTTCAAAGAATTGCTTTGTGCCCTCTAATCTGGCTTATACTACTATTTAGAAGGTTCTCAAGTGTACATAGTACTAATTAATCCCACCTTTTGGCCATATTTATTTTATATTTTATTTCGTAGTTCCCATCTATTTTCCAACACTTATCCGCCCATTTCGTAGCTTCCCTGGAGATGACATTCTAGCCCTAAATCGGGGCACCACAAATCGATATCTTGGGGCACCCAGAGTGCCCGGTCCCACTATGGGCACAATGATCTATGAAAATCCCCTTTCTCGCCTTTTTGGGTCATTAATCTAACCCCTGTTGGTCATCTTTATCTTTTTCTTAGTTGGCCTTGTTGGGATTAATTATGAAATTAAGCTTGAGAGCCCTATAAATATAAAGTTATAAGACTATAATGAGGGTCCTAGGTCATAACATTACACACTACTATCACTCCATCTAGGGCTACATCCATTGCATCAATTACATCCACATAGTTCCATGCATCAAGGATGGGATATCTGCATCACACACACTTCATAGGGGGAGGGATTCTATTCTATTCCACACACACATGCTATTTAAATTTTCTATAGTTACTATTGCTTGCTACTTCAAAAATTACGACTAACATGAGAGTATCTAGGGCATGACATGTGCACACACACATACCAGAACTACATCTAGGTCCAAAATGTAGTACAACGCTCAGTGATACGTCCACTAGTTTGGTGGCTGAGGTCAGTCTGACCCATTCATGTGCATCTTTTATTTTTCTATGGTTTGATACTTCTCTTTGAATTACATGTCATTTTCCAGCTCATTCGACAAATCTAATGTGACAAATAGGGAAGGTTCATAACTAACTTGTGACCATACCAATTGTAGGTTTTAAGAATTTACAATGTTTAGAGTGCCTAGATTGTAGACCAGGGGCACCCCAATACACTCCCAGATGCCCTAGTCACCTCGGATCCTTAAGCTATTTCCTTCCTAGGGTCTCTTAGTGTTCGTATGCACTTCCAGATTTTACTCTGAGACTTGCGAGAACCTACTACAATCATTTCCAATCAGCTAAGCTATTTCTCTCCCTTCTCCTACACATTTAGGGTTTTATTTCACCTAGAATATCTTATTGCATTCATTTCATACTATTTTAACTATTTTAATACATTGTTTTAGTCCTCCTAATTAGATTAACTAGAATTAAAAATTTCCTTGCATTCGGTTCTAATTTTAGTTAATCATTTTAGTGAACCCGATGTCTCCTTCTACCACCTTATATAGGTTTGTCTTCCCATCCTTTTCCACCATGTCATCTCCTTCCCGAGTGTCATGACCCAATCTCCGTATCCTACCTATAAACCTACCAAGATCACTAACGTAGTTACTACTACTATCGAATTCATGCACATGTGTACCTAATACCCCCTCGCTTTGTCACGCCTTCACCCGACCCATCCATTAACATCATTACTACCCACCGCACTTTTTGTATTACTCCACTTGATGCTCCACCCATTTCTTTACCTCCATCGGTCACACTTACTCGCCACTCCATTAACTACTTCCAAAGGTTATGATATTATTTACCAACTCAAGAATACACCCACTAAAATATCACTTTACGACCCCTTGCACACACGCACTGCATTGCCGAACCACATTCGAGGCTACCCTTCGCGTATTCATGTTGAACGTGACCTTTCTACTCAAGATTTTCCCATCTCATTCAACTCTTTTTTAGTTTTCCTCGTCTGTCTCGTTTATGGACAATGACATATCACCTGCTGCCAAAAATAACCCTTGTGCCCCATTGCTCATTACCACTGATCGTTAGCACTACTTGTATCAAGTGTGTCCTTATTGTCAATGGGTCCGCCATTAACTTGTGTTCCCATTCTCTCTTACAATAATTAGGTATTAATGATAGTCTCATCTCCCGTAACTCCACTCTCATCTGTGGTTATGACTCTTCCACTCGCACATGTCTCAACACTATATCCCTCCATATTCGCGTTGGACCTAAAAATAGTTCTTACTTGAATTCTATGTCCTCGATACTTTTTTCAATTCAATCTCTTCTTAGGAAGACCTTGGATCCATTCCATGCAAGATGTACCCTCCACCGTACATTAATGTGTCAAATTCCTTCATGATGGTTATGAACATACTATTACTTTGACTAACTTGAAACCATTCAAATATTGTCTTATTAATCCTGTGAGTTATATACTTGTCCCACCACCTTAGACCATTCTCAGTATGCCAACCTAGATAAATATGATGTTGGTCAATCTAGTGTACCCACCTCCAATATTCCTATCATTCCTTCTCTTGTTATATCTACTCACCCTTTGGCTATTATTTCACCCACTGTCTTTGTCCTTGCTAGTGAACCTACCTCCACTTCCCTTAGTAAGTTATCCTATCATCTCCACTCACACCTCGACTATTATTTCACCCACTATATTTGTCCCCTCGATAGTAATCTACCTCAACCACCCTCTCCTCCTACCCCACTTCCAAATTTCCTCAATAGCACTACCCAAATAGATGACGCACACACCGATGTTTACACCAGTCTAATGACGAGGTTGATGCTATAGAACTCACTGATGAATCATTACAAAATATTGATTTTACTCCTCTCGACGTGGACAATTATTATTTTGATGAAACATTTTTCTCCAATGGCCTAGGTGAGTACCAGTTTAAAAACTCTCCATCCACTAATGTCATGGTCCTATATAAGGGCTCTATTAATAGTGTCGACATAGTTTCATCCTCATCTCTATAAGAAGTAGTTTCATGACCCCCCTTCACCTATACTTTATATATCAATTTGACATTTTGGGAACACATTCCTCTTGATCTTGTTCTCCTTTAAGCTATTTGTCACATAATTTTTCACCTAGGTTTGA
Organism: Taxus wallichiana var. yunnanensis; assembly: GCA_018340775.1. Taxonomy (NCBI): domain Eukaryota; kingdom Viridiplantae; phylum Streptophyta; class Pinopsida; order Cupressales; family Taxaceae; genus Taxus; species Taxus wallichiana. Next base: position 597,875,872 of record CM031241.1, on the reverse strand, counting down.
CATGACACTTAATGACATCTTATCACCCCTCCATTCACCCCATCTTTATTATAGTTACTTCCATATTACAACAACTTGTGTCTTATGGGTTTTTCACTTGACAATTATTTTTCATGCGCTACTCATGGGTTACCATTTGCACTTATATGATCTTGGCTTGATTATATTGGTGGCACAGTCCACCCACTTCACTCCTCACTCTCCTTCCATATGCATTTTGGCAATATCTCTATTGTTAATGATTCTTTTCCTACATATGTACCTAACATTTCACGTTGGTGTGCTCATGGATGTCAACTAATTTCTTTTACGGATGAATAATATGCAATGAATGCTTATCTCCTTCATCATAATGCATTTTTATATGCAATCCACCTCATTCCATCGCCTACCAAGTTTCCAACGTAGCTCTTTCACTGGTTTTGATTAAATCAACGATGATTTTCTTGATTACATTTTCATAGTCACATTTTTCACATTATTTCTCTGGGGGACATAGACACTCTACATCCCCCATCCTCATCCTATCATACTTGCATTTCCCTTTCCTTTGATCCCTTGCATATAGGCATATTTATCACACATTATCACCCCCTCGCTACCCATGATGCACTCTTGTGCTTCGGTTCACACTTGGATTGTTGAGGGATTACTATTACACTGAACCCCACACACCACACATCTTACATTATCCTATACATACCTCATCTACTAGTCATTTCTACATCACCTATCTCATACACGCTACACTAGTCATCATTATATATGAGTCTATTTTTACATTACATCCACACGTTCCATATTTACACTAGGTCACATTATACATGGGCCTAGCTTTACATATCATCACTGTATATTCTATCTACATTTACATCCGAACATTATCTATCCTCCACATCATGTATCTCCTACATTGCTTAGTTCCCATCACATTTATCTATCATCTACATTCTACATGCTACACTAGATTCCATTACATATGGGTCTAGTTTTCTCATCATTGCATATTCCATTTCTATATACATTACATACCCTATATACATTATACATCCTACATTGCATTGTCCACACCGTGCATTTACATCATATGTCTATACCTTGTTGATTTCTACCATATTTTCTTCTACCCAATGCACTCACCACCCTATGATGTACACTAGTTCCTTCGTCCCATACTTGAACTACCGAGGGTTTACCAATAAAATGACGTTACCTACATGCAACATTTTATCATACTACATTTATCGACTAGTGACCAATGCTCTAGGCTATATTGTAACCCACACGTATCATCACATACCATAGTGGTATACACCTTAGGTTAAATCAAAACTCCCTTCATCCATTCTACATTATCCTATCACATTCTATCATCAAGTATTATATTATCCTATTACATTATCCTCTTATCAATTCCAGGTTATTCTATTACATTATCATTCATTCTATCATCATGTAGTGGTATACACTTTAGGATAAATCACCACTCCCTTCATCATGGCTAGTCATTATCCGCTTAACATCACATTATCATCCATTCTATCATCATGTAGTGATATACGCTTAGGGATAAATCATCACTCACCCATTCAACAAGTTGTGATATATACTTTGGCTACATGGCTCACGCACATTATTCATATATAATCACATACTTCGTAACTTACTACCACTCACCCCATAGTGATATACTCTTAGGGCTACATCATCACTCCTCTATTCAACCAAGTCGTCGTATACACTTACGCTATAGGGTCCACACACATCTCTCCACATGTCACATTTCATCACCACTACACATACACACTGATCATGACGTGCTAGACAAAACCAACACTACTCAACCATTTCCCAATGATGCACTCTTGTTTATAGTTCATTTTGACTTATGAATGGGAAAAAAAAATGAACCTCACTGCATACACTTCCATACACTTGGGGGGCATATTTCTCCTATCATTCAATCTTGCATTACATTCCATCCATCCACATCATATTGCATTGTCTTGGTAGCATTTACTCTTGCTTACTAGTGTTTTACATGATCACTTTACTACACATGTTAGATTTATTTCTTCTATGTCATTATCATACACACATACATGTTCATGCCTTTATCTAGTGTGATTGTAGATACATGACATTTACATGCTGACATGGATGCTTACCTTCTACCCTTACTATATTGGTCACTTTAGGGGCATCCACATTCATCTTATACAGTGCTATTGTTTCTTTTATACTTAGAATCTTATACTACTTGTTCATACATGCTTTGACATATTGGTTATCACTCTAACATGCTAACAGGTGTTCCATGTATACACTTGTTTTGCAGGATTACATGTTTCCATGACTACCTATTTATTTCTAGTTGTCTTCTTTGTTTGCCTTTGTATGTGGGATTTTCCCTTTGCTTGTGTGTAAACTTGTCTATTGTTTGTGGCCATGATGTCTTTGCGTGTCTTATGACATCATGAGTGATGTCCCATGTTTGAAACCCACTTTTTATGGTCTTCTTGTTTTTTTCTTGCATGTTTATACTACCATGCTTGGTAATTTTTCTACATTATATGTGTATTTTACACTTATTGCATGCATGTGTTTTTAGACTAACACTTGCATCGGCTAGCCATCCCCTTTGTGCATGCCTTGGTACTAACCAAGTGCTTCCCTTCCCCATGCAGGAAGAGTTATATAGATCAGTGCGGTTAGTCCTCTGTTGGGGCCGCATTCTCCTTCTACATTCATCGCATGCACCCCAAAGAGGGGGGCATCATTGAGGTTTTTTACTAATAAAACATATTTACACCGGTTTAGACACAACAAGTGAGTTCAGAGTAGTCTATGAACTTCATACACAATGGCCTTAACAGGGCATGGTGTCCTTCGAAATTCTGTGGAGCAGTTACAGGCTTAGGGGTTATAGTGGGTGTGCCTCTCTACACTTCTCCATCCAGTGGCATTGGATTTCCCTAAAAACTAGGACAATACAGATATTTCTTTAACAAATTTCAGCAGAAGAAATTAGAGTTAGAGGACACAGAGCATTTCCTTCCTACACTTCTTCAACCAAGGTGGCGTGAGATCACCCGAAAAAATCGCGATAGTACAGGATATTCTTCTACACCCATTTTCTCGACATGGATCAGGTGCACATGTTCCATTTACAGTTTTTCTAGTATATTTTACATTTGCATACTTTACACATGCATCTTTTACATAGAGTTTTTACATATATACATATTTGACTACTTTATTGTTTTCTCCTTGTAGGTCTATTATATGAGAAACAAGTAGTCAAATTGGGGCAAAAAAATAACAAAAAGTGACAACAATAATGATAACACATCACAATGGTACTTTCCATAATAACCATGCATGTACATTACGCACTATAACAACTACACTGTGTTCCACCCTAGGTTCACTCTCATCACTTTTTATGTGCATTTTTCATCTTTAGAATCCATGCTCTTCCACTTATTTTTTGGTTTCATTCCACGCTTGAGTCTAGTCCATCAGCATGTCTTCTTCTACACTCTACATGGATATTAGATACAGATCTCTATCTACTTTATGTTATCAAGATTTCCACTCACCAACATAAAGTGGAGGAAAAATGTAGACACAAAATTATGCACTTTACACATAATTTGGCTCGATATTATACTAGTATTTAGAAGGTTCTCAAGTGTATAAAGTACTAATTAATCCCACCATTTTTCCATCTTTATTTTACATTTTATTTCATAGTTCCATGTATTTTCCAGCACTTATCCACCCATTTCACAACTACCCCGACATTCTATCCCTAAATCAGGGCACACCAACTTGTATTGGGTTGTCCTTATCCCACTGGGCACCCTGATCTATGAAAATCCCCTTTCTCTCCTTTTTGGGTCATTCCTAGTTGTTGGTCATCTTTATCTTTTTCTCAATCGGCCTTGTCGGGATTAATCACAAAATTATGCTTTATATTTGTATAAATATAAAGTTATAAGACTATAATGAGGGTCCTAGGTCATAACATTACACACCACTATCACTCCATCTAGGGCTACATCCATTACATCACTTGCATCCACATAGTGCCATGCATCAAGGCTAGGAGATCTACATCAAACACTTCATAGGGGGATGGATTCTATTCTATTCCATGCACACATGTTATTTACATTTTCTATAGTTACTATTTCTCTCTACTTCACAAAGTGAGACTGACACGAGATCACCTAGGGCATGACATGCATACACACACACACACACACACACACACACATCACACACACACACACACACTGGGTTTGAAATGTAGTGCAATGCTCAGTGATAAGTCCACTAGTTTGGTGTCTGAGGTCAATCCAACCCATTCATATGCATATTTTATTTTTATAGGGTGTGATACTTCTCTTTGATTTAGGTCATTTTCCACTCATCTAGCGGATCCAACGTGATAAATAGGGAAGGTTCGAACCAACTTGTGACCATACTCATTGTAGGTCTTGAGCATTTACAGTGTTCAAAGTGCTCGGATTTCAGACCAAGGTGCCTCGAGGCACCCCAGTACATTCCTACGCTCCATAGTCACATCAGATCATTCAAATCTATCGTTTACAGGGTCCATGTGTGTTTGTTTGTAATTCTATATTTTATTCTCAGACCTACAACAACCTGCTATAGTCATTGCCAATTAGCTAAGCTATTCATCTCCCTTCTTTTTCACATTTAGGATTTTATTTCACTTAGAATAGTTTACTTGCATTCATTTCATACTATTTTAAGTCTTTTATTAGATCATTTTAGTCCTCCTAATTAGATTAAATAGGATTACCACATTCCTTGCATTCGGTTCCAATTTTAGTTAATCATCTTCACCATCAAACCATAGAGAACCTCTTGTCCTCACTAGATAAGTGCAATTTTTATTGAACCAAACGTCCCAAAATTTTGGGATGGTTGGGACACAATAATTCACGCATCCCCAGGTTTGGCCCCTGGTCCTCCACAAGACTCGGAAAGATGCTCCAAAGGATTTTTTTAGGTCCCTCTCGTCTCTCCCTTAGCATGTCGCCATCCTCCACTTGTCAAGCCCAAGAGAGGGAAAAAATTTTTGCACCAACCATTCCAAACATTTGGTATAGTTGGGACACAAATTTGCACCCAAGCCTAGCCCCTCCCCTTGTAAGCCTCATGACCAGTTTCATCCCCTGGGTGTTTTAATGTGTTTTTTTACTATACCTCATTGGTGAATCGTAGGGCCAACTTATCACAAAGGAGGGTGAGGAAAATTTTCATGCACCATGGGTCCTAAAGACTTGGGAAACTTGGGAGAAAAATTTCTCCCAAGTCATTGAAAGAATAAAAAATCATTTTTGCAAAAATGTGCCACTTCGCTCTATGACTTCTTTCGCCCATGTGTAAACCTCATTGCCAAAACTTCATCCATCCTCCATTGTCATTGATACCATCATGTATATTCTTTATTGTACATATATTCCTATTGCTCCATTACTGCAACAACATCCAAATGATTGCTTTTTCAGTTGCTACCATGTCTTTGTTTCAACAAAAGAACTCCATAGTCAAAAACCATGAAAGCTTGTATCTCACAAACCACAAGTTGGATTCCAAAGTGAAACTTTGGCCATCTCTTCCTCTCCCAACTACCTTCAAGTTGATAAAAATTTCCAAAGAGGTTCTAGATTTTTAATCGTAGAAAATCTCAAAATTTTCCCTTATTCTTCTTCCACAGTTTAAGTGATCCGAGAATGCCTAAAGCTAGACATTTGAGAAAAATATCCTAATAAAAAACCCATCACAGAAAGATAATTTTTGTCAATCGAGGTGGGAAAGAATGATGTTAAAATATTAGTGAATCCATTAATGGTTGCCATGGTAGCTCCATGTATGAATCCCATGCCAATAATTTTTAATTATTTATTTCAAGCAATCCAGTTGGTGAAACACAATGAAATTTGGAGCAAGAGAACACGGAAAAGATATGAATCTAAAAATACCATCCCCATCGCAAACCAAGGCCATTTTTTTCACTTATAACAAACAACATATTCCATGCTCCTCCACATGCTAAACATAGTAAGTTTCATGAATCACAAGTTTGGTTCGGTTGGAACAGTTTGTAAAGATTCAAAACGAAAGATAAGGAAAAAATGTCAATTTTCCCAAAATAGAAGGCAGGAAAAAGTAACCTCCTAAAAATATAAAGTTGATAAAAATGAACATGCATCAAAAATCAAGGAGGATGAAGTGTGTTAAAAGGTTTAGAAGATAATATTGAAGAAAAATGGGTGATGTCCCAAATTCAAAGCCACGGTCCTACCTACTAAAAATAGAAAATATCTATTTTAGGTGTAGAAAGTTACAGATGGCCCCATATTCACTCATATTTCCACTTTTTAAACTCTTCACATGGTTACAAAATGGTCTCATATCTCAAAAATATAAATGAATCCTCTATAATGGTCTTGGAAGCATCATTTTGAGCTCAACTATGTCCAGAAGCATGACAGAGCATCACATGGTGCAGTGGGTGGATTCATCATCATCTCATAGTTAGCTAGTTGACTTGAGCTTGGTGAGTTGATTAAATCTCTATGAGATAGGACTGAGCTAGTAAAGAGGTCTCATATTACATAGAAATAAAGGAAAAGGTTCACAATATTGCAGGTATAGTATGCAAAATAGGGATGCAAGTAATGAAAATTGTGAAATCATAAGAAATAAGAGGGTGACTATTCCTCTCATTATGAGATCAAGAATGTACCATCATAGGTGTGATCCATGTTCATCTCAATTTCACATCGGTGGATCTTTCAAGAGTGCTTCTATACACTCATTTGGAGACCCAAGGTGTCCTCTCTTCATGCAAAAGGAGGAGATTGTGATCGTCATCGATAAGTTATTCATCGTAGGGAGCCTCTTCATCAAATGCAATAACCTCTCCCTTCTTCTCTCTTTCTCCCTCTTTTTCTTCCCCCTTTCTAATTCTTCATTGGGCATAATCAATGTATTTTGTCTCATTCACTTAAGTGAATTCACAAAGTTAAATTGTAAAAGTACCTTTGATTTATAAAAAGGGAACTTATTTTTCACTTCCTAGGAAGGTGAAAAGTCATGAGTTGAATGAGACCACGAAGAGTCATGTGGGGGCAAGTAAAGAGTCAATTCACATTGCTATAAATTGGGATGGCTTCTCCATTCCAAAGGATCCTGAAAGTTAGAAATTCTTAGTAGAAATTGTGAATTGTTGTAGCTTGATTGAAGATTTGTACTCATCACTACACATGAAATGAAAGCTACTTTTCTTCCATTTTCCCTTTCTCATGTTTCCTCTTTTCCCTCTTATATGCACTTTGTAAGCATGGTGATTAAAGAAATCTTTGTATCTTTGATGAATGGGCCTCATAGAAATGTGTATCTATTTGGATTTTTTTGTCTCATTAATAGCTTCATTGTTTCTTTTTTCTATATTGTATGTTGAACTACTTTGGTTACTAGGTGTTAACTATGCAATGGGCCTACTCATGACAATAACCTTCCTTTACTAAATTCTCTCCTTTCCCCCTCATTGCTGCAATTTAATCCATTATACCCCTATAATAAATTTTCCACAGGTTCAGTGGAGTGTCCTTGTGTGATCCTTGACCTATTTGGCCAACCCATAACATTTAGTTTAGGATTAGATTAGTTACATTCAATAATGGGAGTTGCACCATTTAATACACATGGGCGTAGCCTGTGAACGTTAGTGGAGACATACCTGATTTTCCTACTTGAATGTTTTTCTCACCAACTATTTTTGAAAAATCCACTTTGGAAGATATCCGGACCTAGCGCACCCAAATAGATCTCTCAAAAATACAAAAAAATCAAGTATAAAAAAACCAAAAAAATATACTCAAATGATTTGAAATGAATTTTACAAGCCCCTTGAGAAAACCTAGCTAAAAGAATATATACAAGATTGGATAGGTTGAGAGGAATCATTGATCCTTCTTTTGAATCTGTACAAAATCTAGATCGAATAAGAAATAACCCACATTACCTCCCTCAAGCTTCATCCCCTTCTAATCCATTGAGTTATACCCTTGGTAACCCTATCCAAAATCCTACCGACACTCCTCAGTAGATTGTCTCCTATCTTTCACCCGCCTTTGGATTTTAAGTTCCGAGAAGAAGAAGAAAGAAGAAGAGTTGGAGGAAGAAAGAGAGGAGGAGGAGATGGAATAAAAACACCACGTACGCTAGGAAAAACACGGGTCTATTGTCTTTGACTCCACCACTTCATGATCATCTAAAAGAATTGAGAAAGAATTTTTCAAAGTTTTTGGAGATGACAAGAAACATCTTGATGATGAAACCATGAAATTTATAAAAAAATGTGTCACCCTTGGAGTACAACATGAAGATGTTACTATGTGGTTGTTTGTAGAAACATTGCAAGATGCGGTAGAAAAATTGGTTTCACTTCCTACCATCACGCTTGATCTATAATTGGTGTGATATCAAGAAATAGTTCGAAGAAAGGTTCAAGACCATCAAATATGCTCATGTCATCCTTACTCAACTCATTCAAATGAAGAAAGAGACACAAGAGTCCATGTGATACTTTGTGGAAAATTTTAATAGGTTGGGAAAAAAATTACCACTACTAATATTCCCATTCCGTAACCTAAAGATGTTCTTTATGAATTCTCAATTACCTTAAGTAATTTTCTTTCCATGAAGAGTTTAATCAAGAGATTTGGACAAAGCTTAGGAAATTGTTGTTGAGGTAGAAGATGACCTCATATTGTATGATAAAATCAAGAATCCTTTAGTGAAAGATAGAACCTAAAGTCCACAAGATAGGAGAACTAATACTACATTACAAAAGTTTGAAAATGCTGAAAATGCATTTTTTTTTTTGGCTCAATGGACATCTCTTCCAAACCAAAGTAGAAAATAGATCGCATGAGCACCTTAAAGGATTTCCCTAGAGGCTCCACCATTTAATGTAATGTGTAAAAGAAATGAAGATGATGAAGAAGAAGATTTTGAATCATAGATTGAGGATGAAAGAGGGAGAGATATGCTCAAATTGAGTTTTGTGAATGAACACTTGATGATGAAGAACCCACATATAGTTACTCATATGTGGTGTTCACCCAATCACAAAAAGATAAAGAATGTTGTCCCTCTCCTACCAGGTTAAGAAATTGAGTCCTAAAATGATGAATCTGAGAAAAAAACAATAAAAGGAGGATCACCAAGTCTTCTTCCATAAGGTCAACTATGAAGAAGCATGAGGCCTCTCAACCAGGAATCCTTTTATTTCTTAAAGTAAGTCTTATTTTGTTTCTCTAGAAAAATTAGTTTCTAGAAACATCCATGTCAACACTTCCATAACCCATGATGATCCCATTGCCTCTTTGTACTTCATTTCATTAATCATTCCAAAAGGAAAAAGTCCAAATCTATTAATTTCAATACTTGAAAAATCATCCCAGAAACTTGAGAGACTTGTCCAACATATTAAAGGAAGTAGCCCTACTTCTAAATATTCCACCACCAAAGAACTACCACATGCATATCAATCCACTTCATCCATGATATGTCTTTCCTCCATACCCTCTACCTCTAGGAATGTAGAACCTTTATACACATCCTTGATTGGTAATATATAAGTAAGAACATAATAAAGAAAATGAGGAAGAAAAACGATAAGGCTATATTAATAAAATAAATAAATAAATTAGAGGAAAAGATAGAAAAAAAGAGAATTCGGAAAGAGAAGGAATAAGAAATTAAATTAAAGGAAAAAAAACTGAATTGACAAAGAATCAATAATTAAAAAAGTTAATACATCCAATTCAAGCAGATAAAAATTAATGGTGTCCTTAGAAAGGGATGTTGTTGTAATAATTCATGCAATAATCCCCCTATTAAGAGGAGACCAATCATTGATGATTACCATGTGAATAGAAATTACAATATGAAAATGTTTAATAGACAAAGAAATATAGAAATAATTATTTGAATAGTTTAGGTTAATTAGGTAGTTACAAGTAATAATAGATAAAATGGAACCCACTACTATAAGCATCGCAAAAGTGGAAGGTGAAAAAATTATCATTCTAATATTAGGCTTAGAATAAAAGAGAAAGGAGAAAAAAGAAATCTAAATAATAGAAAAACAACATAGTTAGGAATAATGAAGAGAAGGATAGTTTAGGATAAAGATTAGAGGAATCAAAGGAATACTATAATGGAAGGAATATGGAATAATATGAGAAGAAAAATATATTATAGAGGAAATAGAAAAATTAATACTTCATTAAAAAAGAGAAGCAGAGAAAGGATACATAGAAATAAAATTAGACAAAGGATATAGGTTAAGAAATATTAAGGGTAGGAAATTGTTTATCAAGGAATATATTTATGAAGATTTTCGATGAATAGATATATACCACAACCAATCAAGACCCACAATGGAAATAAATCCCTAAAAATGGTCATCATACCCCCTGTTCAAAAACACACTATTTGGAAGAAAAGAATAGGATAACACTTGGAAATAAGATTTAAAAATTGATAAAAAGAGTACAAAAGAGAAGAAGTGTTAAGATATTTGAAGGATAATTTATGAGTTATGTACTTTGATATAGAATTAGAAAGAGATAAAAGAAGGAAATTATTTTAAGAAAGAATACATAACCAAAGAAAGAATAAAAAGTTGTAGAGTATACCTCAAAGAGTTCTGATTATAAATACCTCACACAACATACCAAGGATGACACATAGAATTAAATTGCCATTGTTTGGAAAAGATATAAAAGATGTAGAGGATTATATATTTATTTTTTATTTATTATGGATAATAAACAACATCACATATCTAACACTCAAAATGTATGAATTTGTAGGAATTCATAGATATGACACCCTAAAATGGTACATGAAGACTAACCCACAACACACTAAGACTTAGGATGGGATATAAAAGGATTTCAAATCTGATTTCCCCTACCTTGAAGCCCCAAAAATATTATAAGTAAGATGAGGGATCTAGTATATAGGAAGGAGAAATAAAGAATTAGTTTGATAATATATTCAAACATATAACTACAAGGTTAGATGAGCCACTAACTGAAAAATAGAGATTTGAAAGGTTTACCTTGATATTGTTACCATATTTGATAGCATTGTTGGATGGTAAGGTTTGTAACACTTCTTCAAACACCCTAGAAATTCTCAATAGGATAGAAAACCAACCATGAAAAAGTGAGGGAGAGAATATTTTGAAGACCGAATTAGAAAAAATACAACTAGAATTGGCTATGTTAAAATTATAACAAGATATACAATAAAGAGAGGAGTTTGAACTAATTATCCTCCTAGAAAGGATTTAAGGCCAAATATCTAGTGTACTATATGTTGCATGGAGATACACAATAAATTAGATTTCCTTACTTATAAAAATAAAAAAGAGTAGTTGTGGTCGAGGTCACATTCCATAGATAAAACATCCACTTGTAACACTTGTAAAATTGTAACTATATCTTAAGAGGGCTTAAGTCTATTAGGTGTGGATTATGTATATTATGATGTCAACATGCTCAAGATACATGTGCCTTGATGGAATTAGCCCTTAGAATTGAAAAGTCAATTCCCGAAAATATTAGAAGAAATGAAGTATACTGAAAAAAACTAGCTAATGTATTGTACCACATGTGGTTCATTTAACCACTATCATGACTCTTTCCCCGCCATCTTAAAGAATATAATGATAGAAGAGAAATGGTAGAAAATAAAATATCGATTGATTGCCACTGTGATGTCTAACTACAAAAACTCCACATATAAGTCTATTAGTTCATACCCATTTCTTAATACTAAGTACCAATTTTTTTTTAAGACATAACAATATCGGCTATTATTCTATTTCTGTATTGAAAAGTATCATTCCAACATTATTTCGTGACCAACAATAGGTATAGTTCCCAAATCCATTTAAGAAGAATTCAAAGAAAATGTTAGAAGAAAGGAAGTATACTCATTTATCACTATGCCTTTTTCTACAGGCTACCATCAAGTTATAATATCCCAATACTACAAGAAGATCAACCAAAAATAACATTTTTGACAAAAATTTAATAATGTCAAGGATAATCATTCATGTACACATATGATGCTATAGATGCCATTTGGTGGTGATTGAAAAAAATAGGGTAAATTTTAAGACCCTATAAAAAAAAAAAAATTTAGATATTATTGGAGAATTTGTGAGCCTTTCGCATAATGGTCAATGATTTTGGTGTTCGAAAGAAATGCATGCTTTCTTGGAGGTTTACTTGAATGATTGGACTATTTATGGGGTGTGTTCGAAAGACCAAATACAAGTCCCATGCCTTATGTTTGAAATATAATTTTTTAAAATACCTTTAATGTATTTGGCATGTCATTAATTCCCACATGAGCAAATATGGTAAAGTAATCATTTTTTTTTGATAATTGTGAAATTTTAATCACTAATTGATAATTGTTTGAAATACCAAGCCCTATTGGTGTAATATTATCTTATTAACTTATACCGAGAAAATTTAGGTGAAATAGAAAGATGATCACCCCTAAAAATTCGTCAAAAATAAATTTTGAAATCCATAATATTTGTGAATTAATGAAAATTTGCCATTAAAATTTTCCTTGATGAAAAAAAAAAAACAAATATTGTTGATACATGAATTTCTATTCACCTTAACCAAATGAGTTTTGTATAATTAAAGAAGAGACAAGATAATAAGAAGAGTGGTTCTACATCACGAAAGAGAAAACATTTGGAAAAAAATGCATAAATTATTATTAAGAAGACATAATGGTAGTGAAGCAACTCCTTGAAAATTTCTCTTGGAAGGACTATGGTGGCCCATACTATTTAAAGATTCCCAAAACCATGATAGAATCTATGATGGATGTCAAAGAGTGGGGAAGCCAAATCCAAGAGATGAGATTCCCTTCTTAAGGATTGTTTTTATTAGCATAACATCTATTACATTGATTTTGCTCATGTATTTTCATTTTCCACATTCCACATAATTTTTCACTCCACACACATTTGAACATTATATATTCACCTTCTTGAAATTGAATAAAGCATCAACTAAAATATTTCTTCTCTTTTGTTTTAAATCAAATTTATCTCTAGATCCATTTGAGAAATGGGAAATATATTTCATTGGACCAATAAAACCTATGGTAAGACATTATTTTGTTAGATTCATTATCATAGGTACTGAGTACCTCATAAAGTGGGAAAAATAAATGATAAAAAGGACTACATCACAAATAGTAATCAAAATAGTTTTAAGAACATAATTATGTAGTTTAGATGCCCTCTTAGCCTCGTAAGTGATTAAGGAAAACACTTTGTGAAGCTTAAAATTATCAAAATTATTAAAACAAATCTAATAAATCATAATAGGAGGACTCCCTCTCACCCAATGAAAATGGGATAGTAGAATAATTACACAAACCCTTGGAGAAATGACTCATAAATATATGTTCTATGCAGAAGGAAAATTAAGATATTTTGATACCCACAACACTATGGGCATGTAAGACTACCTATAAAAGAATCACTAAGTATTTTTCATTTTAATTGGTGTATGGGCTAGAATCTGTGACTTCAATGGAGTTCATTATTCCTATTCTTTGGGTAGTGGTGGCATTTAGAATAAGAAAATATGCATCTCTATATGAGAGATTGGTTTCCATGAAAAAACTAGATGAGAAAATATTTTTTCTGCGTATAATCAAACTCAAAATAAAAGGAGATAATGAGGTTGACATGACATGTAGTGCGAGAACACGGAATTTTAGATTGGAGATAAGGTACCAGTATATGATAGTAGGTATAAAAGACTAGGGAAATTTAAGGTTAGATGGATAGGACCTTATAAAGTACATTTAAGATTTCATCACCGGGAAAAAAAATTCATTTAATGACACAAACTAATTTGGATATGTCAATGGTGTATGGATAAAAATATCATACCATGAAATAAAGGAAACAAGAGAGAGAGAGAGAGAGAGAGAGAGAGAGAGAGAGAGAGAGAGAGAGAGAGAGAGTTATACCAAGATAAAAAAATGGAAATTTAATTGTTTGGAGAGGGAGAATAGTGAAAACCTACAAGATATCTCTTTTCCTATCAATAGAGTAGTGCAAATCCACATAAAGAAATAAAAATACACCATGAGATAAAGGTAGAAAAAGTATAAAAAGTAGAATAGTGGATGGAAGAGTATAGGAAAAAACCCATGAAGTAGAAATAAAAGAATGAAGGAATAAGAAAAACTATACAAGGAATAAAAACCATGAAGGGAAAGACCAAGGAAATAAAATTTTAAAAGGAAGGAAAGAAAATAAAATCCATAAAATAAAGGTGGTAAAATAAAAGACACATAATGAAGGTGAAAAATGTATAATTCACACATATAAGGGATTAAATATTCTACAAAGGGAAAATAAAAACCTTAAGATATCACATCCATTGACAAAGAAATAAACATGGTAGTATACAACATATACATTAAAAATTATTCAATTGAAGGAAGTCTTATTCATTCATTACATAATTTTTATAAGAGATAAAAAAGAGAAGGCGAAGAGAAAAGAACATAATTGTGTAAAGAAAGAACTAGGGTTGTTAAAGAAAATGGGAACTCCCATATTCATCCAAAAGATGACCTACCCCAGCCAAAATTTAGTAAGCAAATACTAAAATATTTTTACTAGATTCTATAGGATATTTTCTTATATCTCATTCAAGGTAGGCCATGTTAGAGACACAAAATTCATCCATTCACATCTTATGGAATATGACCATATAGCTAGTTGGAGGTAGATAGGATTTTTTATAATGTTGATGAAGTAATAGGGGAAGAAGTATACCATGACAATGCCAAGGTCATTCCAAAATGCTCAATGCATGGAATAAAATGCCCTATTTTTCAATGATTGAAATTGTGATTACGGTTTGCTGACTAGACTATATAATGACATGCTATATTTTGAAAATAGCTATACGATAAATCCTAAGGTAATGGAAAGGATGACTAGACTCATGGAAAAATTCATTTCACTCTCAAAATAGATAAGAAGATAATTATAGAACAATAGGTGCATGAATTTAGGCATGTCACAAAAAAAGGGAGTTAGTATGTATACATCAAGAAAATATTATGATATATGTAGCTAAGGTCATTTACTTAAAGATATCCCAAAAAGATGGAATGTGATGCCCATGCACCCAACATAAAAATTTCCCTCAATATGGCACTCAACCACTATGAGTAAAACTTGTGTAAGGTCCAAAAATGTAGATTTTCATGAAAATAGCAAAATTAAAGAGATAAACATACATTCTACTATTGTTCTCTATTGTTATGCTTAGACATGTATTTCACAAGATATTACCCGCCAAGGAAGAAAAGGTAGAATAGGATATAAATAGACCCATAAAAACAAATATATATGCACACATGAAATTTTATTCACAATTGATCAAATGAGTTCACTAATAGGGTGGACTAAGAAAATAAAAGAATTGGTGGTGTCTAATTCCGGGGTTTTAGAGAACATAATGGCCAAATATGAAAAATAATTTGTTTTTTTGGCATACATTACTACATATTTTTCTCCAATTCATTATGTGGATCAAAAACATCACCACTATCCCATATGAAGCATTAAATGAACTATTGGTGATATTTGTGGACACTCTTCACACTCTCTTGGTTGATATGAGAAATCTCATTTCACCATGTATAGATGATATAATATAAAACACTTGAGAAAAATATAGAAAAATACCTAAATACTTTACATAAGATATCCTGGAAGTATATGACTCATTAAACCCACAAAAATACGCTAAAGTATAAATCTTAGGATAAAGTGAAGAAACCAATGTAGGAGAAGCCAAAGAAAGAACCTAGAGTATATATACATGGGAAAATGTGGACACAAAGGGAAAAATAAATTGATGGCACAAAAAATCAAGAAACATAAGGTAGAAAAGTTCACATTAAAGGATATTAAAACACAAGATGGAGATGAAAAGAAAAGTGATGATCTAAGGAATATTACGAGAGGGAAACAAAGGAAAACATCGAAACATATAGAAAAACCACATTAGAGGAGGGAGACAATACAAAAAGAAATATACATGTGAAACTAAATAAGAAGAAGAATCTTTTAATCGATGTGGAACAAAACAAGAATTCACTAATGGTATTGAATCTTTAGAAAAATAAAAAATTACTATGTTCAAAAATGTAAAAAATGTCTTGGAAAGGTATGTCTTGAGGAAAAAGGTAACATTAGTTAAACAACTAGAAAAGTAATATGATGCTAGAGGAAAACGAAAATAACATTAGTTGAAACACTAAGTATAAGAGAAAATAATTAGAGAACAAAATGAGCTAGAACTTTAGCCACTTTCATAAAAGTCTACGAGAGAGAAAACATGTATAGTGTAATTAGAAAAAATTATTAAGGAAAAACCTTATGAGATAGGAACCCAAAAGAATAAGAAAATAGAGGAACAAGTTGGAAAATAAAAGGAGAAGGAAGAAAAAGAGAGATAGATAAGCAAATGAAAAGAAGAAGATGAAAGAAGATGAGGAATATGATAAGAAAATACAAGTAGAAAAGATAAAATAAGAGGGAGCTAAGAATAAAGAGGAAGATAGGAAAAATAAGGAGGAAGAGAATAAGGAGAAAGAGAAGAAGGAAAATGAACAAGAACAAAAGGATAAGGAGGGGAAACTAAAGAAAGATGAGGAAATAAAATAGAATAAGTAAATAGAAATAGAGGTATAAGTGAAGATGATGGATACACAAGAAACTACACTTTCTATAATTGAAAAATCTAAGGTAAGATACTCATGCGTGTTTCCTCAAGATTTTTAACTAAAAACCCCACCTACTTCTCTAGATAAACATTATCTCACCAAGAACATCACAAGATAGCACAATATGGCTATCTTGTAACCTTTCTTCTTCAAATACACAATGAGATTCCTTGGAATTTATAATGAACATTTTGGCACAATGAAATAGGATTAAAGTTTCCAACTATAGCATGAGGTCTAAAAGAGTTAAAAAATGAGGGATGAATAATGCAATAATGCATCCAAATAATCCCAATATTCTTCAAAAATAAAAATTCATAAGAATATTGGAGGAAATGCTCTAAGAGTGTTTAGATGCAAAGATGTGTAGTACTAGAAGACATAATGGAAAGAATGATAAAATCCATCCATCCATATAAAACCCAATATGAGGTGGACCATGTTATCCTAATAGAAAAGAGAAGAAAATACCTAATTTTTTTTTATCTCACGCTTTCTAGAATGACACCTAAGATGCAAAAATCTACGAGAAGTAGGGAATGATCAAAATGTAGAGGTAAGAAACTATACATAGTTTAAACCAGAGTGTAGGGAGAATAAATATAAAGTCCTTTCATCCTTAATCTTCTAGTTCAAATATTGCCACATATTATGCTTATGCTAACCAAGATTAACACACCAAGAGAAAACATGATAGATGAAACATGAGTTAAATAAAACAATGGAAAGATATGAATGACAAAAGATCCATATGGAACTCGGATGGTGGAAACATATACCCGATAAAATTACACAACTTAGATTACAATAAAATTAATGATGTGGAATAATAAAATTTACTAGCATTGAAAGGCCATTACATGAATGCAATATGATCTTTAAGTTTTAAATAAAAATTTCAAATGATCAACCACACAAAAACCAAAATTAAATCATATCATTCACGAAGAATCTAGATTTAGAATGAATCCATAGAATTTATCACATGTCCACATGGAAGACATTTAAAGGTAAAATTACAACAATAAATGTTAAGTATTTACACTTCCACACCGTGAAGTAGATACAAAACCTTATACGATATTGTAGAAGTATTTCCTTATACAAATATATTAGTGGAATGTCCTCCATGTTATAAATCCAACTAGGTGAGTCAGTGAAGGAATAATTCATTATGTTAGACATATAGGTCACGGTGGGTTCATGCCTTGAAATTATCATAGAAGCATAGAAAGAAATCATGTGGAAACAATTTTTGGGAAGATGGTACTCACAACAAGCTACTAAAAAAAAGTGGAAGAAGTTTTTGAGATAAATCAAATATGAAAAGATTATTCGTTCACATTGTCTTGAAGACAAGGAAATGTTTTGAAGTCAAAGGATGATGTTGATAAGTTTGTGTTATGGAAAAATCACAGCACCCCCCAAATTTCTTGATTTGAGATGGGGCATTCGGCGTGATTGCATATAGCATGGAGCTATTTTGAGTGTGGGACATTACAAAATGAGATAGATCTTTGGAGAAGGATGGTTCATGATCCTAACCTACCTACCACTAACTACTCCTAATGCAGGAAAACTATTGAATAATCCTAATCAAATGCTTCCAAGGGGATAGGCAAAGAAGGATTACCTAAAAGAAACCTACACTCGAGTAACGATACACCAAAAAGGAGTGCTGATCACTTTCCTAGCCCTACAAAACAAAGAAAGAATTAATCTTGGGGAGGTTGAAAATGCAACACAAACCCTAAATGCAAACATTTTCCATTTCATGGTAAACACAACCACCAAACCTACAATAGACAAGAAATACACACAGATCTTGAAAACAAAAAAACATAGAGGCTAGAAAAGATACAACACATATATGTTTTATTGCTCCATAGAAGTTTACATAGTACAATGATATAGTAGGAAGAGGCTTTAAGCCATCACAAGATTTGAGGAAGGATTTAAGCCCTAAGAAGAATGGGGTGTATGGGAGGAGAGAAAAATGACCAATCTTTTGCACAATGCCACCCCTTATAATTTATAGAGGAAGAAAATGAGGAGAGAGAGGGAATAATATCTGAAAATGAACTCCAATCTCTTGTAAAATCAATCACTTCCCTTACAGGAGTGATGGGCAAGTATTCCAAGCCCATACTCCATTTTACCTTGTTTGTTGGGGAAGAAAAGAAGCCCATTCCTCATCATTTTAGTAGGTGAGAAATTTGAAACCACTCCTCTAAAATGGTGAACTATATTTACCCATTTGAAATCTTTAAATTTATTTAAATTAAGAAATTAAGTCAAATTTTTGTAGAGGACACTGAGAGATTTCCAAAATTTCTATTTTGTGTAAATCTTAGCTCCCAATCAAAAGTTATGGCCATCTAAGATGACGGTGCCATCTTTGTAAAAATGCAAGTGGTTGATTTTCCTTTTTGGACTCTAACCTGCATCACAACCTCTAAAATATAAAAATTTGGACTTTCGGGATTTAGATCTTCGGAATTTTGACTTCAGAGGTTTATTCTATTCACTACCTGAGTTTGTGAAACCTCTGAAATGTTGAAACTCTAAAGTCTGAAATTCAGACTTCATGATTCGGGATTCAAGTTATGATTTGTGTGCACTAGGGGTTAAATGTTCTGAAATACTAGAACCCCAAAGTCCAAATTTCAAAACTTCATGTTTGAGAGATCTCTGTGTTTTCGGGGCTTCAGGGGTTCGGGAGTTCAAGTTTCGAGGGTTTAGGAGTTCAAGTTTTAGGGGTTTCAGGAGTTTGAGTTTTAAGGGTTTGGGTTTCTGGGGTTTGGGAGTTTGGGTTTTAGGGGTTTAGGAGCTTGGGTTTTGGGGGTTTTTCATCCATCTGGTCATCACATATCTTTGAAATCCCGAATTCCAAATTTTAGATACTTCCGGTTTCAAACTTAAAGTTTCCTCCCGCATGACACTTTTTTTGCTCAACTCTTGCTACCGAGTCCGAACTCCTAAATGTCTAAGTCTAAATTTCAGACTTCAAATTATGATGTCTTTGGAACTTTTGAGCTTGCCATTTTTGAATTTTGATCCATCGAGCCCGAATGTTTCTATGTCTGAAATCTGAATTCTTCGGAATATGAACTGTCTCTTCAAATGTGCATCCCATCGACTCTCAATATCGCGCCACTTCTCCTCACTCATCTCATGCCCGAAATGTGAGCTCCCATGGCCAAGTCAATCCTTCTATTTCTCCATGTGAGGTCATGTTTGTCCAATTTCACTAAGGGGAAAAATTGGATATCGGTCATTCTTGATATTTTGTTCACTAAAGTGTTAAAAAATTAAAATAAGAGAAGTATAGAAGTAGTTGATTACTAAAACCTCTAAAAAAGGGATAAAAGCCATAGTAAAGGAAAAAATCGTGGGATAATTAAAAATCCATGGATCATTGGGGATATATTAAACACCAAAAGAATCCATAGAATAGTAGGAAATCAAAAATGAAGATAAAGGAAAGGAACAAAGGTGCGAGTCACTACAAGAAGTGGTGAGTATTAGATATTTTAGAGTTATATACTCATTATAATGGTTATAATAAAGTAATAATTCAGAATTTTAGATTCTAGTAGTAAGTGTGAGATTATTTGTGTGAGAGGGAAGTTAGAAGATGAAAGAGGTTATATGTGTGTTTATATAAAAAAATATGAGCAAAACTTTAAGTAGATAGAAAGAGGGAATGGATAGATTTATGTGAGAATGAATTATGAATTGTAATTAATAAGGTGTTGGCCATTTTGATTTTGGTTTTTTCATTGATGTCAAATTTAATTTATGGAAAAGGGATTTTATGTGTCATAAGTGTTCTCGATGAGGTGTCAATCAAGATCAAATGTGAAGGTTGATTGGTAGGGTCCAATATTGTAGCCATGACATGGTGTCTAAGTATGGTTTTAGGATTGACCAAGCTAGTATGATCACTCCATAGGGTTTTGAAGATGGTATGAGACTTCAAGACGTCAAAATGGTTAGAGTGATGTATAAGAGGTGTTAATGAGTCTGTAAGAGGTCATCATGGTCAGTTCATGGGAAGTATGTGTTGAGTTAGGTCATTCTAGGATTATTACCAGACCTAGTCCAAGAATAATGGTGAAGTAGCATGATATTTGGAGGAAATCCTAATATGATCATGGGAAAGGTTTTGTGACATGGCAGGGCATATGTAGGAGGAGTTTCAGGTCAGTATTATTAGGTATGATGATGTTTCAAGGTCCATTGAAGCAAGTTTCTTGAGAACAAGGCATGTAGACATAGGTAAGTCTCAGTGGTTGGAGAGTTTTAGATGTATTTGAGCATGGATGAGAGATATAATTCTTGTATTATTTCCCTTTGGTGCTATAGGAAAAATTAATAGTTGGTATGATGAATATTTTTCATGTTGTGATGATTTTGGAAAACTGAGCTCTTAAGAGAAAAATCCAACTTGATAGATGAAATTTAGATGCTCACCCACATGTGTGGGTTTTTATGTGATCTTTTGTCTTTTAAGGATGATTTTTCATTTATCTAAGACCATTTCACAAAAATAATGAGTTATTTTGATCATCACATCTTTATGAACAATTGTTAAGAAGTCAGACTAGTCTTAAACCCTAGTGAAACCCTCACAACAAAGTGATATGAAATATTTTATTGATAGTGTCTCCAAATTAAGTGGAAATTAAAATTTAATGCATTTTTTTTTTATAGGATTATCCACAGCTCATTTTGGTGGTAGTTGTATGATCCATTATTTTAGGAAGTAAGAGAAAACCATAGTTTTATAGAGATTTATAGTTTCAAGGTTGATATGGAATCTTCATGATGAAAAGTAAAGTTTTCCATATTATTTATGAGGTGTGTTAGATGGACATGAATTTTTTAGGTAGCCTAAATGGAGAAAATTTGAGTTACATGTCCTCCAAGTTTCCCTACTACTTTTGGCCTAGAAGGGCTAAAACTAGCTATGGTGGTTTGAGGTGTGTTTTTATGCTTTTGGATCATGATCAGTGGTTTTTTTCATGAATAACTTGTTGACATTTGTTATGATGTGTTTAAGCTCTTGGAATGGAATGAAGAGGTGGTTTCTTGGTGAAACCTTGTGGCCTACATAGCCTTATTTGGCTTATCAAGAAGGTGACATGTAACAAGTATGCTTGGTTGTTTTTCTCGAAATGACATATACATTTTATTTATAGAGCATATTGGTAGAAGTGTACTTTTTTTTTTTCTAGGTGGTTTTTAATCTTTTAAGTGGCCTTGATGGTGTTGAGCATGTTTCTCTCAAGACTTGTTCTTGAGTCCATATTGGTAGTTTTGACCTGTTTCAGAGATAGAGCTTGTTGGAGGCCTTGTGCTATGTTTTGATGAATGAAATGAGTTGTTAGATAAGGTATTCTCATATATATTTCCATTAGTACGCATTATGATCCATGATGAAGTGTTTTTATATGTGAAGTAGGTCACCTTTTTAGGTCTCATTTTTGGGTGCTTGAAGACCTAGTTAGGATAGCTTGCTTCTTGGTGTGTTTCATGATGATGGTGAAGGATGCACGGATTCTTGTGATTTTTGGTGATGCTAAAAATTGTACCTAAATTTTTTGGAGATGATGGATCCATGAAATTGCTGGATTGTACCCTTAAATGTCATGATGCATTCGTTGGTGAAGAAGACCTTGTTTTAGGCCTATTTTGGGATAGGTGTTCATGTATGCATTGTTTGGGATATTTCCAACAGGTTGAGGTCTCTTGGAGTGAGTTTATATGATGTAACAAATGTAGTTTCTTATTGGTATGAATTACATTAATTCTCATGGCAAAACTAGAGGTGTTTTAGGACATGAATCATGTATATAAAGCATGTTATGGTAGCTCATTATGAATCGTGTAGTTAATGGGGATGTGAGTGAGATATAGGAGGTGGAATAAGAAGAGATAGGGGTTAAGAACATATATTAGAAGAGGTGTAGAAGGATGAGAAATATTTAAGAGCAGGTGTGAAAGGGAATTATACCTAATCAACAAGAGGAGGACCAAATTTGAGCGAAGTAGGAGAAGGTGTATTTTGAAGAGGGTTTGATGTGTATGGAGCTTAATGTGTGATCACCATCAATTTTTGAAGATAAATATCTTCAGTGATCATCCATTTTTAGGTGGTTGATTTATTTCTTTATCACCTTAGGTGGTTGTATGCTCGTAGGATTGGTTTCCTACTAAAAATAGGGGTTGGTTACTGCTTATGGGGTTGGTGCGTCATGAAAGAAATATTTCTTGATGTGTAAAATTATTGTAATTTATTTGTTATGAGTAATATTAGCAGAATTTTTAGTGGGTTTTCTTCCCTTCAGGATTTTCCACTCACTCATCTGGTGCTCATGGGTTATGTTCTTTGTTTCATGCACTTGTGAATGTTGATACACAATTAATAAGCTCACATGGTTTACGGATGTTGAATGGATTTTTGTATTATTAATGTATGACATGGTAAATAAAGTAATTTTTTTATATAACTGATTCACCCCCTTTCAGTCACTATGATTATAATGATTACTATAAGAGCTAGGTCCTTGTGAAGAAATTTTAAGATCTTGGTGGAGATCTAAAGCACAATGGGTAAAACATCTAATGTTGATACTTAATTGGTGACCTTGAAGATTTTTTTTTCAAATTATATAGTGTTCTTAATATATGGATTTCAAGTTCAAATTAGTTATATATAGGTTGAGCATGGTCAAGCAATCCAAGAGATGGAATCTGAAGTTGAGAGTGTAACAAAATCCTAAAGGTCAATTATAAGAATTATAATTTAATTAGGTATGAAGAAGAGTTTAGTTTCTTAAAAAGAGTTAGAAGAAACATCCAATAGGTTTAAGATGGATGGAAAGTTGGAGAAGATCTCAAAATATCTAGATGGGATGTTGGAGAGTCAAAGAGAAGGTAGTGACAAGACAAGCATAGGCTTCAAAGGAGAGCATATGGAGAAACATGAAGATAAAAATTCTATACCAAGTATTTAAGAATACATGAAAGTGACCAAAAAGGATGACTAAAATAAGTCTAACCCTATTAGGAAACCTAATGTAATGAGGTATGGTTCTTCTTTTAATGGTTATTGTTATACTTGTCATGGTTTTGGTCATAGAGCTAGAGATTACAAGAAGAATCCCTCAAAGAATGAGTTCTCATGGAGTTATGAAGGTGATTTCAATGGTTAATGTTATTCATGTTATGAATATGGTCACAAGGAAGATGATTTTGTTAGAACCTAAGTGCATATCAATCTAGAGATATAAATAGTGTTGTGTGCTACAATTTTCACAAATAGGGTCATATTGCTAGATACTACTATCATAGTAAATCTTCAAGGTTCGTAGAAGGTTTCAAGCCCCAAAGAGGAAAGATAATAATGTGCTCAACAAGAAGATCAATCCAAAGCATGAGGATAATAAAGTATGGATGCCTAATTTATCTAAGGAAGAAGCCAATGCAATAAATATCATTCTAAACACAAAATATATGAAAGATAATCAAGAAACAATCAAATCTTACTCATCTCTGCCATTAAACTCAAAAGGAATGTTTGAAAATACTGAATTCAAACCAAAAATTAACATGACTAAGAAGAAGGATATCAAGAATATCTCATAGAGGTCTAATTAAAGTCATAGAGCACTTCTAAACCTAATTGTAAATGAAGAAAACTATATGTTTTAATATGGTCTTTAATTAGAAGATGAGGATTTAGTAGATGAGATCATTTGAAATGTCATCCAGGAGGTGTCTACTATGTCATGGAAGAAATAAGGTGTTTGGTCTATATTTGAAGTTATGTCTTATCTTGGTATGTTTGAATCTTGTTCATCCAAGCTATGAAAAGTATGAAGTCAAAAGATCTATAAAGTTGTGTTGTTACTAGGTCTACATATACAAGTCTTTGCAAGAATTGCAGTGTGTGTACAATCAAAGGTATATGTATATACTTGAAATATCTCTTAGAATTAAAAAGGTATGTCTATGTATTGCATATATCAATATCATCCATGAAAATGGTATGTATCATCATGATGTGTGAGTGTTAACAGGTTGAGTTAATCATGTGTTATAGAATGTATCATCTTGTCTTGAATGTTGCATCAATTTTATGAGTTTCAATAGGTGTGTGTGTGTGTGTGTGTGTGCACACATCAAGGTGGTACTATTTTATCCCATGTCATTAATGAATAGTCTACTATGTTAAGGTTTGTCTCGAATGGTTTAGACATGACAAGGAAATATATGTATCATGGAGTCCTAGTCTAGATCAAGGTTTGAAGTGTGAAGGTGTTATAAGCTCTATATGTTGTCCGAGAAATATTTTATTGTGTCCTAATAGACCTAGGATCATAAGTATGAGGGATTCGCTCTAAATTTAGAGGGATTTTTCTTGAAAATCTTGAAAATAATAAAAAATATGATGGTTTTAGTCAAATAGATGATCATTCAAGCTAATGAGTTAGAGGAAGATGAATTGAAGATGCCTATTAGGATAAGTAAATTTTTAGAGGAAGAAACAAGTGTGGCACTAAGAAGAGATATTGAGACACGATATCAAGCACAATTTATTTTTGAAGGAATGATTCTTAAGTGTGGTAGTAAGTATTTTTAATTTGAGACATGTGTGATAATATTTCAAAGGTCGATTTCCAATCCTTTATCCATGGTTGTGAGGTATCATAGTATGTCCATGCATCATGGAGGTATTGTGATGAAGAACGTAAACAAGATCCTGGAAGGTGTGCATATTGTTGGTATCTAATTTTTTCTCCTTTTCAAGTTGAGGAACATCATAGATTTGGCACGGAGCTTAGAGACATATAGATCATAATTTGTGTTGTTTTGTAGTCGGGATGAGATCTAACTAGCCCTTTGTCACTCAGATTTGTGGAGAGATGGATAACACCTTCAAGAGGATTTGACCTATCCTCACTACTTTAGGTTGTGCCTCTTCAACTAGGGTGAGAGGACCCTTAGTGTAACCTCTAGTTTGATGAAGGAGATGGAGATATCCTTCTTTTGCACAAAATTTATGAAGAAAACCTTGGGAAAGTATGGTCAATACTCCATAATTTAACTCTCAAGAGTTGTCACTTCTAAAAGATGGAGATACTTTCAAAACAAGGCTAAGGTTACTGAAGACATTATGAAATCTTGATTGTTCTACATATTTTAGTAAATAGATTTTGTTCCTTTGTTGATATATAAGGAAAAAGGGGTAGTTAAGATGGATTCATGGTTTTTGAATAATTTTGGTGGGAGATTAAGCAGGATAAAGTTGATTATACTAGATCTTTGAGAGACTTCACAAAAATTGGAAAGCTAAATGATAGAAAGATTTGGAATAGCTAAGATATTCCTTCAACTAGAAGGTGTGCATCAATGGAGGCCCAAATCAGCACATTTTCACACAATATTTGAGAATCTAACATGAAGGCTCGAGCTAAAGACTCAATAAAACATCAAAGACCCTAGTTTCTCACACCTAAGATACACTCGAAGGCTTACAAACAATATTTATCAACAAATGACAATGAAGTGATTTTAAATTTGTTTATCTCATCACAAGATGAAGGCTCTTCTTGAAATGAAATTGAAAATGCCACTAAACTATCACAAGGATGAGATCCTGTGTGATTCGAGGGACTTTAACACAAGATTGTAATAGAATAAGAAAAACTACTTACAGACATTTTGAAATAAAGAAGACACAAATTTCTCCAAGATTGACACAAATTAACTCGAAATTGATTAGATTCATCAGTAGGGGAAAGCTTCCAGAGAAATCTCAGAGCTTGTCAATGGCTATACATCTGTAACCAACTTGACATGATAGAAAATCTAACACAGAAGAAATTAACTAGGTATCTTGGATTGGTCTCTCAGGAAGATGGGCTCTCTCAAATTTTCTCTTAAGAATTCAACCCCTAACCCTTTGCAAGAGTATTCTCATTGCATTTATACATTTCACTCACTCACTCATCCCAAATTTTCCCCCAAAAAGAAGAATATTTGAGGGACCTTTCTTGTTACCAATTTGCCTCAGAAAGCAACGTTTAACAAATTCACATCCGAAAGCTTCTAGGTGGACCAATTATGAACTGATCATGTTTCTTAGGCCCTCGACTAATGACTAGGATGCCATGCCACAACGTTTTGGCATTCCTTCTAATCATTTTGATTCTGTCATGTGAGAAATCCCCATTTTAATCATTTTCTAGAGGCTCTGTACAGCTGGATCTGATAGGTAATCCTTTTCACTCTCAAGGCAACACCTTTTTTATCTTTTACACTGTAACCTTCATCATTTCATCCTTTTCCTCTCTTTCCTCTGTAACTCTACCCCACATCCATATTCTCTAGTAATTCACAATTTTGCAAGTGCCCGAGAAATTCCAACATCAAAATATTGACTTTAACAATCCTTAGAATCACAAATTAAGTTCTAATCCATTCAATGGCACTTTCCAGAGCAAAAACGATAAGGAATTTCATTAAAAATGATGAAAAATAATGCGTATTCACATCTCCAGAGTCTTGGAGCAAAAATGGTAGAAAAATAGATGCAATGCACAACAACCGTTGATTCTTCCCCTTCTCTACTTTATATTATAGCCATCCACGTGTTTCCTTGGCACAACTACAAAGGATAAGTACAAGGGAAAGTTTCCAAACAAGCGTGGGCCTTCCATGTGCCCTAGGCCCAAGAAAAATGCCTTTTGGCCTTTGAAAATTCTCAGTATAAAAGGAGCCAATAGAAGGATCCACGTGTCT
Organism: Taxus wallichiana var. yunnanensis; assembly: GCA_018340775.1. Classification (NCBI taxonomy): domain Eukaryota; kingdom Viridiplantae; phylum Streptophyta; class Pinopsida; order Cupressales; family Taxaceae; genus Taxus; species Taxus wallichiana. The sequence continues at coordinate 597,848,143 of CM031241.1, read as the reverse complement.
CAATGGTGCACTTTGAGATGGTCTCTAAAAGTGGAGACCCCAATCAAGCACAGGCTCACCACGTGTCTCGGTCCCTAAGAGTTCTTAAAAAGTTGAAGGACCAAAGAAAGGCACCACGTGTCTAGTTTCGAGATAGTTTTCCTTGGCCGTTGAAAAGTCCAAGTAAGGGTAGAGTGAGCAGAAGACTCAAAGTGTCCTCATTATGCTTCTTAAAATAAAATGTAGGGGTCGATCCCTAAATAGGCGTAGTCCCTCCACATGTCCTAGGCCTTAGAAAATTGCTTTGAAAAGTTTAAGTATAGAGCGGAGCCAGTGGAAGCCTCCATGTGTCTCCCGGTGCAACTATTAAGGTGGGACCCTGAGGCGGATCCTCAAATGAGTGCCGGCCCTCCACGTGTCCATGGTCTACCAAAACTACATTGGCCTGCATGAAAAAATTGTCTAAGTCTAGGAAAGGCAATGGAAACCTCCACGTGTCTCCCAGCACAACTCCAAGGTCAAACCAAAAGGTGAATTTTCTAGATGAGCGCGACCCTCCACATGGACAAGATTTGAGTTGAATTAGGCCTTAGAGTTTCAAAGTGCCCCGCTAAGCCGCATCCAACCAGAAAGGGCCACGTTTCCATAGATATTGAGATATGAATTTGATCGAGAAAATTACACCCATCAAACCATAAAATGTAGGAAATCACCATTTGTACCTAGAAATGAATCCTTCTTCAAGGAATGAGAATTTGGAAATGATATAAGGCCCAAATACGATCCACCAAGCCACATCCAATCACGTTTCACTAGATATTGGGACAAAAATTGATAGGGAAAACAAAACATGACTGTGGAAAATGGAAGGAAGGGAAAAAACCCAAGTTTTTTCCCAAGGTACGATATTTTCACTGATAGAGGAACAACAAATAAATTTTAGACTTTAAGTGATCCTCGACCAAGGAAGGAACTCGATCATGGAAACCAAATGGAGGAAAAAGTTTTCATGCATCAATACGGGAGATAGAAAAGATGACAGAGCCCACAAATTGAAGAATTTCAAGGACAAACGGTGAGATCAAATTAAGCACCAACATCGGCTCCAACTCGGGATGGGAACTCCCTATGAGTGCCACAAGAAAAAATAGCAAACCAAGTGCCAAAAATAAACCATTGGGCAATGAAGTCAAAGAATAAGCTTGCAAGAGTAGAATAATAATAACCAACTCCCCCAAGGATGAACCGAGAAACCAACAAAATGGCCACCAAGGACCAGGACAAACAAAAATAGAAAAACACGAAATCAGAAAGAAACCAAAAGACTATACACTTTTACAAATGGAGTATACCTTGATTCTGAGAAATCAATCAAGGAAATGTTTCAAATACCTGCCATTAACAGTAATTGCCAGCGATCCCCATCTAAGTATTTTCACCAATTCAAATGTCAATTGAATAAGGGCCCATCCATAATGCATCAAATTTACCATGCTTGCCCTTATCTTCATGCCTACTATCCCATAATAGCACAAGATCCCTAATGCTGAAAGCTCTTGGAGTCACCTTCTTGTCAAATAACTTCTTCAAATTTTCTCTAAACTTCACATGCCACTAATGGGATGCCCTTATTTCTTCATCTAACTCAATAATTTGATTGATTCGAGCATCATATGGACTAACTTCTTGATCTTCAATTTGTTGAAAAAACTGAAATGAAGACAATTGCAAATGAAGGGAAAATAAAGCTTGAGTTCCATATACCAACTCAAATGGGATTTTACCAATAGCTCTTTTGAAAGTGATTCTATCAGCCTAAATAGCAAACTTCAGTTGCTCACCCCACTTCTTTTTGTTCGATCCAAGGTTCTTCTAATGATCTTCAACAAGTTGTTATTGTTGGACTCAGCTTGTCCATTTCCTTGGGATTGTAGTTAGAAGCATATGTCAAATTGATTCCATACTCTTTGCACATTGCCACCAAAGGTTTGGCTCTAAAACTCATGGCATTATCAGCAACAACCTTAGCTAGCACTCCAAATCTACATATGATTTGATTCAACATGAATTCCATGATAACTTTGTGTGTTAATTTCTTGTTAGGGATTGCTTCCACCCACTTAGTGAAATAATCAGTGGCTACAAGAATCCATTTATGACCAACACTAGAAGGATCTGAAATTTTTCCAATGAAATCCATTCCCCATTTCTTAAATGGGGCTTCAATTGACATAGGCTGTAAAGGAAGGGAGCCCAAGCTTTCATTCTTCCGTAAAAACACCGAAAAGTTTCACATTTCCTAACCAATAGAGTTGTATATTTGAAGAGAGTTGGCCACCAATAACTAACCCTCAAGATTTTATGTGTTGTAACTCTTCTAGAAAAATGTCCCCCACAAACTCCTCCATGGAGATTAGAAATTACCTTTTGGGATTCATCTTCAACAATGCATCTTAAGCGCACTCCCTCTAGGTTCTTCCAAGCTAACCCAAAATCAGTAATGACATATTTTGGGAGGTTAATTTAAGATCTCTTTTCTGATTTTTAGTTAAATGTTCAGGAAGCATATATGTCTGAGATAAAATATTATATCTTTGTACCATTCAGAGCTTACTAACTTTTCAAGGACATCCACCCTTTCTCCTTCTACTTCATTCACCTCAATAGTTTTCAAGTTTCTCTCAACCATAAACTTAGCTAGGCCCAAACCTCTTATCAATTTAGTGGTTTGAATATACATGTCATATCCCTGTAACTTTTTTACCCATCTACATATTTTTCTTGAGACCTCCATATTTGATAAGATATCTTTCACCATGGTGTGGGGAACATAAGCAACAACTTTAGAGCTCAAGATGTAAGGTCTAAAACCTTTGTTACTTTTCACCAAGGCAAATTCTTGCTTCTCCATGATGGTGTACTTCAACTCAGCTCCTTGAAATGCCTTACTGAAAAGGCAATTGGTCTCTCATCCCCTTCATCATCCTTCTGCAATAAGACAGATGCAATGGTTTTTTCTAAAGAATTTTTCTTTTTTGAAAAGGCTTCTTGTAATTTAGAGCTGCCAAAACAGGGGCATGCTTTAATGCTTCTTTGATCCCATTGAAATCTTGAATGGAAGCTTCTTCCCATTTGATAACTTGGTCCTTCTTCAACATACTAGTAATGGGGATAATCAACTCAACAAAGTTAGACACAAATCTTCTGATAAAGTTTATTTTTCCAAAGAAGGATTGAACTCCCTTCTTAGTTCTTAGAATTGGAACCTTGCTGATGGCTTCCACTCTCTGGGATCAATCATGACCCCTTCCTTTGATATAATGTGACCAAGCAACTTTTCCTTTTGCACTCCAAAATGGAATTTCTTGGGATTCAATGATATGCCATACTCTCTACACCTTAATAACATTCTCTCCAAGTGTTGCATAGTGATCATTTCTATTTCGGGAAACACAGTTACATAATCTTGATAAACAACAATTAAATCATTAATATAACCAGCAAACGCTACATCCATTGCTCTTTGGAAAGTTACTCCAAAATTCATTAAGCCAAAAGGCATCCTAACATAGACATAAGTTCCATAAGGAGTGGTAAAGGTAGTATTTATTCTTTATGACTCATTCAAAACAACTTGATTATAGCCAAAGAAACCATCCAAAGTGGATAAAAATTCAGAACTAGTTACCAATTATAGCATATTCTCCATGTTTGGCAGAGGGTAATTATCTTTCAATGATGCTTTATTCAAGTTCCTAAAGTCTATGCACAACCTTATATCACCATTCTTTTTTCTGACAGGTACTAAATTGCAACCCAAGATGAGTACCTTGTGGGCTGAATGATCCCTCCATCCCTCAACTTCTTCAATTCTTCTTGCATATTCAAAGAAAGGAGTAGATTGATTAGCCTTGGTTTTTGCCTAAAAGGATTGACATTAGATTCAAGAGGGATTTCATGTTGGAATAAATCTTCCCTGTATGCCTTCAACTCGAGTAAAACCAAGCTAGAAATCTTGATCTTTCTTCAACAATTGAACATATGACCACTTCTCTTCCTTTCTTAGATTGCTTCCACCTTTGCATTTTACGTGGTTTTTCATTTGTTCCCAGGTTGTTCTCTTCCACATCTCTTGAAACCAACATACTTATATTAATAATGCAATCAACATTATCAAAGTTTGATTCAAGTGCCACCAAACCTCTAGGAATTGTGTTTGTCTTCAACTAGATGATATCTTTGCCAAATAAAGTTTCCTTTCCTTCAGCAACACACACCATTGGTTCCCAATCTATATTTTGGTTAGAAAACTTGCCTTGGTTCTGCAGAAACCATTTCACCTGGGAATCATCATCGAACACTTTCCAATTTTTAATGTTGTCAGGGAAAATGGCCTTGTTAGTATTTCAACATCATACTCACAAAATGGAGATATTGTACAATTTCCAAATTTGGATCCTAGCACTGCTAACTTATCTGCAATAGCATTAAACTTTCTATCATGGTGCACAATATTAAATGATTCAAACATTTCAATCAAATCCCAGACTGCATGCTTTTATTGTTTCATTCTTTGATTTTTAGTAGCATATAGTTTTCTAATCTACTTGACAATCAGTTCTGAATCTCCTTTGATAATGATATCCTTTACACCATATTTCCATGCAATTCTCAAACCCAATAACAATGCTTCATATTCAACAATGTTGTTAGTGCATTCAAAGTTGAGTTTGAAATAAAAAAACTCTTCCTAGCCTAGAGAAATTAGAACAATACCAACACCATTTCTAAACTTGGAACAAGCTCCATCGAATAACAAGGTCCAAGGAAAACCTACTTGTTCAAGAAATTTACATTGATCAATCTTGTGCTCTTTTCCATCAGCAAATCCAACAAAGTTATCAACATCTACATCAGCATACAACACTTCATAAGAAGCATTATTGGGATCTTCAATGAGGTGCAACATCTTCTTCTCTCCATACAGCTTTACAAGGCTACCTTCAATTGGAATGGTGGAAAAAGACATATCCATCTGAAAACTTCCACTAACACTTGTAGCCCACTTTTTTGATAACAACATGCCCCATTTGGCAAGAAAATCAACAATAACAACATCAAGTTTCAAGTTCTTACCTAGATAAGCTACAAGTTATACCACCAAACCTTTTACACATCCTACAACTGACACCTCTCTAGAATCCATTGCAATACACTTTCCATAAGCTGCTATCACTTTAATGTTCAATTCATTCATGACCTCTAGAGGCATAACATTGCATGATGCTCCGGAATCAAACATACAATTGTGTAGCAATATATCCTTAATAATCAACATTATAAAAAATGGATCAACATTTAATTGAGACTCAATCAAATATGTTCCCAAGTAAACTTCAGGTGTTTCACCTATCTCCTCCAATGCTAGTGGTTTTTCTAGGTCTGTAATGGTTGGAGGAGTGTTTACATTATTTATATTTCTGCCTTGGGTACTCCTATCTTCTTCCAATCCCAAATACTCAAAGGTCATCTTCTTGTGCTCAAGAATCCTAAGCAGTTCAAAAATTGGGATAGAAATCTTGATCTGACTCAAGACTTGGGAAATTTCATAAGGAATGTATTTGGGAAAAGCAACATTTGGAGAAAGATTGACAAACTCATCGGATGGCACAATATTTTTCACATTTTGGGCATGGGTGGGAACATCAGTTCTACTTGAGACAACAAGGCCTTTGCTAGATACATCTTTCTTTGGAGTTTCTTTTGGGATATTGGTGAGAACTATGGTTTTTGGTTTGGCTTGAGGCCTTGCCCCTTTAACAACTTTACTTCTTGTGTTATACTCTTTTTCTTGGGAAAAAAAACATTCATTAATAGTTGTCTATCCTCTTCTGATGGGATTCCTCCATCATACTTCTTAATCATTAGAGCTCTTAGGTACTCAAAATAATTATTAGGAAGTTCAAAATCTTGTACCATATCTATTTCTAAATTATGAGAGGGAGAAAGAAGAGGTACCCGGTGAATGCAATCCCAAAAACTTGCAGCAATTCTTGCACTTATTACTTCAGTTGAAGTTGCTCCTTGCTATGAGCTTGTAGAGCAATCCACCATGCATGCATCATCATCAGTGTTATCATCATCATCATCAATTTATTAAACTTTCAGATCTACTTCACATGGTGGGTGGGGTAAGAAACATTTGTCACACCAATCAAGTTCATTTATCTCTTCAACAAAAACTCGCATTTAGAGGATCGACACTACTCTATTTTCCCTAGCTTTGGGTTGTCTAGCTCCCATGGGTCCTTTACTTCGTCTTCGGACCTCCGATCATTTCTAGGATGATTTGCAAATATTTCTTGTCCGTGTTGCCTATGTTGACCTTGAGAACCTTATCCAATTCCTTTCTCTTCCCTGACTAGCTTGTAAGAGATTTATTTGATAGCTCTGGCCAAAGTCTTTACAAATTCCTCAAGATCCACATCATTACTTGATTGAGGCTTCTCAGGGTTGATCAGTTTAACACCCTCCCTCTTAGGAGGTTTTCCAACTGCTTTAATGTTGTTCTTAATTTACAGAGCCATGGTAAAGGCCTACCTCAAATTTCTAGGGTTCTTATCCCTCAAATAGTAAGCAACTTTCTTATCAAATGCATTTGAATACTTTATCAGACATGATTCATCACATGGCCTCAAATTAATAGGTAGTCTTCTCAATGTTTTTTTAAATCTTGTATTGAAATCATGCACTGATTCATTAGGATTCTTTTTTATATTTTCAAATTCTGATAAAAGAAACCTAGGGTTTGTTTTATCTCCATACTGCAATCTAAAAGCATTCTTCATCTTTGTCCAAGAATCAATGGAATTATCTAGCAAAGATTTATACCAGTCCCTTGCATCTTCTTCTAGAGTATGGATAAACAATTTAATGTACACATCCTCAAATTCTATTTCAAATTCCTCCATCATATTGACAAAGAGCTTCAAGTGTTGATCACTAGTGATTGCATTATTTCCTTGAAACTTAGGCAATCTATTTCTTACATCTTGTGGCACAACATTTGGATAGCCAACCATACCTCTAAAATTGATGGGACCAAAAGTATTAACAAAAAATGGAGGTCTAGGTGGAGGTTGAGCCATATTATTTTGAGGAGGTGACCTTGGAGGAGATGTAAAATGACGAGGAGTGAGAAGTATGTGTGGTACAGGATGCAATTCTCATAATGAATGCCCTCTAAAGGCTCTATTTCTTGGAAAACTCTATCAGATTTGGAAAATACAGGGGAAAATTGAGAAGCAAATTTTTCAAATACAAAAGAAGGACCCTCTCCAGATGGAGAATTCAATTCAACAAAGAGACTACCTGATTCAGAAGAACTTGAGGAAGTATTGCAATCTTCAATCATAGGTTGATCAGTTTCACCAATGGAGATCTCTTTTCTTGATGCTTGATCTCCAACAACCTTCCAAATTCTTCTTCCTCTAAATTAGACTTTCCCAACTCTCAAAACAACCTTCTACTAGGGTCCTTAGCAAAGAAAGATCTTCTTACTTCCATCTTTTGAAAGATTAATGACAAATCTTACTTGATATATGTTAAGACACTGATATTTATTAAGAATTTAAACAACATGGAGTCGCCACTAAGGATTTTCACCTTAGTTTGTGTAGATGCACAATGAAAGACCTATCAAATTTCTGTCAATACTAGATTCATGCAAAGCTTACAAGATTTACTCTTCTTCTACCCAAATTTGTCAATGATGATACAAACATTAGTGCAATAACTATATAAGCTGGAAATATTGCACTCAGAACTTACAAATTTGAACAATTCTTATAGATCTAAATAAATAATGATGTTTCAACAATGTATTAGCACACAACATGTGTAATAAGTATTATCAATGTCTGTATGTATTGCATTTGTAAAATACTTCAAAGAATTCCTTGACATAAAGGTGCCACTAATGTTGGTATCCAATTTTTTTCTCCTTTTCAAGATGAGGAGCATCACAGATTTGGCATGGAGCTTAGAGACATATAGATCATAATGTGTATCATTTTGTAGTTGGTGATGAGATCTAACCCGACCCTTTGTCACTCCCATTGTGGAGATATGGATAACACCTTCAAGAGGATTTGACCTATCCTCACTAATTTAGGTTGTGCCTCTTCAACCAGGGTGAGAGGACTTGTAGTGTAACCTTTGTTTGATGAAGGAGATGGAGATATCCTTCTTTTGCACTAATTTTATGAAGAAAACCTTGGGAAAGTACAATAATATTCCATAATTTAATGGCGCCACTAGTGTTGGTATCCAATTTTTTTCTCCTTTTCAAGCTAAGCAACATCACAGATTTGGCACGAAGCTTAGAGACAGATAGATCATAATGTGTGTCATTTTTCAGCTGGGATGAGATCTAACTAGCCCTTTGTCACACTCGGGATTGGGAGAGATGGATAACACCTTCAAGAGGATTTGACCTATCCTCACTACTTTAGGTTGTGCCTCTTCAACCAGGTGAGAGGACCCTTAGTGTAACCTTTGTTTGATGAAGGATATGGAGATATCCTTCTTTTGCACAAATTTTATGAAGAAAACCTTGGGAAAATATGGTCAATATTCCATAATTTAACTCTCAAGAGTTATCACTTCTAAAATATGGAGATAATTTCAAAATAAAAGCTAAGGTTATCAAGACATTATGAAATCCTAATTGTTCTACATATTTTAGTAAATAGATTTTGTTCCTTTGTTGATATACCTAGAAAACAGGGTAGTTCATGATGGACTCATGGTTTTGAATAATTTTTCGGGAGATTAAGAAGGATAAAGTTGATTATACCAGATATTTGAGAGACTTCACAACAATTAGAAAGATAAATGACAGAAAGCTTTGAAATAGCTAAGACATTCCTTCAACTAGAAGGTGTGCATCAATGGAGACCTATATCAACAAGTTTTCACACAATATTTAAGAATCTAACATGAAGGATGGAGAAAATACTCAATAAAATATCAAAGACCCCCTGGTTTGTCATGCCTAAGATACACTCAAGTCTTATAGATAATCTTTATCAACAAATGAAAGTGAATTGATGTTAAATTTTTTTATCTCATCATAGGATAAAGGCTCTTCTTGAAATGAAATTGAACATGCCACTAAACTATCACAGATATGAGATCTTGTGTGATTCGAGGGACTTTAACACAAGATTGCAATAGGAATAAGAAAAATTACTTGTAAACATTCTGAAACAAAGCAAACACAAATTGCTCCAAGATTGACACAAATTAACTCGAAATTGATTAGATTCATCAGCAGGGGATAGCTTCCAGAGAAATCTCAGAGCTTTGTCAATGGCTATACATCTACAACCAACTTGACATGATAGAAAATCTAACACAGAAGAAATTAACCAGTATCTCGGATTGGTCTCTCAGGAAGATGGGCTCTCTCAAATTTTCTCTTAAGAATTTAACCTCTAACCCTTTTCAAGAGTACTCGTTGTATTTATACATTTCACTCACTCACTCATTCCAAATTTTCCCCCAAAAAGAAGAATATTTGAGGGACCTTTTCTTGTTACCAATTTGCCTCGTAAAGTAATGTTAAACAAATTCACATCCGAAAGCTTCGCCAGTGGACCAATTATGAACCGATCATGTTTCTTAGGCCCTCGACTAATGACTAAGATACCATGGCACAACGCTTTTGGCATTCCTTCTAATTATTTTGATTCTTTCATGCGAGAAATCCCCATTTTAATCATTTTCCAGAGGCTCTGTACAGATGGATCTGATAGGTAATCATTTTCACTCTTGAGGCAACACCTTTTTCATCTTTTACACCTGCAACCTTCATCATTTCATCATTTTCCCTCTCTTTCCTCTGTAACTCTACCACGCATCCATCTTCTTTGGTAATTCACATTTTTGCAAGTGCCTGAGCAATTCCAACTTCAAAATATCGACCTTAACAATCCTTGATTCACAAATTAAGTTCTAATTCATTCAATGGCACTTTCCGATAAAAATGACAAGGAATTTCATCAAAAATGATGAAAAATAGTGCGTATTCACATCTCCAAGAGTCTTGGAGAAAAAATGGTGGAAAAATAGATGCAATGCACAACAACCATTGATTTTTCCCCTTCTCTACTTTATATTATAGCCATCCATGTGTTTCCTTGGTGCAACTACAAAGGAGAAGTATAGGGGAAGTTTTCAAACAAGCACGGGCCTTCCACGTGCCCTGGGTCCAAGAAAAACACCTTTTGGCCTTTGAAAAGTCTCAATAAAAAGGAGCTAGTGGAAGCTTCCACATGTCTCAATGGTGCACTTTGAGATGGTCCCTAAAAGCGGAGACCCAAAAAAGCACACGGCTCACCACGCATCCCGAGTCCAAGAGTTGTTGAAAAAGTTGAAGGATCAGTGGAAGGCGCCATATGTCTAGAGTCCGAGATAGTTTTCCTTAGAAGTTGAAAAGTCCAAGTAAGGGCAGAGTGAGCGGAAGCCTCCAAGTGTCCTCCTGGCACTTCTTCAAAATAAACTTTAGGGCCGGTCCCCCAAATAGGCGTGGTCCCTCCATGTGTCTCCCTGCAAAGGCAACTGTTAAGGTGGGACCATGAGGTGGATCCTCAAATGAGCACCAGCCCTCCACATGTCCACGGTCCGCACAAAACTACACCAACCGCATGAAAAAAATTGTCTAAGTCCTGGGTAAGGTAATGCGAAACCTCCACCTGTCTCCTCAAAGACAACTCCAAGGTCAAACCAAAAGGAAAATTTTTAGATGAGCACTAGCCCTCCACATGGACAAGCTTTGAGTTGAATCGGGCCTTAGAGTTTCAAAGTGCCCCGAGTTGCATCCAACCGAGAAGGGCCACATTTCCACAGATCCTAAGCTATGAATTTGACCAGAAAATACACCCGTCAAACTATAAAATGTAGGAAAATCACCATTTCATGCTCTAAAATGAATCCTTCTTCAAGGACAAAGAATTTGGAAATGATACAAGTCCCAAATAGGATCTACTGAGCTGCATCCAATCACGTTTCCATAGATATTGGGACAAAAATTGATAGGGAAAACAAAACATGACTATGGAAAATGGAAGGAAGGGAAAAAACCCGAGTTTTCACCCAAGTTACAGATCTTTTCACATGGATAGAGGAATGAAAAAAAAATCTGGACTTTAAGTGATCCTCGACTAAGGAAGGGACTGATCATGGCAACTAAATAAAGGAAAAAAATTTCATGCATCAATACGGGAGATAGAAAATATGACAAAGCCCACAAATTGAATAATTTCAAGGGTAAATGGGTGAGATCAAATTGAGCACCAACACATATTTCATGAAGGAACTATACAAGTGCATCCGAATAAGGTGTGTTGAGTCAATAAATATTTCTTTGGGTTGAATTTGAAGGATTCATGGTTATGTATGTTCATTTTATCTAACTTCATAAAGTATAAGGTATGGTTATGTCATTCAATGTTCTATATCATCCATGAGGAAGTTAGTATGGCATAAGGTTTGTTATTGGTATAAGTATGAAGGAGACTTGGTGATAGTGCTTTGTCATGTTGGTTCATGTAAGAAGAATTATCTCTGTTGGTATGAAAAGTATATGATCTCCATGAAATTTTGATAAATGTTTACTCATATAGGAAATTAAGTCTTATTTTTCTTGAAAAGTGTTGGTAAATATGTGTGTTAAGTCATGAATGTGTGAACCATTCCAGGGAGAGTAAAGTCTGTCTTGAAGGGTTCTAAAAATGTACATTGTATTTGTAAGTATGATAAGTTCTTATATCAAAGTATTCTTTGTTGTTCTAAGTTTTCTCCAAGAAGTTTTGAGCAAGGTTGAGATAGTGGTATGGAATGTGTCTAGCATGATTTCCTTGAGAATCTATTTTCTATCATCTTGAAATGTGTGGGATCACCTACTAGGTCCTAAAAAGGTGTGTGAATGCATTTGAAGAGATTAAGGTTATGAATAAGTAAGCATAAAGAAGTAAAGGACACTATCTGAGTTGTCGAGTTAGAAAGTATGATGATCAGAAGGTATGTTGATAATTAGATGTTACTATATGCTTAATGAAGAGCTAAATGATTGTCTATGGAAGAAGTTTCAAGAAAATTTGCATGGTTATAAGGTAATGGTCTAAGTTATGGGTCTATTGCTGTCACTCAAAGGTAAAGAGAATTTTGTCTTATTACATTCTATGTCTTGGGTCTAAACTTGATATTGTATAGATGACCCAAGTAGCGCTGAATTGGTATATCATCTCAGGGAGCTTAAGTGCTCGTAGTTCTAAAGAAAATGAAGCTAGGAGTGTTAATTGTTAAGCATAGTTTCTACCCAAATTGTGACAAGGTGTCTAAGGTGTCTAGAAAAGGTTGTTAAGATATTTTTGTTGATAGTTAGAGGCATATTGATAAGGATATATTTTTAAATCTCTTACAAGTGTTATATCATACAAAGAAGACACTAAATAGTGAAGTGTTGCTTGAGGATTGTGACATTTGACTTGATCCACATCCATGGCATGAATTTAAGGTATGCGATCTTATTTTTTCATTTAAAGTTAATAAATTATGGAACATTATCAGGGGAAGCTGAGTACATACTTATATTAGGTCCATGGATCTCATTTTCTACTAATGAAGTTAAGAAAATAGAGTACAGTCCAAGGGGGAGCTTGTAAGCAAGTAAGTTTATGTCTATACATTGTTTCCATTATGTCTTGTCATTGTTTCCATGGTGAGTTATCATTGTGCATTTTTCATAAATGTCAAATGAGGAGATTAGGATAGGAATTATAAAAGAGGGAATCTTGTAAATGTTTGGTCTTGTGGTTTCCATTAATGTTTCTAAAGACAGCTTCCTTCAAAAAAAGAGGGGAGATTGTTGGCATTTATGCCTTGGGTGTTTTCATTGATGTCAAAGGTAATTGATGGAAAAGGGATTTTACGTGTCATATCTATCTTTATGAGGTGTCGATTAAATTCAAACATGATGGTTAATTGGTAGTGCCCAATCTTGTAGTCATGACATGGTGTCTAGGCATGGTCTTAAGGCTTGCTTCAAGCTAGTTTGTGTACTCCAAAGGTTTTGAAGGTGGTATGAGGTATTCATAAAGGAAAATATGTTGAAATAGATGTGTAAGTGGTGTTAATGGGTCTGCAAGAGGTCATCATTGTCAATTCATGGGAAGTATGTGTTTATTCAGTCATTTTAGGCATATTCCTAGACATAGTCCAAGTAGTATGATGAAGTAACATGAGATTTTGAGTAGGAAAGTATAATGTGAGCATGGGAAAGGTGTTGTGACATGTCATGACATATGTAGGACGTGTTTTAGGTCATTATTCAAAGGTATGATGATGTTTCAAGGTCCATTGAAGTAATTTTCTTGAGAACAAGGCATGTAAACACATTTAAGTCTCGGTGGTTGAGAGTTACGTATGTATTTGAGCATAGATGAGAGTTTTCATGTATGGAGGAGGTTCTTATGGTCCCATGGGAAACATTTTAGGTTGGTATGAGGAATATTTTTTTATGTTGTGTTGATTTAGGAAAACTAAGCTCTTAAAGAGAAAAATCCATCTCGATAGGTGAACTTTATATGCTCACCCACACTTGTGGGTTCTACATGGAACCTTTTGGATTTCAGGGATGCATTTTCATTGATCTAATACCATTTTTCAAAATTAATGATTTGATTTAATCATGCCATCTCTATGAACAATCATTAAGAAGTTAGACTGGTCTTAAACCCTAGTGAAACCCTCACAAGAGAGTGATATGGAAGATTTTATTGGTACGGTAACCAAATGAAATGAAAATGTAAATGTGATGCATCATGGTTGTAGAGAATTCAACACAACTAATTTTGGCATTGGTTGCATGATCCAACTATTTCAGAAGTAGGATAAAAACCTTAGTTTTGGGGAGATTTGTTGTTTCAAGGCTGAAGTAGAAGCTTCATGATGAATAGAAAATTGTTCCAAATTCCTTGGGAGGTTTTCAATATGTCCATGAAAAGAAAAGTTTTAGATAGATTAACTAGCTATACAACATTCTTTTTATTAATCTTTGCAAGGAATTTAAAGATGTTTTCACTGGAAATACCAGGACTCGAAAGGTTTTCCTAGAGATCTTATTAATTGCAGCTTCAATCTAAAAAAACAGAGGCCTCAGTATCCCAAAATAGAGCCCTAAGTTGATTGAATCATTATTATCTTTCCGCTTAAGCATATGGATCAATCTTTTCTGTTAGAATAAAAATGGAGAAATCAAATTATGTGTGGATTTTAGAGATTTTAATAAAGCTTCATTAAAATCACTCTTCCAAATATGGATGGAGAATATTTTCCTTCGATAAACTATCTCTTCTAGATGGGTATAATGTATATAATCATATTTTAGTCAGAGAAGAGGATAGGTACAAAACAACTTTCACCACTAAGTGGGGTACTTATGCTTACAAAAGAATGCCTTTCAACCTTTCAAATGCTGGTGCAACATTTCAACGCACAATGGACATGGATTTTCGCAACTTGTTAAATAAATGCATCCTTGTTTATTTAGATGATGTTACTGTATTCTCAAAAAATTTGAAGAACATCTAATACACCTAAGGAAAACTTTTCAGTTATGCAGAACAATTTGGGATATCTTTGAATCCGCTAAAGTCTATCTTTTCAGTACATCAAGGTAAATTACTTGGTCATATTGTTTCTAAGAAAGGTTTAGCAATTGATCCTTTCAGAATCAAAGCCATATCATAACTATCATTGCCTCATCATAAGAAGGAATTACAAATTTTCTTGGAAAAATCAACTTTGTTAGAAGATTTGTTCCAGATTTTGTAGCATTGGTGAAACCATTGACAACTATGTTAAAGAAAGAGAAGACTTTCTCTTGACCAACAAGGGAGAGAAGGGTTTGAAGCAATCAAAGCAGCCATCTCTCAAGCTCCTACTCTTGCAAATCCAAATTTTGATAAAGATTTTACAATGTATGCACTTACAGAGATGAAACAATCTCAACCATATTAACTCAAGTTAATGATGAAAATGTTGAGCAACCAATTGCTTTCTTTGATAGAGCTTGCATGATTACGAAACAAGGTACACATTTCTTGAAAAATAAGTACTTTCAGTAGTCAGAGGGATAAAGAATTTTAAGTACATGCTTTCAAACAAAAAATTCATGTTCTTGTTTCTCATCCAAGTGTGAAATCTTTCTTGTTAAATAAATAATTGAATGAGAAAAGAGTAGGTTGGATAACGAAGGTCATGGAATATGATGTTGATATTCATGTTGCGAAGACATTTTAGAGGAAAAGGCTTGTGTGAACATCTAATTGCTGATATGGAAAAATAATAGACTGCAAAACCTGAAGATTCAAAATAGCATGCTGAAATTACGTATCAACAATCAGACATTATGGTTTAGCCAGAAAATCAGCAACCTAAACTTGCTCAAGAAGTCTAGGAATCAAGATGGATGACTGATTTAGTTAACTATCTACAACATGGCATCTATCCAAAAGGTATGGACAAGAATAAATGAAGGTATTTCAGATTACAAGTTGTACCCTATGTTTTCATTGATGGTGTATTATTCAAAAGGGATATAAATGGAATCTTGTTGTGATGTGTTGACTATGATAAAATTCAGCAATTATTATCAAAATTCCATGAAGGACCTGCAGAGGTCATTTCTCAACACATACCACAACCTTAAAAATTATGAAAGTTGGTTACTATTGGCCCAACATATTTAAGGACTATTTTCGAATGGATTAGGAAGTGTAAGAAATGTGCTTTCTTTGTTGGAAAAGAATGTTTGCTTCTCTTCCTTTACAACCTATTTCAGTTGATCAACCTTTTATGTAGTGGGGCCTTGATTTTATTGGCATGATAAACCCACCTTCATCACAAGGACACAAGTGGATTTTGACTACTACATATTACTTTACACGTTAGAATGAAGCAATAGCCTTGAAAGATGCTAATGAAACTTTGATACTATCCTTTTATGAAGGTATAGTTTATAGATTTGGTGTTCCAAAGAACTATCATATCAGATAATGCTTTAGCATTTCTTGGTGCAAAGGTAATAGATTGGGTTGTTAATCATGGAATTTATCTAAGTTCTTCATCTAACTATTACCCACAAGGTAATGGGTTAGCTGAAAGTACTAACAAGAATCTTTTAAGGATCATCAGAAGAACACTCAAAGATAACTAGAGAGCTTGGCATCTAATGTTGAATTCAACACTTTGGGCTGATAGAGTGACTCCTAAAAGATCAGTTGGCAAATTCACCATACAAGCTTGTTTATGGAAGAGAAGCAAGAATTCCTATTTCAGTTGAGTTACCCACATTAGATTTGTTGCATCAAATGGAGCTACTTGAAAATGAACCATTACAGGTTCATTATGTAGAATTAATGGAATTACAAGAGCTAAGAGATCAAGCTCATTTAAACATGGAAAAGAATCAAAAATAGATGAAGAAGACTTTTGATAAGAAATCCAAATTCAGAATCTTCAATGAAGGAGATATTGTGTTAAAGTGGGATGTTGATCATGCAAAGCCAGGAAGACACACAAAGTTTGATACAATCTGGAGTGGTCCTTACATGATTTCAGCTTGCAAAGAACACAATGCTTTTCAGCTCTCAAGGCTGAATGGAGAGGAACTTCCCATTCTTGTGAATGGTATGTTTCTCAAACACTGTTATTGAAAATCCTACAATGTCTATTTAGAGTAGGATTTCCCTTCAATAAGTGCAGTTCCTGCACATTGCAATGTTTTTTCAATTCAATAAGTGCATTTGTGCACATGATCTGGTTTACCAGATCCTTTCCCAGTTTTAGTTCATTTTGGAAGGGTTGGACCTTCGGAAGGTAGATTTTTGGTTACATGCTTTAGACTCCATGCCCAATGGACAAGAGCAAGGCACTGGTTTACAAGCTAGTAGAGCAGCTTTCCCCACAGGATCACCAGAAATGTTGACAATTTTTGCACTTGTGCAAAAATGGGCAACTCAAAACTTCATTACGATGGATAGCATTGGTGAAGTATACCTAAGCTAGGGGAGTTTCTTTTAGACAATATTGTTACTTGTTGAATTAATTAATGATTACATGAAATCTGCAGCTATGTGTGTTGTTGTAAAAACATAACAGATCACATAGCCTACAATTTCATGCTATCTTCAGCAAAAGAACACAAAGCCCCAAAGGACAATTGTGTTGCCTTGATGAAGACACCAAATTATAGAATAGATGAAGTGTTAGGTTTTGAAGCAACAATCATGACTGCAGATTACAAAAATCAGAGTTCATTACTTGGATGTTACAAGTATTCTTTAATGATCTTTCCTTCATGATTAAGACATTCAATTATATTATTGGGTTGTTTAGTTCATCATACAATCCATATCAAAAAGCAAAAATGTAAAAAGAAATACACAACTCAATTTCACAATTCAATGTTTTATTCATAAGGAATTTCAAATGTTCCCACACAAGCCATGGGATGTAACTAGAAAGTAAAGTACAACTACTGAAATAAGAGGTACACATGCATGAAAGAGAAAATAAAGGAGTATGAGTGAACCCATCATTGCCTTGAGGTTTTCCTTCGGTTGATGCATCCTCATCTTCAACTTTGTTCCCTCTTCATCTTCATTATTGAAAGCACCATACCTAAAAATAGAAAAGAGAAAATCATCAGTTACGAGCTCAGGGTTAATCCATATTCCTATACTTGTCCTAATTCATGCACATGGATCTCTAAAAATAGGAGATATAGATTACTTGAAGATCAAAATAATATACATGATTTACTCACTCAAAAGAAATAAAGAGAAGAAAAAAAAAAACATGGACATAAGAGAGGCCAAAAATCCTAAATATTTTCTAACTATTTTTCTCAAGTGTGCGGTATACATGTTGCAGCCAAGAATAAATAAATCATGTCTTACAGTCCTCACTATGGATAAAGATTGCAGAGTTCAATAACTTCTATCCTATGGTACATGAAGCAGATGAGTCATAAGTACATGATGGAATGAAGGAAGAATGCAACTCAAAGTTTCAATAGCTATTCTAGAAATAGAAGAAGTTACATTACAGAATAGAGGAGAGACTTGCAGATAAAAGTACATGTTCCAGATTACAACTGAAGAAGAAGAGTCAGAATTTAAAGGCTGAAGTTAACTAGAGAGAGAATATTACATTAGAAATAGAATGAGAAGGAAATCTGAGAAAATTTTGATAGGGCTTTGCCATGTAAAATGGACATTTACAACTTTCCATCATGTTGTTTTAACTAAACACATGCTTTAAAAGTTGTATGTAAATCAAATAAGTGATACAAAAAAAAAAAAAAGCATGCCTTAATCAGATAACAATTATAATTTTTCAGTTTCCAACAACAAATCAATTTCAAAAGGAAAAGTGATACATTCTGTAGTTTCAACTTTTAGAAAGTACATCTATTACAACTGAAACAAAAATAAAAGAAAATAATTCTAGGAAAATTTTGATAGGGCTTCACCATGTAAAATGGACATTTTAAATTTTCCAGCATACATACTAAAGTTGTAATGAAGATTAAATGCAGTATTTTAAGAAAAGAAATGGACTACACTTTCAGTCATCAAATTGAAGAACTTTGGATCTTTCATTCTAGCTTAACAACTGAATAAAATGAAGTTTCAAGATAATACTACAAAGTTTCAGCCATTTTTAATTATAGTTTTCAAATGAAACAAGAATGAGAAACTGTTTACAACTTCTAGAAGGCCACATACAAGGTACAAAGATCTCATGGAATCAAGAACAATTAAAATTATTAATACTATAACTTCCATAATCAAATGCAAGCCTATCTATCTATCAAGAAGATGTCAAATCTCAAAAGATCCAAGCTACAGTAATCAAGAAAGATAGAAGATGAAATCAATGGCATAATAGATGTTTGTAATAGAGGAACTACAAGTAGCAATGACAAAGAACTACAAGTGTAGTTGAACAACTTCAAATTTACATAATGATTCAAGACCTCGAGCCCAAACCTAGGACAGATGGAAGTGTACATTATGCTACAATATACTTCAGAGCCAATTTTAAATGCAAGATTCATGGTTAAACAGAAATAATAACCCACAAAGAGAACTAGTTTCAAGTTTGAATCGAAAAAGAAGATACCCATCAGAATAAAGCTTCAAATCAGAAGTCTATAAAGACAGACTTGATGCCCAAGAGTAAGCTTGAAACCAAATGCACAAAGAGCCACATAGTACAAAGTTTTCAATTACAAGGATAATAAAGCATAATACAAACTTCTAGATATTTCCAATTCAGAGCTTCAGATGCTCAAGGTCGACTAAGCGAATAAGAACCAAACTACATGCTCCAAAGTTAGAGCTCAAAAAGAACCTACTAATGGGGACCACATTGAAGTAAAGCTCAAGAGCTCATCTTAAACAAAGTACAAGGAGAAAACACAAAGAAACAAATCTCAGTCAAGAGCAGAGTAGTACAGCCAAGTACTAAGGCAATCTCAAAATAGAAATGTCATATAAATACAACGTGGAGAGCTATAAAAGATCAAAATATGTAGATATCAGAACAACCTCCAAGGAATGTATCAAGGAAACACGAAGGGAGCACTTGTTTCAGCAATTGAAAGTGCACTACTAAAAAAACTCATGCATTATGGTAAAGATGCTACAGAAGTTCAAAACAAAATCTTCACACGTACAAATTTTTAGGGACAACCAAGTACTGAGGCATCATCAAGTGAAAGCCCAAATTTTAGAAGCATAGGTCCACATATATACAACTAGGTGTATCTTATCTAATATATATTTTCATATTACAAATTTAGATAGAAAACCTTGAATCAAAATTACATGCACATCCAAGTTGAAGAAAGATTCAAGTTTCAAATTATCATCCCCATTAAAATTATTTTCAAGTTGTAGAATAGAAGAAAAAATACAAATCCTAGGTTTTCATCACAAACCCATTAATGGGTATATCAAAATCGAGTAATAAAAAAGAACTCACCATTTATAATCAAACAGATTGAAACTTTTGAGAAATTGAATGATGAAGCAAGAAATCCATATGCCCATGAGAAGTTTCAAACTTGGGAGTCAAGAAAGAGCAAGAAATCACAAAACCCACAAATATTTTCAAAAATGAGTTTCAGTGTTATATATCAAGGAGGAAAATGAAAATAGAAGTGTATGTGTAAGAGAGAAAAAATTATCTCACCTATAACCACTCATGGCAAAAAAAACCCACAACCATCTTGCTTAGAAAGATCTTCAACAAATAAAAAAAGAATGCAACTCAACCTTGAATTCCAACTAACAAAGTTTCAAAATCCAAATCTACAGAGAGCTTGAGAGAAAAAGAGACAAAGTCTACTAGAAACCTCATAGAGCTCCAAAAAGAAAAACCCTTTTGTAGAAAATTTGAGCTTGATTCTTGCTCAAAAAAATAAAGAATGAAAAGAAGAATCATATCAAAAAAAAAACAAAGAGGTCAGAGTCAAGCTCATGAACTCCTCCATAGAGGCCAACAACCAAAACTTAAAAAATAGAGAAAAATGTTTACCTAGTGTTCAAGCCTCATGGCCACAAAGACATCACAGAACCAAGTAAAGCTCAAAATAAAAATCAATCAATAACGATGGCATTAAAACCTTGTAGAGAGTCCAAGAGTTGAGCTCGACAAGAAATAATCACAAAAAATCATGAAACCAGCCCTAAGAGAATCGATCTACTAAAGAAGCCGAGCTTCATAGAATGAAAATGGTGGAGAGATCAAATAATTTCACTCACAAAGCTTCACAGACTCATAGAGGCCGAGTTTTAAAGTCCCAAAACTCAAAGATCAAAGCAATGGTGATCTAAAAAAATTTTCCAGGGCTTCACCACTCAGAGCGAGCAAAAAGAATGACCAAATGATGGAGCTCGGTACTTTTCAACTCACCCGCTAACCTCAGTATAATCTAACTCAACCAGGAGTTAGGGATCGATGATCGAGATCAAGCCATGCAAAGATCAATGGCTGAGGATCGAGGTATTTTTTTTAATTCCAAGTCACCATGGTAAGATAATAATTACTATGCTAAAACTCTAGGTTAGAAACCCTAACCACGAGTCAAAGATCGATGACCTAAAGATGTCCAAAGATACAAAGATCGATGATTTTAAAACAATCAACAATATTCAAAGAAAACTGTGATGATGATGATTAAATGCCAACAACCACATTAAAATCCAAGTGAAACCCTAAACGAAGATCAAGATCAATGGTTCACAAGAATCTTAGCGCCAAAATCAATGGTCATAGCCAATCACAAGTAAAATATATTTAATGCATAGTGCCAAAAAAATGTGAAGGGGTGAGTCATCATGGTAGAGAGGACCATGACTTTATTTAAAATTATTTATTGACTATGATTTGCTCCATATAAAAATAAACATCAATCAAAGAGTGCATAATCATTGCCATCAAACCATGTAAAAAGGTCCGAAAATATATATGTAAATGATAAAATGAAAAGCCGACAAGTAATCACCATGGTCATGTGTTAATAAAGGTGGCCATATGGCATGGTGGCCTTTTACAAAGTGCCCACATATATATGTTTAAAACCATGGCAATGTCCCAAGTCTACAAGAAGACCAAACTCAACAAAGACATGTGCACCTATCTAGAGTGGTCCCCACATGGAGTTAGCACATAGAACAAAAGTATTGTATTTTGCAAATGATATATTTAAAAGATAGCAAAATAAATCATGTTACCACACTAGGGACAAAGGAATGTCAATATCAGAGCCTGATCTTAAAGGTGGTCCCCATCAAGATGTATACTTGAGTGAGTTATTTTTGCAAAATATTGTAAATAATGGATTATCTTTACTCACACACAGAGATCAAATTTTGCATGTGCATCCAAGGGGACAAGTGGATCAAAATTTTAGATGTCACATCAACAACAAGAAGACAAATTTGCATGCACCTAGAAGGAGACTTGCTCATCAAGCAAGGTTTATTTTTAGCATTATTCACCCATGCTTTTCTTAAAAAATAGACAGTCAACTGTAGTTTGACTATGATGTAATCAAAGGCTATTAATGCCTCTTTGTATTAGTTTGCTTTATTTTATTCCTTTATTTATTAATAGATAAAGGATAAAAATAGGATGCATGGGTGAGTACAACCCTAGTCTATTTTTAGGAAGGGTGGGTGAATCAATTTTGCTATATATTGTGTGCCTTGAAAAAAGCACAAGGAGGAATTTTTAGATACAGGAGTGCTGAAGCAATTTTCTACCAGTTTTTCCCTTTGAATGTGAAGTATTTTCTACCTTTCCAATTATTTGCAGTCTTGTGTATGTTTCCATTAATCTTGTGAATGTTGAATTCCCTGATTAATCATCTTACCCTATTGCAAATTCAATATTTCTACATGATATTAATGTGTATGTGTAACTTAGTAGTATTGTTGTGATTCTATCCTCAATACATCAAAGTGTTTACCCTTAATTATCTTCAAAAATTTGTTGGCTTGTGCATCAGAAAATTCATTCCATATCAATTGTGCATGTACTCATTCAAAGACCTCATACAAGTTTGGTGTATCACCTTTTTTTTTTTTTTTTTAATCACCCTTGAACCCTAGAAAATCGGTTTAGGATACATCATAAGGAACCAACCTTGACATCAAGACTCACCTCAAAATAGGTTACCCACAAACCCGAGGTATTTTAATCTATGAAAGAGAGATAAAATTTTCAATCTTAGAAAACATGAAACCATATCTCTACAAGCTGCACTTTAGAGATACATAAGATTCATTGGAGACAATTGGAGTTATACATCCTCTAAGTTTCCTGCCACTTTTGGCCTTGAAGGGATAAAACTAGCTATAGTGGTTTGAGGTGTGTTTTATGATTTGGATCATGGAAGTAGGTATTTGGTCATGAATAAAATTTTTACACATGTTATGATGTTTTTGAGCTCTTAGAATGGTATGAAAAGATGGTTTCTTGGTGAAGTAGAATCAGATATATTTCCGTTAGTAAGATGTGTGAGCCATGATGAAGAGTTTTACTATATGAAGTAGGTCACTTTTTAGATTTGAATTTTGGGTGCTTGAATACCTAGATAGGATAACTTGCTTCTTGGTATGTTTCATGATGATGGTGAAGGATGAAAGGATTCTTGTTCTCTTTGGTGATGCTTAGAGGTTGTTCCTGACATGTGTGGAGCTTATGGAGTCATGACATTACTAGATTGTGCCCTTAAAGGTCATGATGCATTCGTTGGCGAAGAAGACCTTGTTTTAGGCCTATTTTGGGCTAGTTGTTCTTGTATGAGTTGTTTGGGATATTTGCGACCATTTTTTCTCTTAGAGTGAGTTTAAATAATTTTCAAGATGTAGTTTCTAAAAATATAATATCAGAATTGCATAAATTAAATTTGAAAACTTACTCTTCATTCTTACTATTACATAGGAAGTATTACACCCATATATATAGGAGAGGTAGTTCCTATATTTAAGGAGAGATAATCTCCATAAATATCTCCACACACAACTCCTAAAAAAATTCATGTTATTTTACATGAGATTTTGTTTTCTCACAAAACTAATATTGTTAATGAGTTGTTTACTCAACAACTCATAACAATATTTACTCACCCACTCATAATTACATTTACAATAATGTAATTAATTATTACAACACATATTATATTATCCTAGATAATATAATCACTCACATAATATTCTATGTTCACACTACAACATAGATATTCCTAAAATTTTCCCCCTTAGTGTGAACATGGGGCAAGAGCACCTAAAAACATGAGTATGAGAGAGTTCCGCAGTTGCTAATGGATCTTGTTGTCTGGATCTTACTACACATGATCACCTCTCTGGCTCACTAGTTGATCATGATCACCTCTCTGCATGAATCTACTCATTGGCTGATCATCTTCCAATGAAGTATGGTAGTCAGAGGACCATACGACAATCAGAGGATCGTACGTAGAAGCTTCCCTCCTATAAAAAAATGTTCTCGGCATCCAAAATTCACATCCTCCTCTTTTCAATCTTTGACAAGGAAGACATTTTGTATTTGCACACATCACTCAAAGAAAACAACTGAAAATATTATTAAAATGTGCCACCAGTGCTATATGCGACCCCATCGTTGGTGACTGACGAGAGGCCCTAAAATTCCTCCTTCCTCCTATTCCTCCTTCCTCCAAAAAGTGAACTATTTACCATAAGAATTCCTCATCACTAGGACAAGAAAGTTCCTCATCTTTAGAGTATTCATCCCAATCAATTTCTTCTTCAACCAAAAGAGATTTTTGATCTATTTTGTCATCAAGTAGATCTTTTTCCCTCTTTTTACAGTTCAAGGCTACATGTCCCGATTCATTACAGTAATAACATTTCATTTTACCTTTAAAAGGGAAAGGTTTTGGTTTGAACTTTCCTTTCTTAGATGAAGTACTTGCTTTATTCTGTACATACATTACTTCTTCATATTCTTCATAATTACTCTGATCAAGTAATGTGGAGATTACTCCTTCTAAGCTAATTGTTACCTTGCTTAAAGTAAACACAATATTTGAATAAATTTTAGGCATACTATTCAGGAGTATTGCTTTAGCATCATCATCTTTACTGACTCTTTAATTCTAGCTAGTTGATTTAGCAAAGAGTAAAACTTACTTATATGATCTGCCATTTTTGAGTTCTCTTCCATTTTCAACCCGTACAAGCATTGCTTCAGTGTAGTCTTTGTCATTTCAGCTTCAAAACCAAACAATTTGTTAAGAGACTCCCAAATTTCTTTTGCAGATTTTGTGAAATCCACATGATGCAGATAGGCTTTTGATAAGCCTAGACCAATGGTACCCAAAGCTCTCTGATCTTTTGCATTCCATTTAGCTAGATCATTTGTAGTCATTGGTGGAATTGCATTGGCTTTAACTACATCCCATAAGTCCTTTTCTATTAAATGTAATTGCATTTGTAGTTTCCATGTATGGAAATCTTGTCCTTCAAAATTTTCAATCAGATTTAATTTCTCCATTATTTTGTAAAATATTGATAAAAAAATACATAATTGAATCAGGTACTTAAAAAATTTATATAGAATACCTTTGAACCTCCAAGCAAGCCAAGAATTTGTATTAACAATTCAACATTATTGGAAATTGGAGAAAAATTTCAGTAGAAGAATTGATATGCTGAATTTGATAGCTGCATAGTGAAATCTGTATTTCTTCAAAAATACAAACTAGGTTCTACTAAAATTTCTGTTGTCATTTCTTGACAAACACTTGGTTCTGTAAAAAAATTATAGAAAAACCCAAATCCAGAAACAAAATATATAAGCTATTATTTGAGATGGATTTGATCAAGAAAACACTGAAATTTCCCACATCATCTGGTACCAAATGAAAATATAATATCAGAATTGCATAAATTAAATTTGAAAAATTACTCTTCATTCTTGCTATTACATAGGAAGTATTACACCCACATATATAGGAGAGGTAGTTCCTATATTTAAGGAGAGATAATCTCCATAAATATCTCCACACACAACTCCTAAAACAACTTCATGTTATTTTACGTGAGATTTTGTTTTCTCACAAAACTAATATTGTTAATGAGTTTTTTACTCAAAAATCATAACAATATTTACTCACCCACTCATAATTATATTTACAATAATGTAATTAATTATTACAACACATATTATATTATCCTAGATAATATAATCACTCACATAATATTCTATGTTCACACTACAACATAGATATTCCTAATAGTTTCTTATTGGTATGACCGACCCTAATGGTCATGACCGACGTAGAGGTGTTTAAGAGATGAATCATGTATATAAAAATGTTATGTTAGCTCATTATGACTAGTGTAGTTGATAGTGATGTGAGTGAGGTATAAGAGAAATAATAAGAAGAGAGAGGGGTCAAGAATAAACATGAAAAGAGGTGTACATGCATGAGAAGGATCAAGAGAAGGTATGCAAGGTCATTAGATCTAATCAGCAAGATAAGGACCATATTTGAGTGAAGTAGGAGAAGGTGAATTTTGAAGAAGGTTTGATGTGTGTGGAGCTAAATTTGTGATCACCATCAATTGTTGAAGAAACATATCTTCAAAGTGATCATCCATTTTCCAGGTGGTTGAGGTGGTCCTTAATAACCTTAGGGGTTATAGCCTCCTTGTAGGATTGGTTTCCTACTAAAACTAGGGTTGGTGCTCATTGTGGGGTTGGTGCATCACTAAATAAATCCTTGATTGATGTTTAATATTCTTACAAGTCCTTTGTTATGTGTAATATTAGCCGAGGTTTCAGTGGGTTTTCTTCCGCTTGAGAGTTTCTCATTTACTTATACTCTTCATGTGTTGTCTTCCTTGTCTCATGCACATGTTAATGTTGATACACACTTAATAAGCTAAAATGGTTTATGGATTTTAAATAGATGGTTTTTATGATGAATGTATGACATGGTAAATAAAGTAAAAATTGTGGTATGACCGATTCACCCCCTCTCGGTCATTGTGCTTATAACATAAGGAAGATTAATAGAATAACTAAGTTCTCTCCAATGTGTATTTAATTGTGATTTCTAATTTATAGGTTATTTTATAATATTTTATTGAATTCCATTATATCCAAACCCTAAATTACATTCTTTATCGAAGAATAAATTACTTAAACCTCACAACCACGTCGATGTTTAACATCAAATTTACTAACCTCTTGGAGATAGAATTACCATGATTGGACCACATTTCAACCTGAAATTGGTGCCATGTAGCACCATTTCATGTCTCTTGTGTTGTATCTTTGTTTTGGTCAACTCTTCTCAACAAACGAATACTCATCATTAGTCAATGTGGAAGGATGTGATTTGTGTCATTTGTTTTCATCTTATTGTAAATAGGATCCAAACATTTCTCCATGAAATTTATTAACCTCTTGGAGAACGAATTACCATGATTGGACCACATTTCAACCCGTAATTGGTGCCATGTAGCACCATTTCATGTTTCTTGTGCTTTATCTTTGTTTTGGTCAACTCTTCTCAACAAACAAATACTCATCATTGGTCAATGTGGCAGATAATATGTGCCATTTGTTTTCATCTTATTGGCAATATGATCAGAAATTTCTCTATAAAATTTATTAACCTCTTGGAGCAATAATTACCATGATTAGACTACATTTCAACCTGCACAATTGGCACCATGTAGCACCATTTCACGTTTCTTGTGCTTAATATTTGTTTTGGTCAACTCTTCTCAACAAACAAATACTCATCATTAGTCAATGTGGAAGGATGTGATCTATGCCATTTGTTTTCATATTATTGGCAATAGGATCTAGATGTTTCTCCATGCATTAGCCAAATTTACAATTGTTTTCTCAACCCTTCAACTACCAACTTTCGTGGATTTGTTTCACATGTCTTCATCTCAATCATCCTCATCTTCACCTAAATTTATCTCAAGTTGAATTTGCACAAGTGTGTGTGCTTGAGCTTACGGTGTGACTGGGTAACATGGGTACTATCTCTAAGTTGTGGGAATTATTATCTGAGATAGACCTCTAGAGAAAGTTGGTTCTTCTTCCTAATCCTTATGAAAACTAACTTTACCGAGATGAAACTACTAACTTATCTATCCTACAATTTCCAAGGGACTAGGGAGAGAGTAATAACATGTGAATGAAATAAAACTACACTACAAAGGTGATGTATAAAAGAAGGGAATGAGAATAATTTCCAATGTGTGAAAATGAAAGCAAAGTGTATACTAGAGAGGGTGATAATAGTTCTCCACAGTCTAACAACACATTCAAAATAATATTTCATACACACACAATGATAATGAATCCTACAAGAGTATAGAGTAGACATAAACATTTACAATAACATTAGAGAGGCAAGGAGAATGCAAAAAACTCAACAAGGGAAGATACATCCACAAACTTGAATCTATTGCTTCATTAATATGCATAGTCCAAACTATTACAAAGGAAAGGCCTAGATCACCATGCAAGGAGTCCACTACAAAGGCCTGTAGCACATTGGCTTCACAAAACCAAAATGACAGAGTTTTTCTACTCAAACTATCCTCCTCTTTACAATGAGCCCAACATTCAATTTATAGAGTTTTTGGAAGAGAGAGAGAGAGAGAGAGAGATGTAAATCCCAAAATCCACTTTTCAACCAATTTCAAGTCATGATAAATGAGTTTGGTTGGTGATTTTGGACCTAAAAAATCAATCTAAGGTGTCCCCAAACTCCATATTGTCAATGAGAAGAAGGAATGGCAGCCCATGCTCATTAAATGCCTCTCCAACCACTAATAAAATCATTGTTCAAAACCTGGCACATTTTCCTTAAAATCATCATCAAAAATTCATCAATTTCTACATTTCTTGATTTTTGTGCATCATTCTCGAGTCATGATTCCAATGAGACCAATTTTTGAAAATTCATTGAGAATTGCAAAATTTATGGTCCTTCTGAGTGTGAGCAGTTATTTTGAGTTTGCAAGGATTTCTTGCATTTTACGGGACTAAAAATTTAATTTTTGGAGCTGGAGATGTTTCTTTTCTTTTCACCCACCTACCCTCATTAAAAATAATAAATCCAATTTTTTTGGTGTAGAGGATGTTGAGCCCTTTCCAAAAAGTCCAATTTTTTCAAAATCGAGCTCCGGATCAAAAGTTATGACTATTTTAAAATTTTAAAGGTCGGGATCTTCTATGTGGGCTCTCACAATCCACAATACACTAGATTTTTACTCCTTTTTACTTTGACATGTGGGTATTGTGGGTTTTTGGAGGGAACTCATGTCCCTACTACTATAAAAGAACATGTCATCTCTAAACCTTCTTAAAATCCACCTTATCTCGAACATACTCTCTGTGCACAAATTTCACCTCCATGGGAACTCACATCCCCACAATACTTGGACCGTGTGGGCCTCCTTTCTCCCTTACCCAACTTGGGCTCTTTGGTCCTCCACATTCCTGGTTCCAAGGCTAGGTGGTTTTTTATCCACCAACATACACCACACTTTCCACACCATCGACATGGGTATGTTGAATTCATTGTTCCATTTGTCCATCCCCACTAGTTGCCGGCTCAACCCACTTCATCGCAATACATTCAATCTTCCACTCTTCATGAATGCCCAAATCCTTTTTTGTGGCATATTGGGCTGAGGGCCTCCAGACCTCCCAAATTTTTCAAATTCCTTCCACTCTACCTACATTTACTTTTTACACCTTCACCCAAGTTTCAAGGATGAGAACTAGGGCATTCCAACTCCACTTTTCTCTGCACAAATTTCATTCATACATGGGAATTTGGTCATTTTTCCACATTTTTCATGGGAAATCCAAGCAAATCATTTCATTTACTAATTATTCAAAAGGGCTCATTGATTTCACATAGCATGTGGCAAAGTTAGACACAAACAAAACAACTCGCCTAAAATCTCCCTTTTCATTTTTTTAGAGCATTTTTTATCTTATTCGATGAAATAAGATTGAGTTAACCTTAAAATAACAAATCACCTTTAAAATGAGTTCCATGCCACAAACATTCAAATTAGTGAGCTTATCAACAAATGATGAAAGATCCACATTCTCATGCTATTTATGGGTCAATCTGAGATTTTAATTTTCCCAATATTCAAATCTAAAATATTATCTTGGGATACCCTTAGAAGCTCGTTCATATCCTATTGAAGTTATACCTTCACTTGAACATTTATGCAATTCCATGAAATCCAACCCCATTTGAATGAAGAGGTGTCCAAATTTTTAAACTTATCAGATTTTAATTCACCTTTCCAAAAATGAAAAGATGCACTCTTCAATTTACCAATTCCTATCACCATGATAATGCCCTCAAAAAGAATTCAATTATACGATTTCACAAGGGAATGAAATGGAATAACAATTTTGGTGACTCACATGGACCATTTTCTGCTAAATGGAGTGTGACCAATTTTCTGAAGCTATCCATTGGGCATGGAGTTTTATTATTATCATTAAAATTGATCTTAACTCTTGAAATGATCCCAAAATTCTTGAGATGATGTCACATACTTTTAGATTTTCCCCCAGCTTATATACTCTCTAACTTTATAAGAAATCTGATGAAGTCAAGGTTTGTGAGAGTAGAAAATTACCTAAAACCTAGATTTCACCCATTCTTGCAAACCATTTTTATCCACGAGGCTAAGTGAAAAATGAGTACCTATGAATGTTTCCTCAACATCTGATTTTAGTTTCTCTACATTTGTTTGAATTTTAAATTTGTAACTGTTGCAAGCAACTATGAGCTTCCCACTACAACAGTAGTTTCTCTTTCCTGAAGCATGATGAAATGTATACAAAGCATACACTAGAAGTAATAGAACATGTGCACCAACACTTAGGAAATTAAATCCTATTCTAACAAAAAAAAATGTGCAAAAGCACTTGAGGAATTGGAAATCCTAGACTAATATGTACAAGGGTGAGAAATTCTTCCTTCTAGTAGCAATGTTTGAGGTAAATTCCATTGACTAGAATATGCAATTCTTCACCATCCAACTTAGCCAATCTAAAAGGCATTGCTACCTTTACATTCAATGATCATATATGGACCACTCCATATGGCATCAAACTTGGAATGCTTTCTTGGCTTTGCACGATCAACATCCCACTTTAGTACCAAGTCTCCTACTTGGAATGTCCTAGCTTTAGCTTTCTTGTCAAAGCTTCTCTTGATCAATGCTTGATCTTTTTCCATGGTTTGCACTGACATGTTCTCTTGCTTTCTTCTTCTAATTCCATCAGCTCTACATACCTGATTTCCATGGGCTCAAACTCATCTAGTTCCAACTGCTTCATGAGTTCCAATGTTGAAACTCAAGTGATATAGGTGAACTACTTCCTTTCCCATATACAAGCTTGTATGGGAGAGCTTCCTTGTAGACCTCTTGGGTGTGATTCTATCAGCCCATAAGGCTGATTTGAGCTTCATGTGCCAAGTTCTCTTATTCTCATCAAGATTTCTTCTTGATGATTCTCAAGAGTTCTTGTTTGTAGACTCTACTTGGCCATTACCCTGGGTAATAGTTTGATGAAGTGTTGAGGTATATACCATTCTTGACAACCCATTCAGTGATTTTTGTGCCAAGAAATGCCAATGCATTATCTTGATATGATAGTAGTAGGGACTCCAAACCTTGTGACTATCCCTTCATAGAAATCCAAGATGTTGATTCATTTTCCTCCTTAAGTGCCACTGCTTCAGTCCACTTGGTGAAATAGTCTATTTTTGTAAGTATCCACTTGTGGCCTTGACTTGAATTTGGATTGATAACTCCAATGAAGTCCAATCCCCATTGCATGAATGGTTGATCTACTGAAATTGGATGAAGGGCACATGCTAACCTTTCTTTTCCCTATGAAGAATGCACATTTTTTTGCATTTCTTGATCCATGAGTAGCAATCACTAAACACCATAGTAGGCCAATAATAACCAACTTTCATGATTTTGAGAGTTGTTACTCATGGAGAAAAGTGGCCTCCTACTTCCCCATCATGGAACTCATGTAATATCTTCTCAACTTGACTTGTTGGGACACACCTCAATAACACCCCCATTCACATCCTTCTTGAATAGATGCCATCAATGAGCACATATGGGATGGATTGCAATCTAAAATATCTTCTCTTAGCTTTGTTCCATTCTGGAGGGCACAAAACCTATTTGGAGATAATGCACCATGTCTTGAGTCCAACATGGAATGGGTGCATCATTAGCTGGTTGTTCTTGATCATTTTGTAGCACTAGGACAACCTCTTCTTCACCTTTTGACTCATTTGTTGTTTGGAAGCTAAGCTTTGCTCACACAAACCTTTTCCACAAACCAACTTGGTCACTTTGATTTCAATATCATATTCCATTACCCGAGTGATCCAACCTTCTCTCTTCTCATTCAAATCTTTGTTTAGGAGAAAATCCTTGACACCAACTGACATGAGACACTAAATAATTGAATCTTATTGTTCGAGACCAAGTGTCTAAACTTTTTCAAACTCCTAATGACAACAAGAACATGCTTTTCAATAAAATAATACCTTACTTCATAATCTTCCAGGATTTGACTAAAGAATGTTATGGGTTGTTCTGAACCTTCTCTATTCAACTATACCAAGATAGCTGAGATTGTGTCTGATCCTCCAAAATATATAACATGAAGTCCTTTGAAAATATGGGTTGATAAGAGTTAGAGCTTGTGATATTGCATGCTTTGATAGCCTCAAAACTCTCTTTTCCTTTTTTTCCATTTGAATGCAAGACTCTTCTTCAACATCATTGTTAATGGCTTCACAAGAGTGGAAAAATTCAGCACAAATCTGCAGAAAAAGTTTATCCTTCCCAAGAAGCTTTGGAGAGATTTCTTATGACTTGGAAATGGAAGTGTTTGATGGCTTCAACTCTTTCAGGGATCAATTGTTAATCCTTCCTTTGAAACAATGTGGCCCAAAAATTTTCCTTCATGTGCCAAGAATACACACTTTTTTGGATTCAAAGACACTCTAAATCTTCTACATCTTTGAAATACTTTCCTGAGGTGAAAGAGGTGGTCTTACATTATTTGAGAAGACAATGATATCATCTAGATATACAAGCACTATCTTGTTGATTAGTCCTTTGAATGCCATATCCATAGCTCACTAAAATGTTGCTCCGACATTTGACAATCCAAATGGCATCTTCTTATAAGCATATGTGCCCCATTTCATAGTGAAGGTTGTCTTGAACTGATCTTCTTCTTTCACCATTATTTGATTATAGCCTGAGTAGCCATCTAGCAATGAAAACCTTTCGAACCAACTACTACTTACAAGATTTTTGTTCCATTGAAGGAAGTGGATAATGATCTTTGAGTGAAGCTCTATTTAGATCACGAAAGTCTACACACAATCTGATCTCTCCATTTCTCTTCCTCACTAGCACCAAATTTGCAACCCAACTTGAATGTTTGATAGGAAAGATGATGCTAGCTTCAATTAGCTTGTTCAACTCTTTTCTCATGAGAGGTTCAATGTGAGGATTCACCGGCCTTTGCTTCTATCTGATAGGCTTGGATTCTAGATCTAGCTCAATAGTATGTTGTGCTAACTTTGGGTTGAAACCTCTTAAATCCTTATAAGTCCAGGAAAAGACATCTAGGGAATTCTTGAAAAAGTTGAAAAATTCATATTTCTCTTGTCGAGTATTTACTTTTCCAATTTGCAATATCTTTCCTTCATCTACTAAAATGGGCTCTAATCCTCACCCTTTACCTGAATGTTTTCCTTTTCCTTCCGAAATGATCATTTGGGTTGAATATTGACTCCAAAGTTACAAGACCTTTTGGTAATTTGTTAGTTCTCAGCTACACCACTTGGTCACCATACTGCTGCTCCAACTTGTCTTGGTTTCTAGTAGAGAACTCAACTTCTTCTTGTAGAAAATTGACAATTTGTTGATCATTCTCAAAGACTTTCCAACTTGTGTTGTTATCTCAGCACAACTGGTCTTACAACCAATAATTTGATATGAGGCTGATTTTCTCACTTTTGATACTTTCCACAACATCAAATGCTGCCCCAATTGCTGCAAGTCTGTCTATTGCTTCATTCATTCTTCTTTCTTGGGATGGAATTGATGCTAAAAGCTTTGAAATCTTCAATGAGATCCCATACCCAATTTTTGTAGTTCTTCAACAGATCATTCTTAGCAGCATTTTTTCCTCTAACTTGGTTCACGATTAGCTCACTATCTCCAAACACTTGCAAAGTTTTTAATACCTCTCTTTCTTTCCCAATGCAATCCATGAATCAAGGCTTCATACTCAGTGTGTTGTTTGAGAAAGAAAACTAAAAATGGAAAGTTGAGTAATAATATTTACATACCTTGTGGTGAAACAAGCATGGCTCCTCCTCCACACCTTGTCTACTCCTTGAGCCATCAAAGAATAACTACCACACCTCATTATCATCTTTGTGATCTGGCTTGGTAATGCTAGGGAGAGGTTGATTCTCTTCATGCAAACAATAGAATCCTAATTCAACTTCTTCCATTTCCTTGTAAGGGTCAAAATCATGCCTCTTGTTTTCCCATTCATCAAGAGTCAAGTCTGAATGCATCCTAACTTTTGGTATCTACTTCATAAGTGCTTGGATAATCTTCTTGATCAAATGCTAAACAATTTGCATTGATTGATTTGATGTATGAGGCTCAATATGAAATTTTGTAATAGGCTCAGATCTGATTGTAGCCTTAGCTCCATACCTTGTTCTAATAACATATGTGACCAATCAATAGAAAAAATAGCCTCCAATTTTAGTGGTGAAGTCTCTTGACAAACACAATGCAAAGAGTGGTGGCAAGTCTATGATTGATACATCTTAAAGATCAGTCACATTGGGACATGCATGTGCAATGTGAGGCTCAAATATTTGATTACTCCAACCATTGTTACCATTGTCCCATCCAATTACACCACACCTTAGAAATGACTTCATATTGAAGGCCCAATTGATCAACTATTTGTTTTGGCATGACATGAGCTACTTGCTCCCGAATCAATCATGTAATTATGCACCAACTTATCTCCGATGATCAATGAGATATAGAATGGTGGGGGCTTCAAATTTTTACCTTGTTGGCCTCCTTGATTTCCTCCTTGCTGAGCTCACATTGGTAAGTACCTTTTCTTTGATCTTTGGATGATTGATTTGATGTGACCAATTTTCCATAACAACTTGCAATAGGTCTCTTTTCCTTGGGATAGCTAATGACTCCCACATTGAGATGTTTACATTCATTTTCTTCATCTTCTCAATGATGTTGAATGGAGATGAGCTATCTCTTTGCTTCCCCTTTACTTTTGCATAGCATTTTTTCTTTCACATGGGTGTATTAAACCAACACTTGAGCTGGTCTAGAAGGTGGCTTGGGTTGACCTTGCACATTGGGAGATGCACTTTGATTACCAATACCTTGTTGGAGTGATAGAGGGTTGTGGATCATTTGAATTGATGATTTTCCTCTCTCCAATATTTCTTTCTTGACCATGTATTGGCTGCTACACTTTGAGAAGGGGCTTGATTTATACCACAAAAATCTTC
This sequence comes from Taxus wallichiana var. yunnanensis, assembly GCA_018340775.1. Lineage (NCBI taxonomy): Eukaryota > Viridiplantae > Streptophyta > Pinopsida > Cupressales > Taxaceae > Taxus > Taxus wallichiana. Next base: position 597,812,850 of record CM031241.1, on the reverse strand, counting down.
AACCTGCCAATTGACAAGTGTGGTTTCATTCGAGAGGTGCCTTCTTGAGTTGCTTCCTACTGCTTGATTTCCTTCTTGGCATGTCTCTTGTTCCACACCCATTGTTGTCACCATAAGAGCTTGATTCAAAGCACCATTGAAACACATTGACTAGTTATGAGGTTGATTACATGGGAAGCACCAGTCATATTCTTGAGCCATGTTATTTTTCACTGGTACCAAGGCTCTAGATGTGGATGCAACATTAGGATTGTAAGGCTGAAATGGCCTATTAGCAGGAGGTTTTGACTTGGTTTTGATTTGTAGTTTGAATGGGTGGCCTATTAGGCTGATATGAGGTCTATTGGGTTGGGTTTGAGGCTGATATGACCTAAAATTTTGAGCTTGCTGCCTCTTAAGTGTCACCAACTCATTACCTAAGTTTTCAGAACTACTTTCATGACTTCTTGAGCTCATTTGAGGTACTAGAAGATGAGGTAGAAGCTTCAGTCAAACTCTATTTTTTGGAGTAGGAATGGAGCTAATGTAGGTGCTTGACTAGTGCTTGGACTTCCTAATTTCTAGATAAGAGGCATAGGTGGCCTAGGTGCAAGTTTACCATCTTGAATTAAGAAAATTTTCAGCTCTAATAGCAATGTTATAGGTTGTGGGTAAAGTTATACCTCCCATGGATTGTATCATCATTGCAATATCTGAATTTAGAGCTTTTAGAAGTATAAAAGCACCTTCAGCTACTGGTCTCACAACAAGTGGAATTCTATCCCATGTCCTTTGAAAACCTGAAGTTGAAATCAACCATCTACTCATTTGGTGCTCTCTTGATTGTGGTTAGTTGTTCCAATAGAGAAAAATTATCTACCTTCTCTCCAAATTGATTGTGAAGAGTTGTGCACAAAAATGGTCCCAATTCTAGATAGATCCTATTGTTAGACTCTCTAAACCATTGCAAATCTTTACCCTTAAAGGAGGATGCTAACAACTTAACAACAATCCATTTCAGCAATTTCATGAATTGCACAGACATTTGCAATGTCTTGATGTGGTCAATCGAGTTGTATGGTTCTCTCAAGTGAAATATGGAATGTTCTTTAATGCTGCAAACTAGAATTGGATTTTGTGCATTGAGAGAAAGTGGGTGTTTACCGAAAGTTGACATAGGGATTTTGGGGTATTGTTGCCATCCTTATTATTGGTCTAAGAACTCTAGTTGATTGAATAAAAGGCCTACCAGGTGGAGGTGTTGATAAGGTTCTATTTGGTGGAGATGGAGACCTTTGAGCTCTTCTTCCCCTTCTTCCTCTGTCTAGGGATAAGTGTAGGTAGACAAAAATAGTCCCTCTTCTCTAGTTCTTGACCTTGTTTGAATTCTTCTCATAAATATTCCAAGCTTGGACTACTGAAACTAGTGGATTATGCCCTTTTTGAGTCACCAGATGTGTTATTTCAAAGCCTCTTACAAGATGGAATTTCACAACAAGAGCACATCAAACTTGTTGCAAAAAAATAAAACTTCTTCATCCCCCACCGGGCATGCTGCCAAATATTATCACCAAATCACAACACCCTCCAATTTTCACAAGTGTGTGTGCTTGAGCTCACAGGTGTGACTGGGTAACATGGGTACTATCTCCAAGTTGTGGGACTTGCTACTTGAGATAGACCTCCAGAGAAAGTTGGTTCTTCTTCCTAATCTTAGTGCAAACTAACTCTACTAGATGAAGCTACTAACTATCTCTATCCTACAATTTCCAAGGGACCAAGGAGAGAGAAATAACATGTAAATGAAAGAAAACTACACTATAGAGGTGATGCACCAAAAGAAGGGAATGAGAATAACTTTCCAATGTGTGAAAAATGGAAGAAAAATACATACTTAGAGAGGGTGATAACAATTCTCCATAGTCTAATAACAACATTCACAACAACATTTCCATACACAACACAATAATAATGAATCCTCATACAAGAGCATAGAGTAGACAAAAAATTTTGCAATAAGATTAAGAGGCAAGAAGAATGCAAACAAACACAACAAGGGAAGATACATCCACAAACTTGCATCTATTGCTTCATTAATATGCACAATTCAAACTATTACAAAGGAAAGGCCTGATCACCATGCAAGGAGTCCACTACAAAGGCCTGCAGCACATTGGCTTCACAACCTATAAAATAAATCTCAAGGTGTCCCATAACTCAGTAATGTAGAAGAATGAATTTCCCATGCTCATTAAATGCCTCTCTCCAACCACTTTCAAAATCCATGTTTCAAACCTAGGAATGTTTTCCTTAAAATCATCACCAAAACTTTATCAATTTCTTCTTTTCTGATTTTTGTGCATTAGGCTCAAAGTCACGATTCCAATAAGACCAATTTTGTGAAGCGGACCAGGGGGGCCATCGACCACTAACATACCCGCACACTCCTATGCATCAATAATGTCGAACTTCGATGTTCCATTTGTCCCTCGTGTGGCTCTGGTCCACTTTCATCCTGACATTCTCGTGATGCTTTAAGTGTGGCAATCTTGGGTTTTCATGTACCTATGTCCCATTCCGCTTGGGCCTCCCGACCTCCAAATTTCGCTCTACCTACATACATTCTCCATGCCTCGCCGTTGACCGGGATAGTTGGGCCCGTTGACCCTTGACATCTCCACATAAATTTCATAATGCAGAAGTTCGGCATTTTGGTGCACATATGTCGTGGGACATCCGGCCGAATCCATCCGCATTTAATGATTAGCTCGCTATGGGCTCAACTAAGGGCTCAATTGATTTGAAACACATAGCATGGGCATTGATGTACAAGACAAAAAATCTCACGAGTCTATTTTCATTTAGAGAAGCTTGGTTCCTTCTACGGTGAACCAACTCGACCTTAATAACTCAATCACCTCTAAAACGAGTTTAAATGCTTACAACAAATTAGTGAGCTAATACAAAAGCTCGTTGAGCTCCACCTTGTCACAACAACTCGATCTAGATTTCAACTTTATTCAATATTCCAAGAAGCTTGGTGGGAATTCCTTAAAAGCTCAAAGGCATCAGATTGGAAGTTATACCTTCACTTGAACATTTATGTAATTCCTAGATCCATGTAGCTATGAAGTGGTGTCCAGGAGATAGTTAGATGACTTATCAGATTTTGCCACTTTGCTTGCAAATGGATTCCTATCACTGTGATAATGCAATATTGTCAATTATACAATTTCACAAGGGGAGTAAAATGGAATAACATTATCGAGATTCCTCACGAATGCGAGATAAGTACAAAATCTAAAATATAAACAAGTCACCATATTTAGACATTGAGTGCACATAACGAAATAGGGGAAACAAAGTTCTCCAAAGCTTCCTTTTGAATGCAAAGCCATTGGAGATAACATTGAGGGATCAAACCCTTCCAAGGTTAAATGTACAGGCCATTAGAACTCTAAATTTGTCCATCTCACTGTAATCTTTATGAAACCAACTTAATACAACCAAGATGGATGTGTTGAACATGCAACTACAATCTCTTTCTTTTTCTTATAACAAACTATGCGGTAATGCAAAGGGCCAAAATACTTAAAACCAGAGCTCAAACACGCCAAAACTAGAGTGCACACCATCGAAGCCTTGCAAACCATTGACACCCAAATAGAGATGTGAAAGCTTTGAAAATGTGAGGAAACACAAGGAATGTAATCAAACTACTTGAAAACAAGTAGGAGGTTTACATGGGCAACAATTAGGAGATTATCCCTTGACCAATCGTTGTTTGGAAAAGTGTAATTTAAAAAATTAAAAAAATTACTAATTGAAACTATAGTCCCAACCATGCAAATGAAATTTGATTGGCTTAAACAAAAATGGTGAATTGTTATCCATTGCTATAATGCTTGCCTTTGGCATGATAATAAAAGCTTCAGTGTTTATTATTTGTTAATTTTTTTAAATTTTAAATATGAAAGGACACAAATAAAGAGGATGAGTGATATTCGTAGACAAGTGGATATTTTTATTGTCGACAAAGTCAAAGAAGGCCTTTGGAACAACATACCTTGTCATTTTTACTTTCTGAATTTAAGATCTATTGTTGTTCAAATTGGTAATGAATTCTCCCATTTTATCCACTTTCTCCTTGGTGAACATATTTTGTAAAGAATATGCTCTTAAATCACTTGGATATTAGGTTTAGATGTCATTGTAAGCATTGCACTCCAATATATATTTTTTATTCCACTACACCAACGTTACAAAAGACACACACTCTCTTCCCATATAACTTTTAGCCTTTTCTACCATTCCATTTCACACCAAATATGACGTGAAATTGTCCTAACTGAACTACAAAAACTTTTCTCCATGAGATATTAACATTTGTGTTTTCGAGCATTAGATTCTATATGGATGTGGGCCACTAGATGGGATACAACGTTGTACAAACATTGCTGCACGAACTTGGATTGAAGAAGCGTGGGCCACTTGACAGCGGACAGTGGTGGTATCACCATCAGCAAACTGCAGCTCATCCTTATCTAAACTTTCCAAAGATATTTCATCATATCACAATTTTCAATCTGTGTTGCTCCTGAAGATTCGTCTTTAAATCGATTTCCATCTAGAAAGCCAGCGTGCTCGGGAGATTCCTGGTGAAAACATTGACAAGTTATGATATTTGAGCTGAATAAATAATGAATAAAAATTATATTTATTTGTTTAATGCGCATTTAATGTATTTAATGATAGAGGTCCTTTTAAGTCGAAAGAAAAGAACTTAAACAATAACAGTTTCTCTGATCAATGAACAGCGAAGTACAAACCACCAAAGCACAGAAACATTACATTCAATTGATTTCCAGTGAAAGGAAACTTTACAGTAATATTTTTGCGTAGCTACATCTTTGGGTGTAAAAAAATATAGTAGTATTTGAAAAGTTAAAACTGTACGTTGTCAATGCCATAAGAATTGATGGGCACTAAGCGATTAAGAGAAAAAAAAAAAAATCATATTCGTTTTTCAATCACAAATGCGTCAGAGCATTAAATAAATGATAGCGATACTAAAATCATTTTGAACACCGCTGATTGCAATCTTGCACAGCCATGGTTAAAATAGAGTATAGTGTTATGAATTGATGGGCACTAAGTGATTAAGAAAGAAGAAGAAAAATTAAAATCATATTCGTTTTTCAATCACAAATGCGACAGCCATAATTAAATGAATGATAGCAATCTTGCACAGCATAGTTAAAACAGAGTCCGTATGGATAATCTGTACAAGATAAGGTTTGTTTACTTAAACAATAATATTATTTAAAGCCCTAATGCCTGTTTGGATGTCAAAAATCGTGGGCGTTCCTCCCTATAAATAGAAGTGAAAACCCTTTGCCATTTCAAACCAGCCCAAGTAGTAGTTGTGCATCCCGTTTCATTAGTAGTTAGTCTCTCATCATCATCATGGCTTTCCACAGGCGCTGCAATAATGTTGTGACAGTGATTCCCTCCGCTCTTGTTCTTCTTCTGATGTTGTTGATGGCCTTTCCATTCCCCTCCCATGCTGATATTCCAAAAGAGGTAGCTCAGCAGATTAAGAGCATCAATGCAAAGGGAGAATATTATGGTCTCATAGTTTCTGGCCAAGATGAACTCCAGGCAGTTCTTGCCGAGGGCCCTGGAATGTTCAAACCGGACCAGGAGTTGCCAAGAGTAGATGCCTCTGGTACTTTGAAGTCAACCCATAATTTTCAGTTGTACCATCTAGCTTAGTGTTAGATTTGAAATTGCATATAAACAGTTTTAGAATTTTCATATGACTACCTTTAAATAGTGTTAGTGATTGACTGTTATAGCTCGGAGATTCCATGTGGGAAGGATGGGAAAACATAGGGCTATTGTGGTCATGTGCGGGAGAGGAATGGTAAAATTCATTTCTTCAAGCACACAAATGAAAAACACAATTTGTAGTAGTAACAATGCTAATTATGGTGAGATGTATGAGACAGGTGAATGCAGCACAGACAACACAGTTGCTGGTAAGTCTGTTTCGCGTGAGCGCAGTACTTCACTATGGAAGAGCGTCAAGTGCAAACCCTAATAAACTCAACATCGGTGACGTCGTTATTCCCGCCAATTCGCGCACGCTGGAATTTTCTACTGGGAGGTATAACTCAATCTTCATCTTCATTCTTTCGTTTATTTTTTCTTTTATATGCTTACCCTTCCGATTTTTTTTTGGTGTAATTGATGTTGTATGGGATGAAATCAGAAATATGGAGGCGACGATGAAAGTTACGATCGCAAGATCGCCAACCTCAAATTTTCCGAATACAATGTTGGAGGAAAAGAAGTTGCGAATAAACTTGAGAGTGTGTATTTCCAACCAGAAATGATTTTCTCCCGGTTCGGGGAGCCAGAGGTCGGAGAAAACAGATTCTGGATCAATGTGGATGATAATTTGTATGCCACAGCACAGAAGATTGAGGTATATATTATATATTCCTGTTCACTATGTTGTGATTTCCAACTTGGATGCGATCAAATGTTGATAATGAGTTGTATTGAATTGAAATACAGAATATAGAGCTAAACCCGTGCGTGGGGAAGTCGCGGTCAGTATGTCTCGAACAGCAGCCAAAAGTTAAGAGAGTTGAAAGAGGAGGCAGCGCCAACATGTACGTGAACAACGAAGCTTACAGAGATTTCCTGCGTAAGCGCTTGGACATCAACTCCATTGACTCCGAGAGCGCAGCAATTGCAATGGTATTACTATTGGGAACTTATAATCATTTATGTTCATTTGATTAGTTATTATTACTGGAATCTGTAGGGTGATTGTAACTTTATCATTTATGTTCAGGTGTGTGAGAGTGAGAATGGGCCATTCATAGCAATGAGATCGATTGTTAACCAAGGTGGAGGGTCATATGGAGGAAACGATGTAGAACTGGTAGTGAAGTTATTGCCAGAGCATGCCCGTTCGGCAGTTGGGGAAATGTTCAACCAATTGCCCTCACTTAATCCCAAGATCCGATCTGTTACCGACATTTAAATGTTTTGAAGTTGTTCATATATTGTAATCGCAGTACATATTATGAGTTTGAGTGTGCCTCACTCTATGGCATCTAGCCGCTTCTGTAATTACTTTACATAAATAAGAGTGAGTTGTGTGTGTTTTTCTTTTATTAAGAATAAAGGTTTTTTTCACTGGGCCTACCTAGGATTATAAGAAGGCCTAAAAGTTCAGATGAAACAATTGGATCCCAAAACAAAAAGAAACAGTTGCCTAGCAGCGAAAGAGACAACTAGGTAGGAGAAACGGTATTATCTAAAATATATTTTTTCATATTGTGCACCGTTTTCCACCCTTTTGAAACCTCTTCGATAGGAAGAACAACCTCAAAAGTTTCTGTTGGCAGATATGTACTTTTTTATGCATGAAAAAGGGGAGGGATATTTTCCTTAGCCGCTTTACGCTCAATTGGTTCAACATTTTTTTGGCAGAATTACACCTTTAGAATTCTCTCTATTCCCTCCATCGGTATTTCGAGAGAGGAGTATCCGGGACCGATTCGCCACATCATTCGAATCAACATTTGAATACAAATCTTCCTTGACTTCAAAATCAAGTGTTTAGGAGGGCATTTTTACGCTTTTCCATCCCACATTCAAAGAATAGGATGACCGAAAGTGAAACACCTTCTCGTACTGAAAGGTAAACCTTCAAGGTCTAATGGTGGGGACCATCTTCTATTATACACTTTAAGCTCAATAATTGCAAGAAGATTTTTAGAAGTGTCTAGTTCAATGAGAATCCTAGCATATGTTGTATGGTTGAAATCAGTGCAGGTTTGGGAGTCAATATGAATAATATTACCCAAAACATTTCTAATAGAGATAAGACAATCATGGCTCCAAAATTGGAGTGGTAAATAAGGAAACCTAATCCAAACGGGTTTGGAAGAGAAGGATTATGTGAGTGGGTTAAAAGAGGGGAATCAAGGTTTTAAGACAAGGTATCGTGATTGAAAAACCCAAAGTTTACCCACTATGATGTCTTTATAAGTTATTGAAAAAAACCACAATAAAATATCCTTTTGCACAAGGATAAAATTCTAACCTTCCAACAAGAAGTGAGATCCATTATTTGGAGATCCATTCATGTAGGGATGGTAGGATGGGCCATAAACCGCTAAATCTACATATCAATGCATGCTCCTAGTAGTAGCATTCAGATTCTAAGATTTCATCTCCAAATGTGATGCGAGGGGTAATGGTGGCAAGCGCCATGGAGATTCTTCCCTACAAAGTGTATTTGAATGAACAACCAATTGTCTCACAAGTTGAGCCATCATTCGACCCCCAACAACATACCCCGGAGGGGGAGGCATGAGCAGGAGGGTTGTTTCTCAAAGCAATAGGGGTGCTTCCACAACCACCCATATGTTGTCGCTTTAGAGGTGAGATCGGAGTCCTTTGGAGTAGGTTCGGCTCGTGGGACTAGGCCATTGATAGAAGCGGACAAGATTCTCACTTCCTATTTCGAGGAAAGGGTTGTGGAGCCATTTCTTCCTATGAAAATAGCAGAGGCCCTACTCCTACCGAGGGAGGGAACAGGAGGGGAGTGCTACCCATATTTGGAGATCCATCAACATTGCATGAAACCCTAGCATTATTCGGTCAATCGTAAGCACAACACATTGGTTCAACAATCTGTGAGATACTCGCCACAACCAGTGCCTACAAAATCTCGAGCGGTGTCATTTTTGTCACCTCGTGCGGGAAAGATAGTGTTATCAAAGTTCACATTTAACTTAGGGTTCGATGAACTTAATTTAGGGCTTCCAGACAATGCTTAGGGTTTTTAGACATTCTAAATAAGTGATTTGTGTGTTATAAACTCTATTTGAAAGCACTATATTATGCACAATTTATCAAAATGGAAAATTATAAAATATATTACGTATTATTATGATATTATCCGCAGTACATATAGTCTTCACCAAAATCCATATTTAGTTTAGTTAACCTAATTTAAATTTAAAATGTGTGATTTTTGCATTTTTTTGTTAACTCTTAGGGATCTCCATTATATTTGTTATTTTACTTTTGGTGGATTGAAGTAAAATGTTATATGAAATTGGAAATCCCAATTCTAGTGTATTTCTAATACTTGAAAGTGTGGGAGAGGAAGAGATGTTGCATCAATTGTTGGCGTTGGTGTGGGTGAACATCGAGTGATACGAGCATCATTTATCGAGAAGTGTGCAGTGAAACTCATGCAGGGGAAAATTACAATAAGGTACAATTAAAATATAACACAAAGTGGAAAATGTAGAAGAAGGTCAAATTTGGCCACAAATTGGGCTCAAAAATGACATGCTCGTTCTTGTCGACTACCATGCTGGTGCATCTTCCTTTTTCATTATAATCAAAATTTCATGAAAAAATCCTTGTCAGACAAAAAAGGAATGCCAAGGTTCTTCTCTGTTTCCTAGATGTCATCATTGGTCCCCTCCTTGCCTTAACACCTAGTCCACATATGATGTATGACTATGATGGTAAAAATATTTGGTTAAAGGTCCATAATAATGTGTAATCACTTACAATGTTTTTATGGTACATTTTGATCCATTGATTATTGCTTTCAATTTGGTATTGTTGACGTTTTTATAATAGTATTTAGTGGAGTCAATTTTGGTATATTAACCATGTTTTATTATAAATTTATCTTTTATAATTTAATACTATATTTCATCTCACAATAAATACATTACACAAACATTTCATATACATTAATTATTAATAGACAATTTACTAGGTACCAAGCTATTTTAATGTGATCAAAATTATAGCATTTATACATGCTTGAAGCTAATATTTTGTATGTAACATTTTTGGTACAAAACCTAAGCTTTAACATTATTATTTCTATTTATATGACTTAATGCTTTTCCAAAATATTTTTATCAATTAGTTTCTACCAATTCGGATGTTAGCAATTGGACCGTGTTTATTGTGATTTTTGTTGGATGAGAAAATTCTTCCACAAGCTATCTTTCAACAACCAAAAACATAGGTAATAATTTTTTTAATTTCTAATCCTTGATGCATTGGTGAATCCAATTTTGTTAGTTTCTTTCATGCAATCACATAATAGTGCATTTATACTTGTCTTCTATTTTCCGTAACTTCAAAACCCTAAGAACATATGCATAACCTTAATTGTTGGAAGAGTGTACAAAGTATACAAATATTTTGTGCTCAAGTCATTTGACTACAAACTTCTGCATAACTTCATAAATTTAAGGATTCATGAATTTATCCACAACCTCATGTGATTAGTACTAAGCTCTTGAAAAATCATGTGCAAGGTTTCATCTATAGATATTTTGTAGTGCCCACATGAAAAAAAATTAAATAAAAAAAAAAAAATGGGTGATGTGAAATTGTGGTGGTAGAAGAAATTAATGTGTGTGTAGGTGAGTTGGAGACATGGGGGTGGGTTGGCATTGGCATGTGGTAGGGGTATGGCAGGTATGGCCACCCCGAATGCCCTTACTTGACCTATCATTTTCCGTGAATAATAATCCAAACACTTTATTTGAGATCCAAAGGCATTGACCAAGCTAAAAACCAAGTTCACGTTGTAAATTTAGCAGTAATTGATTAGTTGGAGTAAGGGAACTCATATAACTTTGGCGTTGTTACATTGTTTGACCAAATTAAAGAACGAGATATCCTCTCATGGAATATGCTGCAAAAGTGCACAAAAGACATGGGTTTCCTCACGGGACAGTCAAATTGTTTCACCTATGCAAAAATAGGTCTCCAACTCCGATCATATTACATTTTCCCTGCGTACTCCCAGTATGTGCCAAAATATGAGCTCTGAAATAGGATATGGACATCTAATAATGTAACGCTCTAATTGTGTATGTTAACTTGGTGAATGTTTTACATATTGTTATAAATGCTGGAATGAAGGCAAACATGTTAAGATAAACTCTGATCTTAAAGGAATGTGTTGCTAACTTGGATTCTTTCATGCTGTGATTTATTGTATAGAACAACAGTTATCGTACTTACGTGTTTGCTAATGTGACGAAAAATTGTCGTATACTTGCTAAACTCTTGTTGCTGATTGACAGCACACTTTGAATCAATTTCATTGATCAAAAGTATGTTGAGGAATTCTGGTGAATTCTGTGTCGATTTACTCTTGAACCAAACCCGAGGTTGTTATGAACGTGCGGCGCACGATTACGGTATGAGCAGGTGTACGTAAATGCCAACGACAGGGATTCGATTCTTGAACCCTGTACTGTCGAACTTGGGACCTCGTGAGGCAAGAAACGCCTGGACGCGGGTGGCCTTGGCACGTGATCCAAAGGACGGAACGTCCTGCTCTGCATTAACGTAAATGTCAGTAAGAAGGCTGGATGGAAGTTGTTAGGTGTTAGTGGTTAGTATGAATTAAAAACCTAAACTAATCCTAAGTCCTAACATGCATCCTACACTACTATCCTAAGTGGATTTTTAAATTAAAAAAAAAAAAGGAAAATAAACCTAAGTTCTAATAACCTAAGGCTAAACTAAGACCTAGGTTGAACACTATATGCAACCTAAACTAATCCTAATCAAAAAGGGCGCGCAGACCCTTGGAAGGAGAGGATAAGGATGAGGGAAGGGCATTCATTGGCATTTAATAAAAAGTCCATACGTGGACAGCGCCGATTTTAGCGGGCGGTAGGAAATAGAGGCATCTATTTGGAGATAGAGCCAAATTCAGTTTTGCATGGGAAATTTAAAATTTGAAGTTCGCCAACTCAAGTGGCGGTGGCGTGGGAAGTAAGGAAAAGGCAGAGCCTTTAATGCATTGATTTTTCTTGGTCCTCGCGACCAGTTCACCGTGGAAAGTGTATGAGGGAATTTGATTTTTCATTGTTTCGGTTTGGCTTTTGCAAAGTTGCTCTGCATTTGGTTTTTCTGGCCTGGTTCAGTCGAACCAGCTCTTGGAATTTGACATTTTCTTGGAGATTTCGAGGCTGTTGCTAAGCCTGAAGAAGAAAGAAGTGTTGGGGAGTTTGTGCTGTCGCTGTGGAAGGAAAAATGCGTGGCAAACGAAGTTTTCTTCGAGTTCTGGAAAAGAGATTACAGGCATGTTAAGCCCTTCTCTTTAAAAATTCTTGCTTTGTTTAAGTGTCTCATTAAAACAACCCTGCTCTTGGGTTTGGATTGTGTGATTGCTGTTGAGTCGATTTGACTTGGATTTTGTTGGTTCTTGCTTTCTTTTCTTTGGGAAATGATAAGAAGAATTGCTTCTGGTTGCTCGGCCTTGATGCGTTTTTGCACGAATCGAGTTGGAAAATGAACTACTGTATTGGTTGTTGACAGTATGGTGGTTTGAAATAGATATTTTCTTTCACTGTTCGTGTTGTTTGAAATTGGAACAGGCTGTGTAATCGTTCCTTATAGTGTAATTGTTTTCCATTTAGTGTAATCGTTTCTTTACTGTTGTGCTTGGAACTGCTTTGCAAGTAAAGAGGAAATGGAAATACAGTCGTGTTATATTGCTGTGATTTGGGTTCCGTTGACTCTTGCTGTCATTTTGGAAATAATATGAAACACTGTTATTGGTCGCTGAGTTCAACTGTCCTTGTATTTCTTGAATGAAATGCTTTCCTGTCGTGCTGGTTGTTTAACAGTATTGGGGAATTTGTCATATGTATCACGGGTCTGTACATGTTACTTGAGTTGTTTTCACTATTGAAACTATAAGTTCTTTTGCTGATGAACTAAAATGAAAGAAGCAATAGTTGTTTGAAGTTGTTTCTTATTGAAATTTTTAAGGAAATAGATCCTCTTCCTTCTCCGGTTTTGGGATTTTAATGGAAATGGCATTTGGGGTTTCTATGAGTATTCGAACTCGATTCGAATAAAGTAATAGCAATATTTTCATTTCTGTGCCTTTCCTTGAATTGGAAATGAACGAATACGTATTGGGTATTCGTGAAGTAGGAAAAGTTAATTGTTTTTCCTTTTGAACTTATTAATGAATTGTGTTTCTCCTTACGGTGAGGATAAGATGGTTTTATTGTGTTCATTGATGCTTCTCGGTCTTCTTGTTCGGACTGTAGACACAATTATAAATTGGTTTTGTATTCTGTGCAAGGAATGATTATATTTTCTTCTTGCTGTGATGGAAAGTTGATTCCATTGCGTCTTGTAGTTGTGGTTTGACCTTCTGATTTGAACTGTCTTGTGAATGCGAACTTGACTTGGATTTCTGTTTTAAATAAATGGAAAATGTGGGAATTAGCTTGTTTTCTAAGTCTGTCCTGACTGTACCAAGCTTACGCAATTAACACCCTAAACGGGTTTGTCTTTATAGAGGTATCGATATATGAATGTTATATTTTGAGTTCTATACCTCATTAAGAAAATGGAGAACGTTGTTTTGGAGTTAACGGTTGATCGAGATAGAACTCGAATTGGATATTCATTGTTGTGGCATGTTGGATTGAAACTGTACAGGCTATGTGAGTTGCTTTTCAGTGGGAACGATTGTTCTGTTATCTTTATAAGTTGAGCTGTCATGCTAAGATAAACATGATTTGGGTGTTTTTATTTCATTCTGAGCAAAATGATTGTTTCTTAATGAAAATTATAGAGAATGAATTCTTCTCTTTTTGCTATTTTGGACTTTGAAGGTGATATTGGAGCTTACTGTGCATATGAATGGGTCTTGCTGTAGGTAACAACAATGTGCAAATTGTTATTATGATTTTTATGTGTTCATGGATATAAAAGGTCATATGAATAAGTGATTGCGTGATTGTATAACTGTTTGTTTGGTTAACAATACAGTGAAAGAAGTATGGAATCTTCTAGTACAGCAAATACATAGTATGCATCTTGATATTGCTTGTTCTATGATGAATTCGATGTCTTACTAACCTGTTTTGGTATTCGTATGAACCGGAATTAAATGAAATATGGATATGGATGATGAATTCTTCCCTGTTTTCATTTAAAGCTGATTATAAATGAAATTATTCTTGCTGCCGGAAAGTGAATTCCGAATGGATTTTGTAAGTTTCACTCTGAACTGTTATCTTGATTTGTCTCTCGTTTGGATTCCATTGTTCGGACAGTCATGTGGAAAGAAATAGAGATATGGATGAATAACTTGGAAAAATGATCTTTTCTTCTTTCATTCAGTTGGAAATCTGTAATTCGTGAATAATGAATTTTGTAGTGCTTAGATGGGAGCAACTATATGCATTGTTGTTCGCTTTCTTGTCTGTACTTGAGTGCTTGGAATCTAATTTAATACACGAACTGAAAGGAAAGTAATGAGTTTACATTTCAGTTAGTTTCATCCTTTGCATTTATTATTAATGAAAGGCGAGGAAATGATAACAGAATGTTTACGGTTATGTGGAAACGGGACAGCAGTCCTCTGGCTGATTGTGATGATATTTTGATAGTTCAGTTGTTATGCTGATCTTTCTTTTGTGCCTATTTTGTGATTGATGTTTTACTGTCGTTTCATAAAAGCAGGGTTCTTTTATTGAGACAGTTAGTTGAAGCACCTTATTTTAAGGATAAGTGCTTAATATGCTCAGTTCATTGAACTGACCCGTGCAATTCATTTTGCAGATGAAATTTGATTAGAATGAAGACATGGCTGTTTTCTGATGCTTCTTGATTAGCTGTAAAATGAATTGTAATTGTTGCTTTGATTCCTCTTCGAGGAATTGTGAAAAGAAGAAAATATATTCTTCTGTCCATGAGTTGTATTGATGTTTTATATAAACTATGCCCAATCAGCTGGATTGGCAAATGTACAGATTATGACATGAAATATTGAATACAATTACATGTGTATTATTTTAATAATTATATCAGTTTGATTTTGTTGTCTAAATTGGAAATATAATGTTATTTCTTGATTTGGATTTGTTATTTGTCCTTGGATGGATGCTAAATGGAAACTGATATCTATTCTTACTTAAATGCAACTTTTAAGTTGAAAAATGCAATTAGTTCATACTTGGGTAAAGATGAATTTTTAATTGACATTAAAAAGGATTAAGAAGAATATGATTCCATAATCGGAAGGTATTCAGGATTAGCTTAGGAGCTAAGGAATATCAAATAACTTTGGAATAATCGAACTTCACTTTCGAACTCCATTAATGATCTCGTATGCTGAATTCAGAATAAAGGATATAGGATAAGTATATCCACAACTAATGGACCTTAACTATATGACGTTAAGGAGAACAAATGAATACATTTCTCGAAATTTAGACCTCGTATGAATGACGTCTAATAAGTTAATATTCTGAATTTAGTTGCAGTTGAGAAAATCTTGGCTAAGTTTAATAGGTTAAACTTATCACGTCCGTCGGTACGGACCGCTTAATCCAATGATTAAGAAGTGAACCAAGTAGGGAAATGCAGCCCTTCGACACGAAGGAGAAGATGCATAGTAAGTTAATGGACGGATTTAGTCCCTCTTAGCCCTGTACAACTGTAACAGAAACGAGGATCAAGGGATCAGCGTGGAGGCTGAAAGTTGATTTTAATTATTAAATCGTATCCAAATCACTTGAGCAGGATGTGTATTCTCGATGGGAGAATTCTGTAGGACATTGGCATACGCCAGCTACAGCAAGGTGTCTCCATGAAGACGGGGTCTTCATGACGACACAATGTTGCAGCTGACATATTGCAATGCCCTCCCGAATTAAAACATCAAGAATACATAGGCTGAATGTGTAGCTCTTAGCAGGGGATAGGGTATGATCAGGTATACGGAGTGACTCCGGAATACTAAAGATAACTAGACACACGGAGTCGTGGGGAACGACACCGTATGTCTACGTATCTTTAGTTACCAAGAGTGCCTTCCTATACCCGTTCATATTACTAGTTGGAATTGGAAGTTTAAAACTGACCTTAAATGAAGAGGACTGGTAGGAACCAAGAAAGACCATTCTAGATAACAGGTGAAGTGAGGTGAAGGACGTATTCTGTTGATGTGTATCACATCCAGGAATATGATCATGCAAAGCATGTGAAAATCTTTGGCCAAAGTATCGCAATTGCTGGTTGCGTTGTCCTTATCACTTAATTTAAGATGCAGGATGTCAGATGAATATCAGTAACAGATATTCAGATAGGCTTCTTAAATGGATCACTTCGATAACCGGAAAGGTTATGAGAACAGGTATATATAATATACTATGCATAAACAAACATGAAGGATCGGTTGTTGCCGAGTCATGAAATGAAGGATCGTTGAAACTCCGAGCCATGAAAATGGAAGATCGGCAGTTCCTCGAGTCATTTACAGCAGCATATAGAATCTGTTATAAGATTGAATGGCATTGAATGTGTGTTCCATATTGTAAATATGCGAATAACAGGAACATTCGTTTTAAAAAGAAATTGTGTGATCCAAACTGTGATGTTTGGGCAGAGAACAATTGTTAAAACTTGAATGTGTGTTTGAATTTTATAATTCATAACAAAGAACGTTATATATATATATAAAAAAAAAAAAATTCCCTTGTTCTGGTATTTTAAAATGGGAATGTTACAAATAAAGCATAAAAGATAGAGAAAATTTTCAGATGATGTAGTTGAAAATTCTCTTGTAGATGTGTATGCAAATGTGGAACCTTACACAAGGCAAGTGAACTAGTTAAAAAAATTTCTTAAAGAAACGTGGTTTTGGTGGAGAACATTGACTTCGTGATATGCACAAAATGGGTTTGTTGAAAAGGCTTAGAAATTTTCAAGCAAATGCAATTGGTAGGTGTAAATCTAAATTCCACACGCTTTGCATGCATCCTCCTTTTCGTGTCGAATTGGGGGACTTAAGATTCAATGTATTGGACTATGTAGGGTTAGAGATGGTGATAACTTTAGGAAGTGTTCTTGTAGGAATTACGAGATTGACAAACGAGACGTGCTTGGAAATTCTCTCATGGCTATATTTCTTATTGATGGAATACATGGACTCCATCCGGTAGATATGGAAATTACAAAATGCCTAAGGAAACATGCATCAAATTTATATGTTATATTAGTAATGAATAAAGCTTGAAGCAATTTATGATGAAGCTAGTGGTGCTTCATCATAAAGAGTGCATGGCCGAAATTTATGAGTTTCTTCATCCTCTTGTGGAGGATAGAGTGCCACACATCTATAAATATTTTTTCTTATACTATAGATACATGTGGATAAGAGGAGAATACAAATAAATATGGCATTTACAAGTTTCCTTTACAACTAGCAATTGTGGGTTTCTTAAATGTTGGAAAGTCAACATTATTGAATGCATTATTGATGGAAGAGCACGTGCTAACTAGGTCCAAGCTAGGTCTAACATGAGATTCTGTTTAGGTGCAATTTGACTATGAAGGATAGAAAATATTCTCAGGGATGAAGCCTTGTGGAGTGTGAGTGAAACTGCCTGGATTAGTTCATATGCTACGGACACTAGTATTTCATGGAATGGTATCCTTACCATCATCTTTAATAATTTTTGTATTTTGGTTCTTTCCTTTGCAATATAACAGAAATAATAAACCAGTGAATAATTATACATTTGGATATTTAATCAAATTAGATAGTCTAAAATGACAAAAATCCACCTTGTGATTTGTGTAACCAACTTACACCTCGACCATCAACTAGGATTGCTCCAACAACCTCATACGTTGTTAACCTAGGGTGTCATAATTGGGAACTCGTGTCTTCTGATATTGGTGAAAGTTAGTTGATGTCATCAAATAAAACATCCATTTCTGTCTACCTCGCAAAGTTAGATAAAACATTATTTTCAGAGACTCACAATATAACCTCCTGAAACCCAGAAAAGAGATGTCAACTTCCTCCTGTGTTTTTTGTTACGTGGGGATTCATATTAAACCATAGATCGACCTCGATTGATTGTAGGTTCTCTCTTCACTGCCCTTCTAGGAGCTCCGTTACATTTTTTTTACACCTTTAGGAAGTTGTTAAAATATTTTCAAATTTATCTCTAGATTCCATTAATCAATTATGCATTAGGAAGGTACCCTAGATTAATTAAATGTTTTATTCACTTAAGTTAGTGTTCCCTCCTAATATGGTTAACCCCTTGTTTAAATAATTAAATTCATTATCTTATTAACTTAGAGGCCTTTCTAATAACTACCTAAAGCTTGCTAAGGACTAACCATGGCTTAGCACTCTATGGAAATTAAATGGCCCCATTCCCCATTTACACATACTATAAGGTTTTTAAAACAACATTTATAAAAATCATTCTCACCTAACAAAAGTAGAGTGAAACCTCCACCCTTAGATCAAGTCAATCTTGGCCTCTAGATCCTAGGGTTCCTATCCATCCCTAAATTTCCTTATGAGTTTTATTAAATCCTTTCATTTGTTCATTTCCCTCATTTGGTCTATTGGCTTTGTTAAAAATTGCAGGTTGGAGAAGAGGAAGCCATGGGAGCAAAGGAGGAAAAACTATGGAGGATTCTACAAGGAGATCTAGTTTAGATTAGTTTAGTTTTAGTTTTATCAATGTAATCTATTTCATTTAAGGATTGGGAGGGGGTTTCCTCTACCAATCTAGTTTTATTTCAAGCTTTTGTATTTGGGTTTTTTAATTTGGGGAAAAACCTACCTCCATGAATAAAATGAGAAGAAATGTTATAGATCTACCATTCGTATGTTTTATTGTTCAAATCCATGGGATAACTCTTTGTTTACATGCTGGTAGTCATTAGTTAAATTTTACATCTTATAAATTAGTGAAAACTAGTTAAAGTTTTTACACAGCGTGATCCATGGAGTTCTCATCGTAAGTGAAATAAGTGCCACCCGTGAGCAGATCGACAGTCCTAGGACCACCGCCTTGTCAGGTGACAAACCATGGACCAACGCCTAATGAACGGAGGTTTTATACCACCTCCTTAGCTTGAGTGGAAGTTATGGGACCACCACTCTACATAGCTGAGTCTTGTTTCTAAAAATAGAACTCTTATCCGAGATTTTTACAAAAATTAAAAGTTGCTACTATGTTTCAAAACACATTCTAAACTTGATTTTATGCACCTAAAGTTTCCAATTTTGAGATTTCATTCCAATCAATCATTTCTTAGCTAGAATTTATTCATTTAAGCATTATCAATTTCAAATAAAAGCACAACTACTTACAAGATCATTTCCATTTTTTCAACTAGTTTTCTTTGAATTCCAAGAGAAAACATAAATAATTTATATCTAATTCTACATTGTTATTTTCTTAATACAAAATGCAACAATTTCCTATCTCAAATTTATTGTCTCTTTCATCTTCACTTCAACTTCATATATCAAAAATGACTATAACAACTTTATTTTATATTCAAGTTTGTTTTGCACACATTTTAACATATTACAACTTCTATATTTATTCATTCTCTTATACAATAATACAATGCCACAATGAAAGTAACTTTATTTTTCAAAATGCAACTTCCAACTAAATTTTACACAACATATCCATTTTGGATTATTTCTCTTATACAATATACAATATTGGAATGCAACCTTTTCTCCATGAAATTATTACAAAGTTTTCCACTCAAGGTGGAAAATAACACAAGAATGTAAGAAAAGGAAATAAAATATTACAAGTTTCTCCAAGTTCTAAGTGGGAAGAACATAAAGGAAGCTTAACAAGGTCTCCAACAAAACTCCAAGCTTCACAACTCAAACAAAATAGCTTCTCCAATATTTTTTTGATTGAAAACAAAATGAGGGGAGAGGCAACACTCTCCACCCAACCAAGATATCCAATGAAGAGGAGAAGCCATCCTCTCCATTGGCCTCTGAGCCCCAACCACATTACAATCAGAGATGATTCCAACACATGGCAACAACAATCTTCCACAACAAAAACAAATATTTCACATCCATTTCAACCACATTCAAATCAACTACAACACAAGAAAGAACAAAAACAAACAAAAAATAACAAGGCTTAAAATGAAATCCAAAAGAGAAAGACATATGGGGAGGCCACTTATGCCTCCCAATGAGAATGGGTGCCCACCTTAAAGCCTCCAATGCATATGCAAAATCCCCTACATACTCTTATGCCTCCCTCAAGTACCCCTTATACCTCCTATATACTCGTATGCCTCCCTGAATCTCTTATGCCTTCCTCGTAAAAGAAACAAGAAATGCAAGCATCCCTTATCCAAGTTGGGGCACCCAACCCAAACTCCCTCCAAAAAAGAAGTAAACTCTTATGTCTCCCTACAATTAAAATCCCCTTAGTCTCCTCCTACTCCCAACTTAGGAAATCTACCACACCCAAAAAGCATTCCAAAGAAAACAATACTCAACACAAACACATAAACACAAAATAAAGCATAACATAAGCAAGGTAAAGCTCCTACCTTTCCATAGTAGAGCTTGTTCCAAGAGTAAGTCTCTAAGCTCCTCAAAACCAAGCAAGCATCCACAAGCTCTAACAATCCACAAGCACTCCCAAAAATCCTCTAACTCTCCAAAATACAAGAGCACAAAATGATCAAGTAACCCCCAAACAAGCAAAAGATCTCTAATAAATAGAAAAGGAGAGAGGAGGATGAGGTGGCTCCATGTAGGATGCCACATCACTCATCCTCAACTCCACCTAAGAATTCAAACCTCAACCCCAATGCACCATAAATTGGTGGGTGAGAGGAATGACAAGAAACTTACACACACAATCTAAGCCCACACCCCTAAGGAAAAAATTAATTACTTGAAAGAAAGTGCAATAAACATTTCACCTTTTTATCTTCCCAAAACACCTAATGGGGTCTAATTTTTACCCCCAACCCATAGGTAGGATTGATATTTAAATTTCAAAGGTGTGGGACAAATTTATCTTATCCCACAAGCCTTCAAAATTGGCCCTTAAGGCCAAATTCGAATTTTCCATGAAGGTTAGAGTGTACAACACTCAAAATCTCAAGTATTCAACGCCCAACACAAAATCAAAGAGAAAATCAAGTATAATAAATGAAATTCTTGGTCACATCTTTAATTAGTTTAGGTCAAATTTTTTTAACTTAAATAAGACACTTAGACACACTAAGATAAATGGGGAAAAAACATCAAAAACTAAATAATTAAAACAAGTAATTTACGTCACTCAAAGAACACATACGAACATTAATAAAATGAAAACTAAGACAAAAGACAACACATGACCCCTTGGTCATAATTTTCCCCTAACCAAATAATTCTAACACACACACAATTACATGTTGCCATGGTGACCCTAGTTGAATTCATCTAGAATTCCAATGTGGTTGGTCTCCAATCCCCCCGATGTTGTTGTGAATATATATATATACCTACAAAACATAGAATACCTCCTTCGGCCTCATGGCCACATTAAAACATCCATGCCAAAATATGCAATATAAATCTAAAATCATCTATATACGAATTAATATCATCTAGGAAAATACGATATCATTTACAAATTTCTAGCAACATTTCTATCCAACGTTTCATCCATGTCAAAATGATCACAACATTAATTCAATTATCAAAGCCTACTCATGGCGACGAAAGTATATCACATGTCAGAAATATATATAAATAACCATGTCCACAACATATCAACATCAATATAAAATGTCTCTAATAATCCACATGCATCATATATGAATTGAAATCAACAACAATCCAATATCTCTAACATCTAGTATCATGCTAAATAAAAAAGCTACAATAATGTCCATAAGTGTAGTCGATAGTATCAAAATCAAAGAAAAAGGTGTCAAAGGGAAGTGGGCACTACATCCCCCTCCCCTTAGACTCAACTTCCTCTTGGAAGTCATTGGAATAGGTGTGGAAATTGAACTCATAGTAAAGTAGAATCCTCCTATGTAGCTGCATTCTCATCATATTTGTCCCACTAGACCCGGACCTGGTCAATATCTCTACCGTGAAGGCCTAGGGTCATGTGCTCTATAATGTGGACAGGCTCCACCATCACCTGCCCCTATCCTGTACCTGCAATGCGGTCCAATTTAACATGTGAGAAGGATAAAAAAATATCTCCTAAGCACAAAAATGTGAAACGCATCATGGACATGAGACAAGCTAGGTGACAATGCTAGACGATAGGCCAAGGGACCGATGTGCTCCAAGATTTCAAAGGGACCAAAAACCTAGGAGAAAGCTTAGAACCTTTTCCGTAATGGATAGGGCTATTGTGCGGTCTGACACAAAGGAACACCTTCATGCCCACCTCATAACTACGATCTATCATATACTTGTTCACATACTTCTTCTGCCTATCTTGCGCCTCCTACAATCTCTATTTGATCAAAACAACCTCGCTACTCATTGTACTATGATAAGGCTGGCCCAAGAGAAACCCTGTCCTCTAACCTGTTTCAACTAAGAGGTTTCCTGCACTCTCTGCCATATAATTCCTGAAAAGGAGCCATTCCTATCAAACTATGGAAACTATTATTGTAGGAAAACTCAACCAAGTATAGATACACCTCTCATCTTGACTGGCGATCCATAACGTACATCCTAAGCATGTCCTCTAGGATCTAATTCACCCGCTCAGTCTATCCATCTCTCTTAGGGTGATATGCTGTGCTAAAATTGATCCTCGTCCCAGAGTATCTTTATGCATAAGGTCGTCCAGAAATGGGAAGTGTGCAAAGAATCATGGTCACAAATTATCTTCCATGGGATCTGTGGATAATCTTATAATCTCATTAAGATATACCTGTACCACTCGCACTAGCTATGTATGTGTTCTTCACCGAAGAAAAATGAGCCACTTTCATCAATTTATCCATGTGGCCTTTTCACCATGATGGCCTCATGGTGGTATCTTGACGTCGGTAACCCCACAATGAATTCCATGGAAATGGTGTCCATAAAATCTCCCCTCAAGGGGCCTTTGGGACTTAATCTCTGCTCTAGCTGCAAGGTAGAAGTTGTCATGAGGAAGTTATTAAAATTCTGCTCCGTAAATCTATAACTACTAAAGTAGCAATAGCCACATGTCTCCATATGCTCAAGGCATCTATAACCACATTTTCCTTCCCTTTCGCATGCTCTATCTCCATATCATACTCACAAAGCAACTCCATCCAACTCCATTGATGAGCATTGAGATTGGGTTGCATGAAGAGATGGCGAAGACTCAAGTGATCAATCCTGAGTGTAAAACTTTGGCCAAGAAGTAAATTTCTCCACCGCACTAAGGCACGCACAAATTTTACAAGCTCAAGATCATGATTCAGATAATTGATCTCATAATCCTTGAGCTTACAAGACTCAAAAGTAAGTACTCTATCCTCCTGCATCAACACACCTCCAAGTCCTGCCAAAGAAGCATTTATGCAAACGTAGAACTCACCCTAAGGATCTGGCACTACTAGAATAGGTGCTATCGTGAGGTATTCCTTCAATGTCCTAAAGGCTTGCTCACATTTATCTCGAAAAACAAACTTCTTCCCTTTCCACTGAAGGGAAGTGATGGGGTGCTCAATCTGAGAAAATTCCTAAACAAATCTCCTATAATATCCTACCAAACCCATGAAGCTATGCACCTAGGTCACACTAGTGGGTGCTAGACAATCCATAATAGCTTTAATCTTGGAAGGATCGACTATGATACTTTCCTAGAAATGATGTGGCCCAAATACTACACCTCTGTCTAAAAGAACACACACTTCTCCAAGTTCCCATAAAGATGCTACTCATGAAGACACTGAAGAACCTGGTGAAGGTGCTCCTCGTGCTCCTCACACGTACGTGAGTAAATTAGAATTTCATAAAGTAAAATGAGCATGAAGTGATCTAGAAAAGTCCTGAATACCCCATTCATCAAGCTCATGAACACTGCGGGGGCATTCGTCAGACCAAAAGGTACCACTATGAACTCGTAGTGGCCATATCTCATACAAAAGGTGGTCTTATGAATATCTACCTCCGTAATCCTCAGCTGATGATACCCTTGAATTAAGATCTATCTTGAAGAAAATTATGGCCCCCTTCATTTGATCAAACAAGTCATCAATGCATGGAAGGGGGTAATGATTCTTGATTGTTACTTTGTTCAATTGGCGGTAATCAATACACAACCGTAGAGATCCATCCTTCTTCTTCACAAAATCACCGATGTACCCCTAAGGGATACATTAGGATGGATTAGGAATTTCTCCAGAAGGCCCTCAAGATGTAACTTGAGCCCACATAGCTCAGAGTAGTCATCCGATAAGGTGCTTGTGAGAGAGCCTTTGCACCAAGAACCAAATCTATGTGAAAATATATCTCACATGGGGGAGGTAACCCGGTAGCTCCCCTAGAAAAATATCAGCAAACTCTCTCAAAATGTGATGGTCATCAAGGGATGGTCCACTAGACTCATCCTCGATATGTCACTAACCATAACAACATACATCTGACAACCTCATCGTACACACCTTTATCTTCAGCTTCATAGCAAAGATGGTGAGAATAGAAGAAAGCCTCCTAACCCCCACTATCACTGAATCCACTCCTAGATCATTTGTACAAGTAATAGTCTTATGGTAACAATCCACTCTGGATCTGTGTGCAGACAACCAGTCCATGCCTAAGATGACACCATAGGAACCCAATGGAAGGATTCAAAGATCCAAAGTAGTGGCGAAGGGTCCCAAATCTACTATACACTCCTTAACTAAGGAGTCTACAGAAATTTTGGCCCCCAAAGCCATCTCAACGTCCCAACTATGACCCTACCTAACTTCCACTAGCCTATAATGCTTTACTAAGGATGGTGCAATAAAATAATCAGAGTAACTAGAATAAAATAATATAGAGGTATAAATACCACCAATACTACTTGTCGTCTCTATCACGGTACTCTAGTGCTCAGCTTGGTGGTTCTCGACCGCTACATAGATCTAATGGCTTCGTGTCATCTCTCCAAAAGTAGGCTCTAAGATATGTATCTTACCCTTTTGCTATGGTTATGTGGGCACTCTCTCTAATGGTGTCTAGCAATGCCACAACCATAACAATTGCATGGTCCTCTCCAGTGGGATGCAGCTTCAATGGTACTCTAGATGTCTGTGTTGTGGATCCCGACAACCCAAATATGGACTACTAAGGTCTCTAGTCACGAGCTCCTACAAATTGAGCTCTTTATGCACCCCGTGTCCCGATGGGACCCTTAGGAGGAGACCCCATAGTCCTCCCACTCTTTGCATCAAATCTCCGAAGAGGTTTGTAAGGTGGGTTAGTCTCCTGCTACTGCCGAGGTGGGTGCTTTGAGGTGGCCTAAAGGAAGACTATCCTAAACTCTTTCTGCCATGAGGAGGAGGCTGACCCCCTTAATCTGCTATCTTGCATTTGCTATATGCAGCTCCAAACTCTGTCTCTAGCCTGTTGCATCTTCCCCCATGTCTCCTTTGCATCATAGGTCTTCTCCATGACATGTGCTAATGTCTGTGGGTAGTGAATGTGCACCACACCACCCAAATCCAAATTCAAGCCCCAAATGAACCTGTGAATCCATACCTGCTCATCCTGCATATATTTGACATATTGGATTAGATCCATAAATCGAATCTCATACTTGGCTACGGTCATAGATGCCTTGAATCATGAAAATCATCTATCCACTTCTTTGAATAAACCTCCTAGGTAAATACCTGCTCTCAAACACTCCTCAAAAATCTCCCAGGTAATTGTCTCTAAGTCAACATGGAGCTTTTGCTCCTTGGTCCTCCACTAAACTCCTACTCCATCCCTTAGAAGATGGATCAAAACATTTTCTTTCGTGTTCTAGTACAAGCGGCGAGCTTGAAGCATCCGCTCAAGCTCACCAAACATGAATTTTCCTGAAAACCTCCTATATCTCCAAAATAATCAAATGGTTGTAGCTTCAGGATCTCCCTAATATGGTCTACAATCAATGACTGACGAGCCCTAGGTCTCTACATGCTCCTCCCTCTGTCTAGGGCTCCAAGATCTATCCCTATGTCCTAAAATCCTATGCCCATGCCTCTTTGTGGCGACTCTGCCTACTGAACGACTCCACACGGAATTTCTTTGCCCCTTACTCCTCGTTATATTGAGGAGATGCCCTAGCCTCAACTGATGGCTCCATATCCTATCTAGCAAGTCATCCTCCTAGGGACCCTCTGCATATAGTGGCATTGACATCCTGAAGCATCTATAAAATATGAGGAAGGATGGCCGCTACACTGATCTGGTGGTGGTATACCTAGGTCTATATGAAAAGACCCCTCATCTGGTCTATGCCTCCTACATAGACCAAGGTGAGAGTTAGTTCATCATTTTGGTTTTGTTTCAGTTTTCTAAGTTTTCTAAAAAAATTCAATTTATTAAACAAGTGTGGTTTTCTAGATTTAAAAGAAAAGTTTTGCACTAGGTTAAAAGTTCATGTCTCATGTTTTCTAGGTGTGCCCAACAGTCCAAGATTTGAACCTACAACTCTGATACCAAATGTAACACCGGAAAAATGATGTTCTAGGAACACGCTAGCTCCCAACACTTAACCCAAAAATTGTGACTATTTTTTTTTTACAAGAACAAGGTAGAAGGATAACATAAGTTACAAGGATTTTAATCCCCTAGGTTATAACAACTAACTAACACCACTAACTCAAATTTTTGATTGAAGAACCCAGGTTTAGAAAAAGGTTAACATATTTTCAAATTTATCTCTAGATTCCATTAATCAATTATGCATTAGGAAGGTACCCTAGATTAATTTACTTAATTAAATGTTTTCTTCACTTAAGTTAATGTTCCCTCCTAATATGGTTAACCCTTTTTAAATAATTAAATTCATTATCTTATTAACTTAGAGGCCTTTCTAATAACTACCTAAAGCTTGCTAAGGACTAACCATGGCTTAGCACTCTATGGAAATTAAATGGCCCCATTCCCCATTTACACATACTATAAGGTTTTTAAAACAACATTTATAAAAATCATTCTCACCTAACAAAAGTAGGGTGAAACCTCCACCCTTAGATCAAGTCAATCTTGGCCACTAGATCCTAGGGTTCCCATCTAGCCCTAAATTTCCTTATGAGTTTTATTAAAGCCTTTCCTTTGTTCATTTCCCTCATTTGGTCTATTTTCTTTGTTAAAAATTGCAGGTTGGAGAAGAGGAAGCCATGGGAGCAAAGGAGGAAGAACTATGGAGGATTCTACAAGGAGATCTAGTTTAGATTAGTTTAGTTGTAGTTTTATCAATGTAATCTATTTCATTTAAGGATTGGGAGGGGTGTTTCCTCTACCAATCTGGTTTTGTTTTAAGATTTTGTATTTGGGTTTTTTAATTTGGGGAAAACCCTACCCCCATGAATAAAATGAGAAGAAATGTTTTAGATCCACCATTTGTATGTTTTATTGTTCAAATCCATGGGATTACTCTTTGTTTACATTCTGGTAGTCATTAGTTAAATTCTAGCTAAATTTTTCACACAGTGCATGGATCTCATGAATTCCTATAGTAAGTTACCCCCGAGCAGTAGACGGGCATTCTTGGGAGCACCGCCATACCCTAGTCGAGTAGCGCAGTTTTGAGACGCCGCCTTAGCCTAAGTGGCGAAGCATGGACTGCCACTCTATACAGGGTGGTGGTTATGTTTACGAAAAATAGAACCTTTTATCCGATATTTTTACAAAAGTAAAAGTTGTTACTATGTTTCAAAACACATTCGAACTATAATTTATGCACCTAAAGTTTCCAGTTTTGAGATTTCATTCCAATTGATCATTTCTTAGCTAAAATTCATTTATTTAAGTACTATAAATTTCAAATAAAATCACAATACTTACAAGACCATTTCCATTTTGTTCAACTAATTTTCTTTGAATTCCAAGAGTAAAAATAAAGAATTTATATCTACTTCTACATTGTTATTTTCTTAATACAAAATGCAACAATTCCCTATCTCAAATTTGTTGTCTCTTTCATCTTCACTACAACTTCATATATCAAAAATGACTATAACAACTTTATTTTACATTCAAGTTTACTATGCACACATTTTAACATATTACAACTTCTATATTTCTTCTTTCTCTTATACAATAATACAATGCCACAATGAAAGTAACTTTCTTTTTCAAAATTCAACTTCCAACTAAATTTTACACAATATATCCATTTTGGTATATTTCTCTTACATAATATACAATATTGGAATGCAACCTTTCTCCATGAAATTATTACAAATTCTTCCACTCAAGGTGGGAAATAATACAAGAATGTAAGAAAAGGAAATACATTATTACAAGTTTCTCCACTCTAAGTGGGAACAACACAAAGGAAGTTTCACAAGGTCTCCAACAAAACTCCAAGCTTCACAACTCCAACAAAATAGCTCCTCCAAGATTTGTTTGATTCACAAAAAATGGGGGAGAGGCAACACTCTCCACCCAACCAAGATATCCAATGAATAGGAGAAGCCATCCTCTCCATTGGCCCCCAAGCCCCAACCACATTACAATGGGAGATGATTCCAACACATGGCAACAACAAGCTTCCAAAACACAAAAAAATATTTCACATCCATTTCAACCACATTCAAATAAAATACAACACAAGAAAGAAGAAGACCAAACAAAAAATAACAAGGTTTAAAATAAAAGCCAAAAGAGAAAGACCTATGGGAGGCTACTTATGCCTCCCAATGGGAATTTGTGCCCACCTTAAAGCCTCCAATGCATATCCCAAATCCCCTACATACTCTTATGCCTCCCTCAAGTACCCCTTATACATCCGACATACTCTTATTCCTCCCTCAATCTATTATTCTTCCCTCATAAAAGAAATAAGTAAGACATGCAAACATCTCTTATCTAAGGTGGGGCGCCCAACCCAAACTCCTCCAAACAAGAAGTAAACTCTTGCCCCCCTAAAATAAAAATCCCCATACGCTCCTCCTACTCCAAACTTAGGCAATCTACCCACACCCAACAAGCATTCCAAAGAAAACAATACTTAGTACAAACACATAAACATAAAATAAAGCATAACATAAGCAAGGTAAAGCTCCTACCTTTCTATAGAAGAGCTTGTTCCAAGAGTATTTCTCCAAGCTCCTCAAAACCAATTAAGCATCCACAAGTTCCAAAATCCACAAGCATTCCCAAAAATCCTCTAACTCTCCAAAATACAAGAGCACAAAATAATCAAGTAACCCCCAAACAAGCAAAAGAGCTCCAATAAATAGAAAAGGGAGAGAGGGGGATGAGGTGGTTACATGTAGAATGCCACATCACTCATCCTCAACTCAACCTAAGAATTCAAACGTCAACCCTAATGTACCATAAATTGGTGGGTGAGAGGAATGACAAGTAACTTACACACACAATCTGAGCCCACACCCCCTAAAGAATAAATTAATTACTTGAAAGAAAGTGCAATAAACATTTCACCTTTTTATCTTCCCAAAACACCTAATGGGGTCTAATTTTGACCCCCAACCCATAGGTAGGGTTGGTATGGAAATTTAAGAGGTGTGGGACAAGTTTAACTTGTCCCACAAGCCTTCAAAATTGGCCCTTAAGGCCAAATTCGAGTTTCCCATGAAGGGTAGAGTGTACAACACTCAAAATCTAAAGCATTCAACACACAACACAAAATCCAAGAGAAAATCAAGTCTAATAAATGAACTTATTTTGGTCACATATTTGATTAGTTTAGTTCAATATTTATTAATTTAAACAAGACACTTAGACCCACTAAGACAAAGGGGAAAACATACATCAAAAAGTAAATAATTAAAAAAATAAATTACATGACTCAAAGGAGTACATACTAACATTAATAAAAGGGAAACTAAAACAAAAGACAACACATGACCCCTTGGTCACAATTTTCTTCTAACCAAATAATTCTAACACACACACAATTACATGTTGTCATGGTGACCCTAGTTGAATTCATCTAGAATTACAATGTGGTTGGTCTCCAATCCCCCGATGTTATATATATATATATATATATATATATATATATATATATAAATACATAAATACCTCCTATATATATATATATATATATATATATATATATATATATATATATATATATATATCTCGTAAAAACACAGAATACCTCCTTTGGCCTCGTGGCTGAATTAAAACATCCATGCCAAAATATGCAATATAAATATAAAATCATCTATATACAAATTAATATCATCTAGGAAAATACGATATCATTTACAAATTTCTAGCAACATTTCTATCCAACGTTTCATCCATGTCAAAATGATCACAACATTAATTCAATTATCAAAGCCTACTCATGGCGATGAAAGTATATCACATGTCAGAAATATATATAAATAACCATGTCCACAACATATCAACATCAATATAAAATGTCTCTAATAATTTACATGCATAATATATAAATCGAAATCAACAACAGTCCAATATCTCTAACATCTAGTATCATGCTAAATCAAAAGCTACAACAATGTCCATAAGTGTAGTTGATAGTATCAAAATCAAAGGAAAAGGTGTCGAAGGGAAGTGGGAAATATAGATGAGGTGTCTTAGCCCTCGAGCTAAAATTGGGTGTTGTGGCAACTAGCCCAATTACGACCGATGGCCCCAAAAACTAGCCCAATGTTAACCGTTCACTAGTTCTAAATTTTGTTAGTTCTTATGAGTTCTTGGTATATAGTAGGAGACGTAGAAGTTTACCCATTGCATGTTTCCTTATCGGAAGACTTTGATTTTGAATGTGGTTTCTTATCCTTTGAGCCAAAATGAGACATTTTTTGCAACTAGTAGAAAAATGTAAAATAAGGTCACATGACCCTAGCCAAGACAATAAACCATTGTGAAAAATTTTGAAATGTATAAGTAACTATATGAAACTCTTTCATGTGGCTTGTGGTGTGAAATACGACTTTAAAAAAAAACTATGTTTCTCTCTCTTCCCTATCTCTTTCTCTCTCCTTGGTTAAGAAATGAAGTAAAATGAAATGGAATGAATATATGTCTCTAACCCTCTCCTTTCGAATGCAAATTATTACTATTATGTAAATGAGAAACTAAAAATATTAATTATGCTAGATTTAGGTGGATGCCATGCCAACAATTTATTGTTGATTTCATGCTCACATGGTTTTACAGGATGCAAATAAGATGAAAAAACAAAATCATTGCAATTCATTATGTACCATTTTAAAATATAATATATATATATATATATATATATATATATATATATATATATATATATATATATATACACACATATGTGTGTGTGTACATATGCATACATATGGATACACACACAGACACACATATTTATGTATTACTATGTTAGTAAAAAATTTATTATTGAAATTTGTAATGTGAGTGGCAAGTGTTTAGGGTTTTTTTGGGAAATCTGCATTTAACCATATGTGTATTTTGATTGATATTTACATATGGTAAAAAAGGGGTCGGATATATACATACATACACATGTATGTATGTATGTATGTATGTATGTATGTATGTATGTATGTATGTATGTATATATATATATATACACACACACACACACAACAAACATACATACATACATACACATACATACATATATACATATATCTCTGTGTGTGTGTGTGTGTATATGTATGTATGTATATAGATAGATATATGTATGTATGTATGTATATATATATATATATATATATATATATATATATATATATATATATATATATATATATATATATATATATATATATAGTTGTATATTTATATGTATACACACACACACACACATATATATACATATACATACATACATATGTTACAGTAAATTTTATTATTGAAATTTGGAATGTGAGTGGCAACTGTTTATGGTTGCTTGGGAAATGCACATTTAACCATATGTGTCTTCCGATTGATATTTACATATGGTTAAAAAGTGGGTCGAGATATATGTTTTAAGTGAAATTATAGAGGATAATTAAACAATTTGTGAAGTATTTAAAGGGTTTTATTGAAGATTTGTTATAGTTTTAAGATGATACTATTTAAGGGTAATGTTCATCTAAACATGGGTGTTATTTTAATTACCAAATTCTTTATTTTAAAAATAGGATAAATATGTTAAATGAAATTTAATTTGATATCTTATAGTGCATTCTCATTGTGAAATTATGATAAAATCCCTAGAGTGTTGTGTTATTTAACTAGAAAATATAGAAAAACACCTAAACATAATAATCAATCTTAGTTTAAAACTTGTGCATATCTACCCTTATCGCATGGTATTTCTTAGTACAAAAGAAACTAAAGAACTTAGAATGAACTTAATTATTTACACGTGATAAAAAATTATAGCTTAAGTAAATAAGATCACAAGTTTGATTTTTTTGTCATAAATGGTATGCTTAACAACATTGCCATGAACCCGAAAGTTAGGAGCGAAATGTTCAAAAAATTCTCGAGTATGTGGTTCCCTCCTAGGTTTGGTAATTGTGTGTGTAGTAAGAATAACATGTTCTCCTAAGGTTTTGCTCCATAAGAAACCAACATCAAACATAGTGTCAAACCATCTTGACCGACGAACATGATGCGTGGCGAAGATCATCAACTAACCTTAAAGTCACATGTAAGAGTTGGGTTCATATGAACTCAATACCCAATTTATATTATGGTTTGGCTTCTATGGTGTAATAGTAAGAGTTAATTATGAAACTTAACCAAATTTTAGTGTACGATTAGTTTTTGAAAATGTAACCATTAGATGATGTGCTTGGACAAAGTTGAAAGTTAGGTTTTCCTCATAACCCGTTTAAACCTTCTTTTGGTGAGAAAAGGGATCTATGGTGTGTAAAATCTAATGACTTTAACCCTTTAAAAATGAACTACTCCATCTTTCTCTCCCACTAGTCCTATTATGTAATGAATGTATGATGTATAACTATGTGATCATTTCTTAGAGATAAATCCCCTAAGACAAGGACTTGTAGTCTCATGAGGGTACAAAGGCCCATGTTAACAATTAGGCTACACAATTCAATGAAAAAAGAAGATGAACCTAGTTAGGGAAACCCTCTTAAGTTGGATGTAAATGATACTTAGGAAACCTAATCTAGAAAAAAAAAAAGTATGTTTCCATGTTAAGTTCCTTCGAATCCTTAATTAATTTTTGGAGCATAACTATAGTAAAATTATAATTGACACTTGACCTTGGGAAGTGTAATTGTGGGATGTTATTCCATAGGAAATTGAAACATGATCTTCCTTGTAATGTGATTAAATACTCTTACTAGGGATAAAGATCACTAGGGATAAATAACCTATTTTGCATATAATCCTTAGTGGGTACTAAATCAACTATCAATTTATAAATGAGTGAAATAAACATGACCCTAAATCCTTATAAAAATGTGAACTTCACATCCTTTAGACTTACACTTCATCTATTGTGTATCGGAGGTATGATACAAGATCAAGATACATGCCCTTAGGAGTGAATACTAGGGATAATACCTAGTAGCCTTATGTGTATGTAATTAGCCTTGTGTGTATATAATTATCCTATTAATGAAAAATTTAACTAAATAAGTAATTGGAATAATGTATATGATCCTTATTTATTGAGATACACTATAAAGTTAAATGTTAACCATATAAAAGAAATCTTGAAAAAGGAAAAATAAAAAGAATGTATGATTCATATATTATGATCCTTTTTAGAACTTAAGTTAAATATTGAAACATGATTGTAATAAATGTGTAATCCTAAAAATATCTTGCTGTGGGAAGACTCTCTCTATAATTTTATAATGTGGTACATTCGTTATGTTGTGACTTGTCATTTAAAAAAAGTTGGCCTTGATGTGCATCACGTAGTTTCATGTTATTCATGTGAATTAATGTTTGTGCAAACATATCATGTGTTGTGTGTTGTCCTAAGTGATCTCCTATAGTGTCATGTGTACTACAATGTAAGTAAAAAAAAAATATTCTAGTATTTTTAGTGTTGTATTTGTGTGTGTAAAATGTGGGCATTACATTTCAAGATACCAGAGCGGAGGTTCATACTATTGAACCTCTGGGACAGATTGAAGTTGTGGTGATTGTGCATGTTGGTGGTGGAGTTAGGAAGAGTAATGTTACAAATGTTGTGATGTGAAAAACGTTGTAATTGTGTTATTATGAACACAAATGTTGTGCATATCACTTAGTGCATAATTTTTTATCTTGTTGATGTGATTGTGATGAGATTATTCACTCTCCTTTTCGTGAATTTGATGAGGATTTCATGCATGACGTGTCGACTTTTAATGCGTGAAAAAAATGTTATTGTGGATTATGGAGTGTTGGGGTGTCTTGTTATTATGATATATAGGTGTGATTATGTGTTTCATGACAATATTAGTGTATGATGAATTGGATTGTATCGTAATGTCACTACCATGTTGTGATGAATCGTATGTGACACCATGTTACATTGAAATTGAGTGTATGTTTTAATATTAGTCATTGTGTTCATCATATGTATAATTCACATAATATGTTATGATTCATGTCACAACTTAGGGGCATATGGTGATCGTATAACCTCTATTATGCAGTACTTGTACTTTGGGTGCACTATGTGGAAACCTCGATGTATCAGTAACCTATGAAAGTAATGATTATGGTATACCATGTATAGATACCATGTGTAAGACGTTATGGCTAATGTGCATGAATCACCATTATGTTAGTGATGTAATTATGTGTTATGTTGTGAAACTTACACTAGACAACCCTAAGGGGAGCAATTGTTAAGAGTGTCTCGTGTGTAGAGGGAGTGTGGACTAGGTTTTCATAATCTCGAGCCAAGTACGAGTTAGGAAGTGGAGTCTCATAAAGACTGAAACACCACTTCTATCTATTTAGTATACTTCTAGCTTTCTCAGTATATTTTGAATGTGCACCACCTTAGGCTCATTTTATGCAAACTAGTATCCCCTGCTCTTTCCTATTGGGTTTTCCATCAAACAATCCTATGTGGTTTTAACTATGTTGAGCCTCGTGGGAGTATGGAGAGAAGATTCAAGAAGAGAATATTAAATTTGTATTATTTGATATGTTATTTTACAAGCTGAGGTTTGATGTCTGAGTGCCAACAACTCAATGAGTACCCCTTTGGTGGCCATATGAGGCCACATAGTGATTGTAATGTGTTATTTCTCTATACATATTTTATTTGTAAATTGATCATTATCTCTTTCTTTTCAGAACCAATAGTTTTCTTGATTGATGTGTTCTTATATTTTGGGCATTTTATTTGGTTGTTGCACTAACATGCATATTTTTACACTAACTATGGATATTTAGCCATTTGTTTTGCTTAGTTTTAAATTTACGTATCAATTTTAATTTTTTTATAGCCTAGCCCAAGGCTTGGTATTTTTCCACTTGGCATTTGAAATGGATTGTTATGTTGGTTCTAATGTTGTAATGTGTTGGAATAGGGTCATGGGATTCACCATGGAGTGGTTGGACCTATGGACCCACTTCGTTGTATGGGGGTATGCCCTAAGGAGTTATAAATAACTATCGAGTTGTTGAACCATGATTTATTATGTCACTTGAATTAGGGGTTTTGTTACTCCATGTACCTAGGGCCATAGGGTGACTGACCTCTTTTTTGGAGCTAAAAGGATAAAAATTTCTTTATTTTATGCTTGGGAGGTATATGGAGTTATTTGATGATGCTTTGGGAGGTATATGGAGTTCTTTTAATATGCTTTGGGAGGTATCTGTAGTTGTGTTGGGATGCTTTGGGAGGTATTTGGAGTTGTTTTGTGATGCTTTGGGAGGTATATGAATTTTTTTGTGATGCTTTAGGAGGTATATGGAGTTGTTTTGTGATGTTTTGGGAGGTGTGTGGAGTTGGTGTTATGATTTATGTGTACTCATGTGAGTCTAGTTATGTTTTGTGATGTTGATGATTGATGCCCCTCATTAAGGGTACAATTTGATCCCCTTTTGACACTATGTAACTACATTTATGGTCTTGAGATTTGTGAAACCATCATATGTGTACTTGTTGGGAATTACATGTTATTATAGTATGCTTATGTTATGAGTACTACTGTGTTGGGAATATGTGTATGACAACTATTATGTTAAGTGGATTTTGTATGTTCCTTTCTAGGGTTCAATTGAGTTCTTGTGATGTGATATAGTTGTGAAGGTACATATCATGATGTCTTGTGAACCATTAGTGTTGTGTTTGGCCCTAATGTGGTATTGTGATGTCAGTTTTACATTGAGCACAAAATAAGAAAACTAAAATTTTAAAACAATGAAATATTAATAGTTTGAGATTAATAAATAGTGTTAAGGGAAAAAACTAATTGAGTAATAAATTAAAAGAGAACTACCAATCTTCACATAACATTAAAATTTAAGGTATTGCCAAAATTAGTTTGCTTCCTTGTGGTCGCTTTGTACAACAAGTTGTTTTGTTAATGACATGTGTCCTTATTGACTTTCTTTCCTACGTATCCTTTGAGCTTCAATGTTGTATCACATTGAGGATGATGCTCTTATAAGGGGAGGAAATTTAGTGCCCACATGAAAAATATAAAGTAAAATAAAAAAGGAGTGATGTGAAATGTGGATGTGGAAGAACTTAATTTAGGTGAGCATGAGTTGGAGACATGGGGAGTAGTTTGGCATGTAACAAGGGTTTGATAGGGTATTGTCCTTGAATAATAATCCAAACACTTTATTTGAGATCTAAAGGCATTAACAAAGCTGAAAACCAAGTTCACCTTGTAAATTTAACATTAATCAATTAGTTGCAGCAAGGGCATCTCATAGAACATTGGCACTTTTACATTATTTGACCAAATCAAAGAACGAGTCATCTTCTCATGGAATATGTTGTGGTAGTGTATAAAAGACATGGGTTTCCTCACGGGATAGTCACACTATTTCACCTATGCAACAAATAGGTCTTTAACCTCATCGAGCTTTACATTTTCCTGCGTAATCTGACCTATGCCAAAATACGAGCTGTGGAATAGGGTATGGACATCCAACAAAGTGTAAAAGATAGAGTAATTTTTCTATATTTTGTTGTTGCAAATGATATGGTAGACGTGTATGAAAATGTGGAACCTTACACAACTCACGTGAACTATTTGACATAATGTTAAAAAAATGTTTTTGGTGAACAACATTGACTCCGGGATATGGACAAAATGGGTTTGTTGAACAGGATTAGAAAATCTCAAGAAAATGCAATTGGCAGGTGTAAATCCAAATTCCACATTCTTTTCCTACATCCTCCTAATCTGTTTCAAATTAGGGGACTTAAGATTCAATGTAATGGACTCGTAGGGTTAGAGATGATGACAAATTTAGAAGTTTTCTTTCTAGAATTGCAAAATTGAAAAAAAAAAAACGTGCTTGAAAAATATCTCATGGCTATATTTATTATTGATGGTAGACATGGAATCCATCCGTTAGATATGGAGGTTGCAAAATGGCTAAGGAAACATGCATCAAATTTATATGTTATATTAGTAATGAATAAAGCTGAAGCAATTTATGATGATGTTAGTGGTGCTTTGATGTCATCAATGGGAGAAGCTCACAGTTTGGGTTTTGGGAACCCTATTCCAATATCTGCTGAAATTGGAGAGGGTATGGATGAACTTTATGAGTCTCTTCATCCTCTCTTGGAGGATATAGTGGCACACATCTATAAATATTGTTGCTTCTACTATAGATACGTGTGGACAAAAGGAGAATAAAAATAAAGATGACATTGACAAATTGTCTTTACACTAGAAATTATGGGGCACCCTAATGTTATAAAGTCAACATTATTAAATGTATTGTTGATGGAAGAATGCATGTTGACTAGGCACGAGCTAGGTCTAACATGAAATTCTATTCGGGTGCGCTTTTACTATGAAGGATGAAAAATCTATCCAAGGGATGAAGCCTTGTGGAGTGTGAGTGAAACCACATGAACTAACTCATATGGTATGGATGCTAGTATTACAGTGCATGGTATCTTTACCTTCATCTTTTATAATTTTTGTAATTTTTTTCTGTTAGTGCTCATTTTGGTCTCGCCCTCTTATCTAGTGTCTCCTTCAAAAACTCACTCATATTGGTTTGTTCATGTGAAAAAACATATGCTCAAAGATAGGACCGTGTTGGATGCAAATTTGAGTCTTTTGTTTAGGGTGTGAATCCTCTTTTTCAATCAAGGAATGTAATAGTTATGTTTCCCTAGAAATACCTATGAAAATTGGCCCCTCTGTCCTTCTGGTGTTCTTTTGTGTTTTGTGGGGCTTAATTGTGCCTTAGTACGAATTGGACATGAAAGGTATCCATGTGTACCTTTGTCACATATTTTGAAATGTGTAAATATTTAAATAATCTCAAGGAGAGAGGATCCACCACATGGTTAATGGTGGAGCAAGGCAGCCCAAGTAGGCCGAAAAGTGAAAGCAACAAAGGAGGGCGAGCTTGCATGCTTCCACGTGTCACCTGAGCACGCATTCAAAGAGAGAGAGAGAGAAAGACCCAAATATGTTTACAGTATCCATGTGTCATGTGAAGTGGCCACCACCAACAAGATAACAAAACGAATAGGTAGAGGACTTAGTGTTCAGAAAAATTCAATGCGGTGTTGCATCTCAAGGCATGCATTTGAAGGCGTGGCTAAAGATTAGAGTTGAGAATCTTAAATGAATACATAAAGGAGATGGGTTAACAAAATCATGTACACCATTGATGACATAATAGGAATTTCAGAGTTACAATCAAATCCCTAGGAACGTAAACAAAATATGGACCGATTCGGGGTGATCGAACATGTAAACTTAAAATTTTCAAACACCATGCAGACTCATATAATGGAAGATAAAGGAGAAATTTTATACATAAATAGAAAATGGGGTTCTATAGGGGCCCCATCCCACAATGATGAAATTTATATACATATCTGGTAGTAAGAATGTAAGTAGAGAAATAACACTCAATTATCCTCTACTATTAGTTTGAAATATCCTATGATTGGAGGAAGCTTGTTCAATAACTTATTCTTCCTCAACATGAATTCATTTGAACCCTAAGTTTTCTGAACAAGTACAATTGATCCCACTAGATTTTGGGACATCCCCATATCCATCAATGACTCAAGGGTCATTCTAGGACCATCCATAATATTCCCTAGCTCGATCTTCTTCTGATAAGAAGATACCCAGTCCAAAAGATCCAAACCACCCGTGAAAAACATCGTCTTCCCTTTCCCCTTATGAGGAGTAGACTAAGGGGAACATCTGGAGTAGTTGGAAGAGATAATATTACATCTTAGGAACCCGGTGGTAGAAGACATTTTGAACTAGCCTTACCTCGGTGACTCCTCAAAAATTAGGACGCTCTCTTGGTTGAGGAACATGCAAGGGTTCTCGATAATGTTTGCTCCATCGAGAATCTTGTCACACTTTGAACAAATGGAAGGTTAAATAGTGGACATGACCTTGCCATTTTGGGTTGCTAGATAATGATGATTTGGAATGATGGGGAGATGAAGGATCTTATTTCTCCTCATTCAAGATGATAATTGAGGGTTAAGAGCTTGATTCCCCCTCTTATTTTTTGAAGACAGTGCTGGTGTGGTGGATGGTTGTGATGGAAAAAGTCTTGCTTGACCTTTTCCAGAGAAATTATTCTCCACTCCAGTTCATCCATTTTATGAGAAATGGTAGGCACATTATCAATGGAATAATTTTCACATAACATGTAAGAATCTTTGGGAATTTGAATCGGCACAAAATTTTCATCACATAGGAAGGGACACTTATACTCAGTCACCCCTATCATGGTAGGCCTCCTTTCGATCCAGAATTTCTTCAAATATTCTAGAGCTTTCTAATGTTCCCACTGAAAAAGATGGTAGTACATGGATTGGAAGGATGAGAAGACATGATTGATCTTGATCAATCTCAGGAGGAGTGAGCCAAAATTTCCGATATGTCAGGGGCCCTTTAGTATCCCCTGGGTCTACAATATCAAACAAATCCCTGAAAAGGATTCATTTAGACCATGTAGGTCGAAGATTTGGTTTAAATCTTCTAAAGAAATCTCTTTCAAATTGTTTGCTACAACCACATTCACCATTATGTTGATAAAATCTCTGTAAAAATTCTTCACTTTCAAGGTTGGAAAAGGGATGCATATTGGTGAGAAAGTAGAGTTGAATTTATAATAAGGATGACACAAACATGTTGAGTCAAGTAAAATCACTGCCATCAGATGAAAGAATATTTTTATCAGCTCACATGAAGGGAATAAATTTGAGAAAGATTGGCATTGTGTGACAGAAGGAATTTGATTGATGTGATATAATCCATGTGAAGACACTTAGTTCTGAAAGGCACAAACACAGGTATGTGTTGCTCGAGGTAGATTTTCAAAAGGTGAAAAGGATTACATGTCACATCAAGCCATATGGAATGGCCTAGGAATTATTTACAAAGGTATTCCTTGCATGCCAAAAGGAAAGAAATGATTAATACAACTTTCAAAAGGAAGCAACATGGTACCCCCATCATATTTGGTGGAATTAAAAATGTGAATAGTTCAAAACTTTTCCACTGGAAAAAAACAAGAATATTCTCGATAAATATTCATGTTTTTGGAGAAAACAGAGGATGATTAAATGGGTAAAATTAAATAAATGCAATGAGAATACACTTACATAAAGGGGGTTAAATTTTTTTCTGAAATTTTTGAAGAGAAAGGAGAATCTTGAGAGAAACCATTTTTCCAAGAACTTGTCTAAGAATCCTGTTCATTACGAGCCTTCAAATGAATCATGTCAAGATGGTTACGAGTGTAAAGCCATTGAAAAACATTAATACTATGAATGGAACTTTCCCTTTCTAATAAATTTGATGAGACTGAGTTAATTGTGTTAGTCATGAGCATTATTGTTTCTTCTTTTTAGTTGAGATGTTTCAAGTATCCATTTATGTTCTGTTGTAATCATATGTTAGTAATTAATCTGAATCACACAATATCTTATCCTTATGGTAGCATTGTGGTAATTACGGTTGTTTTGTGAGAAGAGATTTCATGTCATTGTGCAATAAACAGATTCTAAATTTACTCTTTTTCATTTTTTGATACAGTTTGTTTGCTAGTCTATAAGTGTATTGTTATCCAATTTTTCCCCTTAGGAAAAATTGAACAAACATGAAATTGCACACTAAGAAATTGGAGGGATCATTTGACCATGGGAGATCACATTTTGATTATGATGGTCAGGTTCTGAGATAGGCTTGGAAATGAAAATGATGTTGGAGGAAATAAATTGAAGGAATCTTGGAGTCAAGATAAGAAAAAATTGAGGCCCCAAAGTTTGAAGTTTTCAAACTTGAGAAGTTTATAGAGTTCAAAGTTTCGATAGAAAAGTAAGCAAAAAAAAAACTTAAAGGCCAGAAAGGTCTGAAACCTGAAGTTCAAAAAGGCTTGGGGTTTTTGGAGTCTACTCCCATTTTGGGGTCAACGATACTATAGATCATGGATGGAGGAGTTCGAACTCCGAAGTTTGAATTTTGGAATTCAAAGGTCTTGGTAGGGTCAAACAGTGAATAGTGCCATGTGGAGGAGGGTTGAAGGTCCGAAACTTGAAGTCTAAAATTTAGACTTTGGATTTTTTGATTTTTGGAGGTTTCATGCACCTAGATGGATAAGAAAATCCCAAAACCCAAGCCCCCAAAATCTCAAAACCCTAAGTCCTAAACCCTCAAAAATGCAAGGTCGTAAACTTGAAGTCTAAATTTTAGACTTCAGGTTTTAGAGTTTCGGAGGTTTCACAAACTCGTGTGGATGTGGTGGTACCCAAATTTAATCTCTTTCAAATACTAAGTAGCATCATGGATTTTACAGGACACTCAGAGGTAGATAAATAATCATGTATGTCATTTTGTAGCTGGGGAAGCAATCTATCTGACTTGTTAGCACTCAGGTTTTGAAAGGGGTGGGTAGCACCTTAAAAGGATGTGATCTGATCCTAACTATTTTAGGTTGTGCCTTTCAACCAAGGTAAGAGAACCTATTTTGTAACCTCTGTTATTGAAGAATGCTGGTAAATCCTTCTTTTGCATAAATTTTATAGAGAAGACCTTGGGAAAATATGATCAACACACCAAATATGACTCTCACGAGTTGTCACTTCCAAATCATGGAGATATTTTCACAACAAGGCAAAGGTTACTAAAGACATTTGGGACCCTGATTGCTTCTACATGTTTTGGTAACAGAGATTATGCATTTGTATGCACACAGGACAAATAGGGGTAGTACAAGTAGGATTGGTTGTTTTTGAATAAATTTTTGTGGGAGGTGGGGCAGGATGAACTTGATTCACCAGATCCTTGAGGAATCTTACAAAATGGAAGGTTAAACCAACAGAATGCCACATAATAGATAAAATGTTTCTTTAACTAGAATATGTGCTTCAATGGAGGCCCAAATTAGCACTTTTTCACACAATCTTTGAGATTCTATCACGAAGGCTTGAGTTAGAAAATCCAACAAAGCATCAAGATCTGAGTCAAATCACGCCTAAGGTACACCCAGAGGCTTATAGATAATCTCTGTCAATAGATGAAAGAAAAGTGATTTTAAATCATTTATTCCAATCCCAGATGAAAGCTCTTCTGAGAAATGAAATTGTAGATGCCACTAAACTATCACAAGGATTGAGGCACTGTGTGATTGAATCAGATTTTAATACAAGATTACAATAGAAACAAGAAAAACTACTTGCATACATTTAGAAATAAAACAAACACATTTTTCTCAAGACAACACAGAATAACTCGAATTTGATTAAATCTATCAGCAGGGGAAAGTTTCTAGAATAGTCTCAAAGCTTGTCAATGGTTGTACACTTGCAACCACCTTGACATGATCAAATTTAATATAAAAGAGATATACAAGCTTCTCAAATGGCTTCTCAAAATGATGGGCTCTATCAAACTTTTTTCTATTAGAAAATTCAGTCCTAACCCCTAACACTCCAACCATTTGCATGAAAAATTTGTGCCATTTATAACATTTACAATAGAGACCCTTTTCCCCTCCAAAATCTAGACCTTGAGTGCTACTAGTGCTTGCCATGATCACGATTGTGATTCCCAGAATCAGATCTGTAAAATTTTTCCAGTGCTTCAGAGGGGGAGTTTTCATCGAATATCTCCCACATTCAAATCCTTCCTCTGGTAGATCACTCCTTCAATTTTCCAACCACTTCCGCCCCTAATCTATCAAATCTGCTCCTTTCGTGCTTGGGAGAAGAAAAATGGAAAATTCGATCGAGCATGATAGTCAAACCATTTTAATGGTGAAAGACATCTTCCAGATCTCCCCACCAAACTCAGATATCAACATTACTCCCTCTCTACTGGCATTTAGGAAATACCAAGAAATTTTGAAGACTCGCACTTCCAGGTGTGTTTCAGTAAAATGGGGGGAAAATCAAATTCAAACTAACAACTTCCATAATCTTCTCCTTGAATTTGGGCTGTCCACATGGAAGATTCAATTTTTAAAAAAATAGGCCCAGGGGTTCCTCTGACTTTTACAAATTTTGGAAAAATGGAAAAATTTCACATTTTGTTCCACACCTCCGCCCTTGAGAAATGAGCCTGACATGTGTCCTGAGGTGGGTCCCAAAGGAACTGTGGATAAATTTTTCCATTTGACACTCTTTTTGGAAAAAGAAAAATTTTCCAAGTTTTCCCCACAGCTCCGCCCTTCCGCATCATCTTTCCAATGTGGGTCTCAGCGGACCCACACTTCCTTTTCTACTTTTAACTCTTTTTCCCACAGAGGGAAAATTTTCCAAATTTCCTTCAAAGGCTCGCACCTCCACCGTTGAATCGAGCAATCTTTGACCTTTCTTCCATCGGGCTTGCGGGCCACTTTGATTTTTTGATCCTTTTAAAATTAGGGGAAAAAATGCAAGTCACCCTCGATGGTCCGCCTCCCCGCCCCTTTGAATTGAAACAAAATTTGACTGATCCTTTGTCGGGCTTGTGGGCCATTATTGATATCTTAAGCCTTTTGAGCATAAGAGGAAAAAAATATAAGTTGCCTTCGATGGTCCGCTTCCCCGTTCCTTTTGACTTGTCAAACTACGCCACGTGTCACTATGGTGCACCTTGAGATGGTCCCCAAAAATTGAGACCTTGAATGAGCGTGGGCTCACCACATGTCTTGGCCCAGAAAAATTTGTTTGAAGGCTCAAATCTCAGAGGAAGGCACCAATTTTCGTGCTTGGGGTAGTCTCATTTGGCTATTGAAAATTCCAAGCAAAATGTAAAGTGAGTGGAGGCCTCCAAGTGTCCTCTTGGTGCTTCTTTAAAAGACTCTGAGTGAGCATGGGCTCGCCACATGTCCCTGTTCTCCGCCAAAATATTTTAGCTGCATAAAATTTATCTAAGTCTGGGCAAAGTAGCGAGAAACCTCCATGTGTCCTCTCGGCGCTACTCCAAGGCCAA
The DNA here is from genome assembly GCA_018340775.1 of Taxus wallichiana var. yunnanensis. Classification (NCBI taxonomy): domain Eukaryota; kingdom Viridiplantae; phylum Streptophyta; class Pinopsida; order Cupressales; family Taxaceae; genus Taxus; species Taxus wallichiana. The sequence continues at coordinate 597,768,249 of CM031241.1, read as the reverse complement.
ACCAAAAATTAGATCTTCAAACGAGTGTCGTTCCTCCACGTGGACACATTTTAAGTTGAGGTGATTCATAGAAATTTTGAAGTACCCAGCAAAGTGCATCCAACCAAAAGGTGCCACATCCCCATCAATGCAAGGATGTAAATTTGACTGGGAGAAACACCCGTCAAACCATAAAATATAGAAAAATGATCATTTGAGCCCGAAAATGAAAATTTCTCCAAGGACAGAGAATTTAGAAATGTTACAAGGCTCAAATACATCCATCAGAGACACATCCATTCATTTTTCTTCAAGTATTTAGGGTAGAAATGAAAAAGAATACAAATCTCGACCGTGGATAATGGAAAATATGGGAGAACCCGAGTTTTTAGATGAACAGAGAATGGGAAACCCAAATTATAGAACTTTTCTAGAGGAACGAAGAAACAAGGAGCAAACCATGGAACCATAAGTGATCTACAAAGCATAGAACAGTTAAAAATAGCAACAAAGATTAACGAGGCACAACACAAGGAAAAATAAAGTGACAGAGGTCGTAAATCAATAAATTTTCAAAGGAAAAATGGGGCTAGACTATTTTGAGCACCAATGTAGAATGAGCAGATAACCCAAACTCTAAAATCAAAATTCCCAAAGTTCTAAATCGTGAAAGTCTGAAATATTTGATTTTAGAGGTTCCGATGCATTTCGAGTTTGAAATAATAGAGCCAAGCACTCATATTTATTATAGTATGACACCCTAATCTTCATGTGGCATTAAATTTTGACTAGAAGCTCTGATTTTCTCAAAATCGAGACTTTTTAGAAATCCCTCGAGTTTTCTTTTTTTATTAAGACTAAGTATTGAAAAATGAAGAAATACGGTATGTCATTTTAGAGGGCGTTTTCAGTTTTCTCACCTACCAAAATGATAAGGTATGGGCTTCCTTTCTTCTCCAATAAAGGAAAGTGCACGAAGCATGGGTTTTGCAATGGCATCCATCATTATTGTAGGTGATTTTCATGCATTTTAGGGTGGTTGAAGCAAGATTTCAAATTCCTATGGCTCCCTCTCTCTCATTCTTTGTATATATTGTAAGGAGGGGATCATTTTAATAGGTTGGAAAAATTGTATATGCCCCTCCCTTCTTTCATATCTATAAGAGATTTTGTGGGAATACCAAACCTCCCTATTGGACATTGTAATGCAAAATATGTGCCTTTGAGCTTGAGTGTGGTGTATTGTATCGAATTCGGGAGCAATAAAATCAGATCTTTGGATGCTTCAAACCTTATTTTGTGTTATATTGCAACTTTATAATCTTTCATTGTATGCAAGGTTATTGTGTATGGTTTTTGTTTTCATTACAAGGTTCTAATAGTGTTGTTTTTATTATGCAGGTTGTTCAACATCCTTCTTGGTGCATCACCTTCCCTTAGAGTAGGTTTTATTTTTATGCATTTTCTCTATCTCTATCTCATTGGAAATATTAGATTAGGGTTAGATCTGTAACTCTCTACACTTTGGAGTAGTTGGCACTAAGATAGGACAGGAAAGTGACCTTATCCAGAGAGCTTTCCCGATCGTAAAGTCCAACACTTTTGGAAAATCCTCATGTCATGAAATTAGACTGAAAATTTCAATCTATTGAGTTGCACACAATCATGGGTTCTATGATTACACATCAACATGTATCTTAGGCATGATAGATCAGGGATCCTTGATGTTTAATTGAGTCTTTAACATGAGATTTTATGTTTAAATTCTCAAAGAATGTGTGAAACCGTGTATCTTTGGGCTTCCATGGGTGCATATATTCTATTTGAAGGTTCATTGTTGATTATTTGAAGTATTTTCATCATCTCATCTGGCAGATCTTCCAACATTTGGTAAAATTTTCTATAGATTTTGTATAATCAACTTTATCCTGCTTAATTCGCCAACAAAATACATCCAAAATTGATAAATCCTACAAGAACCACCTCTGTTTGCACTTCTTATCCATAAATGCTAAGAATATTTGTTGAATTTATCCATCCTTTACTCAAAATATGCATGAGAAAGACAATTTTATTGTTTTCTTTAGTAACCTAAACCTTGTCTAGGAGGCATCTACATTTTATAAGGTGAAAACTCATGAGAGTTAGATTATGTTGCATTGACCATGTATTCTCAAGGTTATTTCTCAAATTCCCTAAAAAGGAGAGTCAAATATTGTTGATCCACTCTTTTCCTCTAAAAATACAAGTTACAAAACAGGTTCTCTCACCCTAGTCAAAGGAAGGACCTAAAGTAGTAGGGTAGGTCAAACCCTTAGCATGGTCTATCCAACTTTTCCAAGATCAAGTGACAAAGAGTCAGTTAGACCCTTCCCGACTACAAAACGAATAAAATTTTGATTTTCCTATCTTTAAGCGTCCTTCTCATCCTATTGATGTGGCTTGGCTTCAAAAGGAGAACTGGTTTGTGTGTACTAACATTGTTTTGGCGACGTTGGCAAGGAATGTCTATGCAAATATAGATAAATATCGAACTCAGGTAACATGTAAAGTATATTTGAATGAAAATATATGATCTATCTTCAATCCTTTATATGGATTCATAAATAATGAGCTAAATAAGAATTCACTTGCTTTATATTCTCCCGGTTTGAGGAGGTTGTCAATTAAATCTTTCTCGGCCAGAGTAAATGTTGATAAAGGATCATAAAATTTTCTAAGATTTTTCGAAATAAGTGTTCTAATTAAATTAACCAATAAGATCTTAGTGGAGACTCCATTCATCCCATATAAATTTGGTAAATACCAATAGCTTAAGTCTACATTTCCAAGAATTTATGGAAAATTTTGTAGAACTAGAAGGAAGAAGGTATTTCTTCAAGTCGAATCTAACTAGAAATTTTTCTCCAGTGGGGGAAATCAAGTCAAGTAAGAAGGAAAATATGGAAACCATTACGCGTTCAGGGGAGAAGAAAGAAAAAAATATCTACTCTTGATTTGGATCGACCATTAGTTGAAGATTACTCTAGCACATCTGATCATTCTGAAACACATAACCCGAGAGGTAACTTACATACTCCTATTGGTGAGGGAACTTCCTTTGCAAATCATCAAGGTATTTTTCAATCCCCATTTTTGTTGTTTCAAGATAGTAAGGTTCACTATGAGAGGGATTTATTAAGGGATTTATCCTTGGGGATCCTATTCCATTATCCCAAAAGCCAACATCTACTACCAACATTGTCAACCCCATTGTTTTCTATATCCCCATCAATAACATGGCTCAACCTCCACCTAGACCCCCTTTGTTGTAAATATATATCGACCCATAAATTTTCAGGGGATGGTGGGATATCCAAATGCAATACCAAATGATCTAAGAAATAGGTTACCAAAGTTTCGGGAAGCAATACTATTAGCAAGTGACTAGAATCTAAGGCTCTTTTTAACATCATGGAAGATTTTGAGATTAAACATATGGATGTCTATGTGAAAATGTTTATCCATACTTTAGAAGAAGATGCTCAAGATTGGTATAAATCTTTGTTGGATAATTCTATTAATTCTTGGCTCGCATTAAAAAATGCTTTTAAGGCACAATATGGTGATAAAACTGATCCAAGGTTTCTTCTATTTGAATTTGAGAATATTAAGAAAAACCTTAATGAGCATGTTCAAGACTTTAACACCATATTAAACAAAACTTTAAATATACTGCTTATAATATTGAGACCAAGTGATGAGTCTTGCTTGATTAAATATTGTGATGCCTTTGATAAGAAGGCATCATATTATCTAAGGGACAAGGACCCTACAAATATGAGGCAAGCCTTCACAATGGTAGTGCAAATTGAGAATAATATCAAGGCTATAGGAAATCCTCCCAAGAGGGAGGGTGTTAAATTGATCAATCTGAGAAGCCTCAAGAAAGCAAAGGTAGTGGATCTAGAAGAAGTTATTAAAACCTTGGTGGGGGTAATAAAAGAAATGTCTTACAAATTTTCCATGGCTGAGAAGGGAATAGGATAGATCTCTCAGGATCATAATCAACCTCAATATTTGGTGGTCATCCAATAGGTGAGCTTAGAAATTAAGATAGAGGAAAGGGACTTATAAGTTAGGAAGTAATAGTAGCCTTAGAGAGAACATTAAATTTGTACCTAATTCGTTGACTGCAAGATTCTCTATGGTTGAAGAGCTACATGTCATTGGTAGTGTGACTAATGTTTCTTACCATATCCTCTATGTGATACAAGTGAAGGGGGTGAAGAACCTAATGATGACCCCAATTTTGGATTTTTTGTATGATGGAGTTTCCCGATGATTCTTGGCATTGGGTTTCCTCCACCAATTAATATGTTCTCGAGACTATTGAGGGTTTTGGGACTCCATCCACCGAGCTTCCTTCCATTGATGATGTTGACATTATTATGGTTCACGGTTTTGAAAAACCTAATCACGACTTTAAAAACTTAATGGCTCGATGATTAAGAAGTATGATGGAGGAATTTATTTTGAGGAGGACTGACGGCTTCGATGAACGCGGTAGTAGTTTAAGAAAAGGATTACAATCTCGGAAGAAGAACTGTCAAAGGAAGAGGTCCCACACCCAAACATAAAAATCCCCTTCTCACTAATATCCCAAAAGATCCTCCCAAGAAGGATATGCCTAACAAAGGTCCAGTTATTCCCAATAAATCCTATACCCCTATCCATGCCCAAGTCATGAAGAATCTCATACCACAAGAAGGGGAATTACCATCCCTCCCAACACAATATTACCCAAATATATCCATTGTTTCACAAATTTTGAGTCAAATAAAATTCACTGTACCTATGGTTGAGTTACTTAGGATTCTGAGCATAGAAAAAGGTAATTTGAGTATTTAGGGTTCAAGGATGAGGGATTACACCCGAGAAAGGATGTAAATAGTTTGGATATTACCCCAACAAATTACGAGTTAGAGGTGCTGGATGCTTTAGAAGACTTGGGTGAATCTCTTGAAGTATATTTGGGTATGTCCCTTGTTGAATCTCAACTTGATATTGATTCTTTTTATACCACTTTAATCATTAAGGATAGAATCGTGAAAAATTTTATGTTTGATTTAGGGGCTTCATGTAATGTGATGCATCTTGAATTAATGAATGAATTGAATATCAAGGTAACAACAACCTTTGGAAAATGCACTGCTATGGATTCAAGAGAAGTACCAGTGATAGGATATGTAAAGGGCTTAGTTTTACAATTAGTGGCCTATCCTAGTAAGTTTTTAACCATGAATGTAGTCATTGTGGATTTCCCTTGTAAATGGGGTATTTTATTGTTAAGAAATTGGACTTTGCTAGTGTGAGAGGAAGTGTGTAAATGGATATGTCATATGTCACCATACTAGTAGAAGGGAACCTTGTCAAGTTATATGGTGAGAAAGAAATGTTTCATATGATTGAATTCCCTAGCAATGCTTGTTATGAAGTATTATATGTAGATGTATATGGGTAAGTGCAGGAAGTTGATGGACAAATATAGGGTCATCCATGGACATCATATTGCAAATAACAACATAATATCAACTTGTAGGGATTATTAGCAATACATACACTCAAAATTAGACAAAATTATATTAATATGAATTGTAGCATCTGGAATCTAGTTTCTAAAATACTAATTTTTGTAAAAAATGGACAAGATTAGCTATATTAAACACTCAAAATTCAATGACTTGGTTTTTTTTTTTTTAAATGCCGATAAGATTATAGTCCGTTTGCCCACAATTTGGATGACCAAAAATTGATATATATTTTTTTCCTTTAGTGAGAAGTTATATGCCACTATCTATCTTGGGATGAATTTTATTTTGTATTTTTTTGAGTAATATTTTATTTTTTATGATTTTTTCCGTGAAAGTGGTATGAAAACATAAAGAAAACAGAGCCACTTTCCGTTTTCCCCAAAACTTCATCAAAAATATTGAAATCAAATAAAAAATTTTTGAACATGTATATAATTTCACCACGGTTGGGATGGTATAAGTTTTATCACATTCTAATAGGTGAAACAAATTTTGCAATCTTAAACGTAGACATAAACATTCACAGGAAAAAGTGTCTTAAAGACCTACTATTAGTAAAAAATTATAAAATGATATTTATCCTCTTCTATTCACTTTAAAATCAGTATTTCTACAAATCTAATAGTCTCCCCTACGCAATGGTACCATTTTTATGACATAGTTTTTACTTTTCGGCATGGTTCAAGTCCGCTTAGGAAGACTAAATTTGATGTTTTACTTGCTTTTATTCATTTTAATGTAAAATTCAGGATTTGATGTCCACTTAATTGTCCCCCAACTTGGTGCACTTACCCATATGTTAACAACTTTGTTAGTTATACAGATTCCGAGGAGCATGGTATTGATAATAGTAAGTTTCTTGATCAAGTTGGTATCCCCTAGACTTTTCTTGTTTGATGGAGGTTAATCCAACTTGGGAAACAATTTTGGAGCTTTCCTTGTGTCTCCAAGTCAAGAAATATTTAATTTCTCCTTCAAGCTTAAATTTGAGTGCACAACTAGTATTGTAGAGTATGAGGCACTACACTTTGGTTCGAGGATTGCATGGAGATATGGTATCAAGGACATATTTCTTAAAGGAGACTCGAGTTGGTATTCAAACAAGTTATAAGATTGTATGCCACTAAGAATCAAAGGATGAAATAGTGAAAGCATGTATTTTGGGATTTTATTGAAATTTTTGATACTTCAACATATTGTATCATGATAGAAACCAAAGTATTACCATGAGATAGGTTTGCAATGCTTAGATATAGATTTGAAAATTGTACTATGTCTCCTTACTGTGACTATGATATAGAAGTGTTGTCAAGACCATATATCCTTGATAATGTAAAACATTGGAAAGTATTTGATGATGATGCTCGAGTTCATGTTCATGTAAAATGAAGGAGAATTTACTTGACCAATACATTGATTGGGAAACAATGGTTTCTGTTTGTGATGGTAAGGAAAATCTGTTTTGTAAGGACATTATTCAGTTAAAAACCAATACCATTCCAAGGGGGTTGGTGAATTTAGATTCAAATTTTGATAATGTTGACAGGGTGATTAATAGATATATATCTACTTCAAGATATGTGGAAGAGCATAATCTAGGAATGAAGAAAAACCTAGGAAAGTATGGCTAGGTAGTAATTTGAGTAAGGAGGAAAAGCAGTCCTACATTGAGTTGTTGAAAAAGTACCAAGATTTCTTAGCATGGTCTTACTCAGAATTGAAAGCATATAGGAGGATATATTTCAACATGAGATACCTTTGGAACCTAATGCAAAACCATTTAGGCAAAAGCAAATGCCTATTAATTTAGTCTTTTCTCTCAAGATGTAGGAAGAATTGAAAAAGTTAAGGGATGGAGGGATCATACAACCAACAAGATATTCTTCATGGGTGGAAAAATTGGTGCCAGTTAGAAATAAAAATGGAGACATAAGGTTGTGTGTCAATTTTAGGAACTTTAACAAGGCCTTAATGAAAGATAATTATCAATTTCATAATATGGATAATATGTTATAAATGGTCACTAGATCTGAGTTTCTTTCCACATTAGATTGATTTTCATTGTATAATCGGGTTGTGGTAAAGCGATCGAAAGAATTAAAACTACTTTTACTACTCCATGGGGTACCTATGTATATATGAGAAGCATGTTAATTTCCTGAGACTTGAAATCAAATATTGTCAAGAGGGTTGCGAGTGTACAAACATTGAAAATCATTAAGACTATAAATGAAACTTTCCCTTGCTAATAAATTTGATGAGCCTTGAGTTAATTGTGTTAATCATGAGCATTTTTGTGTCTTCTTTTTAGTTGGGATGTTTCAAGTAGACATTCATGTTCCTCTTGCAATATTATGTTAAGAATTCATCAAAATCACACAAGATGTTATCCTTATGGTAGCATTGTGGTAATTACAATTGTGTTGTGAAAAGATCTTTCATCTCATTATGCAATAAACAATTTTAACTTCAATCTCCTTTTATTTTGTTGATACAATTTGTTTATTAGTGTATGAGTGTATTTGTGTGATAGATCAAGGATCCTTGATGTTTAATTGAGTCTTTAACATGAGATTTTATGTTTAAATTCTCAAATAATGTGTGTAACCATGATTCTTTGGTTCAGCGGTTCTGTAAAATGAAGAATAATTTATTGACCAATACATTCATTGGGAAATAATGGTTTCTATTTGTGATGGTAAGGAAAATTTGTTTGGCAAGGAAATTATTCAATCAAAAACCAATACCATTCCAAGAGGGTTGGTGAATTTAGAGTCAAATTTTGATAATGTTGATAGGGTAATTCATAGACATATCTCTGCTTCAAGAGATGTGGAAGAGCATAATATAGGAACTGAAGAAAAACCTAGGAAAGTATGGCTAGGTAGTAATTTGAGTAAGGAGGAAAAGCAGTCCTACATTGAGTTGTTGAAAAGTACCAAGATTTCTTGGCATGGTCTTACTCGAATTGAAAGCATATAGGGAGGATCTTTTTCAACATGAGATACTATTGGAACCTAATGCAAAACCATTTAGGCAAAATCAAAGGCCGATTAATCCACTCCTTTCTCTCAAGATGTAGGAAAAATTGAAAAATTTAAGGGATGGAGGGATCATACAGACCAACAAGATATTCTTCATGGGTGGCAAACTTGGTGCCAATTAGAAAGAAAAATAGAGACATAAGGCTGTGTGTCAATTTTAGGAACTTGAACAAGGCCTCAATTAAAGATAATTATCCATTTCCTAATATGGATAACATGTTAAAAATGGTCACTAGATCTGAATTTATTTCCACATTAGATTGATTTTCACGGTATAATCAGGTTGTGGTAAAGCAATCAAAAAGAATTAAGACCACTTTTACTACTCCATGGGGTACCTATGTATATGTGAGAAGCCTATTAATTTCCTAAGACTTGAAATCAAATCATGTCAAGATGGTTGTGAGTGTACAACCATTGACAAGCATTAAGACTGTAAATGAAACTTTCCCTTGCTAATAAATTTGATGAGCCTTGAGTTAATTGTTTTAATCATGAGCATTGTTGTGTCTTATTTTTAGTTGAGATGTTTCAAGTAGAAATTCATGTTCCTCTTGCAATCTTATGTTAATAATTCCTCTAAATCACACAAGATGTTATCCTTATGGTAGCATTGTGGTAATTGGAATTGTGTTGTGAAAAGAGATTTCATCTCATTCTGAAATAAACAATTTTAAATTCAATGCTTCCATTTTGTTGATATAATTTGTTTGTTAGTATATGAGTGTATCTTAGGTGTGATAGATCAGAGATCCTTGATGTTTAATTGAGTCTTTAACATGAGATTTTATGTTTAAATTCTCAAATAATGTGTGAAATCGTGTATCTTTGGGCTTCCATGGGTGCACATCTTCTAGTTGAAGGTTCATTGTTGATTATTTGAAGTGTTTTCATCATCTCATCTGGAAGATCTTCCAACATTTGTTAAAAGTTCCCAAATATTTGGTATAATCAACTTTATCCTACTTAATTCCCCAACAAAATACATAAAATCGATAAATCCTACAAGAACCACCCCTGTTTGCATTGCTTATCCATAAATGCTAAGAATATTTGATGAATTTATCCATCCTTTACTCAAAATATGCAGGAGAAAGCCGGTTTTATTATTGTATTTAGTAACCTATACCTTTTCTAAGAGGCATTTTCATTTTCTAAGGTGACAACTCGTGAGATTTAGATTATGTTGCATTGACCATGTCTTCTTAAGGTTATTTCTCAAATGCCCTATAAAGCGAGTCAACTATTGTTGATCCATTATTTTCCTCTACAAAAATAGGTTACAAATGAGATCTCTCACCCCGGTGGAATGTAGGACCTAAAATAGTAGGGTAGGTCAAACGCTTAGCACTTTGTGCTATCAAACTTATCCAAGCTCAAGTGACAAAGAGTAAGTTAGACCCTTCCCGACTACAAAATGACTAAAATTGTGATCTACCTATATTTAAGCATCCTTCTCATCCTCGCTTGATGTTGCTTGCTTCAAAGGGAAACCCGATTTGGATACTATAAGAACAAATGGATACTAATAGCTACTAATTATTTTACCTAATGGGTTGAGGCTATTTCTACTAAAAAACAACTCATCCATTTTTCATGGATTTTATTCGAATCATATAATTTTTAGGTTCGGAGTACCTGCAAAGATAGTTGCTGACAATGTAATGAGTTTTAGAGCTAAACCATTGGTAAATATGTGTTAATAATATGGGATAAATCTGACATATGCATCAAACTACAATCCTCAAGGGAACGGTCAAGCTGAATCAAACAATAAAAATTTTCTTAAATCATTAGGAGAACATTGGAGGTTAACAAAAGGAAATGGGGTGAGTAGTTGAAGTTTCTTTATGGGAAGATAGAATCACTACCAAAAGAGCCACTGGAAAGAGCCCATTTGAATTAGTTTATGGAGTCTAGGATCTTCTACCCTTACATATGCAACTATCCTCTTATCAGTTCATACAATAACTTGAGGATGAAGAAGTGAATCCCTATGAAGCTAGGATTAATCAAATAGTTGAGTTAGATGAAGAAAGAAGGGAGTCTCACCAAAGACACTTAAGGTTTAGAGAAAAACTCAAGAAGCTATTTGATAAAAAAGTGACTCCCAGGACTTTCAATGTCGGAGATATTATTTTACTATGGGATAGCAGACATGAAGATAAAGGAAAACATGGTAAATTTGATGCTTTATGGATGGGTCCTTATTCCATTGACATAAAATTGTTAGCACACTTTCTTCCTAAAGGACCTAGATTGAGAGTTTCTTTAATTACCTATTAATGACAGTATCTCGAAGCACTTCTTGGATTAACTACAAACAAGGTACACATTCTTGTACAATGTATAGTATTTTTTTTTTGTTTGTCCCTTTTTTTTTTGTTTTTGTTTCCTATTTTGCTCTCTCGGTCTATAGTGACCAAATGCCTTGTTTTCTTGGTTATTTTTTGTGAAATGTGATTTTATGTTTGGCCTTGTGCATGCTTTAATTGAATATGTATCCCAATGGATTCATGCACTTGGTCTTTTTAATGTTTTGTTTATGTGATTATTATGGCACCCACCGGGAGTTCCCATCCCTAAGTTGGAGTCGGTCTTTAGTGCTCATTTTGATCTTTCCTCTTATCTAGTGTTTTCCTTTGAAAAAATCACTCGACCGGTATATGACTATGTTGGATGTAAATGTGAGTATTTTGTTTATGGTGTGAATCCTCTTTTTGTTGTGGAACGTAATAGTTATGTTGCCCCTGGTAATCCCCAGAAAATTAGCTTTGTCTTTCCTTTTGTTGTTATTTTGTGTTCTGCGGACATTAATTGTGCCTATGTATAGAATTGGATGTGGAAGGTATCCACATGACCCTTTGAAGCATCTTTGGAAAGGTGTAAATAATTAAATACTCTAATGGATCCAAGATTTGTGACATAACTAATGGTGCGAGAAGGCAACCTTGAAAGGTTAAAAAGTCAAAGTAAAGAAAGAGGGCTCACAAGCTTCCATGTGTCACCTAGGCACAAATTTAAAAGAGAGAGAGAGAGAGAGAGAGAGAGAGAGAGAGAGAGAGAGATAAGACCCAAAGATGGCAATTTCCATGTGTTGTGTGAAGTGGCCACCACCGGCAAGAGAACCAAATGAATAGGTAGATGACTCGGTGTTTGGAAAAATTGAATGCGGTTTTGGGTCTCGAGGCATGCAATTGAAGGCATGGCTAAAAATTAGAGTTGAGACTCTTAAATGAAGACAAAAAGGTGGTGGGTTAAAAAATCATGGGCACCATTGATGAGACTAGAGGAATTACAGAGTTACAATCAAATCCCCGGGAATGTAAACAAAATATGGGCCACTGTGGTCATTTGAACATGCAAAATTTGAATTTTCAAACACCATGCAAATCATATAATGGAAGATAAAGGATTAGTTTCAGACAAATAAAAAATGGGGTTATATAGGGGCCCCAACCTATGATGAAGAAAGTTGTATACATATTTGGAAGTAAGGACACAAGAAGAGAAACAACACTCAGTTATCCTCTACTCTTACTTTGAAATCTCCTCTAAGTGGAGGAATCTTGTTCAATAACATGTTCTTCCTCAACATGAATTAATTGAAACCCCGAGCTTTCAGAACAAATACAACTGACCCTACCTTATTCCACGATATTCCCATAGCCATCAATGACTCAAGGGTCATTTTGGGACTATCCATGATATTCCCGCTTTGATCTTCTTTTGATAAGAAGATACCTAGTCCAAAAGATTTGAACCACCCGTGAAAAATGTCGTATTCCCTTTCCCCTTGTGAGGAGTAGAATTATCGGGAGCAGGCGAGGTAGAACATCCGGAGTAGCTAAAAGTTCGATTCTTACATCTCGGGTACCCGGTGGGACAAGGAATTTTGAACTAAACTCACCCCAAAGTGAATCCTTGTAATAGAAATATGCTCTCTTGGCGAGAGAACAAGCTAGGGTTCTGATAATGTTTTCTCCATCAGAGAAGTTCGTCACACTGAATGAATGGAAGGTTGAAACCTTGAATTTCCCTTACCTTCCTAGATGGTATATAATGATGTTTTGGAATGATTTGGATACGAAGTATATACTTCCTCCTCATACAAGATGATAATTGAGGGTTTTGAGCTTTATTCCCCCTCTCATTTCTTGAAGACAGTGTTGGTGTGGTGGATGGTTGTGATGGCATAGGTCATGCTTGACCTTTTTCTAGAGAAATGATTCTTCACTCTAGTTCATCCATTTTATGAGAAATGGTAAGCATAGTATCAATGGAAGACTTTTCATATAACACATAAGAATCCTTGGGAATCTCCATAAAAATTTGTTTTTCATCACACTAGAAGGGACACTTATATTTTTCGCCCTTGTCATGGCAAACCTCCTTTCAATCTAGAATTTCTTCAAATATTTTGGATATTTCTGATGTTCCCACCGAAAAAGATGGTAGTACATGGATTGGAAGGCTGAGAAGACATGATTGATCTTGATCAATCTTAGGAGGAGTGAGAGATGAACTTTCCAATATTTCAGGGACCTTTAGTATCCCTTGGGTATGCAATATCAAACAAATCCTTGACAAAGGATTCATCTGGACCATGTAGATCGAAGATTTGGTTTAAATATTTTTAAGATTTCTCTTTCAAACTATTCACTATAACCACATTCACCATTACACTAATAAAAGATTTGTAAAAATTGTTCACTTTAAAGGATGGAAATGGTATGCATATTGGTAAAAATAGAGTTAAATTTCTAATAAGGATGGCACGAGATAGGTCAAGTCGAGTAAAATCACTACCATCAGATGAAATAATATTTTTCTCAGCTCACATAAAGGGAATAAATTTGAGAAATATTAGATTTTGAAATAGAAAGTGTTTGATTGATGTGATATAATCCACGTGATGACACTCGGTTTGATTCGAAGGCACAAACACAGTATGTGTTGCTTGAGGTAGATTTTCAAAAGGTGAAAAGGATTGCATGTCACATCAAGCCATATGGAACTACCTGGGAATTATTAAAAATGGTATTTATTGCACGTCAAAAGGAAATAAATGATTAAGAAAAATATCAAAAGGTAGTGACATGGTGCCCCAATCATATCTGATGGAAGTAAAAATGTGAATGGCTCACAACTTTTCCACCTGGAAAAATAGAAAAGAATATTCTCTTTGAAGATTCATGTTTTTGGGAAAAAAAGAGGATAAGTAAGTGAGTGAAATTGTATAAATGCAATGATAATACTCTTGCATAGAGGGGGTTAAATTCTTTCTAAAATGTTAGAAGAGAAAGGCAAAAACGAGAGAAACCATTTTTCCAAGAACTTGTTTGAGAAACTTGTTAATTTCCCAAGCCTTCAAATCGAATGATGTCAAGATGGTTGCGAGTGTACATCCATTGACAAAGATTAAGACTATAAATGAAACTTTCCCTTGTTGATAAATTTGATGATCCCTAAGTTATTTGTGTTAATCATGAGCATTGTTGTGTCTTCCTTTTAGTTGAGATGTTTCAAATAGCCATTCATGTTCATGTTACAATCTTATGTTAAGAATTAATCTTAATCAAACAATATCTCATCCTTATGGTAGCATTGTAGTAATTGAAATTGTGATGTGAGAAGATATTTCATCTCATAGTGCAATACATAGTTCTAAATTCACTCTTCTTCCTTTTTATTTATACAGGTTGTTTATTAGTCTATGAGTGTATCTTATGTGTGATTGATCAAGGATCCTTGATGTTTAATTGAGTCTTTAACATGACATTTTATGTTTCAATTCTAAAATAATTTGTGATACCATGTATCTTTGGGCTTCTATGGGTGCACATCTTCTAGTGGAAGGTTCATTGTTGATTATTTGAAGTGCTTTTATCATCTCATCCGACAAAACTTCCAACATTTGTTAAAATTTCCAAAATATTTGGTATAATCAATTTTATCCTACTTAATTCCCCAACAAAATACATCTAAAATTGATAATCCTACAAGAACCACCTTTGTTTACACTTGCTTTTCCATAAATGCTAAGAATATTTGTTGAATTTATCCATGCTTTACTCTAAATATGCAGGGAGAAAGCTAGTTTTATTGTTTTCTTTAAAACTGAACCTTGTTTAGGCGACATCTACATTTTCGAAGGTGACAACTCATGAGAGTTATATTATGTTGCATTGACCATGTCTTCTCAAAGTTATTACTCAAATATCCTAAAATGGAAAATAAAATATTGTTGATCCACTCTTTTCCTCTACAAATACGGAGTTACAAAACGGGTTCTCTCACCCTAGTCAAAGGTAGGATCTAAATTAGTAGGGTATGTCAAACCCTTAGCATGGTGATATCCAAATTCTCCAAGCGCAAGTTTCAAAGAGTCACTTAGACCCTTCCTAGGCTACAAAATGACTAAAATTTTGATATACCTATCTTTAAGCATCCTACTCAAAGATGTTTATGTTGCTTAGCTTCAAAGGGAGAATCAATTTGGGTATTAATAGGTTATTTCTTTTGCAATATAACATAAATAGTAAATAAGTGAATAATTATAAATTTGGATGTTTAACCAAATTAGAGTCTAAAACGAAAAAACTCCACCTTGTGATTTGCATAACCAAGTTACACCTCGACCATCAAAGTCTGGGATTGCTTCCACAACATCATACGTTGTTGACCCGGGTGTCATAATTGGGCATTCTTGTCAGCCGGTATTTGTTAGAGTTAGTTGATGTCGTCAAATATAACAATCATTTTTCTACCTCGTAAAGTTATAAAAATGTGATTTCCAGAGACTCACAATATAACCTCCTAAACCCCAGATAAGAGATGTCAACTTCCGCCCATGTTCCATGTTATGTGGGGAGTCGTATTACCCTTATATCAACCCTGATCGACTATTGGTTCTCTCTTTACCACCCTTCTAGGATCATGATTACCTTTTTTACACCTTTAGGAAGTTGTTAAAATTTAAAAGTTGGGTTTCGTAACAACTTGTCATTTGGACCATGAGCAACAAAACGCTTGTCCTATTTCATGAACCTCTAGTATTTTTACTAGAAAATTTCCTGGAACCATCAGTGTGGGGAAAAACACTCTTCTAGATATTTTGGCAAGGGAATTTTTAGGCCTTAGGTCACTATTTGACTAGGTCAAATTGGACCAACTACGACCAATGGCTCCAGAAAATCCATCGTTGTTTGTAACCCATTTTCCAGTTCCTAGTTTCGTCAACTCCAAATAATTCCCCATATATAGGAAGGCACATAGGAATCTTCTCGTGGAGAGACCATCCAATGAAATTCTAGTTTTGGATGATGTGTCTTATAGCCCTCGAGCTAAAATTTGGTGTTGTGGTAACTAGCCAAGTTATGACCGATGGTCCTATAGAGCTAGTTGCCAATTATTAACCGTTTTCCATTTCTAAATTCTGCCAGTTCCTGTGAGTTCTTGGTAGATAGGACATGTAGAAATTTACCCATTTTGTATTTTCTTATCGGAAGATATTTTTTTGAATGTGGTTTCTTAGCCTCCGAGCCAAAAGGAGACATTTTTGCAACTAGCAGAAAAATGTAAAATAAGGTCACAAGACCTTAGCCAAGATAATAAATCGTCGTGAATTTTTTTGAAACATATAAGTAATTATATGAAACTCTCCCGTGTGGCTTGTGGTGTGAAATGTGACTTTTAGAAAATAATATTTCTCTCTCTTCCCTATCTCTTTCTTTCTCCTTGGTTAAGAAATGAAGTGAAATGAATATATGTCTCTAACCATCTACTTTTAAATGCAAATTATTACTATTATGTAAATGGGAAACTAAAAATGTTAATTATGCAATATTTAGGTGGATACCATTCCAAATTTATCATTGATTTCACGCAATATGTATGTATGTATTTCTATGTTACAATAAAGTTTATTATTGAAATTTGTAATGTTTATGATTGATAAGTGTTTAGGGTTGTTTGAGAAATGTGCATTTAATCATAGGTGTCTTTTGATTCATATTTACATACAATAAGAAAAGAGGGCAAATATATGTGTTAAGTGAAATTGTAGAGGATAATTCAAAAATTTAAAAGTATTAAAAGGTTTATTATTGAAGCTTTATAATATTTTTAAGATGCTAGTGTTTAAGGGAAATGTTCATCTAAATATGTGTGTTATTTTGATTCTCAAATTATGTATTGTAAAAATTTGATAAATATGTTAAATGAAATTGAATTTGACATCTTAAAGTGCATTCGCATTATGAAATTATGATAAAATACCTAGAGTGTTGTGTTATTTAACTAGAAATATCGAAAAGAAACCTAAACATAATAGTCTACCTTATTTTAAAATTTTTGCATATCTACCCTTCTCGCATGATATTTCTTAGCATAAAAGAAACTAAAAACCTTAGAATGAACTTAAATCTTTACGCTTGATAACACCTTCTAGCTTAAGTAAATAAGATCACAAGTTTGAGTTTATCGTCATAATCTGGTATGCTTAGTGACATTTCCGTGAATGAGATGGTTAGGAACGACATGGTCAAACTTTTTCTTGATTTTTGGTTCCCTCCTAGGTTTGGTAATCGTGTGTGTAGTAAGAAGAACATGTTCTCCTAAGGTAGTGCTCCATAGGAAACCAACATCAAAAATAGTGTAAAACCCTCTTGAGCAACACACGTGTTGAGTGATGAAGATAGCCAACTAACCTTGGAAGTCACCTTTAAGATTTGGGATCATAAATGAAATTGATACCTAATTTCTATTATTGTTTGGATTCTATGGTACAATACTATGATTAATTTTGAAACTTAACCACATTTTAGTGTATGATTAGTTTTTGAAAACAAAACCATAAGATGATGTGCTTAGCAGAAGGCGAAAATTATGTCATTCTCATCATGTGTTAAAACCTTATTTTGGTGTGAAAAGGGATCTATGTTGTGTAAACTCTAATGTGAACCTTAACCCTTTAAAAAATGGACTACTCCATATTTCTCTCCCACTTGTCCTATTATGTAATGGATGTATGATGTGAAATTATATGATTATTTATTAGAGATAAATCCCCTAAGAAAGGGACTAGTAGTCTCATTAGGGTACAAAGGCCCCTATTAACAATTAGGCTACACAATTCAATACAAAAAGCATATGATCCTAGTTAGGGAAATACAACTTACATTGGACATAAATGATTCTAAGGAAACCTAATCTAGAAATAAAAATAAGGAAGTATGTTTACATGTTATGTTCCTTTGAATCCATAATTAATTGTTGGAGCATAACTATAGTAAAATTATAATTGATGCTTGACCTTGGGAAGTGTAATTGTGGTATGTTATTCCATAGGAAAGTGAAACATGATCTTCCTTGTAATGTGATTAAACCATCTTGCTTTGTGGATAAAGACCATTTTTGCATATATTCCTTAGTGGGTACTAAATCAACTATCAATTTATAAATGAGTGAAAGAAACACGACCCTAAATCCTTAAAAAAAATGTGAACTTCACATCCTTTAGACTTACACTTTTTCTGTTGTGTAATGGAGGTATGATAAAAGATCAATATGCATGCCCTTAGGAGTGAATCCTAGGGATAATACCTAGTAGCCTTGTGTGTATGTAAATATCCTTGTGTGTAAATAATTATCCTATTAACGAACAAATGAATTAAACAAGTAATTGGAATAATGTAGATGATATTTATTTATTGAGATACATCGTAAGTTAAATGTTAAACTGTATAAAATAAATGCGGAAAAAGGAAAAAAAAATGTATGATTCACATATTATGAGCCTTTCTAGAACTTAAGTAAAAGATTGAAACATGATTGTAATAAATGTGTAATTCTAAAATTATCCTATCGTGGGAAGACCTTATCTTTAATTTTATATTGTGGTACAATCGTTATGTTGTGACTTGTCATTTAAAAAAAGTGTTCATTTCATATCATGTGTTGTGTGATGTCCTAAGTGATTTCTTGTAGTGTTATATGTACTACTGATGTAAGTAAAAATAATAATTCTAGTATTTTTAGTGTTGTATTTGTGTGTGTAAGATGTGGGCGTTACATATTTTCTCATGATTTTGTCTCGTGAAAATATACAAATTCTATAAAAGCTATTATCTATGATTTTTTGTGGATTTTTCCAAAGCTATTATTTTTGAAGTTCGATGAAGAGTTGCACATATTCATATACACCATAGTTTTACGAAATAAGGTCATTACATTCCCCTTAATGCAAAGATAATGTTTGTTGTGCTTAGATTAGTCCCTTGATTACATGTTGATTATTTATCCATCACCCGTACCACATACAATTTTATATTTGATTATTGTCTTAGTTTTACGATTCATTTTGATCGGAAGGAATATGTTAATGGTTAGCTTCTACAACGAGAAGCACTAAGCTATTTGATGTGCAACAATATGTCATTACTTATGCATATATTCTACATATCATTCAAAATTTCCACATTTGGTTAACTTATTGAACATCAACCAGAAAAATTTACCATATCTTAACCTTGTAAAATTTCTCATCATATTTGAAATATATCACAAATAAACAATAGTAGTCGAGTATTATCGAATAAGATAAATAAGTTTCTATAATTTATATTCTTAATTCTTATAGGATTATTTAGAGATGAATTAAAGGTTAGTAATACCCTAGGAAATATTTTGAGTGGATGACCTTGTCACAATTTTAGTTAATATTTTTTTCCCATGAAGTAAATAAAGAAAAAGATTCTTGAACTGTCTTATTTTAAGGTTTACATTATTATGAATACTAAATAACATTTTTAGAGAAGCTGCCATAAAAATAAATATAAATATTCTATAAAAGTATAACATAAGGATGATAAATATTTTGTGGATTGGGAGAATAATTCATAGATTCACAGGAGGTTCTCAAAATGTAAAAAAAATATGCTTTTGTGTACAAGGTTGTTTGCATGTTCAATATGTACAAATATTAAGTTGGTGATGGAACTTAAACATGAACAATGTATCATTTTTTCATAAAGCAATAAAAATAATTATGTAGTGCCATATTTTTTTTTAGGAATGGTATTTAGACCAGGCCAACTAATTTCTCCATTAAAAAATATTAGGCATTTCCCCACAAAATTAGGAATCAAGAATTAAATACTTCTTTCCTTCAATTTTAGTTATCTCTCTTTGATACGCCAAATGACATAATAAAAATACATTAACATTTTCCTAGATTATGTACACAACTCCATAATTTAGAGATATATTGGAGACTAGGTCACAATACCAACAAACTCATACGAGCTTAGAAAAGTACCATCTTTATTTTTACTTGAAAAAATATTATAGTACATTTTATGTGTATGCGTGAAATTTACGTTAATTTTAGTAATATACATAAATAGGTTAATTAATATTGAATCTTCACATACATTATGTAATGCCCTCTAAATTCACGCACCATAAACCATGTCAATCCCTATTAATTATTTACGAAAAAAATACGAGATTTTTTGAAGTTACCAAGTCGAGTACACTCTAATTACGCATAATTAACTCTACGCATTTAGAAGCTAATTGGAATTTAATTAAAAATTAAATATTACTAATTTAATTTGAAAAGTATATCGAAACCAACCCTCTTCTATGGGTTCCATTAATTCTATTTAAAATATTAGAAAGGTCAATGTCATTATTTTACCCATTTAGAATTCTCATAAGTTGTAAAAGGAGCATTTCCTAAATTAGTTTACATTTACTGCACATATTAACTTTAACACCCATGCTCCTCATTTTACTATGTGTGTGTATATATATATATGTATATATGTATATATATATATATGTATATATATATGTATATATATGTATATATATGTATATATGTATATATATGTATATATATATATGTATATATATATATATATATATATATATATATATATATATATATATATATATATATATATATTTCTTTTAATTAACTTAATTCCTTTAGAATATTATTCAAACCCCATGCACAATATTATTGGTTCAATACCTAAATCAAAAGTCATTTATTTATTTATAAACCTATAATAAAGAGGGTCACAACTTATCCTAACCCACTAAGTGGCCCCATTCACATATTACCTAGATCTTTTTATTAAAAACCCATTCCCATTAAAATGTCACCCACTTAAAATTGTAGGGGAAATTCTCAACCATTAGATTAGATCTATTAGGGCCCTTAGATCTAGGTTTGACCCAACAAGCCCTAAAAATCCTTATGGGATTATTTTATGCACTTTTTTTCTAATTTATTTTCATTTGCACTTTTGCAGGTTGGGAGAGAAGAAGAATGAAGCCATGAAGGAAGGAGAGATCATGGAGAATTGTTTTGCTTTGTATTAACTTGGATATACCCACATTTGGGGTATATATGTTATATATACAAATAATAGGCCATTTTTTGTTATTATTTCCAATAATTGTCTATCCACGGGATTTGGGGTCTGTATGTGTGTGTCTATATATATATATATATATATATATATATATATATATATATATTCGTTAAAATTATCATCGGGGTTTTTGGCTCGAACTAGGACTCTGCGCAAAAGGAAAGCCGCCATTAAAAAGTCAAATTTTTATATTATATGGGGTGGGGGCACCGCCCCTACCCACTGTGTATTTTACTTGTTTAACCCTTGGCTGCTACCATTAGCCATTTGACTATTAACAAAACATGGCACCCTTTTTCATTTTAGATTTGTTTTTATTTAAAAAGTGTGTAGGTCACTTGGCTATGGTTACAATATTTTGGGTTTAATAAATAATATTATATATGTATATATCTAAAATTTTATATCTCTTTCCCTTACGGCTTACACAACCGATTCCATCCACTTTTTAATTCATTAATATTTTTGTTGTTTTCTATAAACACTTTGTTGGAAGTAAAAAGTGCAGGCCAATTCGGTGGATTATAGGGTTTTAGATATATATATAAATTTATGATTTATAACTAAATAAGTATTTATATTTGTGGATAGTTTTTTTATTTGTTCTCTAAAAATTATTTTGTGCACTAAGATTCACTTGGATAACTGAAATATAAGAGCACCTAAGTGAATATATTTGAATAATAATATTTAGATTTCTAAATATGGTGAAGTTCTTGGGGCTATTGTTAAAGGTATACAATTATGGAAGGATTATTATTATTTTTGATTCAAAATATGTAGAGGCTTACGTTGTCTAAATTGTAAAGTTTTATACTTATATCTATAATAATAAAATTTCTCTATTTGTAAATTCATTTGAAAGAGGATATTAAATATAGACATAAATTGAATACAAGTTCCCTCTTTTTTTACTAAGACTACCAAGAGCAAATAAAAGGAAACAATTTATACACTTTCAAGCCATTTCAATGCAATATGAACACTCCAAAAATGCAATAGTAATACAAAATTCTTGACTAAGTTGCACATAAGGGTTCTTTTTAAGAAGAATTTGGTAAAATGGAAGTGGAAAATCCCCGACAAATATACCTGGATCCACTTTCACATAAAGGAGAATTTTCCTTTTTCTGAGAACTGAATTTTTGTCTGCTATTATTTTGAGGGAGAGTGACTACACAGATGGAAATTTTTTTACGGATGTTGATGCATAGGTGTCATACGTCAAAGAAAGTTTGTTGACACCCAAAAACCACCTTGTTGTCTGCGTCAATAAGTCTTGTGACTTGTGACGATGAAAACCTTGTTGTCGCGTGTCGACAAGCCTTATTGACACGTGACAACAAAGTGTTATGTCACGTGTCAGCAGATATTGTTGATACGTGCTAGAACACCTTGTTGTCGTGTGTCAATAACCCTTGCTGACATGTGACAACAAGGTTTTATATCACGCGTCGCCAAAGCTTTTAACATGTGACAAAATGCCTTGTTGTCACACATCGCAAGGCTTGTTGATGCGTGATAGCAAGACTTTCTGTCATGCGTTAACAAGATTTGGTGACACGTGATAGAACACCTTGTTGTCACTCGTAAACCCTAATTTTGTCCTCTAAATACCCTCCCACTGGTCATTTTCACATTTACGCTCTCCGTCTCTTGAATTTTCTTATTTACGAGAATTAATTTTAGGTACGATCAAGCTCAAGGTCAAGTATAATGATGACTATAAGTGAAGCCAAAGTTCAAGCTCAAGAAAAAAATCAATCGAATATCTAGTCAACCCATAAGCCCTATCCAAGGGAAAGATACTCTACAAGAACTTGTTATACCCCCACATTTCGACAGTTATGCAAATGAATTTAGAATACAAGGATTTGGTTGATGCATGTGACTTTGATGGGCTTGCTAAGTTTCCCCAGTTTGAAATAGATCATGATATTTTGAATTACTTGCTCTCCTTATGACAATACAAAAGAAAATATGTTTACTATTATTTTGGATGATGGTCATATGTTTTAATTTCGTGTTGATCTAGCTAATATTCATTGCTTAACGTGCCTTTCATACAAAAATTCCCCCATTTTCACAACGAAAGCAACCCTCTTCGAGGATGATAAGAAGTAACTTGAATATAATTCCGATTTCCATGTTGATTGTACATGTAATTTGTTTTCAATTTTCATTTGATATTTTATGTTTTTTTGATATTAATCTTTAATCTATAATCTTGCATCTTTTTCAATATTAATTCCAATGGCTTTTGGTATTTTGCATTTCATGTCAATAAATCAAGATGTGGTGAGGATATGCGAGGAATTACACACCACTTTCTTGTTGCTATGATTTCTTTCTTTCAAGCGAATTGTTTTTCATGGTCGAAAATGGATATAACAAACTAGGCTATTGCATACATTCTTGCAACTATCGGAAAGAAAAAAATTTGATTGGTGCACCTTTTTCTCCAATAAAATAAAGACTGGCATTACAAATGCATCACTTTCATAAAACCCAGTCACTCACTCCACAAACTATCTCTTTGGCATTTATTATGAGGCTCTTTTTAATTTACAAGAAAAACCAATTCCTACTTACACAGATGAGACAATGAAGAATTTTCCAATTCGATTTCAAGAACAACATGTATAATTTTGTATTATGACATTAGACAAACATTATGTTCATCTGGAATCTGATTAAATATTGACTATTTGCAAAAAATATTTTTGGAGGCCCTTCCTAAAAAAAAGTAGCATCAAGAGGAAGAGGCCAACAAGAGGTTGAGGCATCACAAATTCGTAATTTGAAATGGAATTTCACTCATCTCTCGAACTACCAAGTGTTTGAATTAATAAAATGCTAGAGATGTAATACCATTTCATTCACTATTTATAAATTCCCATTTTGTATTTCCAATTTACCATTTACTATATTGAATTGACATATAATCAATTGTTCTTATCATTGCAGGACTTTGGGCAATACACGGGCTTCTCAAAGTCAACTGTCTTCACCAACTCACTTTGTTCAGTTGTATGGAATTGTCTCTTCTCAAAATCATTCTCAGCAATCCTAACCACACACAGCTCAAACACAACCAATTACTACTCCAACACGACCACCTCAAGCTCTGCGACACGTTATCCCTCAACAAGGTATGATTTTATTTCTTTAGTACAAGTTTTAAATAGTTTAACATTTTTCATATGATTTTTCTTACACTTTTAATAAAATTGTAGTCCTTTGCATTCTATACAAATAGCAAAACCTCCCCTCCTCCATTTATACGATTCAAAATCCCAACCAGAGGTTCAAAAAAATGAACATCGGTAAATGCATGCTAATTCCTTTGGCCCCTTGTGGGACATGTTGGTGAAAAATCACAGCACCCTTGAATGTTTGCAACTCAATAGGTTGAGACTCTCGGTGTTTTTATAACATGGAGCTTCTCCCAAAGTGTGGGACTTTACAAATCGGGAGAGCTCTCCGGATGAAGGTCGGTTCCTATTCCTCTGTTCAAGTGCACATATTCATATTGCATAGGATCTACTCTAAAACCTACTCTAACTTTCCAAGGAGACAGGGTTAAGGAGATGCAAGAAATAAAACCTAAACTAACAAAGGTGATGCACCAAAGGAATGCTAAACACCTACTTTTAAAATAAAAACAAACCATAAAAATGCAATACAACCACCATGCACAAATAACTAGAACTACAATGAGAGATCAAGAAGGAGACAATGAACACAAGAGAGGGTTTAAAAATTATCCACATACATGCATTATTGCTCCAAAAGTTGATACAATGCATTATAATGGCCAAGAGGCACAAAATTGCATTACAATTTGAATGGGAGGCTTGGACTCCACAAATCCACTTACAAACAAGAGAAGAAGGGAGGGCGCAAAGAAGAAGTGTCCAACCTCTAGAAAAATGCCCCTCCTTACAATATATAGGAATAATTAGAGAAGGAGATAGAAGAAATCCAAATTCTTGTTCAACCACCCTAAGAGGGAAATGAATTCACCTGTAACAATGATGGGCTCTACTGTAAAAACCATGCCTCCATTACTATTCCTTGTTGGGAAAGAAAGGAAACCCATACTTCATTATAGTGGTAGGTGAGAAGCCTGACAACCTTGGAAATGGTGGACTATATTTTTTCATCATGGTGGTGGGTGAGAGGCCGACATCGAGAGCTTTTTCAAATGTCCTCTCTTGTGTAAATCTAGCTCCCAGTCGAAAGATATGGTTGTGTGAAGGTCAAGGTTGGGTGTTTAATGCGGGCTCACAATATTCAAAAGAGTCTATCTGTGTAAGATCCATGTGGCAGCCCCGTGCATCTTAAGATTTCACCCCCCTCTTGGCGTCCTAGAGTGCGACTTGCC
Organism: Taxus wallichiana var. yunnanensis; assembly: GCA_018340775.1. Lineage (NCBI taxonomy): Eukaryota > Viridiplantae > Streptophyta > Pinopsida > Cupressales > Taxaceae > Taxus > Taxus wallichiana. The sequence goes on along the minus strand of CM031241.1, from coordinate 597,742,817 downwards.
AACACTTGGCATCATCTGTGGGCCTTCTCTACTGCTTGGCTCTACCTATGTCCCTTCTTTCTAGTGGAGATACTATGTCTGACACTATGAACGTGGAGGTCCAACACTTGTTTGGGGACCCGTTTAGGATTTTCTCTTTGAAGTTGCACCAAGCTAACATGTGGAGGCTTCCCTTGTTCTGTGGCTTTTCCTCAACTTTTCAACAGCCAGTTCCACCTTTTTGGGATCTAACCACGTGGAGGGCCGAATTTGTTTGAGTATCCGCTTTGGGTTGTGTCTTTGAAATTGTGTTGATGAGGCACGTGGAGGCTTCCACTAACTCTATTGTATTTAGCCAATTCGGGCCTGCTCTATTTCTTCGTGTTACGGCTAAGTCCCTTCTTCCTATCTAGGAGCAATTATGTTGGACCCTAGACATGTGGAAACTTCGCACCCATTGTGGGACCCCGCTTAGGATTTTCCCTTTTAAGTTGCACCGAGCTAACATGTGGAGGTTTCGTTGTTCTGTGGCTTTGCCTCCACTTTTCAACGACCGGTTCCACCTTTTTGGGCTCTGACCATGAGGAGGGCCGAGTGCTTGTTTGAGACTCCACTTTGGGTCACACCTTTGAAGTTGTGCTGATGAGGCACGTGGAGGCTTCTGCTAACTCTATTTCTTTGCTCTGAGTTGACTCGTATGTGAAGTCCCAAAACTTTTATTCCTTTCTCCAATTTTCTCCTGATGAGCTTATGATCTCCTTTAACGTTGTTTGGCCTCATTCTCCAACCTTTCTCCTCCATTGTCGATCCCACTTGCCACTTGATTTGGGATTGAATGTGAGCTTGCAAGACTAAACCAACCCTTCGATTTTCATCTATACGGGTCGTGTTTGATAAATTTTTCCCCGGGAAAATTACATAACATGACACTAAACATTGCCTCCTCATTTCAAATTCCAAGCTTCTCTCTCTATGGCTTTCCCAATGCAATGGGTATATCATTTTAAATAATATAAACTTAGATGAATATTACTTGGGAATTGATAGAAATGACCCTTCATGATTTTTTAATACATGTGAGATGATTCAAGGCCAACAGGTATACTTCAATTTAAACGTAATTTATTCAAATTTCATTACATTTCACTTAAGATTTATTTCTTTGAATATATATTTATTTTATCACAACTAGGATCAGGTCACCCAATAGTAGAAAAGGTAGTAGTCGATGATCAACCCGAAAGTCTTGATACCTATCCAGGCGATATCATCTTCTTCGATACATTTGGTGAACATTTGATACCTCTCCATAGAACTTAATTAGTAATGTTTGTCAATCCCATGTCATAGAGTTTATTGTACCTCATATCAATCAACTTATAGAATGGGAGAGACAGGAAAAAGTACTAATCAATGAAACAATAAGTTTTTTTTTTAATTATTAGCAGAAGGGAAAGTTTATAAGCTGCAGTCCAGAATAAACCTGCAAAGATGGATTCCGTACTTACTCAAGTAAGAATTTAGACTGTCACGTATAACAAAAATTATAAAGACAATATTTTAGATAAATCATTAAAAAAATCAAAAATATTTTTGCTTTGAATCCTAGGCATATTTTAACAAATGGTCTAAGGACGAGGGGATCGTAGTAATATCAAATCTTTGAGAGAGATAGAGTGGTCGTAAGTATTATCACTTTGAAACAATATGTTACTGTTAATTTGAAATTTTCTTACTTTATTAATATGTTTAATTGAGATCACTTTTTCTTGTGTAGTTGAAATATGAAAATTTAAAGAGTCAAGCAAAAGTGTTTCAAGTTCACTTGGAAACTTCGAAGAACAATTTATCCGCAACAAAGAATTAGAAAGAAAATATTGTTTTAGTTAACAAATAAAACAATACACTATATTGGATAGTTAAATAACATGGCTTTGACCCTAAAATTTTATTCAAATCCAAGGAAATTACAAATCCTAGTTTGTTATCCCATGGCGATGCAAAAAAGGAAGAACAAAGATCGTAAAGAATCCAGAATCCAGGCAGTCTGCGGAAGATCCGATTAGTTATGGGACTATTCAAGTTATTGGGAAAAGGGGTACATGAGGAGAAGCCATTAGGGAAAGGAGTAAAACTATAGGAGTGGAATCCATTGGGGAAAGGGGCACAAAAATTGAGGGAACTGAAAAATTTCATGATTGAGGGTTGAAACTTGAAACTTTGAAATAATTTATAATCTATATTTGAAAATTTGAAACTTGAGTGTGATGGTCATGATGTTTGAAAATTTGAAATAATTTATTATCTGGATTTGAAATTTGAAACTTGAATGTGATGGCATTTGAAAATTTGAAATACTTTATAATCTGGAATTTTATATCTTGTTATATATTATATATAGAATTTCTAGATTGTATATGGTGTTTATGTTTCATTTGAATGTGATGGAGTTATGATAATGGTTAATTATTTGTTTTAAGAAAATATGGAATGTGGTATGATAGAGACATCTTAATACTAATAGAGTTAAATCTTCTTCTCTCTACTTGTAAAATTCAAACTTTGTATCATGTTTCTTCAAATTTAAACCTTCTCATAATATTCTCTACTTGTAATGATGATTACATGGATGTGGATGATTACATTATAATGGAATCATAGATATGGAATATCATGAATTCTATGTGGACGTAGATCTAGCTTCAAGCACGATCATGAAATCTGGATGATGATAATGGATAATTGTTTTAAGAAAATTTGGAATGTGGTATGATAAAGACATTTAACCTTCACAAAATATTCTTCTCTCTACTTGTAATGATATGATGACATTAGAATGGATATAAATGATGATTAATGATGATAATGGATAATTGTTTTAAGAAAAATTGGAATGTGTTAGGACAAAAGATGTTTTTGCACTTTTAAAATAGATATGGATGATGATGAATTGTGTGGACTTATATTTAGCTTCAAGCACGATCATGGATGGTGATGATGGATAAATAATTTTTTAAGAATAATTGGAGTGTGTCGGGAGTTTAGGACTTACATATTCTTACTACTTGTAAAATTCAAACTTTGTATCGGGTTTCTCAAAATCTTCTTCTCTCTACTTGTAATGAAGTAGGACTTACATATTCTATGATGACATTAGATGTGGATGATGAAATTAAAATAGATATGGATTATGATGAATAGAGTGGACATACATTTATCTTCAAGAACAATCATAGATGATGATAATGGATAATTGTTTTGAGAAAATTTGGAATGTCTTAGGACGGAGACATTGTTAGAGTAGGTATTTACCTTAGCTCATGTTCACCTAGGTACTTTATTTACCTTTATTATATTTATCCTCACCCACTTATGTGTGTGGATATTTATTTTATCTTATTTAGATATTAGGAGATATTATCTAGTTGTTAGGTATAGTTCTTTCCTTGATCTATGGTATTGACTAGATCATTGATGTCTAGTTCTCTCCTAAATCTATGGTCTTGACTAGTTCTTTGATGACTAGTTATTTCCTTGATTTATGGCTTGATCTATGACCTTGACTGGTTCTTAGATTGTTATTCCTTGCCTATTTAAGCAAGGCCCATTCTCAATGTATTGCATTGAGTTCCATAATAATATATGATATTGTTGCTCATTTGTTTGTAAAGGTTTTAAAGTTATTCTAGTGAATTACTTTCATCTTATAGATTGTGGTGATTGATTAACATCTATGTTCTTGGCTTGGTAGATTATGGTTATTGTTCTTTCATGGTATCAGAGAAGGAGATTGTTGTTGACATCCGTCTGTAAGTTTTATTTTGCAAATAAATTCATTGTATATTCATATATTTGGGATTTGGTCATATTTTGTTGTTGTGTGCATTTTTATGCAAAATGGAGGCTTCCATTAGATCCGAAAGGTGGGAAAACTCTAAGATTGACTGTAAACTCAACCATTTCTAGGGGCAGTCATTTTTTGTGGTTGCAATGAAATACACAGGTTCGCCTCAGGAGTCGCGCCACGGTTAAGAAATTAAGGAAAATATTTACTAGTTTTTTTGGATTTCGTGAGATCTACATTGGGTTGTGTTCTAGTATGACAGATCATTTTCAAGTTGCGTGCAGAAGAATTCTAATTTCTTTTTTGGTAGGGGTCCACGGATGTTGTGCACGTTTTTACTATTTCGGGAAAATCCATGAGTTCTTTATTAAAATACTTAGCCGTTAGTCATATGGTATGGTCATATGAGGGCTTAAAGCTTATGATTCCTACTAATAGGTGTTTAACTTGAACCCCCTTTAATTTTATTTGTGTGGTGAAGGGAACAACAATTTATTTTATTTTAGTGGTAACTAAAATAAATAAGAAGAGCAAAATAGTAAAAAGCTTGTAACTTTTGATCGGTAACTCGGTTTTGAGTGCCATTTTTTGTAAAAGTGCTTGTTTTTTCATGCTCTTTCCATTAGAGTTATTTATTTTGAGACTTGCACTATAATTATAAAGTGCCAAATATGGAGGAGTATTGTAATCAATTGTGGACACAATTTTGGCTGAGCTTGACGTCCTAAATTTTTGGGAGTTGCAATTTGTACCTATCATGGATTCTAAGAATGATATGCTTTTCTCTGAAGTATGTGGAATTCAAGAGGATATTTTAAAATTTGTGGAAGAAAATAGATCACTCAAGAAGATAAATTCTCTTCTACAATCACTCATTCACAATAAAGATACAATAATACACTTCATGCAAAATAAACTTGCTAGCCTACAAAGATCACCATCATATTGCGGACAACCATATCCATGCTCCTAGTCCACTTACAGTTGTTTCTCTTGTACCCACCGACATTGATCTGCCAGTCTTTGAGCCTAAACCTGCTTTTGATGCTTTTAAACATGTGAGGCTTGTTACTGCATGCTATTCCACATCTTTGCCTATTATAGTACCACATGTTGTGTATCCTATACTTTCAATTTGAATAGATTTTTAAGAAGCATACCACTACATTTATCTCTCACATGCTCCATTCTATGGGTCTCACTAAAGGATTCTTTGGTAGACATTCACAAGGTATTGTTTCCTCTATTCCACATGTTAAGTGGAATTCTCGTCATGACATTGGTTTTCGAGCAGATACTTCATTGGGATCACACATTGACAGAGATCATTTTTTTGTTCGCTCGACTCTTTCTGAGGATCATGAGTAATTATACATTTTCACTCGAGGCTTGAGAAACCTAAGATTTCATCATTAGACATGATCAACCTGACACACATTCTGATGTTCTTTTGCATGCACCCATTATGCATTTTGCACCAAGTCATATGCAGGCATCTTCTTCATCCATCCGTGTTGATTTGGGGTGGATATCTGATCACTCGTGGTGATGACATAGGCATTCATTGAGAGAACTCTATAGGCGTGGCTCCTCCACCATTCAGCCTCTTGCTCCACTTTCTATACCTTCTGCATTGTAATGCTCCTTGTTTTGAGCATTTTTTTAGCATGTGTAGTGTATCTCTCTTGTTTGTTGAGAGATTTTGTATCTGTATTTTCGACACTTTTGACATGTTAACAGTCTCTCTTGTGGGGGAGCTATTCTGGTGGAGCCCAGTGTTAGTTTTTCAGTTTTCGAGTAGTTGTTTTGACAACTCATATAGATTTGTAGCATCACTCCACCCATTCATAGTATGGGAGAGTGTGGTGTTGATCCTGCTTCTTCGATTTTTGTTTCCTTGCCTTGTTACCTTGGCTTTTCTTGGATCGTGACACTCTGGAGTTTGTGTCCTTGCCTTGTTGCTTTGGTTATTGTTATTGGATCGTAGCACACCTATTTGTAGTAGTTGATCGAATTATGTTTGGTATTTTTGCACTTTCGACATCACTCCATTTACAGTATCCTTGTATGAAGCTATTACTGGTGAAGCTCGGTGTCGGTTGTTTTTAGTTCTATGATTGAGCCATGGATTTAGACCACAGATACACAACAAAATTCTTCAAAGATTGTATGAGTTTTGAGCCATGATTCTTAGGATGCCTTGGAGCGGGGTTTCTCTCTCTTGACTTTATTATTCTTGGTTTTGGGTACTTTGCGATGTCCCTTTTTTTTTCCTAGTTATTGTACATGAGTACCTCATCGGGATTAGTTGTCGGGATTCATACTATGGACATGCCACTTCTATTTTGGCCCCTAGCTTCACTTGAGGGGGTGTTAGAGTAGGTATTTACCTTAGCTCATGTTCACTAGGTACTTTATTTACCTTTATTGTTTATCCTCACCCACTTATGTGTGTGGATATTTCTTTTATCTTATTTAGATATTAGGAGATATTATCTAGTTATTAGGTATAGTTCTTTCCTTGATCTATGGTATTGACTAGTTCTTTCCTTGACCTATGGTCTTGACTAGTTCTTTGATGACTAGTTATTTCCTTGATTTATGGCTTGATCTATAACCTTGGTGGTTCTTAGATTGTTATTCCTTGCCTCTTTAAGCAAGTCCCATTCTCAATGTATTGCATTGAGTTCCATAATAATAGATGATATTGTTGCTCATTTTTTTGCAAAGGTTTTATGTAAAGTTATTTTGGCAAATTGCTTTCATCTTATAGATCGTGGTGTTTGATTAGTATCTGTGTTCTTGGCTTTGTACAATCGATTATCATTCCTTTTAGACATCTTAATACGATAAAATATTCTTATCCCTACTTGTAAAATTAGAAATATGTATGAGGATTCTTTGCATTTAAACCTTCTCAAAATCTTATTCTCTCTAATTGTAATGAATAAATGATATGATGACATTAGATGTGGATGATGACATTAAAATAGATATGGATGATGATGAATTATATGTGGACGTAGATTTATCTTCAAGTACAATCGGGGATGATGAATTGTGTAATGGATAATTGTTTTAAGAAAATTTGGAATGTGTCATGGCGAAACATCTTAATATGGAAAAATATTCCTCTCTTTACTTGTAAAATTCGAATGTTTGATTTTATCCGACAAATTTTAAACACTTTATTGAAGCATTTTGCAAATACAAAAATAAATTAAACATAATTGTAAAAATTCAATCAATGTCATATGATAGGGTTTAAGTTACCTCTTGTCTTTTACATCGATGTGACAAAACATATTGAAAGAAAATGAGAAATCATCTTTCGTAGCGTGCGATAAGATATTAGATTCAAGAAAACTCAACATGAGAAATGGATTAGTATATATATGGTGAGTTTCACGAAATTTTCAATCTGAGAAGTGAGATCTTCCTCGGATGGATGTCAATCCACATTTTTAAAAAACATGAAATAATGATTGATCGGATTAAGGAAGAAACAAAAGATTAAAGAAAATGCAAATGATAACTTGAGATATATATCTGGATAGTAGAAGTTTTGAATTCTAGAAGAGTATAACGGTGGAAGAATATGCAGATCTCGAACTCTAAAGGTCTTGAAAATTAAAATTTGACAAATACATGTAAGAAACAAATTTTTAAAATAGAATTTCGTATTCGAAAATAAAAATACTAATAATATTATACATATTTTTTAATAAATAATTGTATTTAAATAAATGTAAATATATATACATGTAACATCTTTAATGATAAAAAAACTGAAACAAAATTTAATAAAAGTCCTTCTTAGTCAATATTTGCATCTGTAGAGTTAATATGAAATTGAATAAATAACCAAAGTTAAAATGTAAGGTGAAAAACAATAAAAGTAAATTAAATGAGATACCTATTTAAAGCTGAAACAATCCATTATCAATAGCTTCTTCAAATTTGATGTTCTCTTCTGTAGAGTGTGACAACGCACCAATTCTAGTCTCATCATTGGGAATAGTTGTACTTGTAGCTGTATTATTTACACCTCTTATTTTGGAAAGGGAATTCCAATGTGTAATTTCTCTTGTTGAAAGGAAAGGTTTCCATGGAGTAGCGAGAAACATAACACCTCATGCAACTTTCCATATTTTTATCCAACTTGTTTCTCAGTTTTGATTTTATAAATGATAAAGCACTGAAAACCTTTTCATCCTCCACAAACCCAAAAATCATAGTTTGGCACTACTCATATAATTTGAAATATTCACTTTGATGTCTTCTTCTTAGAAAATACTTCGATAGATTCCCCGCTAGAGCCTCTCAATAGCACCACTCTCAAAATGTTCGTCTAAATTATAATATTATTTTCTCATTGTTGTTGCAATTTTTTTATTTGAACTTTAATAAATCAACATTCAAGTATACCTTTGATTTCCATACCCTTGACCTCTAATGTCTTTGTGAAATGTTCCATTATTGTACCCATGGATTTATGGAAATGATTTCTTACAAAGTATGCACGAGCACCTTAAGTATTCTAAAAATTACGATTCATCACACCCATTTCTTCAAGAATTTTATCTTTCCAAAAATGTTCTCTAATTTTTGATGATAAGGATTCTGAATTTGTTTTAAGATTTATTCTTGTTTCAACTATAACATACTCAAATAGATTACATGTCACCGAACATCTTCTCGTTTCGATCGTGTAATATCTTGATGTTTTTGTAAAATGTGCGGTGGGATGTCCCTCTCATTAACATTGATGCAAAGGTGATCATGGATATTAAATATTAAATAGTTCCTAGGATTTTTAAGATCTAATAAATATTTTCAATTCTTGAAAACAGTGTATCAAAACTATCTTGGGAACAATACAAGACATTAAGACTTTGACATACCATTTTTCACATCATGTATAAAATCCACAATATAGATTAATCTCCCCTGTCCATGCATCATCATAGTATTGGTCTCCTACAATATTGGAAGAATAGAAACCAATCTCTCCAAATAGGTTAAATGAAACATCAAGTCCCTTGGCATGTTAACTTCATGATGTTATTTGTGCATGAAACCAACCAACGAAGGATACTCCTCATGAACTCTACATGCAGGTTCATATAAAGAAATCCATCTCGTCTCAACATCCTTTAGAAGTTTTTGCCATCTATAATTCCAATTGCAAATTTCATGAACTCAAGAAATCACTTTGGGTTGCTTGCCATATAGGTATAAATTTCTCTTATAAGGTCTTCTACTTTAGCAACATTTTCATAGTTGTTTACCATTTTATACCCTAAATTCATTTTGTGAGCCATACAGTGAATTGATAGCATATAAGGAGCCACTTTTGTTTGCAATCTAACACACAACCCTGTATGGTGACCCTACATGACTGATGCACCATATACTCTTATGTATACAAACTTCATAGCAATTTCATAATCAACCATTCTAGCAAAATCTTTCAAATGAGAAACAACTATTTTATGTAGATTTTCGGCATTATAGTTTTCAATAATTTTCATAACACCTAGTAGATGAGGTGTAATTATATGGTTTTCTAAATTGTAGATGTGGATATATACCCATGCGGTGTATTCGATTAGTGTTACTTCATCAATTGAAAGAAATATAAACTTAGATTTTTTTACATTCTCTTTCAAATTTTCCTTTTCTATAATCGAAAGGCATTTTCCATTTCCCATGCACTACTATCGGACCAATGAGACTTAGGTACATTGGGCATTCCATTATATTGATACAAAACATAAAAATTGAGGAAATCTGAAATATTTTTTCCTTTCTTTACTACGTGAAATAAAGTAGAAAATTGTATGAGTTTTGCATGCATATTTGTTTGATTCATCTTACCAATTTGTGATGGGACCGTTCCTCCCTTTATCACGAGATGTCTACATTTTTCTATTTTACTTCATAATCTAATGCATATTTAACATGCATGCATTATTTTTCAATTTTTCACTGTGTGTTTTGATTTTCAGGCCATCCTCCCCCATTACTGAGTCAAATATTGTTTTCCACAAGTGCTTTTCTATAGTGTCTAGCTTGATTGCATTTTTATTGCTTTCCGGATTTCCATATAAATATTGTACATGTACATTCATACGGGATCTCTTCTGAATTATATTATTGTACAAGTTCGATAAATAGAAATTTGGTAGCCCAATCAAACTTGTAAGTCCTCCCAATTTTCCACATATTCTTGTTCATTTTCAATGTTTTACTTTTTTGAGTAGAATTATGAGCAATATCACAATCACCTGGTTTCCTCTTTCATGAACCAATTTGAATTTTATTTGTGTGTTCCATTTTGATGAGTATTTTCATGTGTGATATCTTGATGCACTCTTGGTTGGACCCTAATTGGAAGAATATCTTCAGGGATATGGCATCTCAAAAGGTATATCTTCAAAATCGGCATGGTATCATCATAGGTATCATTTGGTTGATATTGTGCAGAATGCATGTCCACCTCAATATTCCCTTGCACACAAATGATCAGACTTTGATTCTTTACGGTGGCAGCTATTTGGGTGCTAGTGGTTGCGGTATCTATAGTAGTAGAGTTTCCAAAATACTTGAGCATGGACTTCTGAGATTTATTAGTTACTTTTTGGGTCTTCCCATTCTAAGCACTAAGCCTTCCATTATTCTAAACCGATTCATGCATCGGTGAAAACATTAAGTCACGCATGAGAGAAAATGAGGCAAGTTATAGTATTATACATAAATAGGTTATAGTACCATATTTTTTTTTTTTTTTCTCTAAAAATTAGTTTGTGTACTAAGATTGACTTGGATAACTTAAATATAAGAACACCTAAATGAACATATTTGAATAATAATATTTACATTTTAAAATATGGTGAAGTTGTTGGGGCTATTGATGAAGGTATACAATTAAGGAAGGATTATTATTATTTTTTTATTCAAAATATGTAGAGGCTTACATTGTCTAAATTGTAAAGTTTTATCATGGTAAGTGCACCAAGTTGGGGGACAATTAAGTGGACATCAAATCCTGAATTTTACATTAAAAACAGAAAAACATCAAATTTAGTCTTCCGCGGACTTGAACCATGCCAAAAGTAAAAACTATGTCATAAAAATGGTACCATTGCGTAGGGGAGACTATTAGCTTTGTAGAAATACTGATTTTAAAGTGAATAGAAGAGGATAAATATCATTTTATAATTTTTTACTAATAGTAGGTCTTTAAGACACTTTTTCCTGTGAATGTTTATGTCTATGTTTAAGACTGCAAAATTTGTTTCACTTATCAAAATGTGATAAAAATTATACCATCCCAACCGTGGTGAAATTATATACATGTTAAAAAAAAAAATTATTTGATTTCAATATTTTTTGATGAAGTTATGGCGGGCAAATGGAAAGTGCTCTGTTTTCTTTATGTTTTCATACCACTTTCACGGAAAAAATCATAAAAAATAAAATATTACTCAAAAAAATACAAAATAAAATCCATCCCAAGATAGATAGTGGCATATAACTTCTCACCAAAGGAAAAATATATATATCAATTTTTGGTCATCCAAATTGTGGGCAAACGGACTATAATCTTATCGGCGTTTTTTAAAAAAATACCAAGTCATTGAATTTTGAGTGTTTAATATAGCTAATATTGTCCATTTTTTACAAAAATTAGTATTTTAGAAACTAGATTCCGGATGCTATGATTCATATTAATATAATTTTGTCTAATTTTGAGTGTATGTATTGCTAATAATCCCTACAAGTTGATATTTGCAATATGATGTCCACGGATGACCCTATATTTGTCCATCAACTTCCCGCACTTACCCTTATACTTTTATCTATAATAATAAAATTTGTCTATATGTAAATTTTTTTGAAAGAGGATATTAAATATAGATGTAAATTGAATACAAGTTCCCTCTCTTTTTTTACTAAGACTGCCAAGAGCAAATATAAAGGGAAACAATTTATACACTTTAAAGCCATTTTAGTGCAATACGAACACTCCAAAAATGTAATAATAATACAAACTTCTTAACTAAGTTACAGATCCGGGTTCATTTTAAGAATCCCTTGGTAAAATAGATGTGGAAAATATCTAGCGAATATACCTAGATCTACTTTGGCATCTAGGTGGATTTTCCTCTTTTTGAGAACCGAATTTTTATCTCGCTATTATGTTGAGGGAGAGTGACTGTACAGATGGAATTTTTTTTACAGATGTTGACGCATAGTAGTCATGCATCATCAAAGATTGTTGACACCTGAATAAATTCCCTATTTCGTGTGCTAACAAGGCTTGTTGACTTGTGACAGAAAACCTTTCTGTCGTGCGTTAACAAGCCTTGTTGACGTGCGACAAAAAGGTGTTATGTCTCTTTTTAGCAAAGTTTGTTGACGCATGACAAAACACCTTGCTGTTGTGCATCAATAACCCTTGTTGATGTGCAAAATCAAGGTTTTATATCACGTGTCAAGAAAGCTTGTTCACACATGACAAAACACCTTGTTGTCATGTGTTAGGAAAGCTTGTTGATGCACAAAAACAATATTTTTTGTCACACATCAACAAGCCTTGTTGATTCATGATAGAAAGGAGTTATGTCATGCACCAACCAAATTTTTTGACGCATGACAGTAAGGTATTCTGTCGCATGTCAAAAATTTTGCTAACGCGTGATAGAAAACTTTGTTATCATGTGTCGATAAGGCTTGTTGATGCGGGACGAAAACCTTTCTATCATGTGTCGATGTGCTTTTGATGCGTGACAACAAGGTGTTATGTCACGTGTCAATAAGATTTTCCGACGTGTGATATAAAACCTTGATGTCACACATCGCCAGGGTTATTGACGCTTACGACAACAAGGCGTTACAGTCCGATGTTAATAAGCTTTGCTAACATGCGATAGAATACCTTATTGTCACGTGTCAACAAAGCTTGTTGACACATTTTAAAGGCTTCAAAACCCTAATTTTGTCCTATAAATACCCTCCCACTAGTCATTTTCACATTTACGCTCTTTGGCTCCTGAATTTTCACATTTATAGGATTCAATTTTAGGTACGATCAAGCTCAAGGAAAATTAAAATGGTGACTAAAAGCTGAAGCCCAAGGCCAAGCTCAAGACCAAAATCAATTAGAAAATATAGCCAACATAGAAGCCCTATCCAAGGGCATGATAATCTACAAGAACTTGTTGTGCCCCAATATTAAGACAATTTTGTAAATGAATTTAGAATACAAGGATTTGGTCAATGCATGTGACTTTGTTGGGCTCGTTAAGTTACCCCGGTTTGAAATAGATCATGACAATTTGTTTTCTATTACTTTGAATGACGGTCGTATGTTTCAATTTGATGTTGATCCAGCTAATATTAATTACTTAACAGGCCTTCCATATAAAAATTCTGCCAATGTCATAACGAAAGATAACTTCATCGAAAATTATGAGAAGTACCTTGAATATAGTTTCAGTTTCCATGTTGATTGTACATGTAACTGTTTTCAATTTTCAATTGATATTCTAAGTTTTTGATATTAATCTGTAATGTGTAATCTACAATATGTTTTCAATATTAATTCTAATGGATTTTTGGCATTTTGCAGTTCATGTCAATAAATCAAGATGTGGTGTGGATATGCAAGGAATTGCACACCACTTTCTTGTTGCTATATTTTCTTTTTCCATGCCGAGAATTGTTTTTCATGGTCGGAAAATGGATATAACAAACTAGGCTATTGCATACATTCTTGTAACTATCGGAAAGAAAAAAATGATTGGTGCACCTTTTTCTCCAATAAAATAAAGACGGCATTACAAATGCATCACTTTCAGAAAAACCAATCACTCGGTCCACAAACTATCTCCTTGGCATTTATTATGAGGCTCTTTTTAATTTAAAAGAAAACCCAAATCCTACTTGCATGGATGAGACAATGAAGAGTGTGTCAATTCCATTTCAAGAACAACGGTATAATTTTTATTTCTACATTAGACTAACATTATGTTCATCTGGAATCGATTAAATATTGACTATTTACCAAAAAAAAATTTGATGCCCTTCCGCCAAAAATAGTGGCATCAAGAGGAAGAGACCAACAAGACAACGAGGCATTGTAGACTCGCATGATCTGAAATGGAATTTCACTCATATCCAAACCGCCAAGTGTTTGAATTAGTAAAATTCTAGAGACGTAATACCCTCACATTCACTATTTACAAAATCCCATTTTGTATTTTTAATTTACTATTTACCATATTGAATTGGCATATAATCGACTGTTGCTAACATTACAAGGACTTTGGATATTACGCGGGCCTCTCAAAGTCAACCGTCTTCACCAACTCACTTAATTCAGGTTTCATGCAATTATCTCTTCTCAAAACCTACTCAACAATCCCAGCCACACACATCTCAAACACAACCAATTACTACTCCAAAACGGCCACCTCAAGCTCTGTGACACATTATCACTCAACAAGGTATGTTTTCATATCTTTATTACAAGTGTTCAATAGTTTAATAGTTTTTCATATGATTTTTCTTGCACTTTTAAGCACATAGCAGATCCTGCAAATTCTATACAAATAACAGAACCACCCCTCCTCCACCAATACGATTCAAAATGCCAATGAGAGGTTTAGGAAGAAAAACATTGGTAAACACATGCCAATTTCGTCGGCCTCTGTGGGACACTAAACATTGCCTCCTCATTTAGAATTGAAGCCTCTCTCTCGGTGGCTTTCCTAGCACAATGGGAATCTTAGTTTTAAATAATATAAATTGAGATGAAGATTACTTGGGCATTGATAACAATGACCCTTCATGATTTTTTAGTACATGTGAGATGATTCAAGGCCAAAGTATACTTTAATTTCAACATAATTTATTCAACTTTCATTACATTTCACCTTAGATTTATTTATTTGAATATTGATTTATTTTATCACAAATAGGACCATGCCACCCAAAGGTAGAAATAGGTAGCGATCCAATTATCAACCCAAAAGCCACGATACCTCTCCAAATGACATCATCTTCTTAAAATACATATGGTGAGCAGTTGATACCATTTCCTATAGAGAACTTAATTGGTAATTATTTTCAATCCCATGTCACGGAGTTTATTTTACCTCATATCAGTCAACTTATAAAATGGGAGAGATGGGAAAAAGTACTAATCAATGAAATAATAATTCGTTTTTAAAATTATTGGAAAAGGTAAATTTTATACTGCTGCAGTTCGGAATCAACTTTGTGAAGATGGATTCGTTACTTACCCAAGTAAGAAGTGGGGATGTCACATATAACAAAAATTATAAAGACAATATTTTAGATAAATCATTAAACAAATTGGAAAATATTAGTGCCGAAGCCTAGGCATAGTTTAACAAATGGTCTAAGGACAAGGATCTAGTATCAATTGCAAATCTTTGAGAGACAGAAAGCGATCGTATGTATTATCACTTTGAAATAATATTGTTTGTTAATTTGAATTTTTCTTATTTTATTAATATGTTTAATTGAGATCAGTTTTTTAGCGGTTGAAATATGAAAATTTGAAGAGTCAAGAAAAGGTGTTCTAAGTTCACTTGGAAACTATGAAGAACAATTTATCTGCAACAAAGAATTTGAAAGAAATAATTTTTTTAGTTAACAAACAAAACAATACACTAAAGCATATATTTAA
This sequence comes from Taxus wallichiana var. yunnanensis, assembly GCA_018340775.1. Taxonomy (NCBI): domain Eukaryota; kingdom Viridiplantae; phylum Streptophyta; class Pinopsida; order Cupressales; family Taxaceae; genus Taxus; species Taxus wallichiana. Next base: position 597,727,272 of record CM031241.1, on the reverse strand, counting down.
AGAACATGGCTTCAACCATAAAATTTTATTCAAAACCAAGGCAACCGCAGATCCCGGTTTTTCTATCCCACGGAGATGTGACAAAGGAAAAACAAAGTATCATAAAGAATCTAGATAGTGATGCGGAAGATCTGATTAGTTATGGGATTATTCAAGCCATTGGGGAAAGGGGTACATAAGGAGAAGCCATTGTGGAAAGGATTAAAACTATAGAAGTGGAATCCATTAGGGAAAGGGGTATAAAAAATTGAGGGTTGAAAAATTTCATGATTGAGGTTTAAAACTTGAAAAATTAAAACTTTGAAATACTTTATAATCTATATTCGAAAATTTTAAACATGAGTGTGATGGTTATGATGTTTGAAAATTTGAAATAATTTATTATCTCAATTTTAAATTTGAAAATTGAATGTGATGGCATTTGAAAATTTGAAATACTTTATAATATGGAATTTCATATCTTGTTATATATTATGTATAAAATTTCTAGATTGTATATGGTGTTTATGTTTCATTTGAATGTGATGGTGTTATGATAATGGTTAATTATTTGTTTTAAGAAAATATGGAATGTGGTATGACAGAGGCATCTTAATACTAATAGAGTTAAATCTTCTTCTCTATACTTGTAAAATTCAAACTCTGTATCAGGTTTCTTAAAATTTAAACCTTCTCACAATATTATCTACTTGTAATGATGATTGCATAGATGTTGATGAGTACAATAGAATAGAATCATAGATATGGATTATCATGAATTGTATGTGGACGTAGATTTAGCTTCAAGCATTATCATGGATTCTGGATGATGATAATGGATAATTGTTTTAAGAAAATTTGGATTGTGGTACAATAGAGACATTTAAACCTTCTCAAAATATTCTTCTCTCTACTTGTAATGATATGATGACATTAGAATGGATATAGATGATGATGAATGATGATAATGGATAATTGTTTTAAGAAAAATTGGAATGTGTTAGGATAGAGACATTTCGGACATTTAAAATAGATATGGATGATGATAAATTTTGTGGACTTACATTTAGCTTCAAGCATGATCGTGAATGATGATAATGGATAAATAATTGTTTTAAGAATAATTGGAGTGTGTCAAGAGTCTAGGAATTACATCTTCTTACTACTTGTAAAATTCAAACTTTGTATTAGGTTTCTCAAAATCTTATCTCTACTTGTAATGAACTAGGACTTACATCTTCTATGATGACATTAAATGTGGATGAAGAGATTAAAATAGATATAGATTATGATGAATCAAGTGAACATATATTTTTGTTCAAAAACAATCATGGATGATGATAATGGATAATTGTTTTAAGAAAATTTGGAATGTCTTAGACGAGAGACATCTTGATACAATAAAATATTGTTCTCCCTACTTGTAAAATTAGAAATCAGTATGAGGTTTCTTTGCATTTAAACCTTCTCAAAATCTTATTCTCTCTAATTGTAATAAATAAATGATATGATGACATTAAAATAGATATGGATGATGATGAATTGTATGTGGATGTAGATTTAGCTTTAAGTACAATCATGGATGATGAATTGTGTAATGGATGATTGTTTTAAGAAAATTTGGAATGTGTTATGACGAAACATCCTAATGTGGAAAAATATTCCTCTCTCTACTTGTAAAATTCAAATGTGTGATTTTATATGACAAATGTTAAACACTTTATCAAAGTATTTTGCAAATAAAAAAATAAATTCAACATAATTATAAAAATTCAAGCAATGTCATATGATAGGGTTTAAGTTACCTCTTGCCTTTTACATGGATGTGACAAAGCATATGGAATGAAAATGAGAAATCATCATTCGTAGTGATCTAAAATATCTTCTTTTCAAGAAAACTCAACACGAGAAATGGATTAGTATGTAGATGGGTGAGTTGCATGACATTTTCAGTCCTAAGAAGTGAGAGATTCCTTGGATGGATGTTAACCCACATTTTCCAAAAAATATGAAATAATGATTGATCGATTAAGGAAGAAACAAAAGATTAAAGAAACATACAAATTATGACCTATACATGTCCTGAGAGAGAAGTCTTAAAGTCCGGAAGAGTATAATATTGGAAGAATATGCATATCCCGAACTCTAAAGGTCTTGCACTTAATATTTGACAAATGCGTATGACAAACAAATTTTTAAAATAGAATTTCGTATTCGACAAATCCAAAATAGTAATTACACTAAAAATATTTTTATAAATAATTGTATTTAAATAAATATAAATATATATACTTGTAACATCTTTAATGATAACAAGAGCTGAAACAAAATTTGATAAAATGCTTCCTCGATCAATAATTACATCTGTAGAGTTAATGTGTAACACTCTCTAAAAAAAAAAATCCACTCGAGACCCAAGAGCAACCTAGGTTTAGATAGAAAAATTATGGAATAATATTTTTGAAAAGCGTGACCACGACCAGGCTTAAAGTAGTAGTTATCACAAAGCAAAGATTCAAAGTCAATTATAATTTAATAAATTAAATTTTCCCATTATAACAAACATTAGATCCACATTACAAAATTAATGAGTATAATTAATCCAAATATAATTAAATTTTTGTTAGGTGTTAATTTAATAAATAATTAAATTAACACTATAGTTAAATATTCCTTAATTAATTTTAGAGGGTCAAAGGGGCCAAAGTAATTAAATGCCCAAGGTTTTTAATTTCACTAGGTCTAAACAATAACCAAGGTTCTTATTTACATGGGATATAAAAAATTCTCTTATTCCATAACGTGGCCCCTTAAAAACTCAACCCATGCTTTAGAGTTAAACATTTCAGTTTAAAATGGGTAATTTCCCATTTACCCACTCTCAGACTCACCTTGGCACTTCAACCTGATTTTTCATATATTTAACTCACTTAAGGTTTCATAAAAAAAGATTCCATTAGATAGGAAATTTCTTTCCCTTTTCAATGATATAAAGAAGTCCTCCTAACTCCTCATATTTTCTAAGATACGGGATGGCGGACCTAGGGAGGAAATTTTTCCAAGGCGGGCTTGGGAAGAAATTTTTCCCAAAGGTGGGCTTGCAGGCCTAGGGAAGAAAGTTTTCCCAAAGGTGGGCTTGCGGGTCCAAGGATAATTTTTTCCCAGAATTTTTTTGCGGACGTGACACTGGGAGACATTTGCACTTTGTGTTTTTAGCTAAAAAGATCAATTTTCATTTGCGCGCTGCATGGGATTTGCACCAAGGAAGAAAAATTTCCCCAAGCCGAAAGGGACACATGTCCAAAATTTTGAGTCAACGTGGAAAGGCAGGTTGCTGAAGGTAATTTTGGATTTTAACTGCTTTTGTTGAAATGGAAAAAAGGTTTAAAAACATTTGTGCCTCCGCCGACGCCTAAGGGTGCCACATGTCTGGCCCAAAAGCTACAAGCGAGAAGTGGAATGTCGGGAAAACTTAGAAATTTTGGCTTTGTGTTAAAAGATACGAAGGTTAAAAATAACCCACGCCTCCGCCGACACCAAGCAAAGCCATGTGTCAGTCCAATAGTGACCTACGAGAAGGCGGGCCAATGGGGAAACTTAGGAATTTTTGCCAATCTTTTTCCAAAAGTTATAAGGTCTAAAATAATCCATGCCACCACCGAAGCCTAAAGAAGCCACATGGCAGACCCTCATTGGCTACGGGGTGGTGGGCCGTCAGGGAGACTTAGAAATTTTGCCATTTTGTTTTAAAAAGAAAGTTTGAAGTCGTAGGTCCGCAAACCCGCGAAAGTTTTTTTTTTTCCAAAGGGAAAATTCAGGCTTGCGAGAGCCATGAGAGAACTTGTGACTTTTTCCTTTTTGCAAAAATTTCCCTAAGTAATTTTTGGGCCCATGGATCTGATTTACAAAAATTTCCTTTTTATAGTAATTTTTTTTTAACCAAACAATGTCAAAACTTCATAAGGCCATAACTTTCGACTGGAAGCTCGGATTTGAGAAAATGAGGACTTTTTGGAAAGGTCTCGAACTCCTCTTTGCATAGGAAACATAAAATTTCATTTTGAAAAAAATTAAGTTGGTGAAGTTTACAAAAACATCTTTCATGCCATTAAAATGTGAATTAAACTTTTTCAACTACCAAACTTGATTTGATCCGCCATTCTTTCTTCTTCAACATGCCAAACAAACATGGAGAATCACACTTGATAGAAATTGGATGGATTTGCAAGGATTAATTGATTATGGTTGGGATTTCAAAACGGATTTATTTTGTTTCTCTTTTCTCGAGTAAAGGAATTTTTCTGCCTCTACCTTGATTAATAAAGTTCTAAGTAAATTTCTTGAGAAATACAAACTATTTTGGGATGCATTTTGATCATCCTTAGTTCATTTTAAGTTTTCATTTTTTCTTTCATAGTTGCAAGGTACTTTGTATATTTTTCTGACATTTATTGCAGGTTTGAAACAATCTAATAGAGATCCACGTATTTCAAACTAGATATTTATCTATTTCATTTTCCATGCTTTAAACATTTAAGTTCATTCCATTCTAAATTTACAATGTTCAACTTTCCTTCAATCAATATGTGAAAAGCAAGAATGTAATTCTATTTTCAAACGTGCCCTTCAAATAATACAGAGGAATGTAATAATTTTAACACAGGCATTTCCAGCCTTCAACAGAGAGTTTACAATATACATACAACAAGTTTTAAACAAGAGTAACACCATTTGATGAAAGGTGAATCAACATTCAATTAAATGAAATAATTCCTTTTACACTTCTTTTCTGTTTGCCAAAATATGCCAAATAAATCTTTCTCATTCCTTTTTCACATACAAATACAAATTTCATATCCAAAAACAGAGCAACTTTTCACTACAAATATTATTACAAAGTCATCCACTTAGAGTGGGAAATTTTACAATAAGGGAACCCAAGGAGAACTGCAAGATTTTTCTTCATACATAGCTCCAAGAAACAACAACAAGAGAGATCCACCAGATCTCATTTGGTCACAACAAAGAAAAGGGGAGAGGCAATGCTCTCCACCCAACCAATAATTCCAATGAAGAGGAGAAGCCATCCTCCTCATTGGCCCCCGAGCCCCAACCACATTACAATAGGAAATGGATTCAACTCATGGCAACAAGACAAGATTCCACAACACAAAATAGATTTCACAATCATATCACAATCCAAAATAAAATGCAATTACAGTCACAAGAAGGACAGTAACAAAATATACAAGGCCTCATCACACAAAGGCCAAAAGAGCAAGATCTATGGGGGAAGTTGCTTATACCTCCCAATGGGGAATGGGTGACCACCTTAAAACCCGCCAAAATATTCATCTCAAACCCCTACATACTCTTATGCCTCCCCCAAGTACCTCTTATGCCTCCCCCAAAAGTAAGAAATGCAAGCTATTTCTTGTCCAAGGTGGAACACCCAACCCAAACTCCCTCCATGAATAACTCTTATGCCTCCCCACAAAATATCCCCATAGTCTTCTCCTACACCACACCTAGGAAATCTACCCAACCAACCAACAAACATACCAAACATTCAAAAACATTCACATAAGCACAATACAAAAAGAAAACCTTTTTACAAGAGTCAAGCTCCTACCTCTCCATGATAGAGCTTGATCCAAAAGTTCAACCACAAGCTTCTTCAAATCCAAATAGTCCCAAAGCACCAAAAATTCCACAAGCATTCAAAATCCTCTAACTCTCTCTAATTTCAAGAGCACCAGACCAACATGAAGTAACCCCCAAAACAACAAAAGAATTTGAATAAATAGAAAAGGGAGAGAGGAGGATGAGGTGGCTCTATGTAGGATGCCACATCACTCATCCTCAACTCCACCTCACAAGTCAACTTCAACTCCAAGGCATAATTAATAAGTGGGTGAATAAAATGACCCTTTTACTTACACACACAATCCAAGTCCACACCCCAAGGACCAAAATTAATTTTATGCAAGAAGGTGCAATAAAACCTACGATTTGTCTTCTCAAAATACATAATAAGGGCTAATTTTGACCCTCCAACCCATAGGTAGGGTTGGTGTAACAATTTGAGAGGTGTGGGACAAATTTAACTTGTCCCACAAGCCTCCAAAATCAGTCCCTAAGGACGGATCCAAATTTCAAAAGGAAGGTGGAGTGTTTCACACCCAAGGTTACGTACACATCACTTACAACACATAAACCAAGAGCAAACAACTCTAATAAATGCATTCTTTCAACCCATTTAATTTATTTAACAACATGATTACTCACTAATCTAGACACAAACGAAATAAATAATAAAGGGAAATACATCACTAAAATCACATACCAAAATTAAACAAAATAAACTAAATAAAATAATACACCTAACCCCTTGGTCACATTCGAAGGTGATCCCCCCATGGGAACCCCTAACAACAATTCAAACACACAAACATAACAAATACACATTGCCATGGTGACCCTTGTTGAATTCATCTAGAATTCTAATGTGGTTGGTCTCCAATCCCTCAATGTTTGTTGTGACATGTTTACCTGCAAAACACAAATACCTCCTTCGGCCTTGTGGCCGCATCAAATCATCCAAAATAAATATACAATATAACTCCAAAGTCATCTATATATAAATCAAAACATCATCAAGAAAGTAACGACATCATTTACAATTTCATCCATAATCATAAGATCACAAGATTAATTCAATTTTCTAGGTCTACTCAATATGACGAAATAACACATGTCCAACAACAACAACACACACACACACACACACACACACACACAACCATGTCAACATCATAACAACATTAGTATAAAATGTCTCCAATTATCCACATGCATCATATATGAATCAAAATCAACAACAGTCCATGATCTCTAACATCTAACATCATACCAACTCAAAAGCTACAATAATGTCCATAAATATAGTCAACAGTGTCATAATCAATATCAAAAGGTGTTGAAGGGAAGTGGGCACTACAATATGAAATTTAATAAATAACCATAGTTAAAATGTAAGGTGAAAAACAATAAAAGAAATTTTAATAAATAACCATATTTAAAATGTAAGGTGAAAAACAATAAAAGAAAGGTCAACGAGATACCTATTTAAAGTTGAAACAATCAATTATCAATAGATTCTTCAAATTCAAGTTCTCTTCTATGCGGTGTGCCAACACACCAATTCTAATCTCATCGTTGGGAACAGTTGTACTTGTAGTTTTATTATTTACACCTCTTCTTTCGAAAGGGATTCTAATGCGTAATTTCTCTATCGAAAAGAAAGGTTTCCATGGAGTAGCGAGAAATATAACGCCTCATTCAATTTTCTAGATTTTTATCCAACCTATTTCTCGGTTTTATTTTATAAATGATAAAGCACTCGAAAACCCTTTCATCCTACCACAGACTCCAAAATCATAGTTTGTCACAACTCATATAATCTGAAATATTCACCGTTTTCTTCTTGTAAGACACTACTTTGATAAATTCCTCGCCAAAGCCTTGTAATAGCACCATTCATGAAGGTTCATCTAAATTTTAATATTGGTTCCTCATTGTTGTTGTAAATTGTTTTGATTGATACTTTTATAAATCAACATTCAATATACCTTTGATTTCCATACCCTTGACCTCTAATGTCGTTGTGAAATGTTCCATTATTGTACCCATGGATTTACATAAATGATTTCTTATAAATTTTGCATGAGCACCTTCATTATTCTAAAATTAGGATTTATCACACCCATTGCTTCAAGAATTTTATCTTTGGAGAAACGTTCTCTAATTTCGATGATAAGGATTTTGAATTTTTTTTAGGTTTTATTATTGTTTCAACTATAACATACTCAAAGAGATTACGTGTCATTGGAAAATCTTCTCATTCTCGATCATGTAATATCTTGATGTTTTTGAAAAATGTGTAGTGGGATGTCCCTCTCATTAACATTGATGCAGAGGTGATCATGGATATTAAATCTCAAATATTTACTAGGATTTTAAGATCTAATAAAGCTTTCCAATTCTTGAAAATAGGTGTATCAAACCTATCTTGGGAACAATACAAGACATTAAGACTTTGACAAACCATTTTTCTCATCTATATAAAATCCAATATATAGATTAATTTCCCCTATGCATGCTTTATCAATGTATTGATCTCCTATAACATTGGAATACTACCAACCAAAGTAAGCAATGTCTCCAAATCGGTTAAACAAAATATCAAGTCCCTCGACATGTTAACTTCATGATGATATTTGTGCATAAAACCAACCAACTAAAGATACTCCTCATGAACTCTACATGTAGGTTCATACAAAGAAATCCATCTCATCTCAACATCCTTCATAAAAAAAATTTATTTGTAATTCCAATTGTGAATTTCAGAACTCAAGAAATCACTTTGGGCTGCTTTCCATATACGCATAAATTTCTCTTATAATGTATTCTACTTTAGCAACATTTTCATAGTTGCTTACCATTTTATACACTAAATTCATTTTGTGATCCATACGAAGAATTGATAACATATAAGGAGCCACCGTGTTGTTTTCAATCTAACACACATCCCGTATGATGACCCTGCATGAATGATGCAACATCTACTTTGAAACATACTAATTTTGTATAAATTTCATAATCAATCATTCCAGGAATATCTTTCAAATGAGAAACAATTATTTTTTGTATATTTTCGACATTACATTTTTCAATCATTTTCATAACACCCGAAGATGAGGTGTCCTTAAATTATTTTCTAAAGTATAGATGTGGATACATACCCATGTAGTGTTGTCCAATGTTGTCACTTTATTAATTGAAAGAGAGATAAAATTAGGTTTTTACATTCTCTTTCAAATATTTCTTCTCTATAATCGAAAGGTATTTTGGCATCACCCATGCACTCTTTGTCAGGACCAATGAAACTAAGGTATGTTGACCATTCCATTATATTGATACAAAACATTGAAATCGAGGAAATCCAAAATCATTCTTCCTTTCTTTAGTATGTGAAATAAAGTAGAGAATCGCATTTGTTTTGCATGCAAATTTTGTTTATTCATCTTACCAATTTGCGATGGGATTGTTCCTCCATTTTTCACAAGATGTCTACATTTTTATATTTTGCTCCATACTCTACATATTTAACATACCTTTTTAGTTTTCCACATGTGTGTTTTGATTTTCGTGCCATCCTCCCCGTTATAGTCAAATATTATTTTCCATAGTGATTTTTGATAGTGTCCAACTTTAGTGGCATTTTTAATGCTTTCCGAATTTACACGTACATATTGTACATGTACATTCGAGATGGGATCTATTCTAAATTAAATTATTATACGGAGTTCAATAAAAGGAAATTTGGCAGCCCAATCAAACTTGTACGTCATCCCAATTGTCTACATATTCTTGTTTGTTTTCAATGTTTTCATTTTTTGAGTAGAATACCGAGCAATATCACAATCACCTAGTTTCCTCTTTCATGAACTAGAATTTGAATTTGATTTTTGTGTTCCATTTTGCTAAGTATTTTTATGTGTGATATCTTGATGCACTTATGGTTAGACCCCAAGAAGAAGAATATCTTTAGGATCTAGCATCTCAAAAGGTATATATTCAAGATTTGGCATAGTATCATCATAGGTGTCATTTGGTTGATATTGTGCAGAATGCATGTTCACCTAAATATTACCTTCCATAGTCATTAGTTTGATTCTTTTTGGTGGCAGCTATATGGGTGCTAGTGGTTGCATTATATGTAGCAGAAGAGTTTACAAAATACTTGAACAAAGACTTCTGATATTTCTTAGTTACTTTTTGGGTTTTCCCATTTTGAGCACTAGCACCTTCAATTGTTGTAAATCGAGTTGTGTGTTAGAAAAACACTATGTCACGTGTTAGCAAATACGATGAGTCACACGTAAGAAATAAGCGAGTCACACGTCATAGAAACCTATGTCGCGTGTCAACAAAAAAATAAGTCACATGGAAACAAAACTAAGTCCTGTCGTGCTTCAGAAATGCAATGAGTTGTGCGTCAATGGATATCCTTTTCACACGCCAACAACAAACCATTTGCCATGCATCGTAAATATTTCCTTATCGACCATCCACGAAAAATTTTTATCGTATGTCGTGCAATATTTATAGTCACACGTCAACAAATAACATTTGTCACCCAACCGCAAGCTACTAATTAATCAAATGATAAATATGTATTGTACTTTGGTGCTTAGAGTATGAAATTTCACAACTTCACGGTATTGGTAAGGTATTGGTGGTAGTATACTACCCGACGAATCACCTAGGTTTTTATAGGATATGTTTTCAAATGTAGGCAAAGCCGACCAAAATATATATATATATATCCTGTAAATTTTAGGTGAACAGGAAATTGACATGCTCCAAAAAAATCACCTTTTCAAATTTTCCTAAAATGAATTTTTCACCATATTACGAATATTCACCACTAAAATTATCCCTATTGTAGATTTACAAGAGTCACATTTCCAATGCAGAGAACCATTTTCCAAATAATGTCATAATACAACTTTTGATTAAATGTAAGATTTGAAAGGAGAAACAATTCCATTAAAAATACAACTTACAACTTCCTTCATTCAACCATCACAATACATGATTTGATAAGTAAATTTACAAGATCTTTCTTTAAATACAATAATATACAATCGTTCCACTCCAAGGTGGCAAACAACATGATAAAATTTACAAAATAGGATTCTTCTTTTGGTATCAAAACATATATCTTCATCTCTTGATCATCTTACAACTCAATACCTTTCTTCATATTATAATCATAATAACAAGGAAAGGGGAGTAGTAAACGGTCTCCTCCCAACCTTTAAGAAACCATGGAAACTCTTTACAAAGGTTTCCACAACACAACAACACACAAACAACACTTATTCATACATACAAAATTACAATATCAAGAATCCATTTACAACTTTCCAACAAAGCACAAAGGCTTTCAAAATAATCCCAAAGGAGAGGAGAACATGGATTCATCTCCTTATACCTCCCATGTGGGATGGGCTCCACCCAAATCCTCCAAATTCACTTTCATAATCACTCACAACACCTTTTCTCTCAACAAGCAAATATGCAATTTTTATGTATAAACCTTTTACCTCCACATAGGTGGAGCACCCTTTCCACACTCCCTCCGCAAAAATCATCACATATTTCCTTTTACCTCCACAATAGTGACCTCCATTTCCCTATCCCAACACCAACCTAAGTTCAATATCTACCAAACCCATACAATTCACAAACATGTATCAATTTACAACACAATACTATCACAATGCAAACATAAGAACAAGTATGAAAGGAATATGCCCTAGCTTACCATATCAAAAGCCTTCAATTTTAAAGAAACAACCTTCCAATTCAAAGCCCAAATTCCAAAATAAATTTTGCAAGCTCCCAAGAAAAAAGTCCAAGAGATTTTCCCAAGTAAGTGTAAAAATGAAACAAGTAACTCCAAAAATTCTAAAATAAATTCAATAAATAGAAAAAGACGAGAGAAGTGTGAGGTGGATCCATGTAGGATGCCACATCACTTCTCCTCAAATCCACCTCACTTGGTTAAAAAAATACCAAGACTAATAAATAGGTGGGTGAGGGAATGACAAGTTCCTCTTACACACACAAACATCCACCCATACTTTCAAAGGACACAATAAAAGAGTTTGTAAGACAGTGTAATTACTCACCCCTTTTTCCCTCTAAAACACATAAACAAGGATAAAATCAAATCCTCTCATCATAGGTATAGTTTGTGGGGGATTTTAAGAGGCTTGGGAAAATTCTAACTTATCCCATAAACCTCCAAAAGTGGTCCAAAGCCAAAATTTGAGTTTGGGTGAAAGGGACAAGTACACTTACAAAAGTAAATTCAAATTTCATTAAAATCAAAAAGGAATTAAGGATTACTCAACCCATTAAATTCCCATTTGTCACATCCCACTCAACTCAATCACATGATCAATTAACTAATCAAAGTACATTACTTAAGCACAAATAAAGTGAACATACATTACATTAATTAAATCACATAGAAAAATAAAAAAATATAAGAATTAAAACCAACATTAAAACCCCTTGATCACATATGAGGTTACCCCTTCTCATGGGGCCTCCAAGAAAACACAACAAGACACATAACACAAAGTTTCAAAGGTTACATTGTTGCCAATATCCAATATAACTCTATTGTTAGTCTTATAACCCCTTCTTGTTGTCGTTATATAATTTCCTGCAACCAATTAAATAATACACCTTCGGCCTCAAGGCTGCATCAAATACATCAATAAATAAAACACACACATACATATCATCCAACAACATCATATGCGAAACTATATCATCATCATTAGATATATGAAATTCTTTTAATTATTTTAAACCATTGAACATATTATTTCTGATAAATCATAACATCAATAAGATCATAAGATCAATCCAAACATCTTGATGTAATCACCATCATCAAGGAACCAACATTACTACACGACTACACAATGAAACAATACTAGATCATCATCTATCAATGTCTGCTAATAGTCCATACCATCTATAATATAAGTCATAACATACTAATAATGTCCATCTATCAATGTATGTTAATCAAAATATGATAATAATGCTCATATACCAATATATGTTGATTAAAATATAACAATAATGTCCATGTCTCTAGTCCACAATACTCAAAATCATAGAAACATGAGTGTCGAAGAGGAGTGGGTATTACATCCCCCTCCCTTAGATTTGACTTCCTCTTGGAAGTCATAGAAAGAGGTTGGGGAACAAGCATACTAATATAAATCACACCTTCCATGGGGTTTCTTTACTTTGAAGAAAAGTATGTCCTTCAAAACACCCTTTTGGTCCAAAACTATTGTAAAAAGAGAAGGTAGACCATTAGGCACGTATACTAAACCTCCTCTAAACAAGATTTCTAGAATTCAAACCTTAATAATAATATCTCCGAGGTTAACCAAGATAAAACACAAAAAAATTTAAACATGAATTTATCAATGGGATCCTAATGAGTGACAACTACATTCCATGAATAATAGGAAATGTTCTGTACATAAGGTGTCCACGTAGCCACACATGGATACAAAAATGATAAAAGAAAGGATAAGACTTCCACTATCTTGAATTACACCTCAAGGTTCATTCTTTTAAACAAAATTTACAACTACCAAACATTACCTTCAATTTTTGCATGAGAAACTATACCTTCTTATAGGTATAACAAATTCACAACCACACAATGTGTGGTTTAATAATAAGGAAGACACATAAATTTAACAAAATCATTTACATAGATGTAAATTATTTATTGAAAGTACTTTATATAATTTGGAAGGACTCACTTAAAATTTTCATGGTAACACTAAGCATACTCTTGGCCATAAGGTTCCCGTTACTTGAATTTGTACCCAAAACCGTAATACACAACCATTAATCTGGATTTTAGAAAACCTAATAAATTAGACAACATTTCCATTTTGGCGATAGGCAATATTACCCATACTATCATATTGACACAAGATATGCCATTATCTCTTTATAATAAAACAACATTTATTAATTTTAAACCTACCCTAGCTCAAATAATCTTAAAACGTTCACAAGATTAATATTATAACACATAGGAACACTCAAGTGAGCTAGGAGAACATAGGCAACAAGAGAGTTCCAACTAAAAATTTACAAGAGAAACACAAAAAATTCTTGTAGAAACTTATGAAAATAACCTAGACCATTCTCTTCCCAAAGGACAAGGGGGACAACATCATGGTTCCCCAAAAGGAAGGAGGATTCCAAAATTTCCCATATCCTTAACATATGTTTCCTAAGCTTGTCAATAAGCCTAGGTCACCAATGCCCTATTCCCACAAAATGGGGGTGCCTCTCTTAAAAATGGAGATATAGACTCACACCTAAAAGATCACAATTCATACACATGTGAAGCTAATAGGAAAAAGGGAACGACAGCCTAAAAGACTCCAACAAGGGGAGGTTAAACACATTAATGCTCGAAGTGAGTAAAACATGACTATAACACATCACTCTCAATACAAGTACTACATTATTCAAGGTAGGAGAAAATAGTTAAAGGTTTAAATTGTTTCCACCTTTGGCATGATGAGATGTAGGGTCCATCAATATGAACATAACAATTAATCCATTCTAACAAGGTGATAAAATCCTTATATATATTTCTAAAAATATTTCATACTAACCAGTGAGAGTTCCGAAAGATGGCCCAACATGTAACTTGTGTTATAAAAATTATACATATGTTTATTATTTGATATAACAAGGGGGTATGGGACGTACTCAAACATTACACAACCCAAAGCCTTAGGGTGCAATTGAGATTAGGCACTCATACAGTAGCTCAAGGGAAATTTTCAATTAGTTCTATCATTCAAATTATATCCTTTATAAATTTTAGGGCATGCAATAGTAATTTATATAATTAAGGTTGTTTATTTGTACATTCTACTTGTGTTCAATCCCATAAATTTATCTGTTCCATATTCCAAATTATAAAACACAAGTTATAATTACGTTTGCCAAGCATATTTCTTATAAGTTTTCTAATTAATGCATTCCTTATATTATGATATCTCAAATCTTGTATCATTAGGGTCATCACCAATGTTGACATGATTTCTCACCATTCTATATAGGAGGAAAAATTTATCCATTCCAGTTCTATGGGGAGTATAAGATGATTCTTGTCTATTCTTCACATAGTTTTATTTTTCCTATTAAGCAACTTGAGTTAGGATAAGGAACCATCATCCTAACATCCCAATTTAATTATTAAGTTTTGAAAGTAGTGGCCTCCCAATTAGAGATCTAATATGCTCAGGTTTGTCACATTACCAATTGAATTTTAATGATTAGGAAGAGCCAAGATTATCACATTAACAATTTCAAAGAACCAAGAGGTCATTAACCAAAATGAAACATGCCAAGTTTAAAAGAGTTTTCCCAAGGTTACACGCATCACCGATGCATTACAGTGAGTCTCCATGAGTTTCAATGAGATATACAATGAAGATATACCATATGAGGTTATAAATTTTCCTTTAAAAGTTCGCGGAGTTTAGATCGGTGTGAGGGAGAAAAAATGTTTACGACTTATACTTAAAATAGATTCACTATATAGGAGAGATTTTACAAATAAAAATATATGTCGATAGGATATCATTAACAAAAAAATCAAGACGAAAAAGAGGAAATTAACCCATAGACACCACACTTACTTTCTAAGAGTAAATTAAAATATCAAGTGGGTAGTCAAATGATTTACCCAAAATATAGCCTCTCAGGCCAAGAGTTATAGCCTTAGATGAAAAATCATGGAATAAATACATCCAAGGTTAGAAACTTAAGACCTATAAAACCCAAAATCTCTAAGCACAAGGTCCAAAGAAGCCCAATGCGTCCATATCTATCTAAACATAACTTGATACTAAATGGGTTATAATGTGGCATATGCTAAACAAAACAAGAGATTTAACCCAAACATATATCTATCTACGTATTCTTGAGATCATACAACATACTTATTTAAGAGTAAAGATCAAAGGAACTTAAATATAACCACACTTATCCAGGAATTTATAGTCCAAAATGTTAATCTTTTCTTAAATAACACAAAGAAATCGAGCCAGGACTCCTGTATGCCCATCGGTGGACCATCATATCCCAACAGTACACTATCCACCAAAACCTATAATTAGCCAAGATTTAATCCATCCCTGACATAATCCATAAGTTCACACTAAGTGTCACATCTATCCTGATAATGAATAAAACTCATACTAGGGTGCAAGAAGGAACATAATCACTAACAAATATACTAACTATCATACATGACACGGAGAGCCCTCTCCCTAGGAAAATCCGAGTAACAAAAGGGTTACTCCAAGGTCCTAGGCACACAAAGTTCCATCACTCCAAAACCAAAGGCATGATCTAAAGCACCTAGGATGACAATCAAGACACCTAGGGTGTACCCCCATACAACGAGAGAACATAACATAAACACCATAGAACCAGCTCGCCAACAAACAAGATGAAAACCACGTAACATTCTTGATGACATTTAGCCAAGTGGCCTTCGAGACAAACAAGCTCCGAGTTACCAATCAAAGGTAAAATCCAAGAAATATTGGAAATCAAATAAAATGGCCAAGTAGTCAGTATTATAATCCTCGAAAAATATCGCAATAAGACAAAAATAATAAGAAGAGCCTCAGAGCTTCTCAACAAATCATTAAAATAAAATGTTTGTCCTTGATAAAATATTTTAAGTTTACAAATATAAAACACATGACATATCCACATCATAATCACTTCACATCCCTTTGTGGACCTTCTAGAGGGTACTATATACCAGGGTCACATCTAAGAATATACCTACAAAATGGGGTCTAATGTGACATCATGTCATGATATCAACTCTCCCATATCTGGGTTAAGTCGTCAAAGAGACAAACAACACTCAAGTCTGCATACCACCGACAAATAATAACTAACTTGCCTAGGAAAAAAGGGGGAGCTCCAAGCAAATAACCAATCTCTGGATCCCCTAACATTACCTTCAGACTAATCCCTAAAATTGGCACCAAAGAAAATAGTAATCCGGATAAGGTAGGGTCACTACGGGTCAACACCATCACATGACCACAACCAAAGCTAGGATTCCCATTAACCAACATCTTCCAAATGAACCAAATTTCTAATACTCGGGTAGCTCTTAATAATATCGAATTGGATTAACAGCTTCTTCGATAAATGGGGTCAAAAAGATGCCCACTTAGGTGAATACAACAATCCAAACAAATTTTATTATTGATATTATTATTTTAATCTAAGAGGTTCAAGTGTCCTCGGTTTAAGTTCACTAAATGGTTGTTGTGTTCTCATGTTTGGCCGTAGTCAAAGTGTTGAACCTACGGCTTTAATACCAAGTGTAACACCTTCCGAATTCATGCACCGTAAAACCATGTCAATCCCCATTAATTATTTAGGAAAAAGAGATAGGTTTTTTTTTTTTTAAGTTACCAAATCAATAAACTTTAATTAGGCTTAATTAACTCTACACATTCATAATTTTATTGGAATTAAATTAACAATTAAATATTATTAATTTAATTCAAAAATCATTTCAGAAACCAACCCTCTTCTATGGGTTCCATTAATTCTATTTAAAATATTAGCTAGGTCAATCTCATTATTTTACCCATTTGAAATTCTCATGAGTTGTAAAGGGTCATTTCCTAAATTGGTTTACATTTACCTCACATATTAACTTTAACACCCATTTTCCTCATTTGGCTATGTATATATATGTATATATATATATACATATACATATATATATATATATATATATATATATATATATATATATATATATATATATATATATATCATATATATATACATATACATATACATATACATATACATATACATATATGTATGTATATATGTATATATATATATATATATATATATATATATATTAATTTATTTTCTTTAAAACATTATTCAAACCCCATGCACAATATTATTGGTTTAATCCCTAAATCAAAATTCATTTATTTATTTATCAAACTATAATAAATAGGGTCACAACTTTTCCTAACCCACTAAGTGGCCCCATTCACCTATTACCCATACTTTTTTATTAAAACCCATTCCCACAAAAATGTTACCCAATTTAAATTTTAGAGGCAATTCTCAAACATTGGATTAGATCTATTAGGGCCCTTAGATCTAGGTTTGACCCAACAAGCCTTACAAATCCTTAAGGGATTCGTTTATATATATATAGACATGTGTGTGTGTGTGTGTGTGTGTTTTATATCTCTTTCCCTTATGGCTTACACATCCGATTCCATCCCTTTTTAATTCTTTAATATATATTTTTTGTTTTATATATACACTTTGTTTTAAGTAAATAGCGTTGGCCGATTTAGTGGATTATAGGGTTTTAGATTTGTTGGCATAGATTACGTAGCAAATAATTATATATTATTAGGTGTGTTTGTTTTAAATGTATCCCATTATTCTTTGTTTGTTTGTAACCTCTCCTTTAATTTTGGGGAATATTGTTATTTCTCTTCCCTATATATTTGTACGTGCTTCTGATTAATAATACAAGAGAGATATCTAATCAGTATTTCTTCTCCACTTCTCGCTCCTCTCAAGATTTTTTTAAAATAATATGATACATATATATATATATATATATATATATATATATATATATATATATATATATAATTTCTATTTTATATATAAATTTATGATTTATAAATAAATAAGTATTTATAATAGAAATATATATTATCGAGTATATATATACTATATTAAAAATATATATGAATTCATTTTTGAATAGTTTTTTGTTTTTATTTGTTCTCTAACAATCATTTTGTGAACTAAGATTCACTGGATGTTAGAGAAGGTATTTACCTTAGCTCATGTTCACCTAGGTACTTTATTTACCTTTATTATATTTATCCTCCCCACTTATGTGTGTGGATATTTATTTTTATTTATTTAGATATTAGAGGGAAATTATCTAGTTAGGTATATTTCTTTCCCTTATTTATGGTATTGACTAGTTCTTTCCTTGATCTATGGTATTGACTAGATCATTGATGTCTAGTTCTCTCCTACATCTATGGTCTTGACTAGTTCTTTGATAACTAGTTCTTTCATTGATTTATGGCTTGATCTACAACCTTGACCATATATAAGGCCCATACTCATCAGTATTTCATTGAGTTCCATAATAATTTATGATATTCTTGCTCATTTATTTGTAAAAGTTTATGTAAAGTTATTTTGGTGAATTGCTTTCATCTTATTGATCATGGAGTTTTCTTAACATCCGTGTTCTTGGCTTGGTATGATTTGGTTATCGTTCTTTTTATGGTATCGAGAGAAGGTGATTGCTACTAACATCTATTTGTAATTTCCATTTGTAAACTATTTTTGTATATTCATATATTCAGGATTTTTTCATATTTTTTGTTGTGTTCATTTTTATGCAAAATAAATCCTTCCATTAGATCCAAAAGGTGGCAAAACCCTAATATTGAATATAAACTCGACCATTTCTCGAGGAAGTATGTTTATTGGTTTTTTCATCATGAGAGAGATGCATTGGTTTTCCTCGGGATTTGTGCTAATGAGAAAGAAAATGTAGAAAAGCAAGTTCGGGTTTTTTCGATGTTTCAATATCTGATATGGGTTTTTTCTTATGTGTCACAACATTTCCAAATGGTGAAACACTCATTGAAATCCTTAGCCCTTGGTCATATGATATGGTCATATGAGGGAATAAGCTTGTGAGTCTTACTAGTAGGTGCTTTACTCTAGCCCCATTTCATTTTTTTTGTGTGGTGAAGGCAAGAGCATTTTATTTTGTTTTAGTGGCAACTAAAATAAATAGTAGAGCATAATAATGAAAAGTTTGTATCTTTTGATTGGTAAATCAGCTTTTGAGTGCCGTTTTTTTTGCAAAAATACTCATTTTTTCATTCTCTTTCCATTGAAATATCTATTTTGAGAATTTCACTATAATTAAATAGTGCCATATTGTAACATACTCTCATTATAAAGTGCAAAAATATTAAAGGGCTCTTGTTGCATTGCTTGGAGATCTTGTTTCATTACTTGGTTCTTCCATTTCTTTTGGTGTTTTTTAGAATGATGTATTTATCTACTTTTGCATTAGATCTTGTTGAGCCATTAAAACACATAATTACCACAGATGGAAACCAAGAATGGAAACAATAATTAAGTGGAAAGGATTATGGGCTTTAACTTCTTCAAAACAACCAGTGTTTACTAGAGAATATGATAAATTTTAGTACCAAAGTGTAAATTTGATGGGTGTATGGGCTTTATAGGAACTTATGTAAGTGACAATATTTTGTTACATTTGGAAAAATGTGACTCTCCTTTCAAAATATGGAAGAAATTACAGGATTTATTTGGTAAGGTGGATCATATGAGAGGCATTCAACTTGAAATTGGGATCACCTCTCTTAATCCTAAATATTTTCCAACAATTATAAACAATTTTACCAAGTTCAAGTATTTGTTGACATAGTTGAAAGGGAGTGGAAGAGATAAGAAAGATGAAGAGTGTGTGTACTTGATTCTATTCAAATTGAGAGGACCATTTCAAAAAAATTCTACCTTTTATCTAGCATGCATGCCTTAGGTGACACATTCAAAATGTCTTACTTAGAAATATTTTGTGAAAGACTTACTAGGGAAGAATCTAAATTGTCTCACCTTGATTCTTCCATCTCTCAAAAGACATTAGTGGCATCCAAATCCTAAGGGAAAGGGAAAACCAAAAATTAAAACCAGATCCACCCCTTCTTTATCTCAAAGCTCTCATAAACCCAAAGAAAACAACTCTAAACCCAAGGAGTCTTCTAAATCCAAGAATAAGTCTAGCCTTTCATGCTCTTTTTGTAGGGGTAGTGGTCATGAAGAACATCGGTGTTATAAGCGAATGCAAGCCTTAGAGGATGCAGATCAAGAAACACAAAATTTCTATCTCCACTCCACCTCCTTCTAATTAGGATGACAAAGCACTTAATTTTTTTGGGAGATCACAATCACTACTTGCAGACAACAGAGTTATAGATTCTCGTGCTTCTCATCACATGACTTTTTCCAAGGCATCTTTTATTTATCTAGGTTTGATTTCTACTTCCAAAATTGAGGTTGGAGATTATTACTTTCTTTCTGTTAAAGGAATTTATGTGATATACAAATTGATGGTGGTAGTATACAAGGTACACTATATGTTCCTAACGTCACTACAAATTTACTTTCTATATATCAAATTTTTCATTTTGGTCAAGGGAAAACAATAACTTTTCCACTACATGGGGTAGAAGTACAAAATTTGTTGGAGCCTTATTCACTTTTTGCTCAGGGTAATGTTGATCATAATTCTAGAATATATCACTTTAAGGGTTTTTATGAAAGTTCCTCTATAGGGACAGGATTGGTTTCTCGTGTAAATTTAGAGAGTAAGATTTGGACATCTCAATTACATATATCCGAAGGAGTTGAGCACTCATGGTATGGTTGATAGTCTTCCTAGAGTTTCTTGTCTTGAGGGATTTTCTCTGGCATGCATTAGGGAAACAACACCAAGATCCATTTCCTAAGAATTTGTCCAAGAGAGTTTCTTCACCACTTGAACTTGTGCATAGTGACTTGATGGTTTTTCCTACCCCCTCTTTCAATGGAGATATGTATGCACTTACCTTTATTGATAATTACTCGAGGGGTACTTAGGTTTATCTTCTTAAGTATCAAAGTGATGTTTTTCACACTTCAAATTCTTCAAGGATTTGGTCGAGAAATAATATTCTAGTTGCATAAAGAACCTTTGCACTGATCATGGCAGGGGAGTACTTCGATAATGAGTTTTCTATTTTTGGCAACTCAAGGCATTATTCACTAGCATTTTGTTTTTCATACTCCACAACAAAATGACATAGAAAAACAAAAAGAATATAAATTTGAAGGAAATGGCTAATCAGTATGATGCATTCTAGATATTTACCTTCTATTTATTGGGCATAAAAGCGATTAATTGTGCTAACTACATTCGAATCGCACACCACACATAGCACTTAAGAATTTGACTCCAAAGGAAGATTGGTCCAAAACTAAACCAGATGTCTCATTTTTTTGAGTCTTTGGGAGCCATGCCCGGCCTTTGTGCCAAAGAAGAAAAGGAAATATTTGGATAAGAAGAGAAAACTCTTTATCTTTTTAGGGTATTGTGAAGACATGAGATCTTATCGAATTCTATATTCTACTACTCATGACGTTCTATTTTGAGCACATGTTCAGTTTGATGAGTGCTTCACTCATGATTTTTCATCTTCTTATGTTCCTCCTTCTTCTTCTTCATCTCATCTTTAGGATCCTTTATTTGAGGAGGTTGATGAGGAGGTTATACATGCCATTGAGGATCCTATTCCCACTAATTTTGTCGCTATGCCTAAATGATTTGGTACTATATTTTCTAAGGCACCACCTTTCATACAAGATCTTCCACCCACTAGGCATCATCAGTGCACATTCTACGGGTTCTAGACTTTTATGTCGGAGTAGTTTCGAGGATCCACAATATTTTTCAAAGGATCATGAAATACATGAGTGGGATGATGTGATGACAATGAGTATTCTTCTTTAATAAAGAATCACACTTGGGATTTGGTATCTCTTCCTAAATAAATAAATATGGTTTGGTTTAAGTGGGTGTACCAAACCAAATACACAACCGATGGGTTCATTGAAAAGTATAAGACTCATCTTGTTGCAAAAGGTTTTTCACAAGTTGAAGGTATTGATTACTCTGAGACTTTTTCACCCGTTGCTAAGATGGATTTTGTATGCCTTGTACTCACTATTGTTGCATCACAGGGGTGGCCCATATAATAAATGGACATGAAGAGTGAGTTCTTACATGAAGATTTACAAGAGGGAATATACATAAAGTAACTTGTTGGATTTGTTTAGGAATATTCTCTTTTTGTAGGCTCCAAAGGTCTCTCTACGCTCTCAAAAAATCCTTCACTTGGTATGAGATGATGGATTATTTTCTTCTATCTACTAGTTTTGTTTGTTTCCACTATGATCATATAGTACATCTAAAACATGTTGGTGAGGATATTGTGATACTTGTCTTGTATGTTGATGATCTGTTACTTACCGGTAGTTCTTGTTCACACATTCGAGACTCTTCGAGAGGGCTCTTTATACATAGTTTGACATGACATATCTCGGGTTATTGCATTATTTCCTTGGTTTACTGATTTCTCGGACATATTTAGGGATTCATTTGAGTCGAAAAGTACACCCATGATCTTATTTAGTGCTTTGATATGGCTAATTGCAAACCAAGTCCAACTCCTTCTCGGTCTGAGAGGTTACTCTTACTTCCACATGTACCATACCACTTTGTGATCCTACATTGTATAAGAAGTTGGTTAGGAGTCTCATGTAATTGACCCATACTCACCCTGATATTTCTTTTGCAATAGGGCTTGTATCTCGGTTTGCACATTCTCCTCATAGTAGTCACCGGTAGGTTGTTAAAAGGAATTTAAGTTATTTGTAGGGAACTTCCCTCTTTGGCCTACACTACCATAGGGTTCTACTCATTTGATTGGATATACATATTCAGATTGGGCAGGTTCTATTGATGATAACCGTTCCACTTACGGCTATATATTTTTTCTTGGTTCTTCTCCAGTTGATTGGGCATGTAAAAAGCAATAGGCTATTGCACTTTCATCTTTAGAGGAAGAGTACAGGGTATCTGTTACAATAATCAATGATTCTTTGGCTTCACCAATTATTGACAAAGATTGGATTCCCATAGGATTCACTGACTGTACTTTTCTATGACAATTAAAGAGAAATTCACATTTCTTGCAACCCAGTTGAGCACCAACGGACCAAGCATATTGAGATACACATCCACTTTATTCGTCATCTCATTCAGGATGGAGTTATTTACTTGAGTACATTCCAACTCAGCGAAGAAGGTTACGGACATCTTTACAAAGCTTTTTCATCACCTCACTACCTTGATTTTCTTGGAATGCTAGGGGTTTCAAAGTTTTTCTTGGGGGTGTTCATGAGAACATCTTCCTTCTTCTTCTTCTCCTTCTTCTTCTTCTTTCTCTTTGCTTATAGCAGGATTCTTTCATTCTCTTGGTTTGATATTTCTTCATGGATATATTGTACATGAGTACCTCATCAAGCCTAGTTCTCGGGACTCATGATGTGGACATACTAATTCTATTTTTGCCCCTAGCTTCACTTGAAGGGGATGTTAGAGTAGGTATTTACCTTAGCTCATGTTTACCTAAGTACATTATTTACCTTTATTGTATTTATCCTCACCCACTATGTGTGTGGATATTTATTTTTATTTATTTAGATATTAGGGGGATATTATCTAGTTGTTAGGTATAGTTTTTCCTTGATCTACAAGTATTAACTAGATCCTTGATGTGGAATTCTCTTCTAAATATATGGTATTGACTAGTTCTTTTATGACTAGTTCTTTCCTTGATTTATGGCTTGATCTATGAATTTGACTGGTTCTTAAATTATTACTCATTTCCTATATAAACAAGGACCATTCTCATTATATTTCATTGAGTTCCATACTAATATATGATATTTTTGGTCATTTGTTTGAAAAGCTTTATGTAAAGTTATTCGGTGAATTACTTTCATCTTATTGATCATGGTGTTCTAGATATAATTTTTTTAATATATAAATTTATGATAAAACTTGTGCAAACCATAGGGTGTTGCGATTCAAAGATAACATATATATTATTAAAAGTATATATGAATATATTTGTGGAAAGTTTTTGTTTTGATTTGTTCTCTAACAATTATTTTGTGAACTAAGATTCACTTGGATAATTGAAATATAAGAACACCTAAATGAATATATTTCAATAACCATATATACTATTAAAATATATATATATGAATATATTTGTGGATAGTTTTTTTATTTGTTCTCTAATAATTATTTTGTAAACTAAGATTCACTTGGATAATCTGAAATATAAGAAAACCTAAATGAATATATTTCAATAACAATATTTACATTTTTAAATATGGTGAAGTTGTTGGGGCTATTGTTGAAGCTATAAAATTAGGGAATGATTATTATTATTATTTTGATTCAAAATATGTAGAGGCTTACGTTGTCTAAATTACAAAGTTGTATACTTATATCTATAATACTAAAATTTATCTATTTGTAAATTCATTTGAAAGAGGATATTAAATGTAGATACAAGTCGAATACAAGTTCTCTCTCTTTCTTTTTTAATTTACCAGGACTTCCAAGATAAAATAAAAAGGGAAACGATTTATACACTTTCAATCCATTTTCAATGCAATATGAACACTTTCAAAATGCAATTGTAATAAAAAAATTCTTGACTAAGTTGCAGATTTACAAAAGTCACATTTCCATTGTAAAGAACCATTTACCAAATGAATTCATAATACAAATTTTATTTAAATTTCAGATTTGAAAGGAGCTACAACTCCATTGAAAATATAACTTACAACTTCCTTCATTCAACCATCCCAATACATGATTTGATAAATAACTTTACAAGAGCTCTCTTCAAATACAAGAATATACAAGCCTTCCACTCCAAGGTGGAAAAAACATGGTAAAATTTACAAAATAGGATTCTTTCTTTTGGTCTCAAAACATATATCTTCATCTCTTGATCAACTTGCAAATCCATGTCTTTCTTCATCTTCAAATCACAATAACAAGGAAATGGGAGTAGGCAATGCTCTCCTCCCAACCTATTCCAATGAGAAGAGGAAGCCACCCTTCTCATTGGCCCCCGAGCCCCAACAATAGAGAAATAAGGGACATTAAGCAACCATGTAAACTCTTTACAAAGGCTTCCACAACACAACAAACACACAAACAACACTCATTCATACATACAAAATCACAATATCAAGAATCCATTTACAACTTTCCAAAAAACCACAAAGGCTTTCAAACTAATCCCAAAGGAGAGGAGAACATGGATTCATCTCCTTATACCTCCCATGTGGGATGGGATTCCACCCAAAGCCTTGAATTGCACTTTCACAATCACTTACATCGCCTTTTTGCTCCACAAATAAATATGCAATTTAAATATCTAATTTTTTTACCTCCACATAGGTGGAGAACAACCCTCCCACACTCCCTTCAAAAAATCCTCACATGATCCCTTTTACCTCTACAATAATGAACTCCATTTTCCTCTCTTAACACCACTCTAAGGTTAAGATCTACCCAACACATAAAATTCACAAACATGCACCAATTTACAACACAATAATATCACAATGCAAAGATAAGAACAAGTATGCAATTAATAGACCCTACCTTGACATAAAAAAAAAAGTCTTCAATATTCAAGCAACAACCTTCAAATTTCAAGACCAAATTTTAAAAACAAGTTTCCAAGATCCCAAGCAAAAATTCCAAGTAATTTTCCCAAAAGCATGCAAGTGTAAAATGAAACAAGTAACCCGCAAATATTCTAAAATCACTTTTATAAATAGAAAAACTTGAGATGAGGGTGAGGTGGCTCCATGTAGGATGCCACATCACTTCTCGTGAAATCCACCAAACTTGGTCAAACACAAAGACAAAGAATAATAAATAGGTGGGTGAGGGAATGACAAGTTCCTCTTACACACACAAACATCCACCCATACTTTAAAATGACACAATAAAAGAGTTTGTAATAGAGCACAATTAATCACCCATTTTTCCCTCTAAAACACATAATGAAGGCTAAAATTAACCCCTCCCATCATAGGTATGGTTGGTGGGGAATTTAAGAGGCATGGGACAAGTCTAACTTGTCCCAAAAGCCTCCAAAAGTGGCTCCAAAGCCAAAATTCGAGTTTGGGTGAAAGGGACAAGTACACTTACAAAAATAAATTCAAATCTAATTAAAATCAAGAAAGCATCAAGGACTACTCAACCCATTAAATGCCCATTTGTCACATCCCACTCAACTTAATCACATGATCAATTAACTAATCAAAGCACATTACTTAAGAACTAATAAAGTGAACATACATTACAATAAATAAATCACATGCACAACTAAACAAATAAAAAATAAAGGAATTAAAACCAACATTCAAACCCCTTGGTCACATATGAGGTTACCCCTTCCCATGGGGACCTCCAAGAAAACACAACAAGACACATAACACGAAGTTGCCAAGGTGACCTTGTTGCCAATATCTAATATTCCTCCATTGTTAGTCTCCTAACCCCTTCTTGTTGTCGTGATATAATTTGTTGCAGCCAACTAAATAGTACCCGTCACCTTTAGTCCACATCAAATACATCAATAAATAAAACAAACACATACATATCATCCAACAACATCATACACGAAGCTATATCATCATCATTAGAATTAGGAAATTCTATCAATTATTTGAAATCACTGAACATCTCAATTTTGATAAATCATAACATCAATAAGATCATAAGATCGGTCAGCAACCATCTAGATGAAATCATCATCATCAAGAATCCAATGTCAAGATACACAAGGAAACAATACTATATCATCATCTATCACTTTATCTACTAATAGTCCATACCATCTATAATATAGTCATAAAATACTAATAATGTGAATTTATCAATTTCTACTAATCAAAATATTATAATAATGTCCATCTACCTATGTTTGTTAATCAAAATATAATAATAATATCACTTTGTCTCTAGTCCACAATACTCAAAATGATAATAACATAAGTGTCGAAAAGAAGTGGGCATTACAACTTATTTTAATTGTGTATTTTAAAAATAACCAATAATAAAATAACTTTGAATTTAGGCACCCCTTAAATTTTGGCACGGTAGGAAACTCCCTAATGTACCTAGAGCTTAATCCCCTTGAGATTATTTCAAGAAATTATATTTGTAACACCATTTATCTAATTAAAAGTTGTGTTCCATCTTGATAAATGTAAAATTCACAGTGGTTGAGTACATGTTAAGAAAACATTAATGAGTATAAAGAAATAGTCCTCCAACACAGTGTAAATGTAAACAATGATGAATCTATGGTAGAGATCCCCACATATGAAAATCAGATAAAGGAGCCTATTCACGTAACTCCAAAGCCTTGAAGTATGACATCCAAATAAATGCTATGTTTTGACTTGGCATACATAACCTCCAATTCCATGGTAGCTCTCTTATCCGGATTAACCTTTAGCAAATTGTCAATAAAGATAGTGGAAATTTCAGAGTTTAACCATGGGCGTATGCATAATTTTAGTTAGTTTAAACCATGAATAGCTTTAATGGCATCCCACATTTTTGGTAATTGAAGACTTTTTTAACCATTCTCTCCGTAATGGTGCTTTCAGTAAACATCTCCTTATGTACGTTGCACATAAGTAAAATATTGGGTGAAAAATAAGAGATCGTCATTACGAATACCGAATTCTAATACTAAATGAAGAAATCTGATGAGCATGCCAAACTTAAATATCATTCCCACACAGAAAAGGATAAGTGATAATGATGAGATTCACATGAGAGGGGGTGATGCCATCACTTACAATCATAATCAAATAATTACACTAAGTGCGTGACTACGTAATTGACCCAAAAATAGGAAAAAGGGTAGATAAACTATGCAATTATTTGACCCCTTTGTCCAACTTACGTCCATTATTTTATCTTACCCCACATTTTTTGAGTAAATATTTACAATGAAAAGTTTATAAAATTGTAAGAGGTCAAGCGAATGGAGTTTCTTGTGTGCATATGTAGTCAAAAGTTTATTTCCTAATGTTTCTTAAATCTTCTTTCCCTACCAATTTTAGTTTTGAAATTTTTTAAATAATATTTATTTGTGAGGTTTTTTTTTGGATAAATATTAAAATTTTGGAATGAAATTATTAATTTCATTTGTATTATTATAAAATTTTGTTTTAGATTAATAGAGGACAATTTAATGTAATTTTAAATATATGGAATGTACTATAACCATCTTAATATTATTAGTTATTTGGAATCATGCAATAACATTTAAGAATTCATTAGATATAATATTTACATTTAAAAAATCATCCTTTTCGTTTCTTATGTCTCTTATTACACCATATTCCACCACCATTTCTATTAGATTTTTAAGAATCGCAAATGATGTGCGAAGTTTCTAAAAATTAAACAAATGCTTGCATGCACCATCCAATGCAAAAATAACGCAAGTATAACAGATAATATAAAAGAGATGTAAGATGTGTTTTCTTGGAGGAAGTGTAGATGGATGGTAACAAGTTTTCTTTGTGATTGTGTCCTCATATTTCCTTGTAGAGTTTTCCTTTCATAATAAAACACACTACTATCTATCCTTGTAAAGCTCTTTTTGATCACCTTATTCACCATGCTCGATATTTAATAGTTTAATATTTTTTTAATTTGGTAAATGTTAAGGTTTTTGGTAGGCTTCTGTAACCTTTGATATCATCATAAAGTTATAGATAATACAACTCAATTAAAAAAAAAAATGTTAGGGTCTAAAACTAACAAAGACCCAACAAAACTAAGTGTAATGCAAATGAAATATGAAGCATCAATAAGGTAGTATTCATTCTATTTATTCCAACTCTGTTATCTTCCTTCAATTGTATCCCAAACTACTTTTCGATTGTAGAATCATTTTGAACTATTCGAGATCCTTTCTTCAATGTGATTTTCTATTATTTTGAACAATGTCTAGGATTTTATTTTGTTTCCATCAATATATTACAGATCTTGCAAATGGAAAATTTAAATTAATATAATTTTTTTTGGGATTCACACCATAGACATTCAGGGTCTTTGGAAAATATTTTCTTGTTTTTATTTGTATCCTCCTAAGTTAGAGGAAGGATGAATTACTACTTAGGGTCATCACCTTCAAAGAAACTAGGTTAGATTCCATCAATTGTGATTCATGTACCTATACCATATATGTGTCCTATTTATAGTCAACATTTGAAGATAAATATACATTATGTTCCAAAACCACTTGATGTTGGATAACATACTTAAAAAAACTTTCTAGACCCCTTACATGTCAAACTTTGGTAGTCTAAATTGGTGTGTCCTAATTCCAAATACCTCTCGCATTTGAAAGGTAATCCCTCGTAATCAAGATATTTTGACTAAGAATTGTCTTGAATTAAATCTCTCGTATTGTTTGCTAAGTCATTATACATGTCCATATGTTAGGAAAACTATGGTTACTGATTCACATTATGATTTATATTTACTTATGTTAAACATATGTGAAGTTTAGTAAGTTAGTAAAATGTAAAAACTTAAACGTAATTATTTGTTTATGAATTTCTTACATAAACAACATAGGTTTGCTTTATTGTTTATTATTTGAGGAGTGGATGAAACTATTTATATGGGTTTAATATAAAGATCAATATTTTTTACACCTATTTTGGTGCATTTTCTTCTGTATAGGAGTCTTTTTGTAATCAAATAATGAGAAAATAATTGAAGACCATTCTCTCTTTGAGTTTTGTTGTTGCTCATACTCTCCTCTTTATAAAAAAATCATATGACCATTTTATCGGGTATCATATCGACCATCCGAGGAGCTTATGGAAGAAATTTTCATGCACGAGAATTTACGGTGATTCTTTGTAATTATTTGCATAGAGGATCGCCAATTATTCTCACTTAGTCGTAATGGTCGTGATTTGGTAAAATCACAAAGGTTTTGTGTAAATATCCAATGATTACTAAGAAATATCTAGAGATTCTCCACACCATTTTAAATATATTGAAACTATATTTCGATGCATTCTATGGTTTGTAGAACGGATCTCTACTTGTCAAGTTATCGTCAAATCGTGAGAAGTGGTTTTATTTTCAGATTCATAGCTTCATCATGTAGATCAGCAATATTTGCATCATGACCTTCGAAGATAAATCAGGCTGATTTAGCACTATGAAATTAGAGGATAGAGGAATCAAAGGTTGGAGTTCCATCAAGGACCTCTTGTCAATCACCTATGATAGGGACGCATTAATTTTTAGTGGTACATTTTTTGTGTGATTACTTTTAGTTGTGTGTGATGTGTTTCATGTTAGTGTTCCTATTTTTTATGTTTTTTGATGCCGAGAAGAGAGTTATGTTGAATCACCGATGAATTTCATTCATCTGCTAACTAATTTGATCCTCTAAATGTCATACCTCATTGAAAAAAGGTCTGCTTGTGAATAAGTTAACTTGTAATGGTGACCATGTGCAACAAGATCTAACTCACAAGATCCGGTCAGTAGTATTTCTTTGATATATTTTTCTTCTCAATGATTGTGTGTGGAAATTTCACATTGTTGGGAGGACACGTTTCCAATGTTCCATTTCCATTATATACCTAAAATGACTATTATATAAGGAAACTTCAAGTGGTAATGGTTGTTTCCGATGTTGTTCTGGATCAAGAGACAATGATTGATAACACTTGCTACAACTAAGAACTTTTCGATTCTTAGAGGTGGTAATATGAAATCTTTCTAATTTATTTCATTTTGTGCAGTTTGTTTTTTCGTTGTGTTTTCATAGTTCCTCTTCCAGTATGATTTGTTGTGTTCATTATTTTGAAGATATGCTAGTTTTCCTATGTCATCTCCTGATAGTAGAATGTGATGAGGGATCACGATACTCTACTTTGGAACATCATGATATTATGGTTTTTGGTTATCCATTGAAAAAATTCCTTTAATGGGGTTGTTGGTAAGCTAGTTGAAAACCATCCTTGTTGTAGTTTTTGGTTTTCCACTTGAAAAACCATCCCAAAGGTTGTTGGTTATCTTGAAAAACAAGACCATCTAGATCATGAAAAAAGCTTCAAGAAACATGTTACAGTACAAAAAAAATTTCCCCATGTTCACACTAAGGGAATGTTAAGAAAACTATGGTTAGTGATTAACATTATGATTTGAATTTACTTATGGTAAATATATGTGAAGGTTAGTAAGTTAGTAAAATGTATAAAGGTAAATGTAATTAGTTGTTTATGAAGTTGTTACATAAAAAACTTAGGTTTGTTTTATTGTTTATTATTTGAGGAGTGGTTGAAACCATCTGTATGGTTTCAACATAAAGAAAAATATTTTTTTACACTTATTTTTGTGTGGTTTCTTCCTATATATATGGGAGCCTTTTTACAATTAGATAATGAGAAATTAATTGAAGATCATTCTCTCTTTGAGTTTTTTTGTTGCTTTTACTCTGTTGTGCATCTACAAAAATTACATGTCCATTTCACCATATATATTAAAATATGACCATATGTGCTATGAAAGTAAACCTTGGTTGAAGAATCTAATCACCAAAATTTTACCCAAAGTGTTAACACCTATGTTTATAAGATATGATTCACTTCAAAATGGCATTGGATGTTGATGTTGCTACCAATGTGAAGAATTTTTTTCCAAATGACCAAGATAAACAAAAATTCCCCTTGCAGCTCATATTTCTTGTGTTATGAATCCTCATGCTCATCATCTGATTGTGAGAGAAATTTATGAGAGGAGGTTGGTACTGACTCTTCTTTATGTGGGAATGAGTCAAATGATGACTCATAATAAACCATATATCGACTCTCATATATCCTCTTTTTCTCACGATCCATGAGATGATATGCCTTTTAGGTAGTAATGTACACCAAAAATATACATTAGAGTGTCTTTGCATTGATATTCTTCCTCTTCTTAGCTAGGACATGCATATATGTTGTACAACCAAACACTCTCAAATGGGGGATTGAAGCATTCTCATTACTCCATACCTCTTTTGGTTTATTATCCTATAATATCTTTGTAGTTTCTCAATTTAGAAGATATATACAATTGAATGGAATGCTTACGCCCAAAATTTTCCCTCTGACTTCCCAATGGAAAGCATGTAATGAGCCATATCCATTAAAGTCTAATTATGACATTCTAATGCCATTATTTTAGGGTGGATACAGAGCAATCAAGTGTTGTGTGATTTTGTGCTCTTTTAAGAATGCCAAGAATTTATTTGACTTGAATTACGCCTTGATATCATAGGAAGATAAGAATGATATTTCCAGTCTCTCTGAACAAATCTTTGATATAAGATCTAAAAATTATCAAATGCTTCACTCTTGCTCTGGAGAAAGAGCACCCATGTCTTCCGAGAACAGTCATCAATCAACAACTAGAAGTACTAAAATCCTTGAAAATACATAGGTAAGGGTCCATAATGTTTAGTATGCATGACCTCGAGACATTTCTTTGCATGGAAGGTACTCAACTGGAATGGATCCAGATGTTGTTTTACCATTAAACATCCAAATCATAGAGGGAGAGAAGAGGAAGTCCTCATACTATCTATTTAGAACTCAAATGATATATGGAGATGGGAAAAAATGTACCCATATCAATAATTCCATAGTGGAGTACAATCCACGGTAGAGGAAAATAGAACAAGCGCAAAGGATGAAACTACATACAATATAAATGAACGATCCTTCAAATAATATCTAGCAAGTATCATACCTTCTCATGATATCATACAATATTTTATTCCTTTTTGGACCGTGAACTCAACCTTGAGCTTGTGATTAAAGATCTGAGAAACATATATGAGATTTTTTTGTTAAGCCTTAAACATAAAGCGAGTTCATGAGGGTACAAATTCTAGTCCCGAGAAGAATGCTGAAATTTCCTATTCCTTATGTGAAATTCTCCTTGATTTATGCAAATCAAACCTAATCTATAATGGGTCAATTTTTGAATGAATCAAATAGATTCATATCACCCATTGTTTGTTTGTTTGTTCCAAAGTCAATCAACCAATCACTATGCGACAACGCAATAATTGGGAAAATAGAAGAACATCTTCAATTATGCCACAATGTTTTTATTTTAATACTTTCCTCATTTGAGTCATCATCTTGCTTAGACATGACATTTCATTTCCAATTTTTTCATGGATGACTTTGTTCGTATTTTTTGAATTACTATGACCATATTTGTTCTCTTCTCCATAATTGTACTACGTGAGACCATTATACCAACAATTCACAGTGTCCTGCATATTCATGCTGTAGATGTGACACCATCAATTTGAATTTTGATACTTTTGTTTATGTGGTTTTTTCTTGGGATACTTCTATGACTACATTTTTTTCTAATACTCATCTCATGAAAGGGCCTAACTATGCCTCTTAGAAGATGAAGATGCACACCATTCTCCTGTTCAAGGATCTTTGGGAACTCCTCACTAGAAAATTTTCTCGTCTCACCGACGAGATGAAAAAGTGAAGTATGACAAGGTCAATATAAAATCCTTAATGTTGATAACACTAAACATTTCCATGATGTGAAATCACACATACATGGTGCGACAACATAAAAGGAAACCTAGGATTCTCATATTGTGGATATACTCATCAAGTCTCTCAACAAGGTGAATTTTGATTGTAATAAGGGGGCACATTTTAAGGAGTATATTTTATAAAAAATTTAATAAGGGGCTAAATTTAGATTAATATAATTTTTATAACACTATTTAACTTTTTTCGGTTATACCATCCTGGTAGGTACTAGGTGGCCTCATGTTAACCGATTAGTCCTCCAAATCATTTCCTCTTGTATATATTTTTATGCTTTGAAAAATATTTATCAATAGCATCTCCTCTCATTTTATCCTTTATAGCTAATGGTTTTCGAGTAGACTCACATACTTCCAAAACCTTGTAAAATTGATCCTTGAAGAAAATAGTACAAGACCTCCACAATTACCATGAAAAGAATCATGTGTCCCGAGAGAGGTGTTACTTCCCTTATAAAAAAATTTGTCATAATTTTGTAATAGGGCTTTACAATTAGGGTTCAAGATTTGGGTTTTGGGAGAAATAATACTATAAGTTTCCCTTCACATTTCAACACCTAACATCTTCAATAGTTTAATTCTTAGAATATCATAGAATATACCATTATGATTATATGAATTTTCAAAATCTAACTCATATTATAATCATAGATTAATATTCATTGAGGGTATGAGTAGTCAAAAGACAACTCATATTAGCGATAGGAATAAGAATATATATTTAAGGATATAGAAAAAAATGAGGGATTCGAGTAAGTAAATTTGTAGCATATCACATTTTTCCATAGGATATTAAATAATCCCTTTATTTAGAGTTCATAACTCTTGATTTTCTCTTATTAATATTATCTCGTGACATCCCATTTTGATTATAAAATCACCTTTATTTTACCAAATATTAGATATACTCATTTTTCTTAAATATTTTCAAATCGCCTATTATTTGGACCTCTTTCATGTTGAATTCAATATTTAACACCGACCATAACATTTAATCAGGTTTCTATGAAATTTTTGTTGAAGTTGATCTTAGAATTTAAAAAATTTATCAACATACTTAGTGTGATGTATATATTCTTTTCTTTTCTATTAGCACACCATGGTTATTTAATATTTTCACTTCATACCATTTCTAATTCGTCCTCTTGAACACTTTTAGAGAGATTTATTATGATGCAAAACACACATTATATGCTAAAAAGAAATAAAATGATGTCCTACGTAGACATCTAGGGATGCATCTACTGAAATCTACTTCTCTTACAAAACATATGTGAAAATAATGTTCCTATGTATCCTACCCTCAATATTAATTCCAATCTTTTTTTATAAATCCTTATTCCATTTAATATCTTTCAATAAATTTTGAGAATATTTTGGTTAATATTAAGATCCCCAATCAATAAATATGTTAAGGTATTTTTATTATGTGAATCACCTATGGTTGATGATGATCGACTCTTTATCTAGAGGATATCCTTCCTCTAGTTATTTTTACTTCTCAATCAAATCAATCAATATTATTGTGTGTTACTCTAATATAGTTTGCACATTTTGTATAAGAGATGGTTGTTTATTAGAGTGGATTTATTATGGACTTTTAATTTTTCAAACTGAAGCCATATATTTTCCCTAAAGATGACAAATTATGTAGATCTTTTGACATTTGTTTAGCTAATTTTATAGCTATTAAGGTAATTTATCAAAATATGTTTAGATGTAACTTTTTCAATAGCAAAGGCTTAATTATCTGATCGGATATATTAACTAAGGAAATTTTTCCTCTAGAAAGGGCCTCACATTAGATTACTAAATAGCCTCTCATGCCAAAAAAATTTAATGTGGGTCTTATATGCTAAATTTATATGTTGATAATGTTTTATTTCACGTAATTGGTAAGATTTAATGGGTTTGAACGGGTTGAGGATATATAAAATTGGATGTTATTGTGCCAACAATTTTTTTATTAGTTTACTCCCCAACACCTTAAGCATTGATATATGTAGTGATGGTGTAGTGTGAAAAAGGAATCGTGATGAAAATGAAAATAATATTATGGTGCCGAAGCTAGAATCCATAACTCCATTTCCAAAGAAAGAAGGGTATCATTTTTTTATTAATGGTAAAAGAGGGTTAAGGGGACCCTACCTTGTACAAAAGTGGAGACAAAGATATGAAAATTAGGAATAAAATAGGTTAACTCTATCTCGAGGCACAACACATCAAATAACCCTCATAATAAACCAAAGAATAAAAGGGTATCATGATAACAAAGGTGAGTTGATTAGATTGTACACATCTTGGTTTTATCTAGTGAAACAATTTCTATGATCCACAAGTAAACCCATATCTTTTGTTCAATATAGGTATACAAGAAAGAAGACTATTACTGAAATTGTGAGATGCATGAGTAGAAAATGTGTATGCATTAAGATTCATGATCATATATTTCTTCCATTTGGTTTCATATGGACAATATTACCTAGTACATAATTTTGTATTATTCAGTCTATTATATGTTGGGCCAACTATTTCATCATTTCAGTTGGATGCATCCTTAAGAGATGAAAACAAAATATATAGATCTAAATGAAACACATGGACTTGTAACTTTCATGGTGAGGCCTTTGGAGGCCATTGTAATTCCTATATTTCCCATTCATATCTAAAAATGATTTCCAATAATATGATAGATTAAAAAATGGAAGAATATGGATACCCATTCCTTATTTAACCTCTTGAACCCACTTTATTACATACGATATATTTATGTTTTAGAACAAATATACCCGTATGTAACAATATTCATTTTTAATCTAATGAATTTGAACTTGAATTTAATTCTAAAATATATATTTCTCACATTAGTTTTTCTACTTTCATGGTTTTAAAAAGAAACATTATGGGTTTTACAGCTTGAGTCATAATTCACAATGCAGTGTTCGAAGAAATCTTCTTTTGGTGTGGAAGTTAAGGAAAATATTTTGAAGCCCGAGTTTAATGTTTTATTAAATTATCATCCCAAATATTAGTTATTCAAATCATTTTTCTATATGTTCCCAATACCATGACTTGTATCTTAATTACTTAATTAGTTGGGATTTCCTTAGTCCTAATTTTCAAATAAGTTTTCCATACCCCGGGTTATTGTATGGGTTGTCCTAGAATATTTTTGATGATCTTTAAGAATGATGGACATTTCTAGTCTTCAATAATAATCTAATTAAAATAACAATCAAATCCATTTCCTATTTCAATCTAACAACTATATGTTGATTCAAGAAGGTACTACACATATTACCTACACCTATAATGTTGAACTTAAAATAAATAACTCAGCCAACACCTATCATGATCCATTTTCAACCATTATAAGCATTTTGGAAACATGTTAAAAAAAGCATGAGTTATGGTAAGTTGGGGATATAAACTTCCACCCGAAAAGTCCAAAATTAAAAAAAATCATGTCTACATGGAAGAGGTATTATATAGTATTCGTTGACATGTAAAAAGTTATCTTACTCATAAAAAAGAAATTTTAATGTATCTTATGTGTTACAAGATGTTAACTAATTTAGACATTTGGTTTGTCTATTGTTGTATATGTTTACATCTCTCTACTCCATTTCCATGAAATAACAAGATACCTATTAATATTGAAATTTGTATGTGTATGATTAACTATTTTGTAGCATTAAATCTATTGCACATGTTGAGGAGCATTTGTACAATTTAACCTTCAAACAATCCTTCAAAGGTAGTACCATTGAACTTAAAAACTTATCCATTTTTGTTGGAGTTTACTTTACTTTTTTGGATTTCTTTTTTTATATGTTCAAGGTGAGGGAAAAATTGTGGTGATAACACCAACACAATTTTAGTGTTGATAGACATTGACACATGCTAACTTGTTTCTAATCATAAATAAGTAATCGTTTTATAGCTCTCTTTGTAAGATACTTATTAATAATGAATGGTGTGACAAAGATTTAGACATGGTCATATCTTAACGTGATTCTTATACCAATAGCAGTGATGTTACAAAGGAAGTAACCCTCTCGCTAATATAGTATGCTAATAATAGTGTCATGCCAACCTCTATATTTATCTCAAGTGACACCATTGATGCCGTCGGAAGCTGTGATGATGGACATGTCTATTGTTTGCAGGCATGACACAACTTGGAACTATTTTTATATACTAGAAAAATTGCATTTGGTCAAAAGATCAATACAACCTTGGTGAATTGGCCTCACCCATGATAATATATCTAACTATGGCACCAACAAATACTTTATCTTCATACATCTCAGAATTACTTAAATGACTCTATAAGTCATCATATTTTACAATCAAAGTAACATTGTGCCTCCTTTTAATGCAAGTGTTATTTATATGCATTTATGTTTACCCGTCGGGTTAAAATAAAACCTTGAGTGTTTATTATGGATTGATTTATTTTTTCTACTATGTGAAAGTACATAAATAAAAGCGTGCGAGGATGATAGTTTGTTTACCTAAGGGTTAAGGGTTTTTTTTTTTCAAAGATACCTAGCTAGGAAAAAGATGGGTCATGAACCCAAATACAACAATAATCCCAAAAAAAATAGCTAAGGTGTAGCAAAAGAAACAACTACCCCACAATACAGTGACAGATAAAAACACAAGGACACCAAAGAAGAAGTCTTGAAGCACTAGTGTAATTCTCACTCCTCTTGAACATTGATTATACTATTATTTTTATTATTGTTGATTAGAGACATCGACATTATTATTATATTTTTATTAGCATGTTGATAGACAGTATGAACACTTGTGATTTTTGTATGTTGTGACTTCTATTATAGATGGTATGGACTACTAGCAAACATTAATAGATGATGATCTAGTGTTGTTTCATTGTATATTGATGTTTTGGATTCTTGACGATGATGATTACATTTAGATGTTTGGAATGACCTTATGATCTTATTGATGTTATGACTTATCAAAATTGAGATGTTCAGTGATTGCAAATAATTGATAGAAATTCCTAATTTTGATGATGATGATATAGCTACGTGTATGATGTTGTTGGATGATATGTATGTATGTTTTATTTCTTGATGTATTTGATATGGCCTTAAGGTTGAAGGGGTATTGTTTGATTGATGACAGAAAGTATATCATGATAACAAGAAAGAGCTAAGAGACTAACAATGGACCAATTTTGGATATTTGCAACAATGTCATGTGACAACTTCATGTCATGTATATTGTTGTGTTTTTTGGAGGTCCCCATGGGGGGTAACCTCATGTGTGACCAAGGGGTTTGAATGATTGTTTTATTTCATTTATTTTCATTATTTTGTTGTGTATGTGATTTATTTATTATGATGTAATTCTCACTTTAGTATTGCTTAAAGCAATGTTCTCTTGTTTAGTCAATTAATCATGTTGATTATGATAAGTTGGGATGTGACTATGTGGGAATTAATTGTGGTAGATATTCCTTGTTATATTATTTATTTGAGATTGGTTTTATTGATTTTGGAGTTGTTTACTCAACCTCACTTTTCAAATCTCGAATTTTTTCTTTGGAGCCACTTTTGGAGGCTTGTGAGACAAGTTAAGCTTGTCCCATACCTCTTAAACTCACCCACCAACCATACCTATGATGTAAGGGGTCAAAATTAGGCCTCATTATGTGTTTTGGAAGGAAAAGAGGTAATTAATTGCACTTTCTTACAAACTCTTTTAATTATGTCCTTGGAAGTATGGAGTAGTGGTTTGTGTGTTGAAGGAAAATTGTCATATCTTCACCCACCCATTTATGAGTCTTGGTCTTTGTGTTTTACTTGGTGAGGTGGATTGGAGGAGAAGTGATGTGGCATCCTACATGGAGCCACCTCACCCTCCTCTCCACATTTTCTATTTATTTGAGTTATTTTTTAGTTTTGGGGTTACTTGGTTTCATTACACACTTGCATATTTTGGGAATTGGCTTGGACTTCTTTCTTGGGAGCTTTGGGAGCTTGCATTTTGGGATTTTATTGGATTTGGAGGATATTGAATTTTTTTCTTAAACATTGTTGAAACTTATTATGGCAAGTTAGGGTCTATACCATTACATTCTTGTTTTATTGTAAATTGTTTTGTAAATTGGATAAATGTTTGTGATTTGTGTGGGTTGGGTAGATTTTTACCTTAATTGTGGTATTAGGAGAGGAAGTGGAGTCATTATTGTGGAGTTAAAAGGGAGTATGTGAGGATTTTTTTGGATGGAATGTGGGAGAGGTGTTCCACCTATGTGGGCGTAAAAGGGAGTTATATCAATTTTATTTTGAAATGGAGAAATAAGGAGTTGTATGTAGTTGTGATAGTGCACTTGGAGTTTTTTAGATATACCCTCCTCCCAATTGGGAGGTATAAGGATATGACTCCATGTTCTTATCTCCTTTGGGTTTATGCCTATGTGTTTTTTTGGAAAATTGTAAATGGATTCTTGATATTGTGTTCTTGTATGTATGTGCAAGTGTTGTTTGTGTGTTTGTTGTGTTGTGGAAGCCTTTGTGAAGTTTCCATGGTTGCTTAATGTCCCTTATTGCTCTATTGTTGGGGCTCGGGGGCCAATGAGAAGGGAGGCTTCTCCTTCTCATTGGAAATAAGGTTGGGAGGTGAGTGTTTCCTACACCCCTTCCTTGTTGTTGTGATTTGAAGATGAAGAAAATGAAGGAGCTCAAAGTGATGTCTTGCATGGAGTGATTTTTATGAGACCAAGAAAAGAGAAAGTGTTGTAAATATTTTATTCTTGTTTCCTCCTTGTGCAGAGTCATCATAGACACCAAATTAGTGTCTTACGACCCCCTGTGACCCGCATCTCATTTCGCAACCTAACCTCATCACCTAAACCTTACAAAATTATTTATTAATTACCTTATAATTAATAAATCCACATCGCCATACCTACCACCTCATTTTGCCACCTCATCATGACCTAGTCCTAACCCTAAACTAACCTAATTAAGACCTATAACTTGGTCTACATCCACACCCATGACTAATGACTCCTTACTCGCACCCAAAACCGACCTTGTAGTTACTTGACCAAGCCCACAACTAATCCCTCGGGAGAAAAGGAGGGAAAGTTGGCTATTTTACTAAAAATAGCCCACTTTGACTGACCGATACCGGTTCCTACTCGACCGCCGTCGGTTACGTAACCGCCATCGGTTCCCTGTAAATGACCTCCCCTAACCAGAAACAAAGGTCGGAGGATTTTTGATTGATTGGGATCATCAGAAGAGATTGAGAGAATCCGGATTTTGCTTGGCCGAGCAAAGACAAGTGAAGAAACAAGAAGAGTTTGCAAAGAAGGACATCAAGCCCAAGACTGCAACTGAGTAACCAGAGCCCTGTGACACTCATCTGTCATCGGGAGGGAAGATAGCTCATCTCCTGAGTGTCAGGTCATCCTACCTGAGTTCTACATTTGTCATCACAGTTCTTGGACCTGCATCCTCATCAATAACCAGTAAGTAGTATCTTGTATGTCCTCTTTAATAACATTTCTTAGACTTTTGAATCACAGCCGTCATAAGTCTATTCCTAGATCTACTACCCAGCAACACACTACATCTAACTATCATTCCTCTACCCTCTCATCACCCCGTTACCTAATCCCACTCATTTACCAACCTTATAAACAACACAACCACCCTACAACCGACCCTCACCAAAAGTCCCTAAAACATAGCCCCTACCGATATCGGTTAACAGCAACCGGTACTGGTTACTGTGACTCAAAACCAAAAACCAACCTTTCCCCCTACTTGTTTCAACGAGGCAATTAAATTGTTATTTTACAATCATTTGTGTTAATTCATATTAGCGAGGCCGACCACCTTCGAAAGGAAGTTTTATATTTCTGGGCCCAAGGCGGTTCCCTCATTTATTGTCTAATCAAAATCTGGTGGTCTTGTATTCTTATTTGCGAGTAGTCCTTCCAAGACAAAAAGGAGTTCTTCACAATCAACTTTGATCTCTCTCTATGGTACGCGCACCCCTCTCGACATTTAACGGTATTCCTCCTAACCATAACCCTTATCTGTTTCTCAAAGGAATAAAAGGATAGAAACAACTCTATTCCCAAAAGTTGAAACATTAAATGTGAAACATTTTGGCATGCCCGGTGGGACCCATTTCAGGGTTTCTTTCTTTCTTGCTTGCTTTCATATAGGGAGCATACTTGCTTGTTTTCTTCTTCTAAAGATATTCACAAGGTATTTTGTTATTTTGGTAAAAGAACTTGCTTTGCTTTTACATCTTTGCATTAGTGAAAGTCATCTCTTTTGCTTCATCGAATATCATTTTCGATTTGGGTTTAAAACACGTGCATCACATTCTTGCTTGTTGTTTTCAATTCTAGTGAACATAGATTAAGTAACAGGTCGTACACGTGGGGGTGATATCCACGGTATTGACAAGAAATTAATCTTACTTTCACTGCACAACACATACCGAATCACTTCACATAATCAACACAACAGCTCAAAACATCCCCCCTTTTTCCGCGGTATTCCTCCGCCTGATTGAGATAACCTTATAAGCCAAAACAAACTTGACATTTCCCCTAAGTCTTTTGTTTAGGATTCTGACATCATTCTACATCTAAAGGCATAAGCCCACAATAATTAAAATTAATCCTAGGGTTAGTCTCTGGATTTGCGTGTGCATCTTGCTTGTTTTCAGTTCTGTTTTCTCTGTCATACACTGTCTTCTGTGATCACCTCAGAACAATTTGATAAATGTACTAAGCATTGTTAAATTTAAATCAGCAGCTTTTTACAGTTTCTTATACCAGTCCTATTATACCGACATCGGTTAATTGACCGAGGCGGCTATAGTTTAACCGACATCGGTTATTAGACCGATATCGGTTACTGTCTTTTACAATCCCTGACAAACCAGCAACCTACCAATTTCACCATTCTGAGGCTGTTTCTGTTCCTGATAGATTGAAACCCTACTGTGTACTCTTGTCCATGGTTGTTATCACTCGGAAGCAAGCCGCCACCATGGTTTCACATGCCTGCTCTGTGCCTTTGCCTGAATCACCCCCTTCACATTCTATAGGGAACCCTACGGACACCAGTGAGATCCCCAAAATTCCTGTAGGAGATAAGGAATTTTCCAAATTTTTGGATGCTAATCCTAGCTTTTGTCATGAATACTATTTGTCTCATGCCCCTGACCGTACGCCCAATGGTCAACTCCTTGTTGGCATGCCTATTAGTAT
Organism: Taxus wallichiana var. yunnanensis; assembly: GCA_018340775.1. Classification (NCBI taxonomy): domain Eukaryota; kingdom Viridiplantae; phylum Streptophyta; class Pinopsida; order Cupressales; family Taxaceae; genus Taxus; species Taxus wallichiana. The sequence continues at coordinate 597,683,904 of CM031241.1, read as the reverse complement.
AGCTGCTCATTTAGCTCCTACTCCACTTGATAACTCCGCTTTGCCTTCTGCATCCTTAGCCCCGTCTCCCAATCCGGCGGCTTCAGGGGTTCATACGACACAGATTGGCTTTCCTTTGGTTAATCTTGGGCCCCACATATCATTACCGCCGACTGCTCCTACCTCGTCTCTCTTGCAGACTGCTCGTTCATGACTTGCTCTCTGCCACCTATCCACACGAGCTTTCCTTCTCAAGCTCCACCCACCTTTTCATTCCCACACACGTATCCAGTGACCTCAACATCTTATATAGGACATCCCTATTCGGTCGCCTCAACATATTCGTCCTCCATACCTTATCAACACTTAACCCCACCATTGTCTAGTGGAGGCCCTTGGCCCAATTTGCCTCTGTTTACCACAACCGCACCATCATCTCATCCAACCATGGATTTCATCAAACAAATGATGGAAAAAATGCAAAATCTGGAGGCTTCCGTTTCGGGAAGTCGTAGCGCCTTGACATACGAGCAAGTTTTTCGGGAGCCTATTCACCCTTCTGTCCCCCTTCATTCATATCCTCCTCATGTAGGATTACCAAAATTTACTCGTTTTAATAGTAAAGAGGATCCTCAACAACACTTGTGATCATTTAGACATGCTTGTTATTTGATTGCTCATGATGATGCTTCTTTCTCGCACCTTTCCCATGTCCTTATCGGGACCCGCCTTGGAGTGGTACGGTGCTTTAACCCAAAGACCTCAATCTTCTCTTTTAACCAACTAGCCCAATCTTTCTTGGATCATTTCTCCATTAACATTGCCAAGAAAGTATCTATCACCGACCTCTATGCCATCCGACAATTTGAAGACGAATCTATCACAGATTTCGTTGGACGATGGCGGGGCCTTATCAACCAACTTACATATGCCTTGCCTCAGGCTGAACTTATCAAACTTTTTACGCGGGCCTGCGCTAAGCACATCTCTCCTACCCTTCAAATTCAAACTTTCCGCACATTTGATGAGGCCTTTACTATGGCTCGAAACTAGAAATTCGAGCCTTAGAAGAAGAGAAATTGCGGTTACACAACAAAAACCCCAATTTCTGAACTCCAAATTCCACCAATAAACCAAACACCACCACTCCTCACACATCCACTTCTTTGAAATCAAAAGGAGTGTCCACGCGGTGATGGTCAAATCTCAAGCACCGTCTAATACCCCACCAAAAACCACCTATAAATATAAAGCCGAGCCCATCAATTACACTCCCTTGGGAGAAACTTATGGTGTCATCTTGGAAAAATTGCTCAAAGCCGGAGCTATCACCTTGCCTCCTGTTAAACCTCACTCCGGGTTTGACTCCACCCGCGCTATACCTTCCTGGTACAAAGAAAATGACTTCTGTAACTTTCACCGCGTAAAGGGACATAGTCACGAAAACTGCAAGATGTTGAAAAACATAGTGCAGGAAATGGTTGATGCAGGGGATATAACCCTCGATAATCCTAATGCCCCTGCTAACCAAAATTTGAAAATCTTCAACAAACCATTCCCGAATCACTCTTCTAACAGTAACATAAACCAAGATATCTTAGCCGAGGAGAGTGTTCATGAGATCCATGCAGTCTTCGACTCCCAGCCAAAAGCCTCTATCGAGAAAATTTTGAATCAAGCCTCTTCACTAACGCAGGGGCCCGAACCTCCTTCACCACCATCAAGACAAGGCGAAATCATTCCTTTACCCATAAAGGAATTAACCGCCCAGAGTTCTCTTCTCATAGATGAGCCTTCTTACACCACATCCCTACAAGACTGTGAGCGGATGTTATCTAACTTATCTATTTCCCAAACGTCTCCTTCTACCACTCTTGCTGCACAAGAGGAGGGCTCGCCACTCCTTTTGTCATCCTTAGACGAGAAACCTCTTGCACCGACATCACCAAATTCTTTAATCATGATGGATCCTCTCAAACATGTCCTCCTACCTATTAGTTCTTCATCGCCTAAATCTTTTCAGCGACCGGTTGACCTCTTAACACCTATTGATACAGTGCCTCATCTACCCCCTGTATCACACCCACAGTGGACCGGAATCACAACCCACCTTTCTTCCATACAAAAGTTCCAATTCACACCTGAAGACTGTCATTCCCCAGAAGATAGATGAGTCCTATGGGAGCGTTTGAGTACCCCCTATTCTACTCAAATGCAGATGACCGATCCAGACGCCTCTACCATATACCCGAAGTGTTTACAAAACTCAAAATGCCTATGTCCTCATCTTCACCCCCCTCATCTCTACCAAGTATCTCATCCACCTCTATTAGCCCAACCAAATCTTCCCCTACACTTGGGACCTCACCAATACCCAGTCTAACACACCCACCTAAGCGGCTAGATTTATCCAAAAATAAAGCCGTCCATCCACTTAGGAGACAAACTCAATCTATGCCTCTATCACAACTAAAACCATTATCGTCACACCTACCTTCCATATTGGGACCTCATCCCTCCACCTTGCATCAATATATCATACCTCCTGCGTTTTCTCTAAAACGACCTACGCCTTCTGCACCCATACAGAGATCCAAGGGTATATCAACATTGTCACCCCACGTATCCTGTCCACCCATCAACCCTAAACAAATTTCATCATCAAAGGATTTGTTTGCTGTCACTCCTCTTTTTCCGCCGTTGTTTCCGGATACCACGTTATCTGGAGCCTCATCATCTAACCAGCTAAACGTAGCTCCTGCACCAAAGAAGCCACGTTTAGTTAAAACCACGTATCAATACCCCTTGGCTAAACCACCACCCGTACGAACCAACCATACCCAAACATTACCAAAACCCACCCAATCAATACCCTCATCTTCCTCCGATTTTGACCCACTCAAAGGATCTTACGCCAAAATCCTTGCTATGTTGGTGGAGAATGCGACCATTTCCCTACCCCCACTTAGACCTTATGACCCGTCTAAACCTCGACCAATAGGTTATGATGAGTCTAAAATCTGCGCTTACCACCGCACACTAGGACATGATGTAGAGGGATGCAAAGCTTTGAAAGCCATCCTTCGTCAGTCACCTCTCTCAGATAGAAAGGTTAAGAAAGACAACTTACGAAGGGAGAGACCTTTAGCTTCAATCTCCTCTCCTATACCACCTTTCCCCGCCTCACCAATATCTATCATTATTACAACCCCACCTCTCGAAGACCATGATTTATCCCGACCATCTTCCTCCTCTCATGTTCACGAGATCAACATGATTAGTGTTGCTACTCGAGGGCAGAAAAATAATGAGAAAGCGAAAGAAAGCACACCTGCGTCCTCTCTTTCTCCGTCCACCATCCCGATCGCACCACCACCTAAAGTGGTTATTCATGGACCCGCTTACCCCGTCTCTAATGGAGTTGCCCACCAACCATGATCAAACAACTTCACCAATCACCTGTAAAAATGACACTGTATGATCTCATTCGACTTCTAAATCTCATCGACAAGCTCTCGTTGAAATCCTTGAGGATCGAGGTCTTACCTAATGAAACCTTGCTGTTACCTCCATTTTAACACCCAATCACGTTGCTTCCCTCACCAAACAACCTACGCTGACCACTTCACTGTCTCTGCACTGACAAGCTTCTTTGTTCAGTTTCTCTGAAGATGAAATTGTTGACTTTGGTGCGAAAGATCCACGACCTGCTCTTTTCATCTCGAAACTTATGTCAGGACATTTGGGTACGTCGTGTTATGATTGACGGGGGTGCTAGCCTAAACATCATCTCTTCAAAAGCCTTCCAACAAATGAATATCCCTTCTAGCTGCATGTGTGCCAACCCCATCATGTTGCGGTCATTCAATGATGCTATTACCTCTACCTTAGGCACCGTGATCCTTAACATTCGTGTAGGACCACGTACTTTACCCGAACTCTTCTATGTCCTTGAGGGAGAGTTCCAATACAATATGTTGTTAGGCCGCCCTTGGATCCGGGCTATGGGATGCGTTCCCTCCACCTTACATAGATGCATAAAATTTGAGTACGAGGGGAAGTCCTACACCGTAAAAGCTGATCCTCCCCCCTTCAAAACTTGTAATATGTTATATCGCCCTAATGATGTGCTTGTACCAGTCAAGACACCCATTCATCCAACCCAACCATCCACTTGACCACACCTCTACCATTCACCACACCTCTACCATTCATTTCACTACCTACCTTGACCAATGAAACCACCGTCAAAAACCACTTCCTTTCCCGCAGCTAACATCCCAACCTCAGACCCCTTAGTAGATGTTTTTCAACGCCTTACGCTGGGGGAGTATCGCCTATATAACGTTAGTTCTTTCCATACCCCACAGGAGTACGGACAGTTACATGCACATCCTACCTATGACCGTCGTGTGGGGGAAGTAATCCCCTACGGACCACCTCATTGCCACACCAACCTAACGTATGGGGGTGTCGACGCATCCTCCGTTACCCCTGAACCTCCTCTTGGTGTGGTTCCTTTCCAATCCGATTTTCAATACCTGACAAATCGTCGTTTTGCCCTCACCTTCTTGACTCGCTGTGCTTGGAAAGGCTTTGGTTTTGGTCTTTATGAACAAGGCCGACATACAATCATTCCCGTAACTACACGCAAGCACAATGATCGTAGTGGTCTCGGATTTCTGGAACACTTACACCGAAGGAACCTCATGTCAGTTGTCTCCTGGAAGATGACGACGTCACCCCTACCGAACCATCATCACCCATTTTTCCATCATCACCCACAGAGTCGATAGATCCTGAATCTATCCCTCCTAACTTTTTTTTTTCATAAATGCTATCTTCCTAGGTCCTCTCACTTATCAACGTAATAATGAGGACCCCTCTTCTATCCCCTTCTGTATCCAGACATGATTGAAGAGGACTCACCTTCAATTAATGTTGTTGAGTGCCAGGATGATGACTCCATCCTCACTTATCTTGGCGCGGATGACTCTTATATTCAACGCGCCTTACTGCATCGAAACTCAAACCATGTTGAGCAGTCAACTATAGAAATCAACATCCACACGGAGGAGGATCCTCACATTGTGAATATTAGACAATCCCTTAACACATCGAGAACAAGTCACCTTTACTACCTTTCTCCGTACTCATGACCAAGCTTTTTCGCTTGGTCCTACATTGACATGCCAGGAATTGATCCACGACATTGTTGTCCATAACATTACCCTGAAACCCGATTCCAAGCCAATTAAATAGAAACTGAGAAAAATGCATCCACGCATTGCCCTCTTGGTCAAAGAAGAGCTTCAATGACTCCTTTTGTTTCCTTCATCCTACCTATTGACTATCCTCAATGGATTTCTAACATCGTACACATCACTAAAGAGATGGGGGACTTTGGATATGCACGCATTTCCAAGATCTTAACCTCGCTTGCCCTAAGGATGACTTCCCCCTACCTAGTATTGATCAACTTGTTGATCTCTCTTTACGAGCCATGAGATGCTCTCTCTCATGGATGGCTTTTCGAGGATCTGACCAAATTTTGGTTGCCCTGTAGATCAACATAAAACTGCACCTTCATAACTCCTTGGGAACCTTACATTATCGTGTTATGCCATTTGGCCTTAAGAATGCTTTGGTGTAACCTATCAGTGGGCTATGACCTACATTTTTCATGACATTATGCACACTATCCTTGAGGATTACGTCGATGATCTTCTTGGCAAATCTAAACATCACAGTGAACATCTCGATGTTTTAACCATTATTTTTGATCACCTATTACAATATTATGTCCGTCTTCAACCAAAGAAATGTGTCTTTGGTGTCCTTTCGAGAAAACTTCTTGGTTTTATCGTCTCTTTGCGTGGCATTGAGGTCGATCCATCTAAAGTCAAAGCTATCCTAGAAATGCCCCCACCTACTAACCTCAAACAATTGCGTAGTTTACAAGGTAAACTCCAATCTATCGGCATTTCATCTCCCAACTCTCGGATCGATGTCAACCTTTCCATCACCTCCTTAAAAAGGATATTACCTTTGATGGAAAGAGTGCCACCAAGCCTTTGAGGCTCTCAAATCTTATCTCTTGCACGACCACCACCCGTGCTTATCCCACCTCGGGACGATCGCCCTTTCTACCTTTACCTTTCCGCCACCGACCCACCACGCTTTAGTAGGGGCCATGCTTGCACATCGTGACTCCGAGAATCGAGAACAAGCCGTTTATTATATAAGTCGTACTTTGGTGGACTATGAGACTAGGTATACACATGTAGAAAAGTTGTGCCTAGCCCTATCATTCGTGGCCACCAAACTCTGACACTACCTCCTGAATCACAAAACTTTCGTCATCACCAACACGGACCCCATCCATTATATGTATGCCAAACCTCATCTAAACCAACGCATCACCCGATGGCTTATGCTCCTTGCTGACCTCGACCTTGAATTTATACACCAGAAGTCAATCAAAGGACAAACCATTTCCGATCAACTCGCGGAAGCCCCTGTACAGGGCATAATTTACTAATTTTAATTTCCCCGACGAACTCATCGCCACTCTTTCCCTCAGGGAGGAGTCGTATCCAATGACCCTCTTCTTCGATGGATCCAAATGCCAGCGTGGCGGAGGAGCCGGCATTGTTCTCATTCCTCTCGACGCTGAGCCTATGCCTCTTTCATTCCGACTCGATTTCCCCTGCACTAATAATACAGCGGAATACGAGGCCCTTGTTTTGGGTCTCCAGGTTGCATTACACTTAGGTGTCAAATCTATCAATATTTTCGGTGACTCTCAATTGGTAGTCAATCAAGTTATGGGCATCTACCAATGTAAAAATGAGGAACTTCAAAAGTACAAACACTATGTGGATTCACTTCTAACCTTATTTACTCATTATTCTATCCAAACCATTCCCCGCTCCACTAACAAATTTGCGGATACTATGGCTTGCTTAGCCTCACAAATTCCAGCTTCATCAACTGACTCTGACATTTTCATCTTGGTCCAACAACTCTTTGCCCCATCTTACTCAGCCCCGGTTGTTTGTATGATAAATAATGTGTCTGCTAATTCGCAGGATACCTGGTATCACCAATTTCACGACTACCTTACAACCTCCGTTCTCCCACCTGACCTTACTAGTACCGGAAAACGTGCTTTTCTTAAACGTGTTTCTCGTTATGTCATCATGGGGGGACTCCTTTATAAACATGGCTTTGATGGCATCCTCCTTCGATGTCTAACCGATGCGCGAGGTCACCTATACCATCCAACAGGTCCATGACGGTATTTGTGGTGGACATTTTAGCGGCCTTGCCATGGCCAAACGAATCCTTCGCCTAGGTTATTATTGGCCTACTCTTAATAACGACTGCTACGAATATGTTAAGTGTTGTGTTATGTGTCAACAACATGCCAACCTTCAACATACTCCTAGCCATCCGCTACAGGTCGCACGAGATCTTTGGCCTTTCTCACAATGGGGTTTAGACCTTATTGGTGAGATTCATCCCCTCTTCACAACGTCACCGATGGATAATCACAGCAACCGAATATTACACAAAATGGGTGGAGGCTATTCCACTCATTTCAACTAAAAAAGAAAAAATTGTAGAGTTCATTAATCATCACATTATCTGTCGTTTTGGTGTTCCTCATCGCCTGATAACAGATAATGGAAAATCTTTCAAAAATAAGTTGTTGCAAGACCTTTGTGACAACTTTGGTATCAAACTTAGCTTCTCATCACCCTACTATCCACAAGTGAATGGACAAGCCGAATCTTCTAATAAAACCCTAACCAAAATCCTCATGAAAGTTGTCAATGAGTCCGGAAGAAATTGGCATGATCACATCCCCTTTGCCCTTTGGGCTTATCGTACTAGCATTCGTACCTCCACTAATGCCACACCTTTTTCTTTGGTATATGGTACCGAGGCTGTCTTGCCTCTCGAAATACAAATACCCTCCCTCAGAATATCTCTTGAGGATATTCTCACCAACGATGACGATTTCCGCCAAGAGCGGTTAGCCCAATTGGAGCTTCTTGACGAGCGTCGTCTTACAGCTCTTGATCACCTTCAAATCTATCAAAACGCATCAAGCGTGCTTATGATAAGCGACTTCATGAGCGTACCTTTAAGGTTGGTGATCTTGTCCTCAAAGAGAATCAACATGTAACCAAACTAGAAAAGAGCAAACGTGGAAAATTTGCTCCCAATTGGATTGGGCCTTACATAATCACTCACACTTATGGATCAGGCACTTATCGTTTAGCTTCGCTTAATGGTAAACCTGAGCCTGAACCCCTTAATGCCTTGCATCTTCGACCATTCTACTGTTGAATTTAGTGTTATATCACTTCTTATCTACCTACCGCTCGTCCCTTGAGCTCATTTACCACCACATACACTTTGTTTCCTACATCTCAAAATAAAATCAAGCTCACATAGTTTGATTCTCACCTCCCCTTAAAGATGCCTTCCCCTTTTTAGTCTAGTCCATGACTTCAAAGTATTAAAATGACACATTCTTAATTATACACTTATGGGATTTTCTTGAGTCAAACTTCCTACAAAACTAGATGCTTTACGCCAAACGGACATCTAGCTCTCTAAATTATATATAGACTGCTCCCTCGAAGGACAGCTATATGCCAAACTATTGCTGCTATTATATATAGACTGCTCCCTCGAAGGACAGCTATATGCCAAACTATTGCTACTATTATATAATAGACTGCTCCCTTGAAGGACAGCTATACATAGTCAGCCTTTATCAGAAGCTTCTCGCATTGATCAGCTTCGTGAAGACCTCAAGAATAATAAAATACATATCCCTTGTAGACTTCCCACATCGATCAGTCTATATTCAGCAAAATAAAAGCCACATTCAAAAGAACTTTTGAGTCATGGACTTGTCTATTTAGGTTAGGTTCTCTTTCGTCAGAATACTCACTTTATAACAAGTTCTCTGTGCCTCAGCTACACCATCCACCTCACCTCACCATTTGTTAAAACAACAAAACTCAAGGGACGTGACGTACACCCGATATATTGTGATTATACAACTCTTTTCACCTATTGACTTCTCGTCTATGCACGGTACATAGGGGTTCAAGCTCATTCTACGTTATTATGTGGTTTGTTTAGCTCTTTTCACCTACGGAGCACTTTTTCCTCTTTGACTCGAATCTAGGATTATGTGTTGATCTTAATCAGGACATGGTTCCCTACCACTTGGATAGGCTAACTTTCGCTTCACTTATACCTATTCCAACATCACCAATTCATTACCAACACCAACAACATTACCCTACCAATATCAATATCAATATTTTTACCAACCAACAAATTGCCTAACCATACCTAAATTGCCTGAATTCACCTCTCCCTGGTCCTAAGGGAGAACTACATCGGTCTGAGGCCCCTCCTTGCTTTGTGCAATGGGCTATGTAGGCAGCACTTCGGAGATATGGTGTCTCCCAAGGTTAGCTCGACCATCCCCTACCATAACCTATCATGTGTTGTAAATATACATAGTTTTGGGTATTTCTATTTGATAACACTCATCTTTATCCTTTTTCAAAACAAAAAAGTCAAAACACAAACATTCTTATTATTATCATAACTCAAATCAACATACATATTCAATTTTATTTAGATGTTAAACAAATACATCTTCTCTATCATCGGCGCGTTGGTCGGCATCCTTATTTATTATTATACCTCTATAACATTCACTTAGACCCTCACGCCTCATCCCGAACCAGGTGATGATCATGATCATCGACGCCTCTCACCGGGCCTCTCCATCCTCAAAGGTACCACGGCTATTGGTACCGCCCACTGATCTGCCAATCTCTCCTGTAACATGTGAATACGCTCTCTCGCATGGAGGTATCTCGCCTCTAGTCCCTCCGCTCGTGACTCCGCATGACCGCTAACAATCCTCTTGTCTCATTCACCTGCGTTTGGAGCTGATGAACTAAACTCTGCAGACGATCTCTCTCCGTTGTAATCATAGCTATGTCGGGATGATCACGTTCACCTCGCACTCACTATTACCCACCATAATCTATACCTCTGTCGTTCTGCATCCATTACCTGCGATCGGCTGCTTATCTCCTCTCGGCCCTTCGGAGGTGTTGGTCGGGAGGTGAGAATGTTGCCTCGCGTCGATCCTCATATATGGTCTATAAGCCGGGGGTATATCTGCACAAATCCAAATTTTCACCGCACGCGATCTAGAGGAATCCCTCATACTCAAATTGACAATGATCCACCTCAATGCTCTACGCCCCTATTTTTCTTTTTATAGGTTTTTCACCTATAACCGATATCCGTAAGTTTTATTAATCGCCCAAGGCCGGCATTGGTCACCTCACTCGATACCGCATATCTAGCCCCGATATCCACCCGAACCACTTTAAATTCCTACCTTCCCCAACTTCGCCCTTATTCACCAATCTCCCTTTCTCACCACATTGCCCACCACATCACCTATACCTTTTTTGACTTCATTGGCCCGACCCGAAGGCCGCAATGACCACATTTTGGCCCGACCCAAGGCCGCACTCAACCCATCAGGCCCGACTCACGGCCCTCACTAATCAATCATCCCGACCCAAGGCTATACCACTTAAATACCTCACCCAAAACCAACAAATTACAATTTTACCCACCTATCCTGTGGCTTTTTGTTCAATCGAGCTCACCTGTTCGTGTTTTAACATGATTAGGGTACTTGACTTGATCAGTCGACCAACTTTGCCTAGACCTAGACCGTGACGTTTATCTCAACCAAACCAACCATTTGGTGCTTTGCCAAACATGCCTAAACGTTCCTGTACCTTACCCGTTATATCCCCTGGAGCTACTTCCTATGCCTTGGATACCAGGATTATATCACCCTTGTTTGGATAAACTATCGACCTTTGCCTATGAATTGCTGGTTTGCTCTTCAAATCATGTACCCCAGTGGCGCACTCTTCGCATTTCAACATGCGTCTACTTCTTTGGACCTACCCCACCATCTCACCATCATCTCCACACCATTTACCCTTTATCAACCCTATCCCTGATTTCACGCTATCTCAATCTGTGATAGATTTGAGGGGGATTACCTATACCCTTAACAAGGAAACCACTTCATATTATTGTCCGTGCAGCTTTACAAAACAAACTACACGACAATAAGGGGCTAATGTAGACACCAAATTTGTGTCTTACGACCCCCTGTGACCCGCATCTCATTTCGCAACCTAACCTCATCACCTAAACCTTACACAATTATTTATTAATTACCTTATAATTAATAAATCCACATCACCTTACCTGCCACCTCATTTTGCCACCTCATCATGACCTAGTCCTAACCCTAAACTAACCTAATTAAGACCTATAACTTGGTCTACATCCACACCCATGACTAATGACTCCTTACTCGCACCCAAAACCGACCTTGTAGTTACTTGACCAAGCCCGCAACTAATCCCTTGGGAGAAAAGGAGGGAAAGTTGGCTATTTTACTAAAAATAGCCCACTTTGACCTGACCGATACCGGTTCCTACTCGACCGCCGTCGGTTACGTAACTGCCATCGGTTCCCTGTAAATGACCTCCCCTAACCAGAAACAAAGGTCGGAGGATTTTTGATTAATCGGGATCATCAGAAGTGATCGAGAGAATCCGGATTTTACTTGGCCGAGCAGAGACAAGTGAAGAAACAAGAAGAGTTTGCAGAGAAGGACATCAAGCCCAAGAATCGCAATCGAGTAACTAACAGAGCCCTGTGACACTCATCTGGTCATCGGGAGGGAAGATAGCTCATCTCCTGAGTATCAAGTCATTCTACCTGAGTTCTGCCTTTGTCATCATATTTCTTGGACCTACATGCTCGTTAATAACTAGTAAGTAGTATCTTGTATGTCCTCTTTAAAAACATTTCTTAGACTTTTGAATCACAGATGTCATAAGTCTATTCCTAGATCTACTACCCAGCAACACACTACATCTAACTATCATTCCTCTACCCTCTCATCACCCCGTTACCTAATCCCACTCATTTACCAACCTTATAAACAACACAACCACCCTACAACCGACCCTCACCAAAATTCCCTAAAACATAGCCCCTACCGATATCGGTTAACAGCAACCGGTATCGGTTATTGTGACTCAAAACCAAAAACCAACCTTTCCCCCTACTTGTTTCAACGAGGCAATTAAATTGTTATTTTACAATCATTTGTGTTAATTCATATTAGCAGGGGAACTGACCACCTTCGAAAGGAAGTTTTATATTTCCTGGGCCCAAGGCAGTTCCCTCATTTATTGTCTAATCAAAATCTGGTGGTCTTGTATTCTTATTTGCAGGTAGTCCTTCCAAGACAAAAAGGAGTTCTTCGCAATCAACCTGATCTCTCTCTATGGTACGCGCACACCCTCTCGACATTTAACAGGTATTCCTCCTAACCCTAACCCTTATCTATTTCTCAAAGGAATAAAAGGATAGAAGCAACTCTATTCCCAAAAGCTGAAACATTCCGTGCGAAACAAGTACCTTGAATTTGTATAAAAATATTGAACTCATGTAAATGTATTTATCCCCAAACTTGTTTGTAATAGTGGTTTGGAAACATGTATGGTTAAAGAGAAAGTTATTTGTAAAAATTTACATGGTGTTCCCATGTTTTGGGAGGATTTTTCAACTTGCATTTTAAGTATATCTCATTTTTATGGAACCTTTTTAAATCTGAAATGTATTTATAATGCCCACTTCTCTTCGACACTTGTTCATGTTATACTCTTGCTTACTAGCTGCCTAGAGACATGGTTATTGATATATTATTTTGGATAGTATATGTTTAGACTATATAGACATTTGATTATTATGATGATTGACTCTTATCATGGATTGTTTTGATGCCTAGTAGACATTGTTTAGAAATTGTATCACATGTTGATTTAGCATTGCTTACTTATATACTGACATCTTGGATGCATAACAGTTGTGACTATGTTTTGATGCATCATCTAACCATGTTTACATTGATATTATGGATTTATTGATTTCGAGATGATTTTGATGATCAATATATGGATTGTGTGATTGTTATAAAATGTAAATTGTGATCATGAACCATTGTAAATGTTTGAATTAGAATAGAATTATGTACTATGATATCTGATGATGCTTTATATGTGTTTTATTTTCGTGACGTACTTATGCGGACATGAAGCCAAAGGTGGTATTATAGGAAATAAAGATCACACAAAAAAGAGAGACTAGGAAATATAACCATGAAGGAATGTCGTGAGTTCACAACATGGTCAATGTTATCCCAAATTTTCCCTCCAGAAAATTTGGTCAAACACAACCCCACACGGATAATCGATGACATGATTCAGACGACAGGCTCAAATTCAAATCCAACAAACAAAGGGGCAAGAGAGCTCGAATCAAGTAAGGAGTGCGGGGTCAAGAGAGGCCAACGGTGTCAAAATAATCTATAACAGATAGGAGAGAATTAGAGGAAGGACTCAAAGTTTCAGAATTTGAATATGAGTTGGCTTATGGAAAATAAACAAACTTGTAGAAGCACCACACATCGTCTTGGCACAATTCCAAAAGGCAAAATGAAATAGAGAATCCAAACATGTGCCAGCCGCCACATGACCATGAGCCAAAATAGATGGAGTCGTTAGTTGAAAACTATAAGAGAACCAGTGGAAGCCTCCACGTGTCTCTCTGGTGCAACTCCTAAGTTGGGTCCAAAGGGTGGTCCTCAAATGAGCGCCAATCTACCACGTAGCCCGAGGTTAGAGAAGTGTCTCATTGGCTATTGAAAATTCATAAACCCGGGAAGGGTGCCACATGTCTCATCGGTGTAACTCCAAAGATAGGATCCGAAGGTGGAACCCCAAACAAGCGTAGGCTCGCCGTGTGTCCCAGGTCTGAAAAGGAGAGATAGAGCGGGCCCAAAATGACTAAGTATAAGAGAACCAGTGGAAGCCTCCACATGTCTCATCGGCACAATTTCAAAGACATGGCCCTAAGTGTAGACTCAAATGAGTGTAAGGCTTCCACATGTCCTAGGGCCTAAAAATTATTGAAAGGACCATTGAAAATTTTAAGCGGAAATAGGCTTGAATTGGCTAAGTACAAAAGGTAAGCACAAGAAGCCACATGTAAGTGTGGCACAAATTCAAAGGTAAAATTTAGAGTGGGTTCTCAAACATGCACTGAGCCTCCATGTGTCCAGATTCAATCACAGGGCCTCCAAATGAATGGAGACTTAGCCAAAACGCAAAGGAAATAATAATGGCCACGGATGATGCCACGTGTCCCATTGTCATAATTTAAGGGGCAGGCTACAAGGGTCCCACCCGTAAAGGTAGTATTCATCGGACCCAAATTGGCTAAGTATGAAGGGGCCGTAAAGGGTGCCACATGCCTCATCGACGTAATTTCAAAGGCACGGCTCAAAGGGCAGTTTCTAAATGAGTGCCAACCCACCACGTGGTCGGAATCAAGAAGGAGACAGAGCCATGCAATCCTCCACGCATCAACCTAGCGTAACTTTAATGGTAAAATATAGAGGGAATTTTCCAAATGAGTGCGAAGCCTCAACGTGTTTTGGGTCGGACATAGTGCCTCTGCCAAAAAAGGACTCGGAAGGATATAAAGGAAATAGGGGAGCCCATGGATGATTCCACATGTCTCACGGGTGCAATTTTTAGAGTAAAGGAAAGGGAAAATCTCAAATGAGCATGGGGTTGCCACGTGGCCCCTATATGAATAGACCCTTACATACAACAAGTCGCGTTAAGCACCTGACCCGAAGAACTTCAGATGGCCATATCTTTTGATTCAAATCTCGATTTGGGCAGAGAAGAATTTTTGCAGAGGTCTCGACATCCTCTACAGCATGGGGTCCTAAAACTTTAATTTTGATAGGGTTAGGTGGGTGATAAGTAGGAAAACATTGTGCAAGCTATTAATGAAGGATCTGATTGCTTCAACCACCCAAATTTGATTTGATCCACTATTCTTCCTTCTTCAATACGCCAAAAAAACATAGATCGGTGGACTTGAAAGATTGTGGGTGGCTTTGTAGGGGCATTGAGGGATGGTGGTTGAGCTTTTAGATATGGATTCAAAGCATCTACTAGGGTGGTTGGATTAGAGTTTGACTTTCCCTCTCTCTTTCTCTTTCATTCTTCTATATATTATAAAAGAGGGGCATATTCAAAGGGTTGGTCATTATTTCTCCTCTATCCCCCTCTCTCTTTCTTCCTTAGGGTAGAATGTAGATTCTAAGCCTCTTCTCACAGCTTTGTAATAGCATTTTCTTACCTCTTTCCCACTAATGATGTATTGTGTGAACTCATGGAGCAATAAAATATGTTTTGTGATGCATTTTGTCCATCCTTCCTTATTTTATTATCTCTTCTTGCCTCTCATCATTGTAGGGTATACTTGTGCATATTTATGATGTCTATTGCAGGTTTTGGGAGCTGTGTTTAATGGGTTTTGAAGTGGTGTTCCATGTGAAATCTATCTTTGGTCCATGGTGCATTTTTTCCCTCTCATCTTCTCACCTCTCTCCACTTCACCCAATCGGATCCATGATCATCTACTTCCTTTTCTAGTGTATCACCACTTAGTGTAGGCTCTCTTTCACCCTTTCTCTCTCCACATGTCCCCTTGGAATGGTTAGATTAGGATAGATTGGATTCTACCTACACTAGAGTAGCTTGTGGCGGGTAGATTAGGAAGAAAGATTTGGCTTTCTCCAGAGCTCCATCTCGGGTTTGCATGTCCCACATCTTGAGAGATGGTCTCATGTTGTGCAATCACACCGAATGCCCCACTTAGATACCCGAACATTTGGGGCTACGGTGATTCTGCACTAACAATTTTGGCACACCCAGTGGGACATTGAGGTTAGATCTCTCATCTTTCTAAGGTGTCTCATTATCAACAAAAATCATAAACCACCATGCGACCACACTAACATTTTTGGCATGCCCGATGGGAGAGTTCTCAAGCACCTTACCATTTCATCTTAGCAGGTTGGTGTGTTCTTCTTAGGATTCAACCTTTTGAGGCACATGTAAGCACATCCGAAACTTCATCTAGTAAACAACCCATCTCTGATGTTTCGGACCTTTCCCCACCCATTTTCATCCATTTTTCTTCCATCTATTTCATCTTCTACCATTCATGAAGTTGTGCAATCATGAATTCATTTACCTCATGGAATGCACACCTATAGCAAGGTCAATCCCCATCCAATGTATTTTGAAAATCCTCCAGTTAGTATTATGATCAGATCCAAAACCATTATGCTTACCCATATGAGAAGTGTCAAAGCCATTTTGACCATGGAGCTTATCAAGAACAAGGGGACGCATACAATGGTGATGG
This sequence comes from Taxus wallichiana var. yunnanensis, assembly GCA_018340775.1. Taxonomy (NCBI): domain Eukaryota; kingdom Viridiplantae; phylum Streptophyta; class Pinopsida; order Cupressales; family Taxaceae; genus Taxus; species Taxus wallichiana. Next base: position 597,667,479 of record CM031241.1, on the reverse strand, counting down.
TTATGTGGAGAATGTTGGTCTACTAGAAAATATTCAATGCATGGAGGCCAGCATGGTGTAGTCAAGGGCTACAACACAAATGAAGGCATTCAGGATTGGTTGCAGGGCACCTTGTCCATGGGTTGTCCCTTTTCCAAGACACTATATCCCACAGGAGAATCTTGACTTCATGGTTGAGACGTTGCCCCAACTTGCACAATGGACTGAGGAGATAGAGGCCTATGAACTTGGTGTAAGGGAGCCTTGTCAATGGGTAAGTCCTACACCATCATCTGGTAATTTTATTTTCACTCCCCAAGCAGCACCATCTCAACCTAATCTTCAATTACCAAGCTTCTCATTTGTTGTCCCAAGTGTTGATTTTCCTTCCCCATCTTCTAGTATTCCATCTCATTTTCTTTCCTCTTCCCTTTTCCCTTTTGAATCTATGTCCCCTTTATAAGAGCCAAAAATAATTCCTTCCCCTCCACCACAAATAAGGAAACAAATAGTGGAGACCCCACCCACCACTTCTCCTATTTCCTTCCCAAGTCCATGTTGGGAAGAGACCCAAAAACCAGCCAAGGAGAACATCAAGCAAAGGAACCCAACAAAGAAGAAATGATAGAAAATATGAAGAGTTAGGCTACTAGATTTGAGTTTACAAAGATTCCCTTATTGGTTAAACCTATGGAGGAGGATGAGGTCAAGCCACAAGTGGTGGAAGCTCTAGCTACAACACAAATAGGGACGAAGGATCTACCCCAAATCCAAAAGATGAGGAGTACATTTTAGCTTTGGAGAAGGACCATACGAGTTTCGAGAGGCTCCAAGTGCAGAGCAGGCCACAGAAGAACCTCCAGTTCTTCCTCCCACTTCATTCCCTGCAATATCTAATGTTGAAGAAGAGTTTAATCTTTCAAAATACATATTTTTGGAAGAAGGGAACCATGGTGAGCAAGTTACATATCAAGAAGACACCATGGAGGAGGTAGAGCATATGCAATAGGACAACAAGGAAGCAGACTACCTATCGGACTTGGAAGATTGCTTTGATGAAGAGGATCCTGAGGAGATAACATCATTTTCTCCTCCATCATCCACCTTCCAAGCATATGATTCTGTTGCCATAAAGGAGAGAATCAAGTGCAACACCACTGCACTTCTTAACAGCACTCACGAAACCAAGGTTGACGAGCATGATCTTCCATGTTTTTACGAGGAGAAGGAAGGGAAAGAGCAAGAGGATTTCATCATCTCTTCCATACCATCCACCCGGAAGGTCAAGGAAGACTCCATTCTTGGAGTTGAAAATAAGAGAAATGGGCACATCCAAAGGACCATACCTTTCCCAATCAAGTACTTGGCTTTGTTGGAGCCAAGGGAGAAGCCAACACCAGTCATGCCCACTACAGGCATGAGGATGCATATCAAAGAACCAAGGGTCACCATCAACACCTCCTGGAGTCCAATGTCAATCAACTTAAGGAGGTATTTTTTATTGATGTTGATACCTTGATGATTTGGGTGGAGGACAAACCTCTAGTCATTTTTTCACGCATACAAGCAGCCATATTCAGTGTCCAATCATATACATGGCTACCTATTTAGAGGAAGGGAATATATTTCTCCCTGCCTATGGTGAGCTTTGTTTATATTTTCTTTGTTAGGGTTATTATAGGAGTAGGAGTAGATTTTCTTTCAGTAGAATAAGTGCTCTCGCACACTCTACATGTCTCATTTGAGGCATGTATGATTTGATCTTTGTACATAGTGCGTGTTGTTTTTTTTTGTTGCTCTATTGTTTTATCACCATGAATTTTAGCATGCCTATAGTCCATTTTAAGGATAAATGAAATCCCCAGCTTATACAATTGTATTCTCTCGAAGCCCCATTTCCAAGATTTTCTTATGAAAATTAAGAGTATGAGACAACGAGGTAGGCTCGAGGTCAGTAAGTGCAAGCAATCAGGGAGTCCATTTCAAGAAAATGGTCAGTACCAGGATATTATTTTTGATTCCATGCCCAATGGATGAAACAAGGCTACTAGTCACTTCATCTAGCAGGAAGATTTCCTTGTGAGTCACCAAACTATTATCCCAAATTCACCCCCCAAAAAATTTGGTCAAACACGACCCCGACATAGATATAATCGATGGCACGATTTAGGCCAGTGAGGATCACATTAGAATCCAAAACAAAGGGAAGGTGATCTTGAATTGAGTGAGGAGTGTACGGTCAAGAGAGGCCAAAGGCGTCAAAATAGTTTAGAGCACACAGGAGAGAATTAGAGGAAGGACTCAAAGTTTCAGGACTTCGAATATGAGATGGCTTGGGAAAAAAAAAAACAGGACTCATGGAAATGCCTCCTGTTATCTTGGAATAATTCCAAAACATGCAAAAGAAATAGAGACTCAAAACATGTGCCAGCATGCCACACATCCATGAGCCAAAAAAAATAGAGTCGGCGGTTGAAAAGTATAAGAGAACTGACGGAAGCCTCCACGTGTCTCTCTGATGCATCTCTAAGTTGGGTCTAAAGGGTGGTCCTCAAATCAACGTCATTCTTCCACATAGTTTTGGGTGAGGGAAAGGTCTCATCAAAATCGCCATTGAAAAGTCATAGACCCATGGAGGGTTCCACGTGTCTCATTGGCGCAACTCCAAAGATAGGATCCGAAGGCGGAGACCCTAAACAAGCACGAGGCTCATCGCGCGTGTCCCAGTCTAAAAGGAGAGACAAAGTGGGCCTAAAATGACTTAGTATAAGATAATCGACGAAAGCCTCCATGTGTCTCATCAGCCCAATTTCAAAGGCACAGCCCAAAGCGGAGACTCAAATGAGCGTGAGGCTTCCACATGTCCTAGGGCCCAAAAAGTATTGAAATGACCATTGAAAATTTTAAGAGGAGGCAAGATCGAATCGAGATAAGTACAAAAGGTAAGCAGAAGAAATCCACATGTCGGCATGAGCAACATCAAAGGTAAAATTTAGAGCAGGTTTCTCAAACATGCGTTGAGCCTCCATGTGTCCAGAGTCAATCATAGGGCCCCACTAAACGAAAGGAGACTTAGCCAAAATGCAAAGGAAACAACAACGGCCATGGATGATGCCACATGTCCCACTTTGTCATAATTTAAGGGCGAAAGTGCTATAAGGGTCCTACCCAGTAAATACGTTATTCATTGGACCTGAATTAGCTAAGTATGAAGGGGCCACAGAGGGTACCACATGCCTCATCGGTGCAATTTCAAAGGTGTGGCTAAAAGGCTAGTTTCCAAACGAGTATCAGCCCGCCATGTGGTCGGAGTCAAGAAAGGAGACAGAGCCGTGAAAGCCTCCATGCATTGACTTGGCACAAAATCAAAGGTAAAATGTAGGGGGTAGTTTCTAAATGATTCTGAATCCTCCACATGTCTCGGGTCAGACACAGTGCCTCCACAAGTAGAAAGGACACAGGTAGGATACAAAGGAAATAAGGGAGCCTATGGATGACACCACATGTCTCATGGGTGTAATTTTTAAGAGCAAAGGAAAGGGGTGAAATCTCGAATGAGCGTGGGGATGCCACGTGGCCCCTGTATGAATAGACCTTTGCATACTGCAAGTCGTGTTAATCGCCTGACTCGAGAAACTTCAAATGGCCATATCTTTTGATTAGAAACTCAGATTTGGGTAGGAGAAGACTTTTGGAAAGGTCTCAACATCCTCTACACCATGGAGGCATGAAACTTTAATTTTGATAGGATTAGGTGGGTGAGAAGTAGGAAAATGTCTTGTAAGATATTAATGAAGGATCATATTACTACAACCACCCATATTTGATTTTTGATTTGTCGTTCTTCCTTCTTCAACATGCCAAATAGACATAGAGCGGAGGACTTGACACATTGTGGCCAAATTTACAGGGGGCATTAAGGGATGGTGGTTGAGCTTTTAGAGAAGGATTCAATGCATCTACAGGGGTGGTTGGAATAAAGTTCAACTTTCCCTCTCTCTTTCTCTCTTATTCTTCTATACATTGTTAAAGATGGGCATATTCAAAGGGTTGGTCGTTATTTCTCCTATGCCCCCTCTCTCTTTCTTCCTTATGGTAGAATGTGGAGTCTAAGCCTCTTCTCACAACTCTGTAATGGAATTTTCTTCCTCTTTCCCACTAATGATGTACTGTGTGAACTCATGGAGCAATAAAATATGTTTTGTGATGCATTTTGTCCATCCTTCCTTATTTTATTGTCTCTTCTTGCCTCTCATCGTTGCAAGGTATACTGTGCATATTTTTAATGTCTATTGCAAGTTCTAGGAGCTATGTTTAATGGTTTTGAAGTGGTGTTCCATGTGAAATCTATCTTTGTTCTATGGTGCATTTTGTCCACCCTCTCCTCTGCTCACCTCTCTCCACTTCAGGCAGTCGGATCCGTGATGAACCACTTCCTTTTCTAGTGTATCACCACTTAGTGTAGGCTCTTTCTCACCATTTCTCTCTCCCCTTGTCCCCTTTAAATGGTTAAATTAGGATAGATTAGATTCTACCTACACTAGAGTAGCTTGTGCTAGGTAGATTACGAAGCAATAACTGGCTTTCTCCAGAGGTCCATCTCAAGTTTGCAAGTCCCACAGCTTGAGAGATGGTCCCATGTTGTGCAATCACATTGAATTCCCCACTCGAGATACCGGACATTTAGGGGTGTTGTGATTCTTCACTAACTTGATCACCTTGGAAACTATCGTGTTTTGTGTAGTGTCCTCTTCTTGTTGTCATCTTATAGGAGGTCTCCATGGGGAAGCACCTTCTTGTTTGACCATCGGTATTTATAGTTATGTTATTTTATTTGTACGTGGTTATGTTATTTATTTTAATGTGGATGTTGTAATGTTATTTATGTTCTTATGTACCACGCGTATTGTTGTATCAAATCACAAAACCCCTAAATGGCCTTAGATTTTAGTGGGGAATTCGGTGTGATTGCACAACATGGGACCATCTCTCAAGCTGTGGGACTTGCAAACTTTAGATGGCCCTCCAGAGAAATTTGATTCTTGTTCCTAAACTACACTGCCACAATCTACTCTAGTGCAGCAGAGATAATCTATGCTAATCTAACCATTCCAAGGAGAAAGGGAGAGAGAGAAAGAGTGAAAGAGAGCCTACACTAAGAGGTGATACACCATAAAAGGAAATGGTAAGATACTCTATTGAGGGAGGTTAAAATAGGGGAAAATTGAGATGAGGGAGGTCAAATAGAAGTGACACAGACTCAGATCCTAATCCACCATCAAAACTTCGTGAAACATAACATTCTACACATGCAAATGTGAAATACATGCACAAAAAATAGATCTAAAAGGGAGAGGCATATAGAAATAATAAAAGATGAGAGAGGGTTAAAGAACACCACAAAAACATGAGTTTATTTCTCTAGAAGGTGCACACGCCATTACATTTCTGCTCAGAGGCATAAAATCTACTTGCATGGTGTAGGAGAAGGCTTACATCTCAAATGGAGTCGGGAAACAAATTTTAAAAAATTTCCCCACACCCAGAATGTCTCCCCTTCTCAAATGAGAGGTGTTTACAATATATAGAACGTCGAGGCGAGAGAGAAAGAAGAAAACTTGGACTCTTCTTTGAAAGATCAACCACCAACCATTAATGCCCTGTAAATCCACCTACAATCTATCAATTCTAGTTCCCCATGTCTGTTTGGCATGTTGAAGAAGGAAGAATGGAAGATCAAATCAAATTTGATTTGGTTGTTGAAGCAATCAAATCATACATTAATGGCATGAAATACGTTTTCCTATTTTCCACCCACCTAACCTTGTCAAAATTAAATTTTTAGGCTTCCATGGCATAGAGGATGTCGAGACCTTTCCAAAAATTCTTCTCTTTCTCAAATCCGAACTTCTAGTCAAAATATATGGCCATCATAAGATTCTGCATTGACACTATGCAAAAATGGCAAAAATGTAATCTTGAAAAGCAGATTCATGGGCCCAAAAATACAAAGCGCACTTTTTTCGAAAAGACACAAAAATAAAAAACCTCCCATATCCTGAAGCCCAAAATTCACTTTTTCCCAAAATCCTCCGCAACCTTCTCATTTTCCATTTTTCATCCCCGAGCCCACTGGACCTCATTTTCCACTTAGCAAAAAAATCCTTCTCGGGCTCATGCAGCCCGCAATTCACTTTACACCTTTTCTAAAAATAGCAAAAATGCCAAAATAACTCCCGCCACCCCACCTGTCTACAATCTTCCCTTTTAGCGAAAAGTCTTCCCCACGCCTGTCGGCTCGCTTTTAGAAAAAATCCTTCCAAGACCTGCCTTCCCGCTTTGACCTGAAACATGGCCACGAGTCCCTTTTATTTGGCGGTGTCATATGTCTGACCCTAGACACATGGAGGCTTAGTGCTCATTTGGGAACTTCCCCGAGAGTTGATCTCCAAAGTTGTGTAGTTGAGACATGTGGAGGCTTCCATTGACCCTGTGATACTTAGCCGATTTGGGCCCAGTTCAAATTTCGGGGCTCTGACCATGTGGTCAGTTGGTGCTAGTTTGGGGTCTCTCTTTGGGCCGCACCTTTTTAATATTCACTTGATGATACACGTGGTGTTTTCCGCTGCCCTAATACTTTTCAACCGTTGATTCTATTTCCTTTTTGGACCTAGGACATGTGGAAAGTTGGCGCTTGTCTGGGAACCACCTTTTGCTTCGACCCTTGAAGGTGTGTCGTTGAGACACATGGAGGCTTCTATCAGTTATTTTATACATAGCCAATTAAATATCCGGCTCTGTCCCTTTTTTGGACCTTTGACACATGGAATCCTCAAGCTCATTTAGGAACCCGCTCTGGATTTTAACCTTGAAGTTGCGAGAAGGCACTTGGAGGCTTCACGCCGACCCTCTTATACTTATTCGATTAAACAATTGGCTCTGTCCCTTTTTCGTACTCGAGACACATGGAAGATCCACTGGGCCTTCCATACTTAGCTGATTTTGGCCCGCTTTGTCCCCTTTTTTGACACTGACCATGTGGTGAGCCTGCGCTTGTTTGGGGTCTACATTTTTTATTCTATCCTTGGAGTTACGCTGATGAGGCACGTGTCACCCTCCGTCGGCTGAGACTTTTCAAATGCCGATGATACACCTTCTTATTCTTGGGACATGTGGAAGCTTTGCACTCATTTAGGGACTATCCCTTGGGTCTCATTTATAAAGTTACGCCGATGAGACATGTGGAGGCTTCCGTCGACCCTCTTATGCTTAGCCGATTTAGCCTACTACCTTTCTTGGTCCCTAATTACGTGGTGAGCTGGTGATAGTTTGAGTCTCTACCTTGGGCTCTCAGTTTTAAAATTATGTCGAGTTGACATGAGGTTCTTTCTGCTCGTTTGGAATTTTTAACAGCCGACTCTATCCCTTTTCAGACCTACGACATGTGAAAGCTACATGCACATTTTGGGTCTCCATTTTGATGTTCCCTTTTGGAATTACACCAAGCTAACACTTGGCACCTTCCACGAGTCTATTATTTAGCCCCGAGTCGACTCGTATGCGGCTAAGTTTGAAAAATTTGAGCCTTTCTCACATTCCTCATGTGAGCCTCTAGCCTCCTTTGGCATTGCTTGATCCTTCGCCAACCCTGCTCCTCCATTATAGAGTCCCACTTGTAACCTGACTATTAGATTTGAAATGTGGGCTTGCAATACTGAGCCGACCCTTTGATTATCTCTTGTCCAGGGTCGTGTTTGATCAATTTTTCCCAGGGAAAAATTGGGATAACACGATACCCTTATGTTATATGTGGTAAATGTACCCATAATTTAGATATGTAAATTGTTAGGTGTGAGCTAATGTTCCCTTTTGATTATTATGCATGTTATGTGTCTTTAGCTTAATTATGATTAATTGTAAGGGTTATGGTTAGTATGATGATGTGGCTTTTGGGAGGGTTAGATATTCCTTGGAATATGCTTTATTCCTTTCTCTTTTTTTTGGAATTTTCTAATTTTGCATTGGTATGTGTGCCACCCTAAACCCAAAATTCGGATTTGGGATTTGAGCCCAATTTTGAAGGCTTGTGGGACAAGTTTTACTTGTCCCACACTCTTTAATTCCTTTCCCCAACCATACCTATGACTTGAGGGGTCATATTTAGCCCCTAATCATGATATTTTGGTGGAAAAGAGGAAATCATTTCTCTCTTTCTCTTGGTCTCCTAAATTAGTTTTGAAATGTGTAATTTGAGCTTGTGTGCAAGATTGGCAATGTCATATCCTCAACCTACCTCTTAATTATGCTTTGGTCTTTGTGTGAGCTTGGTGATGTGGATTTGAGGGAGATGAGTTGGCATCCTACATGGAGCCACATCACCTCTCCCTCCTTTTCTATTTAATTGCATCTTTTGGATGATGTTGGGGTTACTTGGTTTTACTTGTTTTTACTTGGCATTTGGGGATTTGGAGAGTGCTTTCTTGGGAGTTGCTTGTTTTGGTGAAGGATTTGAAGTCTTGGATTGCTTGGAAAGTGAAGGTGCCACAAATGGCAAGGTAGGATCTTGATCCTTTGATTTCTTGATTTTAATGTTTATGGAATGTAAAATTGTTGAATGTATGTATGTATATTGCTTGGGTTGGGTAGTTTTCCTTAAGAAGGTGTAGGGAGGAAGAAAATGGGAGCCATGAGGGAGGTATAAGAGTTATGTGAATTTTGGAGGGATTTGTGGGAAGAGTGTTCCACCTTGTGGAGGGATAAGGGGAAAATTCTTAATTATTTTGTAAAATTTACTTGAGGGAGTCATAAGAGTTTGAGGGAGGCATAAGAGATTGTGTATGATGGAGTTTTGAGGTTTCAAGGTGGAAACTTAACCTACTTGGGAGGTAAAGGGGGATTCCCATGTTTCTTCTCTCCTTTTGGCTCTAAGAATGAGACTTTGTGAATTATGGAAAGAAAATTACAGGTTTCTTTTTGTTGATTTTATGTTGTAAGAAAATTGTGGTGTGTGTATGTCTTTATGTGGAAGCCTTTTTCATTACAATGGTTGTGAACTCTCTTCATTGTTACTTGGTTAGATCTTGGGGGTCAATGAAGGGGAATGAATTCACCCAGGTTCACTTATATTTTTTTGGGAGGGTAGTGTCACCTAGCTCTCTCTCCTTTGTTGGTGTGCAAAAGATGAATTGAGAAGTTCTTGTTTTATAGGATTTGCAGGGTTTCTTTGGAAGGAAATTTTTGAAATGTTTCCTCTGCCATTTTGGTGGAGGGCTTGTATTGCTTGGATTTTAATTATTGGAAAATGTTTTGTAAAGAATGTAATGTATATAGTTATCTTAAATTTTGATCATGAAAGGAAAGTGAAATCCATTGTAAATCCATTGCAAGTCTACAATTTTAGTATAACATTGTTGATCCCTAACTTTATACTATCAAAGGATTGTAATAAATTTACATACTTGAAGTTGTGAATATTAAAAGAAGTATTTTATTCCATGTTGTAGCTTTCTAGATTTGTAAAATATTGAGATGGTAAATTTGTGATTCAGATGGAAGTCTTGCAAACTTTGTTGAAGAAATATATCTCTGTTTTGACTGTATAAGAATCACAAGTTCATTAATGCTTCCTAAATATTTCAAAGGAAATTGATTTCTTATATTCGTATTTTCCTTGCAAAAATGAAACAGTTCTAGTGAATAGTTGTATTTTGATTTCAATCACCAAATGTATGAAAATATGAATTAGGAGATCAAACAGATATGTTCCTTAAAATGTAATTTTCTGTATACTTGGTTAAAAATCATACATGATGTATTTTTATTGGAACTTTTAGATCAATATGTATCAGACATATTGTAACTCAGGTATATATATATACTTGTTATATAGATATCTCATTTTTGCATGGTTTTTACCTTTGGTTTTCTTGATTTGGTTCAAGGGGTAACAACTGAGCTTGACCTTGATATGGTGGGGTTTCTAGGGTACCCACAATGTTGATTATGTTTTTATTGTCACCCCATGTGAAGTAATGGATCAAAGCTTCTTTTCTTGTAAAAAGGTTACAAAGATCTCATTTAAAAAAATAATAATATTGTTCAAAAGTTGGTCTTAAGATTTTATTGATTTTTGTGATCGTGCTACAAGATATTAAGATAGAAGTGTCACTATCACTTATTTAAATTAGGTACATATATAGCTAATATTAGTCATGGTTTAAAACCATAAATCGACTCTGGTCTATGTAAAGGTTCTCAGTCACATTAGAGGCTACAAAATCAGTTATTTCTTCTTCCCTTACAGTGGTGTCAGTATTTGGAATGGAAATATAATCCTCCACAAAGAAATTAGAGGATTCTTCTAGGGTGTTGAAGAGATGAGAGAGGGGAGAGTTAGTGCTTGAGATACTACTATAAATGTGGTTTTGAACTACGGTGATACGTTGTGGTCGTCTAAAAATTATAATCCCATCTCATAAGCATGCTCATATTGTGTAAGGTTTTCATGAAGCCTTATAGCTTTACTATACACATCCTAGAATTCTTTAGTGGCCTCCCATATGAGTTGATTTATTGGGAAGATGTCCTTCAAACGGTAAAAGGGCATGTTTTGAATCACACAGAGCTCAAGATTGTGGAGTAGGTTGTATTACTCCCAATAGAGTGGGTGTTGGATGATAGGAAAGACACCAATATTAGCTGTAGGATAATTAGATCCTTTTAATGCAATCTAAAGACATCATGCTAGACAAAATATTAGTAGATAATAAGAAAAATATTTGAATTTTTGTTAGATTCGGTACAAAAGTGAGAAATCCTAAGAAAACAAGAATCGCTAGTGATTCAGGGAAATCATAGGTGATTGGGGTAATCACTAGCGATTACTGTGAAACTTGACTATTTTTCTAAACATAGTCAAAATCAATGATTTAGCTATCAATTTTATCAAAAATAGAGAACTAGCAATGTGTAATTGATCCAGAAACAAAAACATACCTGACTTTTGTTATTGTAAAATGAACAAAAATGAAATATTTACCTTGCAGGATGTCGGTGTGATAGAGGAAATGGAAGTAGATGGTTGGAGATGAAAATGAGTAGTTTGTTGATGAATTTGACGTTCCTCGATAGCATGGTGTTGAGTTGTGTTGATGCAGAATGCTTGAATGCCTCTTGAGTTCAAAACGTGACGAGTTTACCTACAAAACTTGTGAATTTGTTCCTCTTCCTCCTAGAAAGGAGGTGTAAATGCTTATATTTATAGATCATCGATGATCAGGAAAATCACAGTAATTGTAGATTATCTTAACTTTAGTAAAGAAAACAAGTGTTTTTCTTCTATTTCAAGCGAGATAAATTTGAGGTTGTTAAAGAGGTGGTGGGGGAAATTTGGTTAGGATAGGAGTTAGTCTTTTTAGCAGGTTTAATTAGTTAGTGTTTTTGGAATGTTTAGTTAATTAGGAGTAAGTTAGTGTATCTAGAAGGTGTAGTTAATGAGGAAGGTGGTTTAGGTTGGTAATGAGGTGTTGTAGTGAGGTTTTAAAGGGAGGGATTATTTAATTAATTAAATTAAATATTTTAGATGTAAGGGGTGTGTGATTAATTAATTAATGGGGATTATTCTAATTAATTAAAGTAATGCCATAAATGTCATTTTTTAACTGTAGGTGCATTGAGCCTAGGGATATAAATTTTTGTGTCTACATTTTCCCCTTTTTGTCTAGCAATTTTTGACAATTCGCTAGACAAAAATGATAAAAAAAGATTGTGTTGTTATGGGTGAATCTACTATAGCGCAATATAGTGAACAAGCTGTTTGAATTTTTATCTTCTAAAAAGGGCTTACCTAATCGGAGAGAGGGTGTAAAGCAAGATGTTGGTGAATCAATTGTCAAGGTGGCCAAAGGGCTTGACGAATGTGGACATATGATCCTTACTAGGTAAAATTGTTGTGTGGGAAAACCAAGTGTTGGGGAAAAAGGATCATCTCTTATAGACGTATGGTAAATCCCATTGTTTTATTTATGTTGTTTTGACAAGGGATCTTGAGGGCTAGGACTCGTTTAGGAGCATGACACACTTGTGTAGAGGGTAAAATCTTATGTCTTTTAAGAAATATAGACACGGATGACCAAAATAAGCCAATTGTTGGTGATTAGGGAAATCACTAGCGATTAAGGTCATGGAAAATTTGGGGGTATAAATACACAAATGTATTGTTTTATTCATAATTTTGCCTTTGTATAATGAAAATGACCTTGTCTGAGCATGAAAAATAATGTTTTTTCAAGAAAAGACTTTTCAAATGAACTCCTCGAGTGAAATGAAAAACAGGACCTTGCTAAGGTAAGTCTAATCGTGTTTTCATTTTTTCATATATTTTAGGATTTTTTTGTTTTTGATGGGTTTAGGATCATATCGAGGTGCATGGATGCACTAGTGCAATTTATAGGAATCACTATTGATTCACCTGTAATTTAAATGTTTTGTGTTTTGAATGAGAAAATGTGGTTTTTGATCAATGTGTTTAACTTTATTGGATGTGTAAGATATGTTTTCTTTATTAGGATTTTGTTTTATGAGGATATTTTATGGTTACAAGTGATCATTTTTCAAAAATTTTAAATCATTATTAATGTTCACTTTTTTGTTTGTGTTTTGTAGGTGGACACTCAGTTGACTATCCAAGATCACATCCCCTTTGTGTTAAATGAGGTTAGAGAGAATTTTTTTATTACGACTCGAATCATTTGGAGGTTATGGGATTTAGTGAGATGAGATTTTACAAGGAGATTCATAGATGTCACAACTTGATACTAGCATCACTAGAGTGGTGGAATCCTTCCACCAACACATTTTAGTTTCCTATAAGGAAAATGACCATCACCCTAGAGGATGTTCATCGTATTACAAGACCATCGATAGGGGGATCCTGTCGACTATATTTAAAATGCGAGAGAGGGATACTATGCAGAAATTGTAAGGATATGAGGCTCGGGTTTGATATATTTCTTAGGTTATTTTGATTATCAAAACTTAGATGATTCTAAAAAGAGGGGTGCCTACGGATGACTATGAAGATGTTACGAATCTCATGTTTTGCTTTGCCAAATTTAGGAGGTGGGATATTCCCATGGATGATGATGGGGGTAGTTATGGAGATGATGGATCATCAAATAGTATTTGAGTGTGCTCTACCTTATTAGCACAAAAACATAGAGAGTTATAGGCTTGGACATCCCACAAACATTATGGGATTGATGTTTTCTTCTTATTGCGGTGTTGAGCACATGAGCACATTTCCATTTCTCACCCATTTGGATTTCCTAGTGTTATAGATGTGAGGAAACCATGCTTTATGAGATGGAGTGCGAGTCTTGGTAGAGCAAGGAAGGCCAAGGGGCCTACCTATTTTAGAGACATGATATCTAGATTACGGGTTGGTAACCTAACTTGGCGGCCCGTATGTGGATTTTCACAATTGGCGAGTTTTGGAGATTTATTGTACTTATAGCAATACACCTAGGTCTAGGGTTGCAAATCTGGAGAGGGTGAGTTGATACACTTCAGATTAAGTGATGATACATTTTGGGTTGGTTCAGGATATACCGAGGATCTAGTTCTGTATAGGTGGGAGGATGGGGATACTGATACCCCACAAGCAATTATGACAGTCTCGGAACCTCTTTGTTGAGTAGATAGGTGTGATGGGATCGGATGAGGATCGTCATGTGGTGCCGATTGATGATGTGGGGTTGACCAAATGTTTTTTTCTTTGTGGTCTCTTTCATTGAGTTTTGAGAGGATGAGGGAAGCGAAGAGGGAAACTCAATCAATTACATGAGTACATGCTTGGGAGAAAGGAGGAGTCGAGGAGGATGATGTGGCTGATGAGGATAGGGTCAAGAAAGATGTTGTTATGACTCCAGATATTTCTATAGTGATGGACGAGAAGGCTATAGTGGAGGCAAAGGGAGATCTTTGCTTAGAGAGAATTAGATGAATGAGTAGGAGTATGAGATACTCTTATTAGAGAGAGAGAGATGGCTTGATCGTAGAGCGTGAAGGGCTTAAAGCACATCTTATAAAGGTGTCCTCTGATAGGGACTAATAAAAGAGTTAGAGAGATACTTTTCAGAAGTCCTTAGGGATCACAAGGCTTTCTATTTATGGCACTAACTTATCAACATTGGTTAGACAAAGAGGGTATCTGTAGGCTGATCTGTTATGATTGTTCATTCCCATTATGAGGTTGTGAGAGTGGAGAGGGACTACTATGTGGATATGATCATCAAGAACTATCCCGATGCCACTTTTATGTTGATCATATAGCCACCAAGGGGGTGCCACGGCATTAGCTAAGCCTATTGACATTTAGGCGAGAGTGGGGCACCGTCATGGAGACTGTCAAGAGGGGATGGTGGTGTAGGAAGAGATGGTGGTGTTATAGTAGGAGGCACTCCCAATCCTATTTTGATGGACTTTACCATTTGATTGTAGGCTTAATCCTTTTTTCCTATGTATGACATTATGTTGATTGTATGGACAGTGGACTTTGATATATATGATGGTGATGATTTTATTTCTTGCGTTCACTAGCCTCGGTGAATCCCGATATATTTATTTAATTTTTATATGATGATGATCATGTTTCTTGTGATTGCTATCATGTTTATGATGTTCTTTTTATGCATATGTTGTATGAAATATGTGTTGGATATGATGATTTTTTTTTTTTTATTATGAGTCTTAATGTGTGATTATGTTTTCAAGAGATGTGACCTAAACTTAATATATCCATTTTAAAATGTTATTAAACAAAAATGAAGTAAAAGTGGGAAGAATGCCCCATTGAATATCATATGTGTAGTGATTTTTATAACGCTTGCACTTGTGACCTTTCAAAATGTTAAATGATACTTTTAATGAACAATTCATACGATCATGGTGGATTTTTGAAAATGCATGTGTTTGTGGGGAAGAAAGGTTTTTATTTTTGACAAATTTAGAGGAAATACATGCCCTAGATCTTTATAAGAAGCAAAGCCCGATCGGTCGAGAAGTTTTCTATGGGAAATTTGATCGATGCGGGAAACTTTGCAGGATGTGTTTTTAATTTTGATATGTTTTTAGAGGCTGATCAAAGCGGAAGCCTTTTTTCATATGTAGCCATCCTTTGAGGGTATGGTCTATATTTTATATTTTAGATTGAACAATCATCCTTTGAGGGATCGGTCCATAACTTTAAAATGGTAGTTTTCCTTCGAGGGATCAGTCTACTTTTCTTTTTAACAATATAACATTCAAATAGTTGTCCTTTGAGGATCGAGTCTATTTATTTTTGATATTAACATGAAGCATCCGTATGATTTTTGAATGTTTTTTTAAGTGAGGGCATGGTGTATTAAATCGTTCTATTAAGGAGGGGATAAATGTATAGGTGGCATTCATCCATATGCCCCATGTATTTAGAAAGAAGAGAAATGGATTGGTTTAGTAAAATGGAAGGTTGTTATTTTGATAAGATCTTTAAAATTGTTGTTATGATAATCAATCATTTAACAGTAGAAAGGCCACAAGTGCAAAGCATTTAGAGGTTCCTTCTTAGGTTCCCCATCAAGAGAAGTGAGATGATACACTCTTGACCCATATTTGTGAGTAATAATGTAGGGACCAATCCAATTAGGGGTAAACTTACCATGTTTACTTCACTCTAATTTAGTCACATTTTGATTTTCCTTAAGTACCAGGTCACCGATCTTGAAGTCACATTCTTTGAAATGATTTTTGTATGCTCTACTAATGTGTTGTTGATAAAATTGGTGATGTTTGAGGGCTGTTAGATGATTTTCATCCATAATTATAGTTTTTCAAGATGATTTTGGCGATATTCTTCATCGGGAATGAAATATTTTAAGGATACATAGAGTGATGGTATTTGAATTTCTATGGGTACAATGGCTTCAAAGCCATAAACAAGAAAATAGGGTGTAATTCCCATCAATGTATGGATACTATTTTAATAAGCCCACAAAGTGAATGGGACTTAAATGTTTCAATTCCTTCCTATGTCATTTACATTTTCATAAGGATTTCCTTAAGTGTTTCATTGGAAGCCTTAGTTTTTCCATTTACTTGAGGATAATATGGTGATGAGAAGCTTATCTTGATGTTAAATGTATCATAGAGCTTTTTAACCTCCTTATTTTTGAAGGATTTACCATTGTCTGTGATAAGCTTATGTGGAATGCCAAAATGACATATGATGTTTTGATATATAAAGTTGATGATGGGTCCTAAATTTTTTGAGGTCAAGGAATAACTTCAACCCATTTAGTAAAGTATTCAATTGCAGTAATGATTGAATGATGTTGTTGAGATGATTTTGGATTAATTTCACCAATGAGATCTAACCCCCATTGAGAGAAAGGCCACAAGTCTTGTGTGGGTTGCAATGCTTGACTAGGGATGTGGATTGCTTGGTGGGGATGTGGATGAGATCAGAATGAAGTTGACACTTAACGCACCTTTTCATGTACGTGAAATTCTTTGGTGATAGTGGGCCAGTAGTATCCTAGTCATATGATATGCTTGGCGATGGCGTTGCCGCTGAAATGGCCTCCACAAATGCCATCGTGGACCTATTTGATTACATTGGTTGATTTGTGTGATTTGAGACAATGTAATAATACACCATAAAAACTATGTTTATAAAGGATGCCTCCTATAACAATGAAGTGAGTGACACATTGAAGGAAGGATTGTTTAGTGCCTTATGACAAATCACGGTGGATCTAATGGATTTTTGTCAATGATGTTTATGGAAGGTAGCTCATTTTTATGTGAAGGATGGTCTAATCATTGAATGAATATAAAAATATTAGTTTTATCCTTCGATTTTTCCATTTTGAAGGGACAAGGGACCCTAGAGAAGCCATAATGCTTGCAAAACCTATTAGAAGATCATAAAATGGATTGAATGGTGTAATGATTGAATGTGCCAAGGAGAAATTTGACAATGGCCTTGTATTTTTGAAGGACCTCATTTTTACATTGGTACTCTCCTTTGACTTGACTAATGACAAGTTGTGAATCCCCATAGATTTCCAGATCATGAACACCTAGGAGAATAGTAGTAGTTAAACCCATGATTAAGGCCTCATATTCTGCCATATTATTGGTACACTCAAAATTGAGCTTGAACGATAATGGGATGGGAATGTTCCAGGGTGGTATGATGACAACACTAGCCCCTCCACCTTCTTGACATTTAGCATCATCAAAGAAGAGGATCATTTTAATGGGGATGAAGTCGGATTCATTAATGTTATTGATAGATTCATTAAGAAAGTACTCATAGGGTGGTTGATCATCTAGAAGAGGTGCCTTAGTGATCTGATTAACAATGGCATGACCTTTGATATAATTTTTCGGTATGATTTCAAGATCAAATTTAGTCATAAACATTAACAATCTAGTTATGCCGTCATTTTGATAGGGTTTAGCATGTATGAATTTAAGCGGATTAAAAATAGTGACAACGTATGATTTTTGATTGAGGAGATAGTGTCGGAGTTTGGAAGTAGAGAAGTACAAATCACAACATAGTGTTTCAGCTTCAGAGTAGTGTGTTTCATAATTATGGAGGGTGTGACTATTGTAATACACGACATGTTCATGACCTTGATTATCGTGATGTGTGAGCATGGCTCCTAGGGCATGCTCTGAGGTGGAGATGTAGAGATAAAATGTCTCTCCTTCACAAGGTGGAGTCAGTACAAGTGGTGATAATAAATATTTTTTGATTTCATCGAAGCCTTTACAGGAGTCATAATTCCAAAAAAATTGTCTTTGAGGATTAGATGATGAAATGGTTGACAATGGTTGGAAATTTTGATATGAAATGCCATATGGAGTGTATTTTCCTTCCATATTGTGCAGCTATTTGAGATTAGAGGGTGGAGGTATTTTGATGATTACTTGGACCTTTGCAGGGATTGAATTCTATTCCACAAAGAGATACGATAAATCCTAAATGTTTTCAGTGAGGAACCAAAAACACATTTTACAGGATTCCAGAGACAAAACCCCAGCGAGATGGGGAAATATTGATTCAAGGAAATTGAGATGATCCTTCGTGATTTAGATTTCCCAAGGAGATCTTCAATGTAATCTTCAACAATTTTATGAATGAGATCATGGAAAATGTATGTCATAGCGCGTTGGTATGTTGCCTTGACATTTTTGAGACCGAATGGCATAACACGGTAGTAAAAGGTTCCCCAAGGGGTTATAAAGGTGGTTTTGTGTTGATCGTCAAGGGTGATAAGGATTTGATTATAACCAAAAAATCCATCCATAAGGAAATCATTTCATGGCTAGATTTTAGGTCTATGAGTTGATCTATGTTTGGCGAGAGAAATCATCTTTTGGACAAGCAAAATTGAGATCCTGAAGTCTGTGCACATAAACATTTTCTGAAGTTGCTTTTGTTTGACCGAGTTTAGCATTAGGATATGTGAAAAAAATTGTATGAAAATGTTGGGATTGATCCTAGGCTTATCGCTATATGACCAAGTGAAGGCTTGACTATATTTTGTTAGGAATGTGGTAAAATCACTCAATTCTTGTGGATCAAGGGATTGGTGACCTTAACTATGTAAGGGTCATGTGGTGTTCCTAAGTTAATATTGAGCATGGATTCATTAAGAAGAGTAGGTGTTTTGAGCAGTAGGGATTTTTGAAGGTAAAGATATTCATCTCCCATATGAGATAGGATGTCTTGGTCATCCTGACATTGAAGGATGTCTATGGTCGGTGAGTCTTCTTCAACCATTCCTTGGTGAACAAGCGGTAGAGATTTTAAGAGTGGACGGATTGATATGTGAGTGGTCCCAATGATATGTTGATTAAAAAAGGTTAGGTGTAATAGGTATGACATCATCTGTGTTTATGGAACCTGAGGGATTGTGGGTGGTGATCTTGGTTTGGAAATAATTGTGGAGCTAGTTGGTTTAGATCTATTGGCTTCACGTGCTACGAAAGGGGGTTTGTAACCTAGACCAATATTTTCATAAGGTTTAAGGAATGTAGAACCTTCTAATCATGGATCCCTTGTTCATAACACCCGAGACCAAAGTCTTTGCATGTACAACGATTAAGATACACATGAGAAAATTTTGGATTATCAAGAGATTTGAAGTCGATTGTGAAAGGCATGGTGTGATGTGGATTGATAATGTGAGACAGAGGATGGTCATGTCCTCCATAGACAAGATTGGTTTTAAGATAAACGAGACCATAAGAGATAATATATCCTATGTTATGGTCATACATGGGTTGTTATTTTGGATGGCCATATATTTTTGGTGAAGGGATAAAGTTGAGCATGATGATGTGATATTCCCTAAGCGTGACGCCCTTCATTGCTTTTCCA
The DNA here is from genome assembly GCA_018340775.1 of Taxus wallichiana var. yunnanensis. Classification (NCBI taxonomy): domain Eukaryota; kingdom Viridiplantae; phylum Streptophyta; class Pinopsida; order Cupressales; family Taxaceae; genus Taxus; species Taxus wallichiana. The sequence continues at coordinate 597,648,065 of CM031241.1, read as the reverse complement.
AGACAAGAATATTCCAGTAATGTGGAAAATGGGATAGAAGTGATAGTAGATGTTTGATCAGATGATTTAGGTATGGAGCTAGGTAAAAGAACGTCATTTGGATGATACATCATATAGCAATCAATGAATGGATTCAAATCAGCAGGGATAATGAGCATCTAGCCTTCATGTTCATACTTGAGAAAATGATGAAGGATGGAAGGAATGAAACACATGGTCCATATCTAGGGGCCTCCTATTAACATGTTTTACTGAAACTCTCCTTCTATAATGTAGAATATTCCAGGTAGATTCTTAACACCATCCTTGAGTTGAAGTATAACTGCCTATGGTAGGTGTGATAGTGTCGTTGAAAGAGTGTAATAGAACCGGAGTCCAAGTGATAACGGTGTTAGTTAGTTTAAGTTTATCAAAGAAAGAGATGATATGATGTTGATGGAATCACCACTATCAATCATGACACTTTTGACGGATATGTCATTGATTTTTGCGAGTAGTGAAATTAGTAGGTCATGATCCTTTGGTCTAAGAGAGGGAATTTTGGATGGTTCAAATGACATGTCAGTAGATGCTTTCAGGGCACCTCAAAATTTTTGAAAGCGGTTGGATCTTTTGTTAGGACACGATGTATTGTAGAGCCTCCCACATGGCATGTTTATGAGTTGGTGAAGTCTACACAAGTTCATAAAGTGACATCCTAACGGGAATTTGTGTAGTTGTTTAAGAGTTACTTTCTAAAACGTGGTGAATGGTGATGTAGCCGCTTGTATTAAGATTATAACCTTGGATGATGTTGTTTGATTAGGATATCTAGGAGAGCCAATGAAATTTATACTTTAGGCTTATCAAATGATGTTGATAGTTCTAGAGGCAAATGTATCACAACAAAGTCTCTATCTTACTTAGATTTAGATGGTTATTTGTTATAGTCTTACGTGTAAGTAGTGACATGGAAATAATTTATTTTTTGGTTAGATGCTTCAGAGGTAGACTCTTTTGAAGGTATTGAGGTTCATTTCGATGTCTTGTGAGAAGGAAGGAAGAGTGAACTGCAATTTTTTTTAATTTTTGTATGAAAGGCTCTACAATCCTCTATGTTATGGCCTCATATTCCATAGTAATCACAAAAAGTAGCAAATTCATAATAGGAAGGTTTCCACCCATGGTGATTTGAAAGCTTGGGAGGTGGTAACGTAATGAGTTTTTCTTGCAATAGGTTATCAAAAATGGTGTCATAATGTCCTTTAGGTCCAAATGTAGCTGGGCACTCATGTTTTTAGGGAGAGGTGCAGCGGGTTGTTTGGAAATAGTTTTCTTACTTGGCGGATGCAAAGGTATTTTAGCTATTGCATCAAGTGGATGTGGTCATTGGGAATGATAGTTATGATGTATAGGAGGTAGATGGTGAGGATTATATGTGGATTCCCACTATGAGCTAACAAATGTAAAATACAGACTCATGGTGGGGGTATGATGTACGAGTTTTACCCTTGTAATGATAGGGTGATTAACTGGTATGGTAAAAGAAGATTCATGCATATGATCTAGGTTGACATAGATATAAGGATGATTTTTAGGATCTTTAGTAATGCTTGATTCAGTCATTCTCACGGTATTAGATTTGACGTGACACGATGATGTTAAAAAGTATGTATGCCTCTTGGATGAAATGAAGGATGGAATGGATGATCGTGGAAGCGATAAGTTTCATCATAATAAAGACATGAATGAATCCCTTTTTTATTATGTCCTCTTGATATTTTAGATGAGCAAGGTGTATTCGTTGAATTCAATGCTAGCAAAGGATAACAAGTTCGGATGGTGTGGTCTAAATGATTTTTATATTTTGGATTGTTTACTTTCACATATTGGGTCCTATGGTTTTCTTGGCGAGGATGGTTATGCTAAGAATTTTTCAAGTGGTATCATAGTTATATTTACAAATCTAGGAGCAGGCACTTTGAGGTAGTCATTTCGGAGGGTAAGGGTATGGACTTGGTAACAACATCAGATGAGGATGTGGGTATGTCTTTAGTAGTAAGTGGTGATTTGAGAGTTTCAAGCTTCTTAGTTTTTGTCTTAGACTCTATAGGTGTAGGTGATGGAGACACGGAGAGACTTTCAGCAAGGTATAGATAATGGGAGGTTTCTATGTTGATAGTTTCAAGCTCACTGAGTGTTGGTGTTGATTCTGCAGATTCTATTTTGTTGGGTGATGAAGTGGTTAGAGGGACATGATCAATTTTGGTTATCGTATTAATGGTATGAACAACATTCATCTACATTTGTTGAGAGGATGAGGGTGATTTGGAAAAGGCTTCTTGAATATGTCAAGGGTGCATTTTGATTATCTAAGTGAAGGTCACCCTTGTCGATCAAGTCTTGAAGCACATTGTGGAATGTGTGACACTTTTCAATGTCATGACCATTGACCTATGGTACTTGCAGAAGTCATTATCTCGATACCAGATGGGTTTTGAAATTGATATGTCGATGATTCGAATGGCTAGAAGTGATATTATATTAGATGCAAGTAATTTATCAAAAATTATACCATAATTTTTGGCTATGGGTGTATAGTTATGTTGTTGTGAAAGTGTTTGGTAGTTGTCTTTTCCTTGGGAGAAGATTTGACCACAATGGCATTGGCGGCTGATTTAGACTTATCTGAGTTGAATGGTGGCTTACATGGGAAATCCATTTTTGGTTTCTTAGGACAAATTTTTACACGTCCTTCTTCTAAGGCTCGTAATTGTAACTTATGGACCATGGTTAAAGCATCATCGAAATTTTGGAATGAATGGATTTGCGGAGTAGATGAAATGTGTTTGGCACATGCACGAATTTGTTTTTATTAACTCTGGTTGTGGTAGCGTAAAGGATAGTTGATTGGTATTGGCTCTAGAATGAGCTAAAAATCAATGATGTATTCATCTTCAAATTTTCTAGAGTCATATAGATCATTAATAATGATTTTACAAGCTATGTTTATGGAGAAGTGGTCTAAGAACAAATGTTCAAGATGTGTAAAAGAGAATAGTGAGTGTTGTGGGATGTTATTGTACCAGTCTAAGGAAGGCCCATCAAGGGACATAGGAAAGGTCCTCAGCATGAGGTCTTGATCATGAGCTATTAGATAGCATGTCTAGAAAAAGGCACAAATGTGTTGTTGGGGATCTTATTTTCTATAAAATTTATTAAATTTTGGAATCTCCTAGTGAGGTGGATATTTCTTATATGGTATAGAAGGGTGAATGGGCTCATTACAAATTTGGTCATAAGAGAGCGCATTCTTGGATGTTGTGGAAGTGGCTTCTAGGCTAGATATGCATCTTAGAAGGGATTGAAGGGGATTGACTTGCATTAATTTTTGTAACGATGATATATACTGATATGAAGACTTATTGGCTTGTGAGTATATTGGATACTATTGTGGAATGTTTTTGGTAGGGGGTATTCTATTAGGAGATGTTATGTTGGTATGGGAGATTATGCTAATAAGGGTTGTTTTGCTGTAGGTATTGGTACGATGGAATATTTTGTTGCTATCCGTGCTATTGATATATGTGTTGTTGATTTTTTTGGGGGATGCTTTGATGATGAAGGATATTGTGTTGTGGAATGTTTTGATGGGATGACAATCCTTGCTGCGAAGTGATAGGTTGTGAGGATTGAATATATTGGTATTGTAATGACATCGATACATGCATAAGAGGTTGTGAATATGTGGGTGTTTGTTGAGAAGACATAGTCGGAGTGGTGAAAGATTGAGCATGTTGTGGAACACTTTGTTGTGGGATACCGTATAGTGGAATGTTCTGTAGAGGTATAAACTAGGATACATAGATTAGTGGTCATGAAGGTTGTGGTATGTATTGTGAAATAGGATGTGTACTAGCAATAACACTAGTATTAACTAGTGGTGTTGTTGTGGGGATGGACATAGTGATATTCTGGATGGGAGTAGTAACTTGTTGGGAAGACATAACCATTGAAGGGGTGACGGAACTCAAAGGAGGTGTTGGTATATATGAAGCGAGACTAGAGGAGTAGATGACGAAGTAGTGACATTGTTTAAAGGTGGTGTGGATCCTATAGAAGGACTGGCGAAGATGTGGGTTTTTAAGAAGAGGTGTTTTGTGATAAGATCATGTGAAGGTTGTAGGCAGGGTGATGAAACCTTAGATGTCTCTGGTTGATTAATGGAAAATTGTTCATTCAAAGTTTCAAATGGATTTGTAGAGGTGAGAGATGCTTGAGGTTGACTATTATTCAATGTTTCAGATGGACTCGAGGTTTATGGATATAATTTTTGGAAAATAGGGTCTTGATTTTGATCAATAAGGCCTGCAATGGCAAAAGATGGATTGTAGGTGTGTCGGATGGATGGAGGCATGAACGATTACATTTGAACATTTCTTTACGCTAGATAAATGTTAAGGAAATGGGATTCAAATCTAACATTTCCTCAAAGACAAGGTCTCCCCTATTATAGAAAGGGAGTTCAGATGTTTGAGGACTAGAAGAAAGGGAGTATTCCTCTTCTTGAGATCTAGGAGAGGAGAATTTGACTATTATATTGATGTGGGGAATATGAGAGTTGTCATCATGTTGTATTGTTATAATTGGCCCCTACTTCATGCCAAGTTTGTTGAGGGTCTGAAAAGGGGTTAGATGTGTCTATTTGATAGTATGGGAGTTTTGTTGTGTAGGAGTAAAAAGTGCTGAAGTGCATCATGTAGGCGGGGTGGACATGTTTTCATGGATTTGATTATGGGCTTGTTGTCTAGTAATTACCATAATAAAAACACAAATAAAAAACACCCAAAAGAAAGGAAAATAAGTGGATGTGTTATTTTACAAACAACAAGCAAGAACAATCAGAGAGTGATTTTATAGTTATCTTGATTAGTTATAAAAAATGAAATGTGTAAGATGGCAAATAGGGGTCCTAGGAAGTGGTCATCTAGGGATGGTTTCAAGTATGATTAAGGGCATAGTCCTCAATATACCTAAACGTATGTGAGGCCCAAATTTGTCCTAATGCTAATACAGGTGTGGTACGGGGCCTAGGGCCTCACTTCACAATCACATTGCGATAAGGAAGTCGGGTCTTTGAGGAAATATATACCGATAGACATGAGGTTATAATTAACTAGAACAAGTCTGCTTCCCTATTGGGTGATGAAATCCCATTCAGTGTCACCTGGGTGGGAGATTTTTAAATATGTTTTAGATTTTGATAGTGACTCGGATGTGTGTGAGGGAGAATAAGTGAATGCAACAATTTTACCTTCCTAATTAAACTATGTGAAGAAAAAAGGATGTGATTGTTCCTTTTTAAGGTCCCAAAATGAAGTAATGATTTTGATAAAAAAGAACAACCAAGAATGTAAGATGGAAATTTATAAAGATGGCTTTAAAACTTACCATAAAAGTGTTCCTTGTTTCCTTTAATTTTTTAATTTTTATTTTATTTGGAAACTATCGAAATATTTACTTGGCAAATTTAGAAGGTATAACTTCTAGTGAAAAAGAGCACGATTTGATTAGAAGAAGCAAGAAATAGAGAGAAATATTTTACATATTGATGATAATATATTAAGAAAACAACATAGGAAATAGCTAGCAACTCGGAGGAATCCCGGGAAATTGGAAGTCAGTGAAAACAATAATCAAAATGATGAAATTAAACATGGATATGTGTCCCACTAGGCATGCTTGAGAATGTCTTGCATGGTTTTGCATTTGGTTTTATTGATTTGGTTCAAGTGGTAACAACTGAGATTAACCTTGATACGATGGGGTTTCTAGGGTACCCGCAATGTTGATTATGTTTTTATTCACGCCATGTGTGAAGTAATGGATCAGATATTCTTTTCTTGTAAACAAACTTACAAAGATCACATTTAAACAAAATAATGTTATTGCTCAGAAAGATGGTCTTAAGCTTTTATTGACTTTTGTGATCGTCTTCTGATATATTAAGATATAAGTGTCACTATCACTTATTTGAATTAGGTACTTATATATCTAATATAAGTAATGTGTTATCCAAAATTCACCTCAGGTAATTTTGATAACATGCATCAAATTATTCGATCCGAGTAAGGAGATTGATTCAAGGCCCGAAATCATGTTTTGGGGCCCCCTCGGCTTCTCTCTAACTCTCCCATCCAAGAAGAAATCCCAACGAGTTGGGAAAAATGGAAAAAACACAAAAAATAAGGTTTACGACTGTTTTAAAGCATTTTGGGTCTAAAGGGTTCAAGTCGTCTTGAGGTTCATCGTACCCGAAGCTTGGGGCCGAAAAAAACAAAAGAAAATCACTAATTCGGACATTTTTGTCCCGGGCGGTCCAGCGGGATAGTTGGGACGTCAGGACGCGTGGGATGAGAAAAGCCGAAACGCTTGGTGAGAAAGCGAGGAAAATCGTCAAGTTTTGTTTAGCGCGTTTTGGGACAGTAGGGAAAAATGCGCGGGACACGAATCGGCCGATTTCTGCCGAAGCCGACGATCCATTTCGGGCGGTTCGAGATATTTGTCCCAAGCGATTCGCGGGGACGGTTGGGAAAAATTACGCACGGGGCGTGAGGGATGCGAAAAGCAAACGGCGAAGGCAAAGAAGAAAAGTCAACGTTTGACCCGTGAAACTTCAAACAGACCATAACTTTTGACTCGAGCTCCGATTTTCACAAAATTGGACTTTCTGGAATGAGCACAACGTCCTCTACGCCACAAAAAATGGATTTCTTATTTTTAATGAGGATAGATATATTTAAATAAAAGAAACATATTCGGCTCCAGTCAGTTAATGCTCATTCCCGTCAAATGATAGAAAATGCCTGCTAGACCCAAAATAGCTGCCCGCACTCAGAAGGCCATAACTTTTGCATTTCTCAACGAAATCACACAAAATTGGTACCATTGGAATTGTGGCTCTGAGACCAATGCACAAAAATCAAGAAATTCTAGATTTGATGAGAGATTGATCGATATTTTTAAGAAAACGTGGCTGGGTTCATAACAGTGTTTTATTTGGTGGTTGGGAGTGCAATTAAGAGGCATGGTCATCATTCTTTCTCTGCTGCAGCACTTGGGACAGTATGGGGAGCCTTTTTTAAGTAATATATAATCATTTTACTCCATTTAATGCCTCTTACAAGTGGTTGAAGGACAGATTTCAGGATTTCCATTTTCCTTCTCTTTCTCTTCTCATTTTTTCTATAAATTTGAGTGTTGGGCTCATTGTAAAGAGAGGTAGTTTTTGTAGCAAATCTTTTCCAAAATTGCTTTGTGAAGCCAATGTGTTGCAGGCCCTTGTTGTGGACTCCTTGCATGGTGATCTAGGCCTTACCTTATGGCGATTGAACTGTGCATATCGTCAGAGCAATAAAATATAAGTTTGTGGATGTATCTTCCCCTGCTGTGTTTTCTTGCATTCTTCTTGCCCCTTCAACCTCTTCTTTACAAGAATATTGTGTCTATTATTATGTTCATGCAGGGATCCATTATCATTGTGTATGTTTGAAATATTGTTGTGAATGTGTTTTGCTAGATTATGGAGAACTGTCATCACCTCTTCTAGTGTGCACTTTGCTTCTATATTTCACGCATTTGAAGACTACTCTCACACCCTCCTTTTCTGGTGTATCACCGCTTTAGTGTAGGCTTTCATTTCATGCATTCTCTCTCCCTGGTCCCTTGGAAATTTAGATTAGAATAGTTAGTTTCCCCTGCATTAGAGTAGATTGTGGCAGGTAGCTTAGGAGCAAGAACCAACTTTCTCTGGAGGTCTATCTCAAGTAGCAAGTCCCACAACTTGGAGATAGTACCCATGTTATCCAATCACACCGTGAGTTCAAATACATGCGCTTGTACAAACCGCGAAAGGGTGTTGTGATTCGGTGATAACATAATGGTTTGAAACCATAAATTAGACTCCTAGTTTGTGTAAAGTTTCTCGACCACATTGGAAGCTATAAAATCAATTATTTCTTCTTTCCCTACGGTGGTGTCTATATCTGGATTGAAATGTAATCCTCCATAAAGAAATCAAGCGATTCTTATGGGGTGTCAAAGAGATAAGAGAGGGGTGTAGGTGCTTGAGATACTTATATTACTGCGGTCTTGATTACAGGTGTTGTGTTGCGGTCATTTGACAAGTCTAAGCTTATCTCGTAAGCGTGCTTGTATTGTGTGAGGTCTACATGAAGCCTTATAGCTTCATTGTATGCATCCCATAATGCTTGATGGCCTCCCGTATGTGTTGAGTTGTTGCGAAGATATCCTCTAGATGGTGAAAGGATGTGTTTTGAATCACGCAAAGCTCAAGATTGTGGAGGAGCTTGTATTACTCCCAATAGAGCGAGTTTCGGATGATAGGAAAGGCACCAATATTAGTTATAGGATAATTAAAGCCTCCCATTCCTTTTGAAGACATTATCCTTGACAAAATATTAGTAGATAACAAGAAAAATCTTTGCATTTTGGTTAGATTCGATAAACAACAATGAGAAAGCCTAACAAAATAGAAATCACTATCGATTCAAGAAAATTATAGGCAATTGGGGTAATCGCTAGTGATTACTGTGAAACTTGAATATTTTTCTAAACAGAGTCAAAATAAATTATTTAGCTCTCAATTTTATGAAAAAAAAAAAGAGAACTAGTAATGTGTAATTGATCCAGAAAAAAAAAATATCTGATTTTGGTTTTTTCAAAATGAACAAAAATGAAATATTTATCTTCCAAGATATTAGTGTCTTAGAGGAATGGAAGAAAATGGTTGGAGACTAAAACAAGAAACTTTTTGAGAACGTTAATGTTCCTCGAGACAGTGTGGTGTTGAGTTGTGTTGATGTAGAATATTTGAATGCTTGATGAGTTGAAAACGTGAAAGAGTGTACAATGAAACATGTGAATCCATTCCTACTCCTCCTGAAAGGAGGTGTAAATACTGTATTTATAAATCATTGGTGATTGCGGAAGATCTTTAGTTTAGTCAAGAAAACAAGTGTTTTTCTTCTATTTCGAGTGAGATAACTTTGAGGTTGTTAAAGAGGTGGCGTGGGTAAATTTGGTTAGGATAGGAGGAGTTAGTATTTTTAGCAGGTTTAATTAGTTAGTGTTTTTGGAATGTTTAGTTAATTAGGAGTAAGTTAGTGTTTATGGAAGGTGTAGTTAATTAGGAGTAAGTTAGTGTATTTGGAAGGTGTAGTTAATTAGGAAGGTGGTTTAGGTGGTTAATGAGGTGTCGTAGTGAGGTGTCAAAAGGAGGGATTATTTAATTAATTAAATTAAATAATTTAGATGTGAGGGGTGTGTGATTAATTAATTAATGGGGGATTATTCTAATTAATTAAAGTAATATCATAAATGTGGTTTTTTTACTTAGGTGTGTTGAGTTGAGGGATGCAAATTTTAGTGTCTACAATATCCTCTTTTATAAAAATGTTGGATTCTCGGTGGTGATGTTGGCTTGTGTAAGCTCATCATCGGAAAACTTAGCCTTTAACCGCACCAGATTAATAGCCAACCGTGCCGATCATCCTATAAATCTGTATTTTTTTCAAAATGGGCCAAATTCGACCCGAAATGAGATTCTCGAAACTTAAACTCGAAAAAATGTAATAACAAATTAAATGATATTTGCGAAAGTGTATATATGGATATATACACACATTTGTGTATATATCCATCTATATACCTCTGCATACAAGTTATTATAATTTAACTAAAAATAAAATGTATATTCTTTGAATCTAAACCATTTCGAGATCTTTTCAAATTGATAAAATGCCCCAATGAAACCTAGTTGCATCTCTACAACAAAATAATCTATAAAAGGGTGGAAAAACACCTTGAACCAAAGAATCTGGTAGAAGAAACTTAAGCCTTCAAGAAAGTGTCTTTTAAACCCTAATGAACTAAGATAAATCTAAAAACAATGAAAACTGGGAAGAGAAATCTTCCCATTGCAGACTCTGTTATATCATCTTCAACATAATTTCATCTCGAGTTTCCATTTCCTCCATTCTTACTCCTTTCTTCATCTTGACCTATGCAAATGGAGGCACTTAGGGTAGAAAATGAGTAATATAGTTTGTATAAGAAATTTTAGGGCTTGTGGAAATGACCTAGATCTAAGGGAGAGGATTGAATCAATCCTATGGATGTGATTCAATCCTCCTCCCTTAATAATGTAAGAATGAACTTTATAATGTTTGAATAATTTATTTATGGAACCATAAGAGATGTTCACCAGTGTGGACTTTTAATTGTTTTAGGATATTAAACTAATGGTTTTAATTTATGTATGTGCATGGGTGTTGTGGTTAGTTCTAGTGGGAAATTAATGCATGAGGGGAGTTTTAAAATTAGGGTTTTAATTTAAAGTTGTGGATGTTTAGTGTTAGATGGAAATTTAATTATTTTAAGGAGGTATGTGATTATTAAAAGGTGTTAGGAATTTAGTTAAAAGTGTTAGGGAAAATTTAATGTTTAATATGGGTAAAAAATTAATATGTTAGGAATTTATAAATATTAGCTTAGGAAATATATTTTAGACATGATTTATTTAAAGGTTATTATTAACCTTAGTGGAAAAAATTAACGAAGTTAATTTGTGGATTATTTAATTAATAATTGACATAGCTAAGTAATTAAAATAATAAAATTAAAATTCGAAAGGTAATTATTGTTGCAAAGTAATTACGAGTTTATTAAATAAAAATAATCTAGCGGGTAAATGATTGATTAATCAAGTAAGCCTTTAATTTATTTACAAATAATGTAATCGAGATTTAATTAATGCATTTGATTTTTCAAAAAAATCATATTTTCCAAGTTGGTTTTGGTCGTTTGATGTTGCGATTTTTCAGGGTGTCACACCTTGGTATTAGAGCTATAGGTTCAACACTTGGACCTTGGTAAAAATGGGAACACAACTCAAAAACTAGTACAACTAACCTAGAACATTTGAAATTATTTGAAAATTTGAAACATAGAAAACTTAGTAAATTTAAACATACCTAGAATAATGGACTAACTACCATCTTTATTTTTATAGGAGGTGTGAACCGGATGAAGGGTTCTTACATGTAGAGTTATATATACCACCCCGAGAGCGGGAAGTCGCCACTATAGTGCAACGAGATCATACAAACCTTACAAGAAGTCAATGACGTGATACGAGGAGGATAACTAGCATTACGACCTAGTTAGTGTGATAGGAGCCTTCATAAGAGGCTTATGGCACTCCACACCATAGTGGGGAGAATTGGACCAAGAGTTATCATGTAGATCTATACAAACAAGACTCAATACATGGAGATAGGGCCACAACACACAAAGAGAAATCCGAGATCCCTAGATAGAGTGATAGGTACAAGGAGACACCCGAGGCAAGAAGATGACAGTTTTTATCATATTAAAGATATCTTGAAGCTTCATCCCCCCACTATTCTGGTGATAAAAGAGGATTCTAGGAAGAGGCTTGGTTGGTTAGCTATAGAGGATGCTTGAAGCTATTTATGTTCTCTAGCAACACGAAGGCTCATGTTGCTATCCATTTGCAGAGAGACGAGGTAGGTGTTTGGTGGAGGAAAGAGGAGTAAACAATCTACCTAGATTCATATTCATGACATGGGAGATCTTTGAGGGGATTTTTGTATTAGGTACATTTCCGGAGGTTCATCCAAGCGGATCGATGAGTTCCACGATCTGTGACAGACTAGCATGAGATTCAAAAAGTATGAGAGAAGCTTCCTCGAACTAATTCATGTATGCGATTACATGCAGGATGAGTAGGTTAGGATTCATAGGTTCATCAGGGCCTAAACTTGGATTTGGAAATGGTAGTGTGCATGCATTTTCCATAGAATTTAGGTGACTCCATTGAGAAGGCCTATATTGTAGACAATAATAGGTGAGGAGTCACATCCAGAAGTTACATGATATTCGATCAAAGGGGGAGACCCCTTCCCCCTAGTGGGCATGGATCTGCACACTCTTCTTTCAAATCGTATCCACAGTACTAGTAGTAGTAATATACTTTTCCACCTTTTAGGCCCCCATAAATATATGATGCTCAAAGAGGGCACCGTGTTGGGCCTCCAACTTTTAGACCCACCAGGGACACAAGGAGAACTTAGAGCTCAATGCTTGGCCGAGGACATCCACATCATCCACAACATTCTATAGAGGGATCTTCGAGTTCAACAACATAGAATCCCAAAGCACCAGGAGGATCATGTTACTCATTGGAGAGGACCGGTAGTTATTATGGATGATGTCTACTAGGGCATCACTTGAGAGATTGTCCATAGAACCATAATAACAACATAAGGTCCCATTTTAAAGAATACAATGGGCGACATGGAAAGGATCGTCAAGATCTATGAAGCGGTGATAACTACCATACATAGCATCGGGCACAATGATTGAGACTACAGGTAACATCGGTGGTATTTCTACCTCTATCTTGTTTGATTCAAGCTCTTTTGATTCCTTTATTTCTCCAAACTTAGATTAGCAATGTAGGATGGTAGTAATTAGGCAGGTCCACATTTGGGACATTGAGATGGCTTCTAGAGCTAAGCTCTCAGTGGACTCCTTGGTCAAGGAGTGTGTAGTTGACCTAGGACCCTTCACCATGACCTTGGATCTTTGTATCCTTCCTTTGGGATCTTATGGAGTCATTTTGGGGATGGATTAGCTATTTGCACACGAGAGGTGGATTCAATTTTTATAGTAAGATTATATCTTGTGCTAATGACTTAGGTGTTGACTCGGTGATGGTGGGGCTTTGAAGGCCCATTTCTAGTTACACCTTATCTATTATGTAGTTAAAGTGGTTTACGCATCGGCGATGTCAAATGTATGTTATTACTGTTATCTCTTAGAAGACCACCCTTGTTAAGGGATAACAACATAGTTTCTAATGTCTATCTTAACTCACTTCAGTAGATACAAAATAAACACCTCAAGGTTATGGGTATCCCTATGTTGAGGCGATTCTTCAAGATTACAAGGCTAGTTCCTTATTGATGTAACCTAAATTTAATTTTTTGGGGGATTGAAGGATAAAAATATGGTTGTAACTGAAATTTAAATGGAGTGATATAACAAAATGATTGAGGGATTTGACTGAGTACATGCACAATATTTGAGAACAAATTACAAAATAAGGAAATAATGGTTTTCAAAGCAAAATCCTAAGGCAAAACACTTATGTGTTGAGGATCAATCACAACAACACAAAAAGCTAGCATGCACACTAAGACTATGTAGAAAAAGACAAAATTTATAGTAAGGTAAGATAATTAATTCAGGGAATAAACATTCACAAGAGAAATTAAAAATGATACACACCAAGTACAAATAATCGGAAAGGCAATAATTGGTTCTTATTCAAGGAAAAAGCTGCAAAAATCTGCTTCAACACTTCTACATCCAAAAAGTCCCCTTGTGATTTGTTTTACACACAATATATAGAAAAAATAATTCATACCCCTCCTAAATATAGGCTACAGTATCTACTCACCCATCCATGTTATTTTTAGCCTTTATCATGAATAAATAAAGGAAAAAATTAAATATGCGATTCAATGACACAACAATAGCCTTAGTTCAAAAATACACTTTAGTCAAATTGCGGTTGATTGATTTATTTCTATTACAATAAATACTTTACGTGAGTAACTTAGTGAACAATATCTCATGCTTGGTGTGCAAGCCTTCTCCAATGTGCATGCAACTATTTCCTATCTTGTAGATAATGATTAAATAATCATATTTAAATCTTTGATATGACACTTGAATATTCACCCACTTGCAATGGAAAATTTGTCTTCTTCTCATTTTCTCCTCTAGTGATGGCATGCAAAAATATACTCTTGTATAAGAAAAATAATGCCTTTGATATCCAACACTTAGCAAAAATTATTCATCCACTATGGGGACCACCTACGAGGCATGTGCGAGAAGAATATTCTTTGCCTTTGTGAAAAATAAGGTAATTTTTTTACAAAAGGTAATGTTTGAAAAATAACTTTATTCTTCCCATGTGAGGACTCCTCTTTTGTATCTTGGAGTATTCAATAATTAAAAAAATCATTGAACTTGATTTTGATTTTGGAATAATTTATAAATAGTGTCCGGACCCCTTTTATATGAAATGTGGCTCAAATTTGACATACATCATGAAAACTAACCACCTTTGATTACTTTGTTGACCATGGATATCAAATATTAATCATCGACCTTTAGATTTATCTTTGGCAAATAATATTGGTCACGCTCCTTTGATTTACTATAGCATCAATAATATTATTATCCTAACGTTTGGTAAGGTCATTGCAAATAATAATTAACTGGGGCTGGCCCCCATTCATGATGATAAACCCCATCATTTGGTTTTTTGGTGGCATTTGACTTAACCTTGATTGATATGTTTGTTTGGTTGTCGACTTGGGGTTTGCATTGACTTTGATATTGATCTTCGACCATTGATCCTGTCTTGCTCGATCTCGATCATTGATTTCTACTAGAACTATGGTTTTAATTTACACCGCTTGATTTGTATTGTGATCATATTCACCATTGATCGTGGAGGAGTTTCCATTGACTTCGGTTAGGGATTCAAGTTTGCATGGAAATCAGTAAACCGATCATGACCATTGATTTTGTACTTGGATGATCTTCACCGTCAAAACCAACTTTGTGCATGAGTAGGGTTAGAAATTGGTTTGCATTTTGGGTCATTTGATCTCATAACCTAATGATCTTGGCCATTGAAACTAACTCTGGATGAGTTAGGTTGTTTGATCCTAGGTGAGTAGAATAAGTCAAACCCATCTCACTCTCACTATGCACTATGGAAAAAATAGGATGAATCCTTGAAAAAAATTCCTAGACCGCCATTGAGTACGTGCTTTTGAGATTGATTCTTGTACAAATATATGAACTCGAGAGTTTTGAGTATGGGTTTTGCATTCTCATTCATCTATGACATTATTCGATATTTATTATGATCGAGTTTTTAAAATACGACCGTCATTTGATCTCTTCGAGCTCTATAAATTCAAAAACTCATCTTCTATGCATACATCTCTAGATTCTTGATGTTGTTTGTAGAAAGGAAGGTGAACCTTCATTCATGGCTCTCCAACATTTTTTTGTCATTTTTTTCTTCATAGCACTAATACTTTGATTTTTTTGCATGTATTCTATGCTCTTTGAAATGGAAATGATATTCAAGTTAGAGACTCATTCAGGTATCATTATTTTGTTTTATTTAATCTACTTCTTGCGACGGTTTGAAAGAAATCATTCGAATCGGTAATTTTTTCCTCTTTACTCTATGTTTTCATGCAAAACATCAAAATCGTGGACTATGAAAATATTTTTCTTCTCTGTTTCTATTTCAAAGAAAAATAGTCAAGGGTTTTACGAAAATGAAGAAATACCTTTCTTATCATTCCTTTTGTCCTTCTTTGATCTGCCACTCTGTAGAATATGTAAAAAATGAAATATGAAGTTTCCTTTTTTTTTTAGTTTCTTGTATTTCGTTGAAACCTCACCTACCCAAAAATGGTTTGCACCTTTTGACCTTGTTGCATTCAAAATTCTTGTACCTACCATATACTTAATCATACCCTAAGATGGGTTTTCCCTTACGTGATTACTATGTATTCTTCGAACTCGATAGAAGGGTTTCAAAATAAATTGTCCTTTCAATACCACCATTAAAATATCGATACAATCATTAAAGCTTTGTTTAAAATATCTTGACTCTCGATATTGTAGCTCTGCAATTTTGTTCGGATGTTTTTCATTTTGTATACTTTGTGAGAAAACCATTTAATTAATATTTAAAAATGAAAAATTTGGATATGATATCTCCTTTTTAAATTGTTCTTAATCGAAGCATTATACTGAAATATTGATCTAAAAAATCTATCGGTAGCTTGATGGCACTTTTTAACTCTAGAATTTCTTTTCATAACTATTTTGATCTCTTTACTTTTGCATTAGTATAATTGTTGAGTTTTTGAAAGTGAACTCTTTACTATTAAATGAAAGTTGATGACATTGTTGCATCTTGATGAATAATTGAAGTTTGAAACTGGATATATAATTTGAAGTAGTTACTTAAGTTGAGAGATCCTTTTCATTGTAGTTTTCACTCTCTTCAACCGTGACTGACCTATTCACTTGGGAAAGCTATCTTATCACTAATGGCATGTTTATCTTGTTGAGTTTACGAAGAAACTATATCTAAGATTTGGCTTATGTAACTCTATAGAAGTATCTTTACTTTGATTTTCTCCTTTTTTGACATTCGAATTATACCCAGTTATGATTTTTCTTAACTAAAATCTTGAACCTTATTTATTTAAATGATTTTTTTTGTTTCTTGATATTTCAATTCAAGTTCTATAACTCTAATTTATTAGGACCTTTCAAGCTTCTTTCACATCAAGTTTCAAGCTCTATAAACTCTTAACTGCATGTTCCTCCTTTTGAATACTCACATAAACTATTGAAGCATTCTTACTTTTGAGCGCTTTTTATTTGAATATCAAGATGTTTATTTTTACCTACTCTAATGTTAGGAGTTATATCTTTGGTCATTTGAGTTGATAACTGAAATCAACTTAAGTGTTCTTTCAAAAGTAGTTCAACATTGTTGTTCCTTGACTACTTGTAGCTTTATCATTATTGTCCTTAGTTTTTTTAGTGGCTACTAAAAAATACATTAATCTGAACTCTTATTTATATTATACATGATTCGATGCTTTATCTTCATGTACATTGAAACCTCTTTTACCATGAAGATACTTGACACTCTTTTCAACCTCGGAGGTGCTCTTAAAGGCTAAGTATGAAGTTCCTTTAGCTCCTAAACTTGTCAATCAAAGTAATGATGTGCTGAAGGAATTGATTGTACTTCTCTTTTTTTTGTACTCCCTCACTTGTAAATTGTGATGTTGTTGTACCTTTCTTGTTGTATGATCAAAAACTCTTGAAAATTTTTGAAACTTGTACTACATCATTGACTATCTTGTGTCTTATATTATCTTTAGTGATATAAATAATTAACTATGATGAACCACATTATTGGTCATTTCAAATATGTTTGATCTTTTTGATCCTGTAATCATGAGTTACACTTATAAGCCTCTATAACTTTTTCATTCATGACTAATTTGATGCAACCTGATTTTTTATTCACTATGGGATCTATTTCAATACATGAAGCTCTATCCAGGAGTACTTACAATTAGAATTGGAACAACTCTTGAAAGAAAATTTTAAAGCTGTATTCTTGACTTTGTAAAAATACTATCTCAATTGTAAAAGATAGTTTCTTTGTAAAGTGAAGGAAATACCGAAACAAAGTTTTTTAACATTGTACTCCTTTTCTCTTCTAGTGTGATATAGAACTTTATTCTTCTATGAATATAAACTTTTTATTGGTCTCATTAAGCCTTAATATTCCTTAAGTTCATTTCAAATCTATAGAGTACAACTGCTATAACTTTAAATTTCAGCATTAGGTTTGTTCATCCTGCTTGATATTTGCTTCATTGTAATTGTCAAAATATGTCCTCATTCCTTTTGATACTTTCACTTAAGTGTTGAAAGTGAAATTATACGATTAACTTTGCATTCTTGGTTTCATGACAATGTTCCATTATTTCACTTGAAGTATAAGTTATGAAGCATTTTGACATGAGAAACTTATCACTTGATGAGGTTGAAAAATTCATCTTTTCTTGTTCTTATCCAAGCCCTGTAGATTTATTTTTTCCTTTCTTAAGAATACTCCTTCCTTTTGTAAAGCAATTGTTAATAGAGTCGTCAAAAACTGGAATTGAACTTTGTAAAGTAAAACTTATAAGTTCAAAGCTATGTTTCATGAACTTGATTCATTTCTTGTAATTGAACACTCACTATTACAAATTAGATAAGTTATTTCTTCACTCACCATGAAGCTTTTGAAATTTTTGAATCTGTACTTACATATTATGAACCAAAAATATACTTATATTTTGATGATGGGATTTTCTTTGACTGTACTTGATCATTATGCAATGCATGAATGGTGTTTTCTTATGTAGCCCTTTGTTTTGTTTCATTTCCTGATGCAATATATATTTGTTAGTACAAAATTTAAATCATGAATATTGTTCTCTCTTTTTGCAACATGTATGTGCACACTTAAATGGAATAGTGAGAAAACAATACACTTTAGTCTCTCTTGTATTCCATAGTAACTTTATTTCTATTTATTTTTTCTCTTTCATATTTTTTGTGAATTTCATGAGCTTCCGCAAGATACTACTGTTAGTGCGAAATCACAGCACCCCCAAATGAGTTATGGATCTGCTTTTCTAAGGCAGGGTCATTTGGTGTGATTGCATAACATTGAACTTTCCCCAAGGTGTGGGACCTTGCAAAGTTGGAAAGCTCTTCAGATTAAAGGTTGGTTCCTTATTCCTTTGTTTAGGTGCACACATGAGGAATTACAAGGATCTATCTCTATACCTAATCTAAAACTTTCCAAGGAGACAAGGGTAAAAGAGTATAAGGAATAAGAGATAACTAAACTACTAGGTGATGCACCAAAGCAATGATGAACACTTATTTTACTAATATACACAAACCAATTAAAATGCATACAATAAAAAATCACAGAGATAGCCAAATCTATAATGGGAGACCAAATGAAAGTAAATGAGACAAGGGAGGATCTAAGATTGATCACAGACATGTTTTAATTCTCTGTGGATTGGAACAGTTCATTACAAAATAGCCAAAAGGAAAAAATGTATTATAATTGTAATGGAATGCCTCAACCCCACAAATCCCTTTGCTAGAAGGAGAAGGGAGTGTGCAAAACAAAGAATGTCCAACCCCTTTACAATGAATCTTGCCCTCATATTTATAGATTCGATCGGGAGAAAAGAGAGAAAGAGAAGTGGGAAAATCGGTCAAATCTCAACCACTGCTTATTAATTTTTCGATGAAATATGTCCCAGATCCATCCTTACTACATCAATCCTTGGTTCAATGCCTTGAAGGAAGAGGAAACAGTGAAACAGATCAAACTGATCTGGTTGTTGACGCAAGAAGATCCTACATTGAAATCCCGAAGACGTTTCGTCCATTTTCCTTCACCTAACATCCTCAAAAACAAAGTCTCAGACCTACATGGCATTGGTGAGTCCAAGATCTTTCCAATGGTTTCAGATTTACAATATTTCGAGCCCCGAGTCGAAAGATATGTCCCTTTGAAGTTTGTATCGGGTTTGTATAGATGGGCGGGAAAACAATTTGAAAAATGGGTCCCCCTTTTGATATGGGACACATGGCAGCCAAATTAGAGAAAAAATCGGGTTTATGGGTCCATAATTTATCTTTTTGCCCTATTGCGCAAAAAAATGCAAAACTCAAAAAACTCCCGCAGCCCCAAAGCTCCGCCTAGACACGTGGCTCCTTTTGGTTTGCTGGGGAATGCACTTCCATCTTTATCTTTGTGCCTTTTAAATGAAAGGAAAATTTTCACATTTTCCTCTGACTCCCGCTTTGGATTTGACTCGAGTTCACACGCTAAATTTTTCCTTAGGCGGAGTTATGGGCCATTTTGCAACTTTTACCCCTTTTGAAACAACAAGGGGCAAAGAACCAACTTTTTCCCCGATGGCCCACTTTTCCTTAGGACACGCGGCATTCTGACACTCATTTAGAAACCTTTTCTCTATTCAACACTTGAATCAGTGTCATTAAGACACTTGGCACCTTCACCTATCGGGCTTATGCATTGACTATTTAACCGATTCTACCCCTTTTGATATAACACATGGAGGCACCACGCTTGCTTGAAAACCCAGCCCAAAGTTTGCCTTTGGAGGAGCATCGAGTTGACACTTTTTGGCCTCCATTGGTCTATGGAATTTTCAATGGTCCCTCTTACTTTTAGACTTTGGGCTACGTGGCGAGCTCACACTCATTTGGGTCTCTACCCTAGGACCAACTCTTGGAGATGCACCACACTGACACTTGGCATTCTCCACTTACACTTTTATACTTAGCCAATTTTGAAGCCCACCTTTTGACTCTGTCTTGACCATTTGCTACGTGGAGGGCTGACGCAAGTTGAGTCTCATTCCTGGACTTCCTTTCCATTTTTACACTAAGTGACACCTGACGCTTCCTTTTTAGTTGAATACTTTACAACGTCCCACAATTTCTTTGGGGTTTTGGATGCATGGAATCATTGGGCTCCCCTTTTTGAATTCACATTTGGAGAAATGTCATTAGGACACGTGGCTTCTTCTGCTGCCTCCTCCATACTTAGTCATTTTTGGAATTTTTCCTGAACCATTTTGATCTTGAGGATTTTAGATCTTCATCGATTCTTCTCCTTCTTGTTTCTAGTTCATCTGCGACATCGCTGTTCTTGTCTCGACCCTACTATATCATACTTGATTTTGCCTACTGAACTTAGAGAACAAATTTAAGACATGGAAATGGCCAAACAGAGTCATTTTCTTTTGCATATGGTCCATCAGTCTCTCTCGGCCTCTGCCACTCCATGGTTAAGTCCTTCTACGACTAATTTGTAGGATTTGAATGAGATTTCTCATGCTCCTTTTATGCGGGGTCATGACAGATCCAATATTTGGCATGGGGGAGAAATATTGGATAACAATTTGGCAACTCACAAGGGTATCTTCCTGCTAGATGAAAAGACCAATTACCTTGTCGTATCCGTTGGGCATGGAGTTGAGAGAGACGGTATGATATTGATTTTGTTTCGATTTACGAGCTCGTGCTGCACTCCCAATTTTCATAAGAAACCTTGAAATGAAAGTTTCTGAGAGTAGAAAATTATTTTAACCCAAGGCTTCATCTGTCTTTCGAATGGACTACATAAGAGCCACAAAATAGCACCACACTATATAAAAAAATTTGAAATCATACATGCTCCAAATGGAACATGCAGAGCATGCAAAGCACTTAGGTGAAAAGTAATCTACACTATAGGAATGTGATGTGCACAAGAACTTAGAGGAAATAGAAACTAAACTAATATGTACAGGGTGAGACTTCCCTTTTAGTAGCAGTGTTTAAGATAGATCCCGTTTACTAGAATATGCAACTCTTCACCCTCCAATGTGGACAATTGGAAAGCATTTCTACTTTTTCACTTTGTGATCATATAGGGGAAACTCCAGATAGCATCAAACTTGAAATGCCTTCCTAGTTTCACTTGATCTATGTCTTATTTCAAAACGAGGTCTCCTTCCTTAAAGGTCCTTGCTTTTTCCTTCTTGTTGAAGCATTTCTTGATTGAAGGCTAATTCTTCTCTATTTCTTAGAGAGCATGCTCTCGATTTCTTCTAATTCTATCAGTCTGCATACTTAGCCTCCATTGGTCCAAATTTAGACATCTCTAGTTGCTTCATGTGCTCCAATGCTTTGGAAACTCAAGTGATATAGGAAAAGCTGTCTCTTTCCCATAGACAATTCTGAATGGAGAGTTGCATGTAGATTTATTGGGTGTTATTCTATCAGGCCATAAGGCCATTTTGAGTTTTGTGTGCTAGGTCATATGATTCTCATCAAGAGTTCTTCTTATGATCTTTATCATTTTTTTGTTTGTAAACTCATTCGACCATTACCTTAACTTGTAATAGTCGATGAAGTGCTCAAATAAGTCCCATTCTTAATAGCCCATCCTATGATCTTAGAACCTATAAATTCTAATGCATTGTATGCGATATGATGGTGGTGGGACTCCAAACCTAGTCACTATACCTTCACGAAATCTAGGATACTAGACTCATTGGCTTCCTTGTGTGCCATTGCCTCAGGCTCACTTGGTGAAATAATCTATCATTACCAGATCCATTCGTGGCCTTGGCTATAATTTGGATTGATGACTCCAATGAAGTACAATCCCAATTACATGACAGGTTGGTAGAATGAGACTGGGTACAATGGAAGTGCTACTAGCCTTTCCTTGCCCTTGAAGAATGAACAATTCTTGCACCTCTTGATCCATGCGTAGTAGTCACTAAACACTCTGGGCCAATAATATCCTGCTTTCATGATTTTGAGTGCTGTCACTCTTAGAGCAAAATGGCCTCTAGTTGCTTCAACATGGAATTCTTGTAGAACTCTCTCCACTTGATTTGTCCCAATGCATCTTAATAAAATGTCATTGATGTCTCTTTTGAACAAGACACCATCAATCAAAACATATGGGATGGCCTGTAACTGGAAATGTCTCCTTTTTTATTTACTCATCCCATGAGGACACAGGACTATTTGAAGGAAGTGCACCATCTCTTAGGTCCAACAAGGAGAAGGTACATCATCTCTCCCTTCTTCTTGATCATCTTGTAGAAAAAGGATAACCTCCTTTTCACTGTCTATTTCATCTTGTTCACATGAGGCTAGTTGTTCACACAACCCCTTCCTATGGACCATCTTGGTGATCTCAATCTGAATGTCATACTCCATGACACGAGTGATCCATCCTGCACACTTTTCATTCAGGTCCTTGCTAAGAAGGAATTCTTTAACTCCCGCATTAGAGACCAATAGTTGGATTTTGTTGTTTGAAACCAAATGCTTAAAAATTTTCGATCCTATGATTACTGCAAAGACCTACTTCTCAATGTAGGATTACCTCACCTCATAATCTTCCGGACTCTACCCGAAGAAAGCAATTGGTTGTTACGCACTTTCTTTGTTCTGAACCAAGATTGCAGAAATTTTGTCATTGCCACCACCAAAGGCATACGGTATGAAGTCTCTAGAAAATCTAGATTCACAAGAGTTGGGGCTTGTGATATGGCTTCTTTGATAGCCTCAAAACTTGCTTTTCCTTTAGCTGTCCACTTGAATGCTAAGCTCTTCTTCAACATCAACATTATTGGTTTAACAAGGGCAGCAAATTTTGGAACAAACTTGCGAGACAAAATTGATTTTTCCCAAGAAGCTTTGAAGAGCCTTCTTGTGACTTGCAATGGTAATGCTCTTATTGCTTGAACTCTCTCTGGGTCAATTGCCAATCCTTCCTTTGATATAATATGGCCTAGGATCTTACCTTCATGGGATAAGAATATGCATTTTTGGGGTTTAGTGACACCCCAAAACTCCTGCATCTTTGGAATACCTACCTTAGATGGAAAAGATGATCTGTTGCATTTTTGGAAAACATTGTAATGTCATCCAGATAGATCAACACTATTTTTTGATCAGTCCCTTAAATTCCATATCCATTTCCCTTTGAAAAGTGGCTCCGGCATTGGATAATCCAAATGGCATTTTCCTGTAGGCATATGTGCCCCATTTGGTGGTGAAATCTGTTTTGAATTGATCATCTTCTTTCACCATGATCTGGTTGTACCCTGAGTAGCCATCTAGGAGGGAGAACCTTTCTGACCCAGACACTACTTGCAAGATCTACTCCATTGAAGGGAGTGGGTAGTGGTTTTTGAGAGAGGCTCTATTCAAATCCCTGAAGTCAACACACATGACCCAATTTCTCCATTTTTCTTTCTGACTGGGACCAGATTTGCAACCCAACTTGAGTGTTTGATTGGAAATATGATACTTGCCTCTATCAGCTTGTTTAAATCTTTCTTCATCAGAGGCTCAATATGTGGGTTGGCTGGTCTCTGCTTCTACCTGATGGGCTGAGCAGTTGGATCTAGTTCGATTGTGTGTTGTGCTAGCTTTGGATTGAACGCTCTTAGGTCTTCATAACTCCAAGGAAACACATCAGGAAATTCTTGGAAAATTTGTATGCATTCATAGTTTCTTACTCGGTGGCCACTTTGCCAATTTTAAGTGTTTTTCCTTCTCCAAATGGGATCGACTCTAAAACCTCCCTTTTGATCTGCATGTTAGCCTTCTCCTTTCTAAACTAATCATTAGGGTTAAAGATAAATTCCAGTGTCACTAAGCCATTGGGAAGCTTGTATGTATGCAACTGTACTATCTAATTCCCATATTGTTGTTCTAGTTTTCTCTAGTTTCTAGTTGATAATTCAGCTTCTTCTTGTAAAAAGTTAATGATCTGCTGGTCCTTCTCAAACACCTGCCAGCATGTGTTATTATCCGATCAACTTGGGCCTCACAACCACATGGATATGTGGTTGTTCTTTGTCTCTTTTGATGTTTTCAACCACATCAAACATTGACTCGACTGCTGCAAGTCTATCAGTAGCTTCATTCTCCTTCTTGGGTATGGACACAATGTTGAAGGCCTTGAAATCCTCCATGAGGTCCCATACCCTACTCTTGTAGTTCTTGAGCAGGTCATTTTTGACAACATTAAGTCCTCTGACCTAATTGGAAACCAGTTCACTGTCACCAAACACTTTCAAGTTCTTGATCCCCAACTTCCTTACCCAATGAAGACCTTGGACTAAAGCCTCATATTTAGCAGCATTATTTGAGCAAGAAAACTAGAATCTGAAGGTTAAATAATATCTCATACCTATGGGGGACATAATCATGGCTCCTCCTCCAATTCCTTGTCTACTCCTTGAGCCATCAAAAATAATTTTCATACCTTGTTGTCATCCTTGTATTCTAGCTTAATTAGATCATGAAGAGGATTATTCTCTTCATGTAGGTAGTAGACATCTAGCTCATATTCTTCCATCTCCTTATAGGTGTGAAAAGCGTGACTTTTTTGGCCCACTCATCAAGAGTCAAGTCTGGGATACATTACACCTTGGTATTTGCTTGAAGTTCTTAGGAGGTCTTCTTGATCAAAAGCTGAGCAATTGGCATTGATAGGGCTAGGCACATTGGATTCAATATGATAATAAGAAATAGGTTTAGATCTTATTGTGGCCTTCGCCCCATACCTTGTCCTAAAGAGCATATGTGACCAATCAGCAGACATGTAGCCTCCAATTTTGGCAGTGAAGTCCCTGGACAGACACAAAGAAAAATGTGGTGGTAAATCTATGATTGACACGTTTTGCAAAATAATCACATTGGGGTAGGCATGCAGAGTGAGGATCAGATCCTTGATGATTCCCACAGTGGTCATTGTTGTCCCATCTAATTGGACTACTCCTCTAGAGATGACTTCATATTAGAGACCCAACTGATCAACTATTTGTTTGGGCATCATAGAACTACTGGCCCCATAATGATTCATACAATTGTGGACCAATTTGTCTCCAATAATTAATGATACATAAAAAGGAGGAGGTCTCAAGTTATTACCTTGTTGTTCCTCATGGTTCATCCCTAGTTGAGATGCATTAGTAAGCACTCTCTCTTGCTGGTTAGGGGGTGATTTGAACTTGACCAACACTGCATGGCATTCTACAACAGATCCCTCTGCCTTACTGGAATGGCGGTGACTCCCATAGTGAAATATTCACACATTTCCTTTTCATTTTCTCAATAATATTGAATGACCTATCTTTTTTTCTACCCTTCCTAGACACATTTCTCTCTTGCACATGGGTTTTTACAACTGGTTCCTGACTAGGTTTAGGAGGTGGCTTGGATTGGTTTTGCATGTTGGGAGTTATACTTAGAGCACCAAGACCTTGTGGAGTGATGGGATATTGAGGATCACTTAAGTTCGGTTGTTGGACCTCTTTAATATTCCTCTTTTTGGACTAGGTATTGGCATCCACACCTTGAGAAGGGAACTGATTCATTCCACATAAGTCTTCAGCCTACCAATTGATAAGCATAGTCTCTCCTAGAGGTCCACCTTATAGAGCCTCTTTCTGCTGATCCCCCTCTTGGCTAGGTTCTTGTGGAACCATACTCGTTTACACCATCAAGGTCTGATTTAGAGCACCATTAAAGCACATTAATTGGTTATGTGCTTGATTTCATGGAAAACACCAATCATATTCTTGTGTCATATTGTTCTGTGCTAGAACCAATTCCCTTAATGTTGAAAGCTGTGTTTGGTTCATATGACATGAAAGGTCTAGCGACTTAGGGCTATCCTTCGTTCGCTCGATTTGTCATCGAGATGGTGGCCTATTCTACTGATACTAGGGTCTAGCTTGATATTGACCCTAAGACTGATATGGCCTGGAACTCTAAGCTTGTTGTCTTTTGATAGTTACTAGCTCATTCCCCAGGTTCTGAAGCTATTTCATGACTTCTTGGAGTTCCTTAGAGGTGTTAGATGATGAAGTGGAAGCTTCAGCTGAACTTTGACTCTTGGGGGTGGGTATAGGAGCTAATGTAGGTGTTTGGCTAGCATCGGGCTTTCTAACTCAGGGTATAGAGGCATGGATGGCCTAGGAGTGATTTTACCAGATGAAGCAAATGGTTCTCAACCACTATGGAAAGGATATAGGCTGAAAGTAATGTAGTTTCCCCCATTGACTAAATCATCAGAGAAATATAAGAATTTAAAGCCCTAAGAAAGTATAAGAAGGCACCTTCATTAGTGGGCTTTACTGTTGTTGGAATTCTATCTCAGGTTTGTTATAATCTAAGGTTGAAGTCTTTCAACTTGCTTGTTTGGGGCTCTCTTGATTGTTGTTAGTTGTTCTAACAAAAACAAGTTATCACCTTTCTCTCCAAACTGGTTGTGAAGAGTCATGTACATTGCTGATTCCAACTCTGAATAGATCCTACCTCAAGACTCCTTAACCATTATAAAGCCTTCCCTTTAAGTGAAGAGGTGAGCACCTTAACTATAATGTCCATCTCATGATCCTCATGGATTGTACAGAAATTTGCAATATCATGGACATGATCATGAGGAGAAGTTTGATTTTCCCCAGTGAAATATGGGATACTCTTTAATGCTGCAATAGGAACTAGATTTTGTGTGTTCAAGGCAAGTGGACTACTACTAGTGAAGTTAACATAAGGATTTGGCTAAGCCATCTTGATCGGTCTGAGCACCCCTCTTGATTGAATGAATGGTCAGCTGAGAGGAGGTGTTGATAAAGCTCTACTTGGTGGAGATAGAGACCTCTGGGTTCTTCTTCCTCTTCCCCTTTTTCTGGGGATAAGTCTAGATAGAAAAATAGTCCCTCTTCTCTAGTTCTTGACCGTGTTTGTATTCTTCTCATGAACTTTCTTGGACTACTAAAACCAGTAGATTTGTTTCTTTTGGAGTCATCAGATGTACACTTTTAAGGCTTCTTAAAAGCTAGAATCAAAACAAGTGTACATCAAATTCATCTGTAATAAGATGGAGACTTCTTAGTCCCACCGGGCATGCCAAAACTGTTAGTGTGAAATCACAGCACCCCCAAATGAGTTATGGGTCTACTTTTCTAAGGCAGGGTCATTTGGTGTGATTGCATAACATTGAACTTTCCCCAAGGTGTGGGACCTTGCAAAAGTGGGAAAGCTCTCCAGATTAAAGGTTGGTTCCTTATTCCTCTATTCAGGTGCACACGTGAGGATTTGTAGAGGATCTATCTCTATACCTAATCTAAAACTTTCCAAGGAGACAGGGGTAAAAGAGTATAAGGAATAAGAGATAACTAAACTACCAGGTGATGCACCAAAGGAATGATGAACACTTATTTTGCTAATAGACACAAACAAATTAAAATGCATACAATAAACAAAGAACAGATAGCCAGATCTATAATGGGAGACCAAATGAAAGAAAAAGAGACAAGAATGGATCTAAGATCAATCACATATGTGTTTTATTGCTCGTGGACTGATACGATTCATTACACAATAGCCAAAAGTAAAAACATATTACAATTTTAATGAAAGGCCTAAAACCCACAAATCCCTTTTTAGAAGGATAAGGGAGTGTGCAAAACAAATAATTTCCAACCCCTTTACAATGAATCTTGCCCCCATATTTATAGATTTAATCAGGGAGAAGAAAGAGAGAGAGAGAGAGAAGTGGGAAAATAAGGTCGATGCTCAACCACCGCTATTATTAATGCTTTTAATGAAGTCTTCCCCAAATCCATCTTTACTACATCAATCCTTGGTTTGGCACCTTGAAGGAAGAAGAAACAATGAAAAGATCAAATATGATCTAGTTGTTGAGGTAAGAAGATCCTGCATTGAAATCCCGAAGATGTTTCCTCCATTTTCCTTCACCTAACCTCCTCGAAATAAAGTCTCAGACCTCCATGGCATGGTGAGGCCGAGATATTTCCAATGGTGATAGATTTGCAATATTTCAAGCCCCATTTGAAATATATGTCCCTTCAAAGTTTGTATCGGGTTCATATAAATGGACGGAAAACAATTTGAAAAATGGGTCCCCCTTTTGATATGGGACACGTGGCAGCCAGATTAGAGAAAAAATCGGGCTTACGGGTCCGCAATTTATCTTTTTCCCTATTGCGCAAAAAAAAAAAAACTTAGAAAACTCCCACATCCCTAATTCTCTTCCTAGACATGTGGTTCCTTTTGGTTTGCCGGGGTATGTGCTTCCATCTTTATCTTTGTGCCTTTTGAATGAAAGCCAAATTTTTACTTTTCCCTCTAACTCCCTGCTTTGGCTTTGACTCGGGATCACACGCTGACCTTTTCCTTGGGTGGAGTTACGGGCCATTTTGACTTTTACCCCTTTTGAAACAACAAGGGGAAAAGAACCAAATTTTTCCCCCAATAGCCCGCTTTTCCCTGGGACACATGACAGTTTGGTGCTTGTTTGGAAACCTTTTCTCTATTCAACTCTTGAATCAACGTCATTAAAACACTTGGAAGCCTCTACCTCTTTGGGCTAATGTATTGAATATTCAATCAATTTTTCCCCTTTTGATATAACACGTGGAGGTACCGCACTTGCTTGAAAACCTAGCCCAAATTTTTCCTTTGGAGGAGCATCGAGTTGACACTTGTCGGCCTCTGCTGATCTATGGAATTTTCAACGGTCCCTCTTACTTTTAGACTTTGGGCTACATGACAATCTTGCACTCATTTAGGTCTCTTCCTAGGACCAACTCTTGGAGATGAACCGCATCGACACTTGGCATTTTTTTGCTTACACTTTTATACTTAGCCAATTTTGAAGCCCGCCTTTTGACTCTATCTTGACCATTTGCTATGTGGAGGGTGGTGCAAGTTGGAATCTCTTTCTGTACTTCCTTTCGGTTTTACACCAAACTAACACTGTTACTTCCTTTTTAGTTGAATACTTTTCAATGTCCCACAATTTCTTTAGGGTTTTAGATGCGTGGAAGCTTGGCGCAAGTTTGGGCTCCCCTTTTTGAATTCACCTTTGGAGAAGTGTTGTTAGGACACGTGGCTCCTTCCACTGCCTCCTCCATACTTATTCATTTTTGGAATTTTTCTTGAACTATTTTGAGCCCAAGGATTTTAGATCTTCACCATTTCTTCCCCTTCTTATTTCTAGTTCCTCTACGGCATCGCCCATTCTTGTCTAACCCTTTGCTATCTCATAGTTGAGTCTACCTATAACTTGGAGAATGGATTTAAGACATGTAACCAACAGATTCATTTTCTTTTGCACGGGGTCCATCGGTCTCTCTTGGCCTCCACCGGTCCATGGTTGAGTCTTTCTGACAACCAATTTGCTAGATTTGAATGAGCTTTCTCAAGCTCCTTTTATGTGGGGTCGTGACTGATCCAATATTCAAAAGGGGGTGAATTATGGATAATAACTACTTTCTCAATTCTACATATTTTACTTTGATTTACCTTATGCCTCCTTATTTTAGGAAATTTCTTTTATTGAAGCTATTAGCACAGAAAGCAGATTTAACCACAGAGCTCAAAATTTGACAATCTTCTTTTTTTATTTCGGGTACATTCATGTAATGGAAAGATGCAAAGAACATGAAGATAAGGAGCTAAAGTTGGAACAAAGAAGACCAAGAGGAAACCCCAAGACAATGATGGGTTCCTCCTACATTCCCTTCCTTTTAGCTTTATACACTTGTATCTCCTATTTCAGTAGTTATAAGTTGCATTCCACGTCTTGTGTGGGAAACACTTAATTTCCTCATGAATAAATGATATTATTTCTATAATGGAATTATGTACTTCCTTTTAATTCCATATCTTATGATATGTAATGATTTTACAATGAATTAAACAACTAAATAACATACTTAATAATACTTAATTTCATAGAAATGATCAAATTGAAAATATTTGTAACTTAGTAATGAACATCTAGAACCTACAATCGAAATCAGTATTTCTTTGCTATGGGATGTAAAATCCCACATATCTTGTGATTCTTACCTTTATCAAGGTAATGCATTGGTCCTTCGAGGCATTTGTGTTTCCTTGCTAAAGGTTAAAAATGGAATGGAAGCATATGTGAGGTGTTACATTCTATAATAGAACACATAACTATAAATTGCATGTATTTAATCAATTACTGCAATCAAAAAATAAATTGTATGCACTGCCTTAGTAAGGTTCATCCATCAATTTCTTCCATCTGAAATGAAGTTTTGAGTTGCCCATTTTTACATGAGTGCAAAAATTGTCAACATTTATGATGATCCTGCAGAGAAAGTTATCTACTAGCTTTAAGACTAGTGCCTTGCTCTTTTCCATTAGTCATGGAGTCAAAATCATAAAACCAAAATCTATCCTTTTATGAAAAAATAACCTTTCTAAAAAATAAATTAAAGTTGGGAAAGGATCTGGTAAACTAGATCACGTGCATGAATGCACTTATTGAATTGAAAAACAATGCAATGTGCATCAACTACACTTATTAAAAGGGAAATCCTACTCTAACCAGCACTGTAAGATTTTCAATAACAGTGTGTAGACACCTATAATTCAACCCGAGAAATTTAAATAATTAAATTGTGCTAGTTATCCTCTTTCCCATAAATTGAGGACATATCATCAATATGGAACACTCCTCTTCTATCACCATTAATTAGCTACATTACTATCATTAATTAAATCTTCTATACATAAATGATGCCAATCAATGACCTTCTGTTAATCAACTCCCTTTCTATCTATATTAAATAATTATTTCTAATTAATTAAGCACCCCTTTTGATCTACATTAATTATTATTTTTGATTAATTAATCTCCTTTCTATCTAAACTAATTATTTATTATTAATTAATTAGCTTCATCTTCTATTAAATCAGTAAATCATCACTTACTTGATTAAATCCCTCTCATAGTCTAAATCATGCTAATTATTCCTCTAAAAGATTCTATAAGCTTGCACACCTATTAATTAATCCCTTTGGTTAATTAATAAAGCCCCTCAAACCCCATGGGTCACTAAAGGACAAACTAAACTCTCCTAAGGTTGATTTAACCATTTTTAAACCTCCCTTATCTACAACTAACCCAAGCTCTCCATTTATCCCACATGAAGAGGGATGTAGAGATTATTCTATCCATTGGGTTATATAAGGAGCCCTCCTCCTACCTTTCATTTTACACATAAACTCCTAAATGAGCATAGAGCATACACTATATCCATTTTATCATCTTTGAAGCATTCTTCCATTAGAAGAGCTAGCCTTCTCCATTTCTTGCATTCATCCACCCAAGTTTTGAAGTCATATGGAGATATGTCAAGTGGTCTTGTAGCCATGATTTGACAAGACTCCATTCTTAGAAACCTTGGGATTTCAAGCACATAATCAACTCTTTGATTGCTAGAGATCTACATAGGTTCAATCTCATCTCATTTAGCATTCAATAAGAGATAGAAGTTAATTTTTTTAGCATATTAGCTTGAAATTTTCATTTCATGTTTAATGTAGAAATGTTGATAGGTTAGCTTTGCTTAAGCTCTTAGCATGATGATGCATAGGTTTAGTTTAGCATTGTATTGAAGCTACTAGGTGTTAGTTTCAATTCTACTTACATAGCTAACTATTTCATGCATACATATAGCGAGGCCAAAGTGGGACTTGAATTTTAGTCCCTTAACATTCTAGTTCAAATTTTATTATTATTTCACGTTTTTGGCTAACCCTTGATATACACATATGTGAAATAATGTTAGATTTATTAGGATTTTGCTAAAATTACATGTGTAGGATCTCATTTAGAGCTTTAATTCTAATGGGTTGTTGTCAATTTTGAGCTAACATACTAAAATTTGGAGTATTTTGAGCTTTTTGTGTCATTGGCCATATTTTGATTGCAGGATAGGCGCATGCACACATTCCGGCACACTCACACTCTTCTCATACTATACCTTCATTGCTTTCGAAAGCTATCGGCTGGTGCACATACCTAACCCTAGCATAGACACACTAACCTTGGTGCAAGCACCATTCTATTGGTGCATGCATTTTGTGTTTGAACCACGACACAAACACCCATATCTTGGCACAGGCATCTCTTAAGTGGTGTGGGTGTCTTTGTCGAGTTTCCATACTAACTTTTTCTAACCACGACACACATTCATACACCCATATCCTAGCATAGGAATCTCTCGAGTGGTGCAGGCACACTGCAGATCTAGATTTACATAGAGGGCACAACCACCCTAACCCACATGCACATGCCCTAACCCATGCATAGGTGCTTCAGTCTAAGTTGGCATATTAATTTCAGGTTTTTAAAAATTTGTTTCCTAAGGTGCTAACATCATTACAGGTTTTATTTTTGCATGGATATGCTAGACTAGACATTGGATAAACCTTGCATGTTTAATTATAAGAGTAAGGTCGTGTATGCTCTTCCCTTGTGTCTTTTGGGAAATCTTGGGAATCATAAATGATTCTTATGTCTTTTATTGCTTTGAGAATGTGTTAAATGTCTAAATTGAGCAAAGATATATTTTACATTTGAATTAAGTGTTTCCATTTGTTGATTTCTTGGATTTTGCGTCACGTATGCTCTTCTCTTGCGTCTTAGGGAAATCTTGAGAATCAGAAATGACATTTATTATTTTCATGGAAAATTACTAATCCGTTGTGTAGAACCAAAAACACTTGTCAAAGAAAAGGTGGCATTGAAACAAAATTAAACTACTAATACAATTTCCATGCAGGTTGCCAAAAGGTGTTCAAACAACCCAAATCTAATTTAAAAAGATAAAAAAACAAATCACAATCATCACACTATATTTGAAGGTTCGGATAAGGGTACATATCATCCCATCTGCTTCAAACTAGGATATAACCTCTTTGTCATAATCCTTAAGCCACAACAATGGGGGTGGTCCTAGAACCCCAAAGTAATCCACGCAAGAGGGAACCTTATGGATGAAACAGGAAGTTCTCCGCACAACCTACTTGACTAGTATTACTATTTGTGAGACTTAACATCACAAGTCGTCTATATCACAACCCTGGTGAGAGTACACGATGGCCAAATTTATTTTCCACTATGCTTGAAGGGTGTAAAGTAAAGCCGAGATACTCCCAAATTAATCAGTGTAACTTTTTTGGTAAATCGAGCTTTCTCCCGGATGACTTGTGACACTTAGTTGAGTGAACTACCTAGGAAAATATCCTTGACTAGGAGCCCACTTATACCACATCAAAGAAAATTTGAGTTGAGGGCTATTTTTCATCACAAAACGTGTGAAGCATTATTTTTGCATAGTTTTTACATGCCCTAAGGTGAGTTGAAACTCTGCTGAGGTAAGGCCAACATTTTTCAACCCCAATTAATCTACTTCCTTCACTTTCTTTTGACACTTTATTGATCAAAGGAAGAGTGACTATCTTTGCATTATCAATTGATTGTTTCACCACTTTTTGTTTGTTTATGCTCATCCATGTTTGGGGCTAGGTTGTTAAACATATTAATTGTGTGGAGACATTTTTATACCATTTTTAGCCTTTTTGATCTTGATAACTGTGTCAAGATCATCATTGTAGTTATGTTTGATCCATCACTTTGATTCTCCTTTGAATGATTTTCTTGTTTGTATCGTGTCACTATAATTTTGGTATTTACGTCTTGTTTCTTGTAAACTTGACCTAAATATCTATAGTGTAAGGTTATGCTATATATACACTTTAACAATTCCTAAGTATACTATCTCTTTATTTCAATATCAATTATTACCTCGATTATGAAGAGTGTTAAGTGTTACCACTTGTGCATGTTATATCAATATCATCTTGATATCAATAACTTACTTTCTTGCAAAGTTTAGTTAAGATATCTTGGTGAAATTTTTGTGTCACTCACAATCGCAATAACGACACCTTTTGGAATATAAGACTTGATGGAATTTGGGTTTTCTTCTAGTATACTTTTTTTGGAGGTTGTGTTAACTCCTTGTTATTACTTACGCCTTGTTCATTTCTTTGAACCTCGACATAAGTAGGGACATTTTGTTAATCATTTTACAACACCAACTACCTTTTTGAAGAAAAATTTAGGAAGTCCTTAATTTAATTATTTGGTTTGAAGCTCAATCATTGTGTGACTGATTCTTTCTTGTCTCATTCATTTAAGAGATAATCATTGAAATTCATAACATGCCTTCATTTCTTGACATTCGTTTTTCACTTAGGTTCTATATAAATCTTTGAACACACTCATAGATACCATAGTGAACCTATTACATTTCATGGATCCTAAAATGAGATTAGGACTCAAAAAGTATGCTTTGGAAGCAAGACAAATGCAAACTTTGGAAGCCTCAAACAAGCAAGGGTCAACCCTTTTATTGGCCATGATCTTAGGCCTTTATTTTCCACAGAGAAAGAAGTAGAAGAAATGATAGATCATAGTAGTGATGATTTGGAATCACCACATGTGGAGTTTGACTTCTACCCCACCTTGCTATATGAATTCATTTTTGGAAACAAGGATCGGGTATTGGCACAAGTTGTAGAGTTGGGAGCGAAAATTCCTATCGAACAAGAGGTAATCCCATCTACAAATGAAGCTAATGAAGAGGAGCAACATTTAATTAACATGGATGATATATTAAAACATGTGCATGCTCCTACTTATATCATGGAAAATGATAATGCAAAGGGGGATATAGAATACCTTTCCT
The DNA here is from genome assembly GCA_018340775.1 of Taxus wallichiana var. yunnanensis. Taxonomy (NCBI): domain Eukaryota; kingdom Viridiplantae; phylum Streptophyta; class Pinopsida; order Cupressales; family Taxaceae; genus Taxus; species Taxus wallichiana. The sequence goes on along the minus strand of CM031241.1, from coordinate 597,613,122 downwards.
TAAAGTACCACGTAAAGTCATAATAGAACATGAAAATGTTGAAAAGCCTCTGCAACACGAAGAAGAAGAGGAACCTCTCAAAGAAGAAGTCACTATTCAACAACAAATTAGCAACCTTGGTCAATATTGGCTTTGTTAACGTCTCATGTACAAAAATAAACAAACAAGAATGTACAAAAGGCAAAACTCGAGGTCAAAATTATTGAACTTCAACTGGATAATCAAGGAGAAGGCAATACAGAACATAATCAAGTATATATCCCTTCTTCTCCTACCAAAGAACAATTACTCGTTCAAGAAATACAATCTATAAAAGAAACACTTACAAGCCTTTAAGAGAGCACTATGGGGAATAGCATAAAATTTCAATATGAAGAGCTATGTCCCTATCCATTTGACAAAACTATTATGCTTCAAACCTTCCCTAAAACGTTTGACATGCAAAAATTTGACAAGTACGAGAGGAAAGGTGACCCACGAGACCATGTAAAATATTTTTACATGGTATGCCAAGAAGTGGCCTATAGTGACAATTACCTCATACGAATCTTTTCAAATATTATAGGGGCAAGCTTTGGAATGGTTCACTCGCTTACCTCAGTGGGTCTATTTTCACATGGCCTAAACTAGCGTAAGGTTTGTATGAAAATTCTTGTAAAACATAGAAAGTTAAATAACCATGGAGGACTTATTCGGTACAAAACAACATCCTAATGAGACATTCACTAGCTTCCTGCAAAGATGGAGAGGGATAGCCCGCGACTTCCCTTATGCATTCCTTGAAAACCAGCTGGTGAGTATCTTTGTGCCCAATCTCAACTTGGACATCACTTTTCATCTACAAATGCATTGTGTTCACACCTTCTAAGAGGTTATTGAAAAGGTTACTCAAATAGAGAAAGTCCTTATTGCCAAAGGAACCATTAAACCACACTCTAAGGATAACCAAAATGCAAAACCTATGGAAAAGATGAAAATATTTAACAAAAACAAGAACGTGGTGGGAGACGGAATCACATGATTCCAAACACATACAAATGGTTCAAACTGGTCAACCTTTTAAACTGACCAAAGGACCTATTCAACCACCACCTAAACGTAGAATTTTCACTCCTCTCAATGATCCTTTGTCGGCCATATTGAAGCAATTGGATGCAGCTCACATGGTGACTTATCCCATGACATAACCCTTTGATGAAAATGCTCCAAAACCATCATGGTATAAAGAGCATGACTATTGTGAATTACATCATGTCAAGGGACACAAAATAGAAAAATGTCTATGACTTTGTCACTACATCCAAGACCTCATCGACAATGGGGAGATAGAAGTGGATACCCCGGAGAAAACTCAGATGCCAAATGAAAAGATGGGAATATTCAAAGAACCATTCCCTAAACATGGTAAGTCAGATGAGAAAAATATGGATCAAGGAGAGTCATCCCAAAGTTACAAAGTGGCGAATCATCTATATACTAAGAAGGACAATAATAATTATGATTCACTCATTGGATGTATCCACTCTCCTAGTGACCATGTGAATACCATTCGAATCAAGGGAAAGGATTGCCTTTGCAAAGAATAAGGCACACCCACCTCATGATTCTGAACTATCTCTATCAACCCCACAAGATGGTAGGTATAACCTCTTAGAATAACTTGAGAATACGTCTATCAAGATTTCAATCTTATATCTTCTCAAAATATCGAATGTACATAAGGAAATCTTGTACAAAACTCTTTAGGGGTTAGGAGTGCCACTATAAGTCAAAAATTTTCATCTTCAAGCTATGGTGGCTAACATTGTACCAATTGAGTATATCTATTTTAATCATAGGAGATCCCTATTGAAGATCCAACACATAATCTCCCCTTATATATTGAGCTAATCGTTACAATTAAAGATAAAACAGGCTCTTCGTATAATGGATCGGGGCTGAATATATGCACATTGAAATTAATTAAGCAACTGGGACATATAAAATAAGATCTTGAGTCCCACATCATTACCATAACTACCTACAACAATGCGAAAGGGAATTAGCTAGCACAATCACATTACCCATGGAAGTAGGACCCATTTTTCATCAAATGAAGCTTCATGTATTGGACATAGAACTCCCATACGATATGATTCTTAGTGACCATGGATTCATGCCATGTAGGTCGTGTCATCAATGTTTCATCAATGGATCAAACTAAAATATGAGGGACACACTTGTCACAATAAAAGGAGATCAACACCCTTTACTCACTACATACCTTTCAATAGTTTTACAATTGTAACGATGCTTGTACATGTCCCTCTGCTGATATAGTTTTCCTCTTCAATCTAAATCCATGGAGTCACGGGTAGATTCAGATTCCCTAAGTTCTTGCACCCATGAGGCTTCTACATCAACTTTTCCTTTTGATTCATGGGAGATAAAGGTTCTGGAATATGGTTGTGTGGATTATAATGTGCAATAAGATCTTTTGGTTTTGCACCCATAGTTGTCACCTAAAACTAGAGGTGACCCAACTATCATTTTAGACGGACTAGAGATGAGCAAACTATTGGGTCATTTTTACCTGGAGGATTACTCACTTAAGATAAATTTTTGGACCCACCTACGACTTGGGTCCCGAAAGATACTCAACCAACTTGCTACCAAATCCCTGATAATAAGAAGTCTAGCCGAATGATGTATTCCATGGGCTATAAGGGACTAAGATATGGAAAGAATGATCAAGGACCAAGATAACTAGTTCCTCTTCCACATTTAAAGATGGAAAGATATAACATCGACATTTGACCCTATGGATCACACCCTAATGATCAAGATGCCACATGTTTTGAGTGCAAAGATAGCTCTGATTATTTAGACAACGACACAGATTCCCACTGTAGCCAATACGAGGATCTTGCCTCCATGAACCTATTCATGGATACCATTTTCCTTACCATAACCCCTACTAAACCTAAAATTGACCTTATTTACCCTTTCCTTGTTGAATGGGATCAAAAACATCATGTGCCACTGGATCTCTTTGAAAATGATGAAGCCATTGCAGAATTCATGGGCATTCGAGATACAATTCCGATTGGAGACCATAAGAAAGGTTTCTACATTGACTTAGATACCTACGTGTACTTTGGTGAGGAAGCTGAGCTTCATGGTCAGAAAAACTTGAGAAAAAGTGAGGGAAAAAGTTCCAACAAAAAACCTCAACCAAAAAAGTCCAAGTCGGAAGGTGAAAACTTGTTTGAGGTGTTGGGTGACAAATAAGTGCAAAAATCAATTGACAAGAGAAGTGACCACGCAATGGGTGAAAATCATGTAGAGACACCTTGGAAGAATATTTCAATCTTCCTCCCGATCCTACGCATATGGAAGATTTTTCAAATATGCTAGTAGAAGAATCCATTGATGTGAATATTAGAGCAGAAGACAATCCAAAGATAATCAAACTTGGAGCTTCACTCTCAATATAAGAACAATAAACATTCACCATGATTTTGTAAGGATTTGCAGATGTATTCACATGGTCCTATAAGGATATGATGGGTTTGGATCCAACTTTGGTAGTGAATAACCTAGTAGTGCACGTAGACGCCAAGCCTATCGACAAAATCTCATAAAAATGCATCCACGAGTGGCCCCTCAAGTTAAATAAGAGCTAGAAATATTGCTAGTGGCAGGCTTCATTTGATCAATTGATATATCATAATGGATATCAAACATAGTCTCGGACAAAAGAAACCTATTGGGATCAGAATCTATATAGATTTTAGAGACATTAATAAGGCATGTCCAAAGGATGATTTCCCATTGCCCAATATTGATATGATTGTTGATTCAACTGCAGGATATGAAATGTTATCTCTTATGGATGGATTTTCAGGCTACAATCATATCAAAATCATAGATGAGGATCAACACAAGACAACCTTCACAAACCCCTAAGGGAATTTTTTTATCAGGTAATTCCCTTTGGCCTTAAAAACACAGGATCAACTTAACAAAGGGATATGATAGTGATTTTTCATGATATGATTCATGACATCATGGAAGACTATGTGGATGATATCCTTAGGAAATCCAAGACAAGAATAGATCACCCTAAGATTTTTTGGTGTATCTTTGAACATTTACAGGAATAAAAATTCAAATTGAATCCAAAGAAGTGTGTGTTTGGCATACTATCAAGAAATTTTCTTAGAGTCATTGTATCATGAAGCAGGATTGAGGTAGACCCAGCTAAATTTACCACCATTACTGAAATGCCTCCTCCCATAAACATCAAACAACTGTGCAGCTTGCAAGGAAAGATCTACAAGCCCTCTCTTGCGCTTCATTTCCCAACTTGCCGACAAGTTTCATTCATTCACCCATCTACTTAAAAATGATGTTTCCTTTATTTTGGGAGTGGAGCAACAACAAGATTTCACCTTGCTTAAGAAGTACTTAGCAATTCCACCTATCCTCATGCCTCCAACTCCTAGTGAGCCACTCATGATGTATATTTATACTAATCAATTTGTTATTGGTGTGTTTCTTCCTCAATATGACCTCAGCCATAACGAAATATTTGTGTACTATCTCAGTCTTACTCTCATTGGTTATGAGCTCAACTACCCTCAAATTGAAAAGGCTTGTTTGGCTCTAGTTTTTACCTTCTAAAATATTCACCTTTACCTGTTAAATACTAAAACCAAGCTTATATCCAAAGTTGACCCGCTTAAGTACCTGTTGTCAAAACTTGCCCTTACAGTAGAACAGCTAATTGGATCATTCTACTAAGTGAATTTGACATTGATTATGTACATCAAAAGTTAGTAAAAGGACAAGTAATCACCAATCGCTTAAGCGTAACCATCATTACCAGTGGATAGATCCCGTAAGTTTGGATCTACAAGATGCTTCTTTACTGTATATTGAGGAATATTTCATGTGGCAAGTGCACTTTGATGGATATTTTACTTTTCATGGTTCGGGGAGGTGTGGTATTAATTACTCGCTCAGAGACTCTATACATCAAGCTTTCTCTTTGGTTTTACTTATACAAATAATATTGCGAGAATATGAAGCACTCATTGCGAGATGAAGCTGGAAATCAAATGGGATATCCATCATGTTAAGATCATTGGTGATTCACAATTGATCATCAAGAAAGTTAATGATGAATATAAAGTCAAGGATGAGAAACTCATCCCCTACAAAAAACTGGTGGAAACCTTGAAAGAGTATTTTGTGCGTATCACATTCGAATAGATTCCAAGAGCACAAAACAGATCTGCAAATGCTATGGAAACCATAGGTTCTATGCTACAAATAACATGCCATTCTTTGTTGAGAATATATGCCACTGCGTATGACATGTCGATCATGTTTGGCTTGTGAATTATTTGGTCACTATTCCCCATGGTATGTGCACATCCATGCCTATCTTAAACATAACACCTTCCCTCATGACATCTCTCATTCGGAAAAACAAAGCCTCGTCTTCCCGTATAGCTCATTACAGACCTCTTAGAGATACGATCTATCATTTTGGATACGATGGGACTCTGTTGCATTGTCTAGATGTAGTAGAGTCAGTCCAAGCGATTAAAAAGGTGCATGAAGTGGTGTGTGGGGCCCATACAAACCGAATGGTTCTAGCTGAGAAATTGTTGAGAGTAGGCTATTATTGTCCTACTATGGAAACAAACTACTATAATTATGTAAGGAAATGTGTACTATTTTAAAAGTATGGAAATTTCATCCATGCGCCATCACGGCCAAGTTCATGTACCAATCACAACCCCATGTCCATTCTCCAAATGGGGAATAGATTTAATAGGAAAGCTCACCCCTACCTCATCTGATGGTCATACTCACATCATCATAGATATGGAATATTTCACTAAGTGGGTGGATGTTGTTCCTTTGACTTACATTATAGGAGCTCAGAATTCAAAGTTTATCATGAATCACCTTATCTATCGATATGGCATTCCTGCAGCCATAATTACTGACAATGGAAAATCATTCAAGAACAAGACAATGAAGGAAATTTTTCATCGATTTCAAATAAAATTTAAGTGGTCTACACCATATTATCCAAAAGGTAATGGGCGGGATGAAGCCACTCACAAAACGTTGGTTCAAATCATGGAAAAGATGGTGAGTAAGACATGTCGCAATTGGAATTTGTAAATCCACCCAGCCCTCTGGGCTTATAGGACCTCCATTCGCACTCCTACTGATGCGATACCCTATTCCCTAGTATTTGGAACTGAATCCAGCATCCCATTGGAAATTGAGCTTCCTTCCCTGAGAATATCTCTTAGGGATTATCTAGAGAAGGATGAGGATTACATAGTGGCCAAGTTTGTGCAAAATTAGAACTCTTGGATGAAAAGTGCATCTGCGCACCCTTCACCATATCAAAGTGTATTAGAAAATAATCTCCAAAAATTAAAACAAAAGGATCATACCTTGTCAGTTTGAGGTCGAGATATTTTCTCATGAAGGTAAATCAGTTCAACACAAGGGCAAAAAGAGAGAAGAGAGGCAAGTTCGAACCACATTGGCTAGGACCTTACGAAATTGTGGCCAAATATGGTACGGGAGCATACAAAATCGCTCATCCCAATGGTGATGAGATCCATGAACCTATGAATTCCATTCACCTTAATTGGTTCTATGGTTAAACATGGCACAAAAATCATAAAAAGGAAACCAAAAAAAGATTAAAAATGATCAAAATACAAAAAAAAAAGAAAAAGAGAAAGAGAAAGTAGGTTATCCATATGTGAAAACCACACAATTATGGCACTTTGGATAGATCTCTTGGTGAAAATTGATTTCTGGAACCTTGGGAGGATTCATTGTTCGTAAACATCTTGTATCTACAGGGTACTTTTACTTAGCCTAGGGCTAGCTCCACACCTATATCTGAAATTCCTTGTGAACCTATCTTGTAAATCCTTGATTCAGATTTTTCTCCTCTTATAAATTAGTGAAGAGATGGTATTTTTATATTCCCCATCTATCATTGGGGGCACTTCTGCAGCTTCACCTTCCTATTTGTAAACATGTGGCGCCTACCCTTGTATATTCTCCGTCTAACGCTAGGGGCATCCATTTTTCTTGGTTACCTATGCATATCTTCGAAAAAACTTAGAAAATCACAAAAACATTCAAATATGTTCGAAAATTGCAAAAACATTCAAATATGATCAAAATCCAAAATAATAGAAAGACAAAAAACACAAAAACAATAGAAAATTGTTTCACAAAATAATCTTGCAAAAACATAACATTAGTTTCCTTACTTTTTCTTGTTTCTTGCTTTGTTTGTGTACATTGTTTGCATGTATAGTTCTTTACTTGTTTGTACATTTGTATAGTTTTTTTATTAGACATAATTTGATGAGATTCATCTTTTCTTTCTTAGATTAGATTCGTTCTTACTTGTACATATGATGTATGTTTTTCATGATTGTAAATAATTGTACATGGTGTGTTAATTCATGTTGGTTAGCACCATATATTTGGTTAAACTTGTTAACATTTTCTTGTTGCATGTACATAGTTTTGTTATCACATCATCATATCTCCATCAATATCATCACATCTAACATCATCTCTACATCATATAAATAAAAAGCTAAGTATACATCATACATGAATGCTAAGCTAATCATCACATATCGTATCATCAAATGGGGGCAAGAGGGATTGAAAATATCAAAATCTATCCCCCCCGCACCAATATCATCCTATCATCCCATCCACTAATCTAAAACATCACAATTGATATCATCTATGGATCTATCATATAAAAAAACACATGTGGTACAAACATCTCAACTATCATCATGATACCTACAAAATGTGAAATCAAATCATATAACATCATGACACATCCATAATCCATGTATTCAATCATCAAAAACAATAAAGTCCATCATCTCATAACAAACTATGCCACATCAAAATGTCCATGTATACAAGTATAAAATGTCTGTCTCACAAAAGATATACATCATCGATACAAAATGGGCCATCAAAGGGCACAACTCATAAATGCCTTCATCAAAGGCGTACATCAAAAATGTTATACATCAATCAAAAGAATAAAGCCTTCATTAGAGGCATACATAAAAAAATTCTATACATCGATCAAAATAATAAAGCCTTCATCAGAGGCGTGCATCAAAACTGGTACATTGTATACAACTGTCAAGAATGATAAACACCTTCATAAGAGGTTTGTATATCATGATACAAGTACAATCAAAGAATGCAACGAGAGTTAGGGCTGACTAGAACCCTCAGATGGATGGCTGGTCTGCTCAATGGAGGAGGACCCATAACTTGTGTCTCACGCGGTCATGTAGGTCTGTATGCTGCCCTCGTGGATGATCCACTTGATTCCTATGGCCTCTCGATCTCGTCCGATTTACTCGACTACCGGGCTATAAGTACGTGGTCACCGACCAGCTAGAACTACCTCATAATAGAGCAACCGATAATAAGAAGCTCTGCCCTCCGTTGTATCCAAGTCTTGGCGAGTGCAAGTTGTCACCACTATCCCATTCATGCATCAAAATGATGTTATAACTATTTATAGTTGTACAACCACGCCCTAAACCACTTCTCACTCTGCATGAAGACGATCTCTCTCAGCTATCACTAGTTGTAACTAGGTCTGGGTCTTCTGTAGTAGGCCCATCACATAAGCCACATGAGTAGCCATATGGCGTATCTAATGGAAGTGTGTGAAACCATCTCCCCCCTAGTTGACCTAGGCTCGGCCTCAGTCTGCTATGTTGTCACGGCGGCTGAATATGAGATCGGGTATGATCTCTCTCCACTATCGCCTATCACACTGCTATCGTAAGGAAGCTAGTTGTGCCTTGGAATCTCCACCCTAAGCTCATGCTAACCTCGTAAGCACCATTGATCCTATCCCTATACCTGTCCATGGGCTTGTCCTCGATCTTGTAATCTAAGCCTCGAACCCTATGCATGACCTTGTTCCCGTGTGCGGCCCGTTACCTATCCCTATCTTAGTGCTGTTGCCTCTATCAAGGATCATGTATTGACCCTATCCATCGTGTCGCTACACATCAAAAGGATCATTGGGATGACCCGCAACCGCATCATCATCATTACTACTATAGGGGACCTCAAGTGGTACTTGAATACCTACTCCCCATGCCTCATCTGATATAATCGGGTGCCATGAAAAATGTTCGCATACCGTGGCCATGTACTGGTGTGGTGCTCTGTGTCTCTAACCTTTCGGGTAGGTTCCAAAACCTACAGGTACCACTGTAGAAGCTAGCCCTATCACGGGCTACTGTATACGTGGCCCCATGGTCCACCTCTCTGCATCCTAACAAGCATACCACATATTAGGCTAAGGGACTCCCCTGAACCCCGCCATCGGTCTACCCCAGTATATCACAAGAATATAGTTGTGGTTGCCAAGAAGAAAGTGCTCTACCGCACAGACACTAAGCTCTACTCCGTCCTCGGCCACTATATGTGTCTATAGGGCCTCAAGATGATGTCTCATTATCCCAAGTTCACCCCTTTAGGTAATTTGGATAACTTGTATAATTTCCTCATGCTGGAGCAAGCAGAAATAATGGTTCAAGGGCAAAAATTTGGATTTTCGTGGTACCTCTCCTCTTGTCTCTAACTCACCTATCCAAGAAAATCCAAGGAGTTTGTTAAAAAATTGCAAAAATCTAAAAATGGACTTCTTTTAGTGTATTATGGAGAAATCAAGTATTTTGTCCCCAGAGACCACACATGGCACACTGGGACACATGCGACTCACATGCCTAAAATCACCACAGCAGGTTCAAATCGGTGAAGTCTAAAAATTGGGCCCGAGCAAATCCGCGAGACGTTGGGACAACGAGACCAGTATAGCCAAAATCACCACAATAAAAGGGTGTGAATAAGTCAAGTTTTTGTCCCGAGAATTTTTGGGACACCTAGGACACAGTGTGTGTGGGCTCAAATGCAAAATATCGATCACAAAGAAATGCGGGTGGAGCGGAGGTCAATGACCACGACCCGATCAACGGCGGGATAGACGGGACATAAAAAGATGAAATCACACAAAGAGGGAATCAAAAAATTGGAGTTTTTCGGCCAAGTTGCATAAGGGACATCCAGGACACCAAGGCCCAAAATAGCCAATATGCCAACATACAAAGGAAAATTTGATACATGACCCTCCCGAACTTTAAATGGCCATAGCTTTTGACCCCGAGCTCGATTTTCATGAAATTTGACTTTCTCGAATGAGCATGATGTAAAGTAAACATCTCTAGATCTTATTTTTGATGAGGGTAGATATGTTAAAATAAAGGAAACATCTCCAGATTCCGTAAAGGGAATGCTCAGTCCCGTCAAATGACAGAAATGCCTAGTAAACCCAAATTAGCTGCACGCATTTAAAAGGCCATAACTTTTGCATTTCTCAACGAAATCACTCAAAATTTGTACCTTTGGAATCATGGTTCCAATACCAATGTACAGAAATCAAGAAATTAGGAATTTGATGAGGAATTGATGCTGATTTTTCATAAAACGTTCCCAATTTAGAAATAATGATTTTATTTGGTAGTTGGGATGCAATCAATGAAGCATGGGCTGAAATTTCTCAGTGGTACAAGTTATGGGATAGTGTGGGTGGAATTTTTCAAGCAACATACCATCATTTCAATCCATTTATGAAACCTTAAAAGTGGTGAGAGGATAGATTTTGGGATTTCCATTTTTCCCTCTCTCGCTTCCTTCTCGATTTCTATAAATTGAGTGTTGGGCTCATTGTAAATGAGATAGTTTTGAGTAGTAAAACTCTGTCAAATTTTTTTGTGAAGCGAATGTGCCACATTCCTTGTATTGGAATCCTTACATGCTGATCTAGACCCTTATTCTATAATACATTAAACTTTGCATATTAATGAAAGCAATAGATATAAGTTTATGGATTTCTCTTCCCGCTGCTATATTTGTTTGCATTCCTCTTCCCCTTCAATATCATTGCATATGTATATTGTGTCTATCTTATGTTGTTGCAAGTATTCATTATCATTCTATGTGCATGAAATATTGTTGTGAATGCAGTTTCTAGATTGTGAAGAACTATTATCGCCTCTTCTAGTATGCACTTTGTTTCTATGTTTCACACATTGAGACTGTTCTCACACCCTCCTTTTATGGTGTATCCCTACTCTAGTGTAGGATTTTTTTAATACACTCTCTCGCCCGGCCCCTTAGAAAGTTAGATTAGGAATGATAGTTTTTCCCGCATTAGAGTAGATTGTGGCAGGGTAGTTTATGAGCAAGAACCAACTTTCTCGGAGGTATATCTCAAGTAGCAAGTCCCACAACTTGGAGATAGTACCCATGTTACCCAATCACACAGTGAGCTCAAGCACACACACTTTTGTAAGCGATAGGGAGTTGTGATCCGGAGATAACAATGTCTCCATCAAATAGCTCTTCAAACCCTCAATGCGTAGTAAATGTTGCCTAAGTTCTCTCGTACATCATCTCCCACTGAGACTCATGCCCTGAATTTTGGCACCTCCGGTGCTCAGGTGTGCAACGCACCAATGGGGTGCCCAATCTCTATATGGTCCCAAGACCTGATCTATAAGTAAAGATGTCGGTCCAAACATCTCCTAATGGTGGTAGGTAATTAAGTGCAAATCCTAGTATAAATGTGCCAGTATGCACTGGCCCCAATAGTATCACTCACCACTGAACACTCCATGTACTAATGTAATCAACCCCATCGAAATGATGTCCATGTCTTATCAGTGAGTAAGAACCCACTGATAAGAGCCATCAAGTAAAGTGGTCCCCGGTGAAGAGTCGATCAGTTATGCAATCATGTAGAGACATTGTCATACCCTCATGGGGTATCTCCTCACAACCAAATAGGTCACTAATCGCCACAGTAATCTGACCAAAATCACTCGTATACTCAATCATCAAGCCTACAATAGGAATGCGTAAAATCTACCACACGTCCTCCAGTGTGACGGTCATCTCTCTTGTGGGGAGCCTGAAACACTGGCTCTTGTTGTGTCACCGCTCATTCAAAGTGGTCAGTAGCTCATGGTCTAGGTTAATTGAGGGCATCCGTGCTACATAGCCTAAACCAATTGCCTCTAGTAATATCACCATCATGTGATGGTCTTGTTTGCTCATACTCCCCTCCATCTCAGCTATGCGGGTGTGTCGTTCTCGTGTCCGTAACACTTTAAACTTGCCTCTATAAAAACATGGCATGTGTTAGACACTAACAATTCTTCTAGGTATTTCTATTGTTCTTCTATCCTCTCGCTAAAAAAATTCTTCTAAGTCTCATTTCTTGGCATTTTTTCCTCTTATTCATCTCTTCTAGGTGCATGCATGCCCTTTTGGGTATGTGCACCCCCTTTTGGCATGTGCACATGCGCGCATCTCGCTCTCGGGGGTGCTTGCGCCATGTTTCTCCCGCTCTGTGTGCGTGTGCGCAGGAGTCTAATGTGTGTGTGCGCCGTGTTTTGATGCATACGCATGCACACATGTACTATGTGTATGTGCACGGACATGCATACACATTTTGGGGTATATGCACATGTGTGCACACTTTCTAGTGTATGCGTGTGCATGAATGCACTTCTAGGGTACTTGCGCCACCGTAGGGGTGCTTGCACACTGCGTTATACCCTACTTCTAGACTCCTAATTAAAGCATTAATTGTGACATTAAATGTAAAATTGACAAAGTAGGTTAAGCTACTCATGAAGAAGCCATCGTTTATGTGTTAGGCATACTCCTAAACTTGGTTAGCATGTCTCTTGCATGCTCGTCCTATCACCATCATCCTTGTCGCTATCAAGCGTCTCACGGTAAAATTTCGGTAGCGGTTGGTAACAAATGAATTGGTTACGATGATTTACCCCCTCCCCATGTGGGGTATATTAAACCATTCTCTCCATCCGTGATGCTAGGAAGCCTTTTCTGACCGCCGTTTTGGCTCTAACTCTTCTTCTACTCACCGTGAATAATTATTTTATTTAAATAATTATTTTTCTTTCATTTTTCGTCGTGTTGGGGCATTATTTGCCATATGGTACTCCTTTCTTCTCACTAGGAAAATTTTATTGCTCCTAGGTGATATCCTTTCTTCTACACACTCCATCAAATAATTATTTTATTAATTTTTCCATTATGTTGGGGCATTATTTGCCACCTATTGCTTCTTTCTTCTCCTAGGGCATTTCTTTTGCATCTGGGAGATTCTTGCTGATTCTTCTACTTTCTTCTATGTATCCAACCCATCCAAAATTGAAAAAAAAAAAAAAATATATATCCATCCAAAATCCAAAAATCCTAAAAATTGTAAAACTCACAAAACTAGGTAAACTAGCTCATAGCGGCTGAAACTTGTGTCTTGTGCATGGTATTATTTTTGTATCTTGCTAGAAATTTCACATCTTCGTAGATCAAATGACTCGTGGATCATCAAATTTACAACCATTTACAAAGCTATTCTACTTGCTTCGTTAGTACTCTGGGCACATATAATTGCCTAGTTTTGTTTCAGTAGCACACTACGCTTTCTCTTTGGACCGTTTGTCCTTTATCATCTTCCCTTTTATGAATCCTTTCTCAAGAAATAATTTTTAACCCTTGTCATCAATCATGAACATTTAGGGATCTTAATATTAATAATAAAACATTTTACAACCACCTTGACCATTGTTGGTTGGAATATGTGTGTTCATACTTATTTTCCCTATTAAATGAGCTTGTTTCCTTCTCATATTGCATTATTTTTGTATGTTTCATTGAGTGGGTGTTTCAGCAATGGACAATTGTTCCTAGTATGGATTTTCATGACATCCTATTTTTCTCGTATTCTTATATTTTTAATAAGGACTGATGACGTAGATATTTGGCAATATGATGACACTAAAGATGTTTCAATACACTAGATGAAAGTTGTCTCATTTTTTTCCATCTTCATTCCTCTTCCACATCATTCTCCTATCAACACTATTCTTCTAACTCACCTAGGTAATCTTTCCCCTACCCATTCTTCTATCCATTTCTCTCACCTTTTTCAATCGTTGATCACCTTCTTTTATCACCCCATCAACACTCAAGGGGGCATCTCTCATTTCTACTAATTTTTCTTCTACGTCTTCAAAATTTATCTGTCTACTATCTTTGAAGTGATGTTACTTACGCCACCCCAAAGAGGGGAAAATGTAGACACCTATAATTTAACCCGAGAAATTTAAATACTTAAATTGCACTAATTATCCTCTTTCCCGCAAATTGATGACATATCGTCAATATAGCACACTTCCTCTTCTATCACCATTAATTAGCTACATTACGGTCATTAATTAACTCTTCTATCAAAAACAATGCCAATTAACGACCTTCCATTAATCAGCTCCCCTTTCTATCTAGATTAATTAATTATTTCTAATTAATTAAGCTCCCCTTTCTATCTACATTAATTAATTATTTCTAATTAATTAATCCCCCTTTCTATCTAGACTAATTAATTATTATTAATTAATTAGTTTCCTCTTCCATTAAATCAATAAATCATCACTTACTTGATTAATTCCTCTCATAGTCTAAATCATGCTAATTATTCATCTAAAAGCTTCTATAAGCTTGCACACCTATTAATTAATCACTTTGGTTAATTAATAAAGCCCCTCAAAACCCATGGGTCACTAAAGGACAAACTTAAATCTCCTAAGGTTGACTCAACCCTTTTTAAACCTCCCTTATCTACAACTAACCCAACCTCTCCATTTATCCCACATGAAGAGGAATGTAGAGATTATTCTATCCATTGGGCTATATAAGGAGCCCTCCTCCTACCTTTTTATTTACACCTACACTCCTAAATGAGCATAGAGCATACACTATAGCCATTTTATCATCTTTGAAGAATTCTTCCATTATAAGAGCTAGCCTTCTCCATTTCTTGCATTCATCCACCCAAGTTTTTGAAGTCATATGGAGATATGTTAAGTGGTCTTGTAGCCATGATTTGACAAGACTCCATTCTTAGAAACCTTGGGATTTCAAGCACATAATAAACTCTTTTATTTCTAGAGATCTACATAGGTTAAATCTCATCTCATTTAGTATTCAATAAGAGATATACGTTAATTTGTTTACCATATTCGCTTGAAATGTTCATTTCATGTTTAATGTAGAAATGTTGATAGGTTATATTTTCTTAAGCTCTTAGCATGATGATGCATAGGTTTAGTTTAGCATTGTATTGAAGCTACTAGATGTTAGTTTCAATACTACTTACATAGCTAACTATTTCATGCATACAAAGTGTTTGAGAAACATACCATTCACAGGAATGGGAAGTTCCTCGCCACTCATCTTTGAAAGTTGAAATGCATTGTTCTTTTTGCAATATCAAATCATGTAAGGACAACTCCAGGTTATATCAAACTTTGTGTGGTTCCGTGGTGTTTCTCTGTCACATCCCATTTTAGCACAATTTCTCCTTCATTAAAAATTCAAAACTTATCCTTTTTATGAAATGTTCTCTTGATCTATATATGATTCTTCTCCATATTCAAGTGACCTTGATCTCTTAGCTCTTACAAGCTTCTATAAGTTCGACATAATGAACTCGCATTGGTTCATTCTAAAGTAATTTCATCTCGATGTAGTAAATATAATGTGGGTAGCTTAATTGAAATAATAATTCTTACCTCACGACCATAAAAAATATGTACAGTGAGTTGCCAACTAATATCTTAGGAGTCATTCTATCATCCCAAAGTGTTTAATTCAACATTAGATACCAAGCTCTTTGATTTTCCTTGAGTGTTCTTCTGATGATATTGAGAAGATTTTTATTAGTAATTTCAGCTGATCCATTACCTTATGGGTAATAATTAAACGAAGTACTAAGATAAATACCATGTTTAACAACCCAACCTGTTACCATTTCTCCAAGAAAAGGAAAGGCATTATATGAAATAATAGTGGCTGGAATACCAAATCTGTAAAATATACCTTCATAAAATGATAAGATTGAAGTCTCATTAGCTTCTTTCAAGGCTACTGCTTTAGTCCAATAAGTAAAATAATTTGTGGAATTCAAGATCCAATTATTTCCTTGTGATGAAGGAGGATTTATCATGCCAATGAAGTCAAGACCCCACTACATGAATGGTTGATCCACTAAAATGGGTCAGGAGAAGTAAAGCTAATATTTCTTTTCCTACAAAGAAGGCACACTTCTTAAAAAAATTTAATCCATTCGAGACATTCCTTGAATATGATAGGCCAAAAAGAACCAACTTTCATGATCATAAGAGGTGTAATACGTGCTTTGAGAAGTGACCTCCTCCAACTCCTTCATGAAATTCAGATAATAATTACTGCACTCTATCATAATCAACACAATGCAAAAAAACTTCAATGATATCCTTTTTAAACAACACACCATTAATAAAAGCATAAGGCACAACCTCTAACCAAAAATATATTCATTTTTTATTTTCCATACCTTCTGGATAAGTACCATCCTACAAGTAATTGATCCTAGAACCTCCGGATTTAGTTCCGGTTGCTCATTTTTCAGTGATGTAATAAAATTTTAGGCTACTGATATGAAACTGCAACATGTTGTAATGGTTGTAATGATTCTACAGCATGTTGTTTTTCCATATCAGCAATCATATGTTCACATAATCCTTTTACTTGTATTGTTTTTACAACATAGATGTCAACATAATACACCATAACCTTTGTAATCCAACCTTCTCACTTCTCATTTAGTTCTTGGTTCAACAGGAACGCTTTAACACTTGGGCAAGAAACTAAAACATGAATCTTATTATTGGAAAGCATGTACTTGAAGTTTTTTATTCCTCTAACTACAAAAAGTAATTTTTTTTTCAAGAAAAGTGTACCTCGTCATGAAGTCATGTAAACTCTTCCTAAAGAAAGCAATGGGTTGTTCTGTATTATCATCATTAACCGGACTTAATATGGCTGAAATTGTTGTAGCTCCTACAAGTGCATACATTGTGAAGTCCTTATCAAAATTGGGATTTTCCAAAGTAGGATCTTGTGAAATAGCTGATTTAATAGCCTCAAATCATTTTCTTCCTTTGCTGGTCCAAGAGAAAGGTTCACCTTTCTTTAGCATGGTTGTTAATGGCTTGACTAATGTTGTAAAATCTCAAACAAATCTTCTAACAAAGTTGATTTTTCCAAGAAAAATTGTAATGCCTTCTTATGATGAGGTAGGGACAAATTGTGAAATTTCATCAATTCTAAAAGAATCAATAGCTAAACCCTTCCTAGAAACAATATGTCCAAGCAATTTACCTTCATGCACTGAAAAAATGGAATTTTGGGATTCAAAGAGATTCCAAACTGCCTACAAAGATGAAAAGTTTTACTTAAATGCATAAGATGATCATCATAATTCTTCGAAAATACAAGAACATCCTATAAGCATCATATAAGTTTTAGTTAAATGCACCAACATTAGAAAGTCCAAAAGGCATTCTTTTAAAAGCATAAGTCCCCCACTTTGTGGTGAAGGTTATCTTGTATCTATCTTAATTTCTCACAAGAATTTGATTATATCCACTATAGCCATCTAACAGGGACAACCTCTCCGAACCTAAAATTGTTCTTAAAATATGATTGATATTGGGTAGTGGATGATGATCTTTTAATGAAGCCATAAGTCCCCCACTTTGTGGTGAAGGTTGTCTTGTATTTATCTTTATTTCTCATAAGCATATGATTGTATCCACTATAACCATCTAATAGGGACATCATGTCTGAACTTGAAAGTGTTATTAAAATATGATCCATATTGGGCAGTGGATAATGATCTTTTAATGAATCCTTATTAAGATATCTAAAATCCACACACGCTTTGGATTTCACCATTCTTTTTCAAATAGGGAAAATATTGGCTACCCAACTTGAATGCTTAACTGAAAGATAATACTTGATTCAATTAACTTAAATAACTCTTTTCTCATTAATGGCTCAATCTTGGGATTTACATGCCTTTTCTTTTGTCTAATTGGTTTTGAATTTGGTTGTAATTTTATAGTATGTTGTGCCAAACTAGGATCAAAACCTCTCACTATTAGAATTTCTACGCAAAAACATTTTTAAATTGTTTACATAAACTCGATAAAATATTGTTTTTCAACTAAGGAACATACCTTTCCAATGTGTAAATGTTTACCTTCATCAACTAATATTTCTTCATAGTTATCTAGCATGAGTTGAGATATTTCCTTTTTCCTTTCTGAGCTGATCATCTGAACTGAAAATGTCCTCTAAAGTGACAAGTCCTTGAGGCAACTTGTCTGTCTTCAATTTTACAATCTGATCACCGTATTGGTGCTACAATTTTTCCGGATTAATCGTAGAAAATTCAACTTCGCTGCTTCAGATTTGTTTGTCATCTTCAAAACTTGTCATTTTTCTTCATTATCGTGCATCAAGTTCATATTATTAGCTTTATGTGTGGTTGTATTTTTAATTTTTGATCTATTATATCACATCAAAACTAGCTCCAACTACTCGCATGTTTATTTTCAGCTCTTGAGACTGATTGAATGTTAATAGCTTCAAAATCATCCATCAAATATGAAACTCTATGCTTGTAAGATTTTAGCAATGAATTCTTACAAACATTATAGTTTTTAACTTGATTAATAACGAGTTTAGAATCACCATAAACCTGTAATGAGTAGATTCCTTTCTTTTTGGCCCATTGAAGGCCATGAATTAATGCTTCATATTTAACTACATTACAAGTACATGAAAATTGTAGACTTAGAGCTGAAAAATACCTTTCATTTGAAGGGGAAGTGAGCATAAAACTTACACCTTGTCCTTTTTTGTTCTTTTCTCCATCGAAATGAAGCTTCCATAAGCCTTTTCTATATTTTCTATTTTGGATAGCAAGGGAATAGGTGCATTTTCTTCATGTAAATAGTAAACACCGAATAATCCTTCTTCTACTTCCTTGTAAGGATCATAAACATGTTCTTCTTGAATTTTCTCATCCATAAACAAGTTAGAAACACCATATAATGTAGAAATATGTGTTGTGACATCAAAATCAATCTGATCTATGGCTGCATAATTTGCTACAACATTTGAAGCATGAGGCTCAATATGAAATCTAGCCGATGTTCAAATTCACTATAACTTTAATTCAATACCTCTTAGTGAAGAATAAAAATGACCAATCAAGAAAGATAACCACCTATATTTGCTATAAAATCTCTTGATAAACACAAGGCAAAGTAGGGAGGTAGATCTATAATAGTTACATCTTGTAAAATTGAAACATTAGGACAAGCATGTAATGTTACCTCCAATTTTTTTATGACACCAACTATGTTGGTTGTTGTTCCATCAAGCTGAAGTACACTCTTTTATGTTGGTTCATATTGTAGGCCCAATTTTTTTACAATTGCTTTAGGCATAACTGTGTTGTTTACACCACTGTCAACCATGCAGTTATGAACTAAATGATCTCCAATAATAAGAGAAAGATAGAAAGGAGGTGGTTTTTTAATATCATGAGCATTAAACACTTTCTGTATCATCTACTTAACCTCTTTCATATTATCTTGCTCAACTATACCAAGAACCATATCAACTTTCTGATCTTCTTTCTCTCACATTTTGAAGAAATCTACAACCTACCAAGCTCTTGAGCAAGTAAATCTTATTTTCCTAGCAGATTTAAAGCATCCCTTAATGAAATAAGAATATTCTATTTTTGATAATCTCAACAACATTAAAAGTAGCAACAGTTTTAGGAAAATCTTCTATAGTTTTAGCATAAGCTTTAGTAAAAATTGATTCTGCTTCAGTAGATTTTAAAATCTGAGGTATGAACAATATTCTAGGATCAGGTTGTAACTATTTTTAGTGCTCTTTAGGAGCTGAAATACTTTTTGTTTTTCCATTTGAAACATGATTGTTTTCTATTTTTAGACCTACACTTGTTGATTAATCTATAATTGTAGGTAAAACAAGTCCTTTCGTTGTTTTTCTTCATCTTGAGCCTTTTTCTAAGACCTAGTTGTAACAATAATAAAATATTCCTCACCAAAACTGACTAAATTCTACTCAAGTGGTTTTTGACTCTGAGCATATTTTTGCCCACCCTCCATTTAAGGCATGAATAATGTTTCAGATTGAGGTTGTGCAACAAGGCTCAAATTCAAGAATGCATTTGGATAATTAACAACTAGATGAGGTTGATTACAAGGTGAACACCACTCTTTTGAAGCCATGTTGACTGGTACAAGGGAACTATATGTGCTAGCAACTTTAGTGTCAATTCCTTTTTGTTTACAAGGTTTCCTATAGTTCTAATTTTGTTGATAAGGCTACCTAATTTGTTGATAAGGTGCTTGATAAGGTCTCAAGTAGGTGAGCCAATTTATTCTTGAATTATGTTAACTTGATTACCATGGTCTGTAAGGACTTAAATACATCATCTTGAGGTGTTGTAACAACAGACTCTATTATGGTAATAGGTTGTGGAATAGGTGCTAGATTTTCCATAATGTGCATAGAGGGCCTAGGAGCCAATTTACCATCTTGAATAAGGTTGTTTTCAGCTTTAATAACGAATGTCATAAGCTGCTAGAAGTGTAGTTCCTCCCATGGACTGTATCATGGCTGTAATATCATTGTTTAAGGCTCTAAGATAGTATAAAAATACATGATCATCTTGAGGCTTAACAGTGGTTGGAATTCTTTCCCATGTTCTTGCAAATATGATGTTAAAACTAGCCATAAATTCATGAGGAGCACGCTTAATTATAGACAATTGTTCTATGAGAGACAAATGATCTGAATTATCTTGAAATTTCTTATGTACCTAATTTCCCAATTCATCCCAAGTTTCTATAGTCCCTACTGATAAATTTATATACCATTGCAAGGCTTTTCCTTTAAATGATGCAACTAAGAGTCTTAAAGCTACATCTTCATGAGTGATATTATGGACTGAACAAAGGGCTACAATGTCTTTAATGTGTTCAACATGGGTAAATATGATTTTCACCAATAAATGAGGGTAAACCTTTTAAGGAAGCAATACATATGTCGTGATAAATAAAAATTATCAAAGGGCTTCCATTATTAAAAAGTACAAAATTTCTAGTTGTTGCAATGGTTGTTGCATTGTAATTATGAGCATTTGAACAACAAGATTGATACATGGTGAAGGGAAGGGAGGAGGGTTACCAAAACTAGGCCTGTTATAGGGTAAGGTATTGCCAACTCTTCTTCTTCTTGCTGAATTTAAAGGCAAAGAAACAAAATTATGAGGAAGACCTCTTACCGTTGATCTTGTAGTCACCTTAGGCATGGAACATGCTACGAACTAGTTTGAAATCATCCTTACGAAGTTTACAAATAATTTCTTTTGATTTTAAATGAATATCTATAGCTTTCTCCTTTCGTAAGTTTTGTTTTCTTTGCTTTTAATATGTTGTAATTTGCTTAAAATCTGATTCGTGTTCTAACGGGTGTGCCAAAAACTATTCTCTTAAAAGAGAACCCCGGTTGAGGATAACAAAAGGGTTTCTAATCTCTCTCTTCCTCACTTCTATAAATACAATGGAAACACCTCAAGGATGTGGGTATCCCTATGTTGAGGTGAGTCTCTGGGATTACAAGACCAGCCCGTATTAATGTATCCTAAATCTAATTTTTGGGGTTTTAAAGGTAAAAATATGGTTGTAACTGAAATTTAAATGGGGTGATACACCAAAATGATTTAGGTCTTTGACTGAGTACATGCTCAATATTGAGAACATATTACGAAGCATGAACTAATGGGTTTCAAAGATAATCCTAAGGAAAACACTTATGTGTTGAGGGATAAATCACAACAACACAACAAGCTAACATGCACACTAAGACTATGTAGAAAAATACCAAATTTGTAGCAAGGTAAGATAATTAATTCAGGGAATTAAAATTCACAAGAGCTAATAAAAAGGATACACACCACTCCAAATAATTGGAAAGCCAATAATTGATTCTCATTTAAGGAAAAACATGAAAAATGTGCTTCAAAGACTCCTACATCCAAAATTCCTCATTTCTCTTTGCTTTACACACAATATATAGCAAAAATAATTCACCCAACCCTCCTAAAAATATGATGCAATCAGTACTTTCTTATGCATACTATTTTTAGCCTTCACCATGAATAAATAAAGAAAAAAAAATAAACATGCAATTTACAATGAGGCAATAATAGCCTTAGTTCCAAAAATACACTTTAGTCAAAATGCGCTTGACTTCATTGTTTCTATTACATAAAATAATTTGGGTGAATAAATTAGCTAACAATAGCTCTTGCTTGGTGTGCAAGCCTTCTCTAATGTGCATGCAACTATTTCATTTTTCTTGTAGGTGATGATTAAATAATCATATTTAAATCTCTGATGTGACACTTGAATATTCACTCTCTTGCAATGGAAAATTTGTCTTCTTCTCATTTTTTCCTCTAGTGATGGAATGCAAAAATCTACTCCTGTATAAGAAAAATAATTCCTCTGATATACAACACTTAACAATAATTATTCATCCACTTTGTGGGCACCACCTCGTAGCCATGTGCAGAAGAATATTATTTTCCTTTGAGAAAAATAAGGTAATTTTTTGTAAAAGGTAAGGTTTGAACAGTCAATTTATTCCTACCATGTGGGGACCCCTCTTTTGTATCTTGGAGTATTCAATAATTAAAAAAAATCATTGAACTTCCTTTTGATTATTGACATCATTTAAAAATAGGGCTCAGGCCCCTTTGATATGAAATGTGGCTCAACTTTGCAATACATGATGAAAACCATGGCTATCCAATATTAATCATCGACCTTTAGATTTATCATTGGTGAATAAAATTGGTCTCGAATACTTTGATTTACTTTAGCATCAATGATATTATTATCCGAACCTTTGGTAAGGTCAACGTAAATAATAATTAACTGGGGTTGGTCCCCATTCACGATGATACACCACATCATTTGATTTTTCAATGGCATTTGACTTAACCTTGATTTATATCTTGGTTTGGTTGGTGATCTAGGGCTTGCATCGAGTTTGATATTGATCTTAGACCATCGATACCTTGACTACTCAATCTTGATCATTTATTTCCTGGCAACTATGGTTTTGAATTTACACTGCTTGATCTATATTATGATCATTTTCATCATTGAATTTTGTAACTTTGACTCGTAGATTTTCCAATGATTGTGGTCAAGGCTTGGAGTTTGCATGGAAACTAGTAATCGATAGTGACGATTGATTTTGTACTTAGATGAACTTCACCATTGAAACTAAGTGTACGAGTAGGGTTGACAAGTTTTTTGCATTGATCGGTTATTTGATATCATACATTATGACTTGTGTGTTGAAACCAACTTTGATGAGTTAGGTTGTTTCATCCGGGGTGAGTAAAATAACTTGAACCCATCTCACTCTCGTTGTCCACTATGGAAAAATAGGGCAAATCCCTAGAAAATTTTTCCTGCACCGCCATTGATATGTTCTTTCAAGCTCGATTTTTTTGCAAAAGTATGAACTCTATGAGTTCCGAGTATGGGTTTTTCATACTCGACCATCTGTGGCATTATTTAGAGCTTTATTGTTATCAATTTTTTTAAAAGATGGTCACCATTTGATCTCTTCAAGCTCTATAAATTTTGTAAACTTAGCTTTTATGCATACATCTATGGATTCTTCATATTATTGGTAGAAAGGAAGGTGAGCCTTCATTCCATGGCTCTACAACAACTTTTTTTTGTCATTTTTGTGCTTCATATCACTAATAATTTGATTTTTTAGAGTTATTATATGCTCTCTGAAACGGAAATGATATTCGAGCTAGAGACTCATTTTGGGTTTCATTATTTTGTTCTCTACACTCTGTACATCCTCCGAGGGTTTTAAAGAAATCACTCAAACCAAAAATTTTGTTTCTTTACTATGATTTTTCTTGCAAAACTTCAAAACCATGGACTCTAAAAGTATTATTTCTTCTCTATTTCTATTTCAAAGAAACATATTCAAGGGTTTTCTAAAAATGAAGAAATACCTTTCATGTCATTCCTTTGTGTCCAACTTTGATCCGCTAATCTGTGATTCAGTAAAAAATGAAACATGAATTTTTATTTATTTTCAAGTTGACTATATTTCATTGATACCTCACCTACCTAGAACTAGGTTTGCACCTTTTGACCTCATTGCATTCACAATTCATCTACCTCGACATACTTATTCATACCTTAAGTTGGGTTTGTTCATTATGTGATTATTATGCATTCTTCAAGTCCGATAGAATGGTTTTTTAATATCTATTCCTTTCAAGAGCATCATTCAAATCTCTCGACAATTATTGAAGCTTTGTTGAAAATATCATGATTCTCATTATTATAGCTTTGCAATTTTGTTCTAGGTGTTTTTCATTTTGTATACTTTGTAGAAAACCCTTCAATTACTTTTTCAAACTGAAAATTGTGGATATGAGAGATCCTTTTCAAACTATTCTTAGCTTAAGAATTATATTGAAATATTGATTTTAATAATCTATCGTAGTTTGATGGAAATGTTCACTAAAAAAATTCATTTCATAACTATTTTGATCTCTTTACTCTTGCGTGAGTTTAATTGTTGAGTTTCGAAAGTGAACTTTGTACTCTTAAATGATAGTTGATGACATTTTTACATCTAGACTAAATAATTAAAGTCTGAAACTAGATATATAATTTGAATTAGTTACTTAAGTTGAGATATCCTTTTCATTGTAGTTTTCACTCTCTTCAACTGTGACCTGAAATGATCACTTGGGAAAGCTATCTTACCACTAATGGCATGTTTCTCTTGTTGCATTTCTCAAGAAATTGATCTCGCAATTTGGCTTATGTAACTCTGTAGAATTAACTTTACTTTGTTTCTCTCCTTTGTTGACATTTGAATTATACCCAGTTCTGATTTTTCTTAATTGAAATCTTGAACCTCATTGCTTCAAATGACTTATGTTCATTTCTTGATATTTCAATTCATGTTCAGTAACACTTTGCTTTCTTATGACCTTTCAAGATTCTTTCACGGCAAGTTTCAAGCTCTAGAACATCTTAAAAATTTTGCTTCCTTTCGAATAATCACATGAATAATTGAAGCATTCTTATTTCCGAGTGCTTTTAATTTGAATACCTAGATGTTTATTTTTACCTGTTTTAACTTTTGGGAGTTATATCATTGGTCATTTGAGTTGATAACTAAAATCAACTTAAGTGTTCTTTCAATAGTGGCTCAACATTGTTTTTCCTTGAATACTTGAAGATTTATCATTATTGTACTTAGTTTTTTTAGTGGCTACTAAAAGAATACATTGATACAAATCTACTTTGTATTATGCATGATTCTCGATGTTTGATCTTCATGTACTTTGAAATTGTGCTTTACCATGAAGATACTTGCAATATTTTGAACTTGGAGGTGCTCTTGAAGGTTAAGGATGATGTTCCTTTATCTTTTAAACTTTTCAATAAAAGTAATGACGTGCTTGTAGGCATTGCTTGTACTTCTTTGATCTGTGTTGTACTCCCCTAACTTGTAAATTATGAAGTTTTCGTACCTTCCTTATTGTATGATAAAAACTCTTGCCAAATTTTGAAACTTGTATTGCATCATTGATTAGCTTGTGTTTGATTTTAGCTTCATTGATATAACTAATTAACTATGATGAACCATATTGTAGCTCATTTCAAATATGTTTGATCTTTGTAATCCTATAATAACTAAGTTGCACTTATAAGCCACTATAACTTGTTCATTCATGAATAATTCGATGAAACCCGCTTTTATATTCACTATGGGATCTATATCAATACCTGAAGCTCTATATGGGGTATTTGCAATTAGAAATTGGCACAAATCTTGAAAGAAAATTGTAAACTATATTCTTGACTTTGTGAAAATATTATCTCAACTATAAAAGATAGTTGCTTTTGTAAAGTGAAGTCATTGCTGAAACAAATTTTTTGAACATTGTACTCATTTTATCTTCTATTGTGATATAGAAATTTATTCTGCTATGAATATGAAATTTTTATTGGTCTCATTAATCCTAAATGTTCCTTGAGTTCATTTCAAATATGTAGAGTACGACATGTTATAACTCGAATTTTAGCATTAGGTTTGTTTAGCTGTTTGATATTTACTTCATTGTAATTGTCAAAATATGTCATCATTATTTCTGATACTTGCACTAATGTGTTGAAGCTAGAATTGTAAAGTTAACTTTGGATTCTTGGTGTCATGACAATGTTCCATTATATCACTTGAACTTTAAGTTATGAAGTATTCGACATGAGAACCATGTCACTTGATGAGGCTAGAAAAATTATTTTTTCTTGTTCTTATCCAAGCCATGTAGCTTTCTTTGTTCCTTTATTAAGAAAAATCCTTCCTTTTGTAAAGCAACATATAATGGAGTCATCAAAATACTAGAATTGAAATTTGGAAAGTAAAAATTATAAGTTCAATGCTCTGTTTCATGAACTTGAATCCTTTCTTGAACCGGTGCAACTTAAATAAGGTTTTTCTTCACTTGCCATGAAGCTTTTGAAATTTTTGAATCAGTACTTGAATATTATTAACAAAAATGTCCTTGTACCTTAATGATGGCATTTTATTTGATTGTACTTGATCATTATGAAATGAATGAATGAGGTTTTCTTATGCAGCCCACTATTTTGTTTTATGTGCTAATGCAAGTTATATTTATTATTACATAATTTAAAATCATGAATTTTGGTCTCTTCTATCAAACATGTACCTACACACTTAAACAAAATAGTTCAAAAGAATAGGCTTTAGCCTCTCTTGTATTCCATGGTAACTTTATTTATCTTTATTTTTTGTCTTTCATATTTGTTTTGAATTCCATGAGCTTCCACAAGATACTAGTTTCTCAATTCTGCATCTGTTACTTTAATGTACCTTATGCCTATTTATTTTAGGAGATTCATTTTCCTAAAGCTAGTAGCACATGAATGCGGATTTAACCATGAGCTCAAAATTTGACAATCTTCTATTTTTATTTTAAGTAAAAAGATGCAATGGAAAGATGGAGAGAAGATGATGATAAGGAGTTGAAGCTGGAAACAATGAAGACCAAAAGGAAACCCCAAGGCAATTATGGGTTTCTTTTACATTCCCTCGCTTTTAGCTTTGTACACATGCATCTCATATTTTAGTAGTTATAAGTTACATCGCATGACTTGTGTGGGAAATATTGAATTTCCTCATGAATAAATGATATTATTTCTATAATTGAGTTGTGTACTTCCTTTTACTTTCAACTCTTATGATATGTAATGATTTTATAATGAATTAAATAACTCAATAACATACTTAATAACACTTAATCATAGGAAATGATCAAATTTAAAATACTTGTAACTTAATAATGAACATATGCAACTTTGTAATCGACAACTTTGTTTGTTGCTATAGGATGTAAAATCCCACATATCTTATGATTCCTACCTTCATCAAGGAAAAGAAGTGGTCCTTCAGGGATTTTGTGTTTCCTTGTTGAAGGTTAACATGGAATGGTTGTATATGTGAGGTGTTACATTCTGTAATAGCACACATAATTGCAGATTACATGTTGTTAATTAATTATTGCAGCTGAAAACAAAATGAAAACTCGTATGCACCCCCTTAGTTAGGTTCATCCATCAATTCATTCCATCTGAAATGAAGTTTTGAGTTGCCCAGTTTTACATGATTGAAAAATTTATCAACAATTACAGTTAGTGACGATCATAGGATGAGTTTAGTGGGCCTTCATTAGATGATCATCACATCTTGAGAGAGTTTGGTAATTTTTTCCCAAAAGTTTCCAGCCTACCTCCCCCATGTGAGATAGATTTTCATATAGATTTGGTTCCTGAGGAGATCCTTTCTCATGCGCACCATATAGGTTGAATGCCCCGATCTCTATGAGCTCAAGCTTCGTGATGGAGGGATTTATTAAGAAGGGTCTCATCTATCCTAGTGTATCCCCTTTGGGTGTAATAATGATTTTTATGGAGAAGAAGGACGGATCCTTACGATTATGTATTGACTATAGATAGTTGAAAAAAATAACGATCAAGAATCGTTACCCCCTTCCATGCATTTATGATTTGTTTGACCAAATCAAGGGGACTACAATGTTTTGCAAGATTGATCTCAAGTCAGGGTATCATCGCTTAAGGATTATGGAGGAAAATATTCATAGGATAGTCTTTCACACAAGATATGGTCACGACAAGTTCATAGTTGTGTCATTCGGTCTTACGAATGGGGTGTTCAAGAAAGTTTTAGACCACTTCGTGTTCATATTCCTAGATGATTTATTAATTTTCTCATGCACACATGTGGAGAATGAGGAACACCTTCGCGAAGTTCTGCGAGTGTCTTAGAGAGCATCAATTTTTTAGGAACTTGGAGAAGTGTGCATTCTTCTAGTCGAGGTTTAGTACTCATGTCACATTATTTTTCAGGGAAGGGATCGTAGTTGATCCTTCAACAATTAGAGCTATCATTTATTGGTGAGTTCCAACCAATGTGACCGAGGTATGTAGATTCATGGTATTAGTAAGGTACTACAGGTGATTTATCCAGACTTCTCATGTATTGCTCATCCCATCACTTCCCTTCAATGGAAAGGGAAGAAGTTTGTTTGGTCGATAGATGTGAGTAGGCCTTTAAGATTTTGAAGGAGTTCCTCACTACAATTCCTATCCTTGAAGTGTCAGATCCATAAAGGGATTTCTTTGTATGTACAAATGCTTCATTAGCAGGGATAAGATGATTTTTGATGCAGGACATGCCAATTTGTTTCCTTTGAGTCTCGCAAAATCAAGGATTATGAGCTCAATTACTCAACTCATGACCTTGAGCTTAGAGAAGTGGTCCATGCTTTGGTTCGGTGGTGAAAATTTCTTCCGGGATGGAGGTTTAAAATCAAGATAGATCATATGAGCCTATGATACCTCTTCACACAGCCCCCAATCTCAACGCATGTCAATGGCGTTAAATGGATCTTTTATGCAAGTATTATATGGATCTCTAGCATGTGAAGGGGAAGGAGAATGTGGTTACGGGCTTTGAGTCAAAAGAGGCACCTTGCCCCTGCTACAACATTTGGTACATATTTGAGGGATAAGATCTTGCAACAACTTCCTTAGGATATGCTCTATGCAGCTAGAGCAGAGATTGATTCACACAAAACCCTTATGGGGAAGTTCAAGGGATTATATTTAGAGTCGATGGGATAGTTCGCCACAAGGGTCGATTTATGTACCCAGGGATAGAGGATTGAGACATGATATCTTATCGAGGCTCATTGTGCACCTTATAAAGCCCATCTAAGGGTGAAGAAGATGTACCCTTCATTGAGGAAACTATTTCATTGGAGGGGTCTTCGAAGGGATATTGGTTGGTTTTTATCTTAGTGTTTGGAGTGTCAGAGGTTGAAGGCTAAGCATGAGCATCCAGTTGGCCTTTTATAACCTTATTCTATACTAGAGTGGAAATGGGACACCATTTCCATGGATTTCATTATGGGATTACCTACGTCAATATATCATCGTGAGGTGATCATTGTCATAGTGGATAGATTGATGATAGTTAGTGCGGTTAGTTTCTTCTAGCAATTTATGAATCCAATGTTAATAATTATAAAACTAGAAATGAAAATACTGTAAGTAGAGTTAGTGTCTTCTACATTTAGATAAGTGTGAAAGATTTTGGAGAGGGATCTTGAATTATTTTAGAAGGTTTTATATTTTATTAGTGTGTGATTTAACCTAAATGGTTAATATCTTAAAGGGTAGAACCAATGATAGATTATATTAATCAATTAGCTTCAAAGGCTAATTGTAGAAACCTTTTCAAACCAAGAAGCAACACATATTCAACAGGAGCTTAGAGGCAACCATATCACAAATATATGTCATTTTGTAGTCAGGGAGGAGATCTCACTGTCCATTTGTTACTTGGATTTATGGAGAGATGGGTAGCACCTTAAAAGGATATGATCTTATCCTAACTATTTTAGGTTGTGCCTTTCAACCAAGGTAAGAGAACCTATTTTGTAACCTCTATTATTTGAAAGGAGATACATGTACCTTTCTTTTGCATAAATTTTATAAGAAGACCTTGGGGAAAATATGATCAACACACCAGATCTGACTCTCACGAGTTGTCACTTCCAGATCATGGAGATATCTTCACAACAAGGCAAAGGTTACTAAAGACATTTGAGACCCTGATCTGTTTTGCATACTTTAGTAAAAGGATTTTGGTCTTGGGTGGGTATACAGAGAAAAAAAGGGGTAGTATGGGTAGGATTAGTTGTTTGTTAAATGAATTTTGGTGGGAGGGGAGACAGATGGATTTGACTCACCAGATCCTTGAGAGCTTATGCAAAATGGAAAGATTCAATCAACAAAATGCTACAAAAAGTTAAATTGTTTCCTCAACTAGAATATGTGCTTCAATGGAGGCCCAAATTAGCACTCTTTCACACAACCTGTGGGATTCTATCACGAAGGCTCGAGTCAGAGGACCCAATAAAGCACCAAGATTTAAACCAAGTCACATGCTTGAGGTACACCCAGAGGCTTACAGAGAATCTCTATCAACAAAATGAAAGAAAAGTGATTTTAAACCGTTTATCCCATTCCCAGATGAAGGCTCTTCTGAGAAATGAAATTGCAGATGCCACTAAACTATCACAAGGACTAAGACCTGTGTGATTGGACTATATTTTGGTACAAGATTGCAATAGAAACAAGAAAAACTACCCGTATGCATTCAAATGAAATAAATACACTTTACTCAAGATTAACATAGAATAACTCAAAGTTTGATCAAATTTATCAGCAAGGGAAAGTTTCCAAAAATCTCAAAGCTTTTCAATGGTCAGTACACTTGCAACCACCTTGACACGATCAAATTTGACACAAAGAGAGATATACATGCTTCTCTAGATGGCTTCTCAAAATGGATGGGCTCTATCAAGCTTTTTCTACTGAGAAAATCAGTCCTGATCTTTCCAAAAACTCCCAACCATTTACACGATGAATTCATGCCCTTTATAACATTTCCAACAGAGCCCCTTCCTCCCAAAAGACAAAAACTTTAAATGCACCAATGTGCTTGCCATGATTCTTTCATGATTCACAAATCAGATCTCAAAAGTCTCCAGGTGCTCGAGGGAAAATCTCTTCATTTCTTCCCGCATTCAACTCTTTTCTCAGGAAAAACATGCCTCCATCCATTCACCAACCACTTCCACCCCATATCAATCAAATCTGACCCCTTGCATGCTCAGGAGAAGAAAAATGGAAAACCAGATCGATCAGCTTGAGAGTCGACCATTTTTTAATGGCGAAAGACGCTCCGCATCTCTCCCACCAAACTCTAGATATCAAAATTAACTCACTCCTCTATTTAGTGTGTAGAAAATAGCAAGAAATCATGAAGACTCACACTCCTAGGAGTTTTACAAAAAAATGGGGGAAAATCATATTTAGATGCTCAACAACCATTGATCTTTGATTTTGAATGTGGGTCGTCCACGTGGAAGATCCAAAAAGGCTCGGGGGCTTCCTTTGACCTTTTCTAACCCTTTTGAAAAAAATGGAAAAATTTCCCATTTTTCTCCGCACCTCCGCTTTTGAAAATGGGCCTCGACACGTGTCCTGAGGTGGGCCCCAAAAGAAATGTGGAGAAATTCTACCATTTGACTCTCTTTTTGGAAAAAGGAAAATTTTCCAAGTTTTCCCCATAGCTCCACCCTTGAGAAATACTTTTGACACGTGTCCCAATGTGGGTCCCAGTGGAACTATGCTTCCCTTTTACTTTTAATTCTTTTTCTCAAAAGGAAAATTTTCCAATTTTTCCTCCACGGGTCCACACCTCCACCATTGACCGGGGAAAAACATTGACTATTTCCCATCGGGCTCACGGGCCATTTTTGCTATTTTAACCTTTATGAAGCAAAGAGGTGAAAAGTTTGAATTTCCTCCGATGGTCCACCTCCCGCCCCTATGACTTTTCAAATTGCCACGTGTCACCATGGCGCACCTTGAGGCGGTCCCAAAAATTTGATACCTTGAATGAGCATGGGCTCACCACGTGTCCTGCTCTGGAAAAATTTGTTTGAAGGCTTGAAGCTCAGCAGGAAGGCACCACTTGTCAAGCTCCGAGGCAGTCTCCTTTTGGCC
Source organism: Taxus wallichiana var. yunnanensis (assembly GCA_018340775.1). Lineage (NCBI taxonomy): Eukaryota > Viridiplantae > Streptophyta > Pinopsida > Cupressales > Taxaceae > Taxus > Taxus wallichiana. Next base: position 597,580,753 of record CM031241.1, on the reverse strand, counting down.
ATTGAAAATCTAAGTAAAATGCAAAGCAAGTGGAGGCCTCCACATGTCATCCTGGCACTTCTTCAATTTGAAACTCAAGGGCCGATCCCCAAACATGCGTGGTTCCTCCACGTGTCTCCATGGCACAACTTCAAGATGGTACCCAAAGTAGAGACCTTGAATGAGCGTGAGCTCACCATGTGTCCTATTCCACCAAACTATATCCATTTGCATAAAAATTTCTAAGTCCAAGCCAAGAAGTGGAAGCCTCCATGTGTCCTCTCAATGCTACTCCAAGGCAAAGCCCAAAAGTAGATCTTCAAATGAGCATCATTCCTCCACGTGTCCTAGACTTCCCAAAACCTTTTGAAATTTTTGTAAGTATGGGAAACCCAGTGGAAGTCTCCACGTGTCTCTTTCCTGCCACCAACCCTCCACGTGTCCTCCCGGCGCTACTTCAAAGCCAAACCAAAAATTTGATTCTCAAATGAGCGTCGTTCCTCCACGTGGACACATTTTAAAGTTGAGGCTTTTTATAGAATTTCTGAAGTATTAAGCTGACCCACATCCAACCAAGAGGTGCCACATTTCCCTATCAACTGAATGATGCAAATTTGACTGGGAGAAATGCCCGTCAAACCGTAAAACATAGAGAAACATCCATTCGAGCCAGAAAATGAGGTTTTCTTCAAGGACAAAGAATTTAAACTATTGTAAGGCTCAAACACGATCCTTAGGGACACATCAACTCATTTCTCCTCGAGTATTTAGGGAAAAATGGCAGGGAGGAACATAGATCTTGACTGATGGAAAATGGAGGAAATGGGAAAACGTGAGTTTTGAAGGAACAGAGCATGGGAGACTCAAAATACAGAGCTTTTCCAGAGGAACAAAGGAACCATGAGACAAATACCCACACATGATCTTCACCCAGAGTAGATTAAAATGGCAATAAAGACTGGCCAAACACAATACGGGAAGGATAAAATGACAGAGGTCATGAATCAATAAATCTTCAAGGGCACAAATGGGGTGAGACAATTTTGAGCACCAACATTGGCTCCAACTCGGGATGGGCACTCTGAGTGCCACAAGAACAATAGTAGACCAAGTGCCAAAATATCCATTGGGTGACAGAGTCAGCTCATAGAGTAGAGAAACGAAGCCATCTCCAAAAAAAACAAAGAAGCCAACAAAAATAGTCACCACGGACCAGACGAGCAAAAAAACAAAAAAAGACGCAAACAACAAACTATACACTGTATACAAGAGGTGTTTACCTTGATTCAGAGGAATCAATCCAAGAAATGCTTCAGATGCCTACCATTAACAGTGCAAGTTCAGCAATTCACCATCTAGATCCTTCAAGAAGAAGGTGTGTTCACCAATTCTGATGTCAATGGAGTAAGGGCCCATCCACAATGAGTCAAACTTGCCATGCTTTCCCTTATCCTCATGCCTGCTATCCCATAATAGCACAAGATCTCCAATATTGAAGGCTCTAGGAGTGACCTTCTCAAACAGTTTCTTTAGCTTTTCTCTAAACCTTATATGCCTCTGGTGAGATGCCCTCCTCTCTTCATCAAGCTCAACAATCTGGTTGATGCGGGCATCATGAGGACTCACTTCTTGATCTTCCAGTTGTTGAATGAACTGATATGAAGATAATTGCATATGCAGGGGCAAGTAGGGCTTGAGTCCCATATACCAACTCAAATGGACTCTTTCCAATGGCTCTTTTGATAGTGATCCTATCATCCCAGACAACAAACTTCAGCTGTTCACCCCATTTTCTCTTGTTCAACTCCAAGGTTCTTCTAATAATCTTTAGCAAATTCTTATTGCTGACTCATCTTGTCCATTTCCTTGGGGATTATAATTAGAGGCATATGTCAAATTGATCCCATATCCTTTACACATTTCCACCAAAGGTCTAGCCCTGAAACTCATGGCATTATCAGCTATGATTTTGACTGGTACTCCAAACCTACAAATAATATTGTTTAGCACAAAATCCATGACAACTTGGTGTGTAGCCTTCTTGGTGGGGATTGCTTCCACCCACTTGGTAAAGTAATCAGTGGCTACAAGAATCCACTTATGGCCAACACTTGAAGGGTCTGAAATCTCACCAATGAAGTCCATTCCCCATTGCTTAAATGGGGCTTCAATTGATATAGACTGCAAAGGTAGGGAGCCTGAAGCCTTCAACCTTCCAGAGAAATGCTAACAACTCTCACATCTTCTAGACCAACATGGTTGCATCCTTGAAAAGAGTAGGCCACCAATAACCAGCCCTTAGATCTTATGTGTTGTGACTCTTGCAGAAAAATGCCCCCCACAAACTCCTCCATGGAGATCAACAATTATTTTGGGGGCTTCATCTTCAGTGATGCATCTTAAGAGGACTCCCTCTGGGTTCTTCCATGCCAACCCAAAATCAGTAATGACATATTTCTGGGAAGCCAACTTAAGAGCTCTTTTCTAGTTCTTATTCAAATGCTCAGGTAGTTTAAGTGTCTGAGATAGAACATCACATCCTTGTACCACTCAGAACTCATCAATCTTTCAAAAATAGCTTCCCTTTCTTCCTCAATCTCATTTACCTCAATGGTCTAGCAAGTTTCTCTCATCCATGAGCTTAGCTAACCCCAAACCTCTCACCAACTTCATGGTTTGGATGTCCATATCATACTCTTGCAATTTTTCACCCATCTACATCTTTTACTTGAGACTTCCATCTCTGACAGATGTCTTTTACCATGGTATGGGGAACATAAGCAACAACTTTTGAACTTAAAATATAAGGCCTAAAACCTTTGTTGCTTTGACCAAGGAAAATGCCTACTTTTCCATGATGGTGTATTTCAGTTCTACTCTCCTTGCAAAGCCTTACTATCGAAAAGGAAATGGGCCTCTCAACCCCTTCATCATCATTCTGTAGCAGACAAAAAGCAATAGTGTTTTCTGAAGTGAAAGAAAACAAGCTGAAAGGTTTCTTGTAATCTGGGGCTGCTAAAATAGGGGCATGCTTCAATGCCTCTTTGATTCCATTGAAAGCTTGGATGGCAACCTCTTCCCATTTGATGATCTGATCCTTCTTTAACATGGAAGTGATTGGGATAGTCAACTCAACAAAGTTTGATATAAACCTTCTAATGAAGTTTATCTACCCAAAGAAGGACTAAATTCTTTTTTGGTTCTTGGAATTGGGACTTTGTTGATGGCCTCCACTCTTTCTGGATCAATCATCACTCCTTCCTGTGACACAATGTGACGAGCAATTTTTCCTTCTACACTCCAAAATGGCATTTCTTTGGATTGAGTGAGATGCCATATTCCCTACATCTGATCAACATCTTCTCTAAGTGCAGCAAATGGTCACTTCTCCTTCTTGAAAACATTGTTACATCATCTTGGTAAACAACAATAAAGTCATTGATGTAACCAACAAAAGCAACATCCATTGCTCTCTGAAAAGTGGCTCCAACATTCATCAGACCAAAGGGCATCCTAACATATACATACATTCCCCATGGAGTAGTGAAGGTTGTCTTGATCCTTTCTGATTCTTTCACCATGACTTGATTATAACCAGAGAAGCCATCTAAAGTAGAAAGCAACTCAGAACTAGTCACCAACTGCAACATGTGCTCCATGTTAGGTAAAGGATAGTTGTCCTTCATTGAGGCCTTGTTTAGATTCCTGAAGTCCACACACAACCTGATGTCACCATTCTTCTTTCTTACTAACACTAGGTTGGCAACCCAAGAAGAATACCTTATGGGTTGGATAATTCCTCCATCCCTTAGCTTCTTCAGCTCCTCTTGCATTTTGAGAGATAACAGAGGATTAATTGGCCTCTCTTCTTCTCTCCGAAGGGTTTTTCACTGGGCCAAGGGAATCTCATGCTGAACAGTCTTCTCTATGCTTTGAGCTCATAATAGGTCCAAGCCATGCAATCTTGGTATTTCTTTAACAACTAGATGTATGACTACTTTTCATCTTTGCTGAGACTGCTACCCAACCAAATCTTCCTTGGTTTCTCCTTCATGCCAAGGTCATGCTCCTCAACATCCCTCGAGGCTGCCATATGCCTATTAATAATGCAATCAACATTATCAAAATTTGATTCAAGAGCAACCAACCCTCTAGGAATGGTGTTGGTCTTTAGTTGATGATGCCTTTGCCAAATAAGGTTTCCTTCCCTCTCAGTATATACCATTGGCTCCCAATCAATGTTTTGATCAAAAAACTCTCCATCATTTTGTAGGAACCTTCTGACTTGAGCCTCATCATCAAAAACCTGCCAATGTTTTATATTGTCAGGGACAAAGGGTCTTATCACTACCTCCACCTCATATTCACAATAAGGGGATGTTGTAGAATTGTCAAACCGAGACCCCAACACTGCAAGCTTGTCTACCAAGTCATTGAACCTCCTATCATGATGCACAATGTTGAAGGAGTCAAACATCTCAATGAAGTCCCAAACTACATGCTTGTACTATTTCAGTCACTGATTCTTTGTGGCATATAGTTTTCTAACTTTCTTGACAACTAACTCTGAGTCTCCTTTGACAATGATGTCCCTGACACCATACTTCCAAGAAATTCTTAAACCTAACAACAATGCCTCATACTCAACAATGTTGTTAGTACACTCAAAGTTAAGCTTAAAGGAAAAAAAAAACCTTTCCTAGCTTGGAGAAATTAGGACAACACCGACACCATTTCCAAATTTGGAGCAAGCTCCATCAAACAATAGAGTCCAAGGAGAGCCTGCTTTCTCAAGACACTTACACTCCTCAATCTTGTGCTCTTTTCCCTCAAAAAATCCCACAAAGTTGTCAAGCATCAACATTTGTATATAATACTTCATAGGATGCATTGTTGGGATCCTCAATAAGGTGCAACATTTTCTTCTCCCCATATAACCTGACAAGGCTGCCTCAACTTGGGATGGTGGCATAAGACATGTCCATTTGACACTACCACCAACACTTGCAGCCCACTTTCTTGACAACAACATACCCCACTTGGTTGGGCAATCAACTATGACAACATCAAGTTTTAAATTTTTACCTGGGTAGGCTGCAAGTGCACCACCAAACCCTTCACACATCCCACTACTGCACCTCTCTAGAGTCCATGGCAGTGCACTTCCCATATGTTGTTGTTACTTTAATATTCAGCTCATTCATGACCTCCAAAGGCATGACATTGCATGATGCCCCTGAGTCAAACATATAGTTATGGAGCAACCTATCCTTGATGATCAAAGTGGTGAAGAATGGATCCACATTCAGCTGAGAGTCTACCAAAGATGTCCCCAAATAAACCTCAGGTGGTTCAGCTAGCTCTTCTGATGCTGATGGTGTCTCAGACTCTTCAATGGCTAGAGGATTCTCCACAATGTTCACATTTCTCCCCAAGGCAAGTCTCTCTTCATTCAATCCCAAGTATTCAAATGCTCTCTTTTGTGCTCAAGAATCCTAAGAAACTCAACAATTGGGACAGAGACTTTGATTTGACTTAAAACTTGGGCAATGTCATATGGGACATTCTTGGGCAAGGCAATATTGAAGGAAAGCTGATACATTCATAGGGTGGCACAGGATTCTTGATAGCTTGAGCATAAGGAGGGGTATGATTTTTCTTGAAATGCAGGGCTTTGGCAGATGGATCTTTCCTAGAGCCTCTTTAGGAATGTTAGAAAGTAAGGGAGCTTTTGGCTTGGCCTGAGGCCCTACCCCTTTGACAACCTTACTTCTTGTGTTATATTCCTTCTCTTGAGCCACAACAACATTCATTAATAATTTCCTGTCCTCCTCAGATGGGATTCCTCCATCATACTTTTTTATCATTAAAGCCCTTAAATATTCAAAGTCATTATTGGGAATTCAAAAGCTTGTACATTATCTACTTCTAAAGTATGAGAGGGAGGGAGAATATGTACTCTATGAATGTAGTCCCAAAAAGTGGCAGTAGTTCTAGCACTTATCACCTCAGTTGAGGTTGCCCTTTGTTGTGAGCTAGTGGAGCATCCCATCATGCAAACATCATCATCACTCTTATCATCATCACTGCATTTTTCTTCTTGCTGATCTTCTTCACAAGGAGCATGGGGCATGAAACATCTGTCACACCAATCAATGACTTTTTTCTTCTCTTCCACCACAACAACTCTGGCAGCCAAAGGATCAAGTACCATTCTACTTTCTCTTCCTTGAGGCTACCTATTCCCAAATCCAATAGCTCCTTTTCCTCTGATCATCAATTCTTTGATGATTTGTAAATTTGTCTTGGCCTTGTTGCTTGTGTTGTCCTTGTGAACTCTTCCCAACTCCTTTCTCATCTCAGGCTAATTTGTAGGATATCTCCTTGACAACCCCTACCAAATTTTTCACAACTTCTTCCAAATCAGCACCCTTGCTTGTCTGGGTTTTCTAGGTTAACCAGCTTCACACCATCCCTCTTAGGAGGTTTCCAATTGCCTTGATATTATTCTCTATTTGTAGGGCCATGGTGAATGCTTGCCTTAAGTTGGTAGGGTTCTTTTCCCTCAAGTAGTAAGCAACCTTTTTATCAAATGCATCAAGTATATTTGATTAAACATGACTCATCACATGGCCTTATCCTAACAGAAATCTCCTCAAGGTCTTATTGAACCTTGTGTTGAAATCATGTACTAACTCATTGGGATTCTTCTTGATGTTTTCAAACTCTGATAGAAGAAACCTAGGGTCAATCCTATCACCATATTGCAATCTGAATGCATTGTTCATCTCAGCCCAAGAATCAATAGAAATTATCTGGCAATGCTTTATACCAGTCCCTCAGCATCCTCCTCTAGAGTGTGAACAAACAATTTGATGTATACATCTTCATGCTCAATCTCAAAATCTTCCATCATATTGAGGAAGAGCTTTAGATGTTGGTCACCAGTAATAGCATTATTTCCTTAGAACTTTGGCATTCTGTTCCTTACATCTTGAGGCACTGCATTTGGGTAACCAACCATTCCCACAAAATTTATAGGTCCAAAGGTGTTTACAACAAATGGAGGTCTGGGTTGAGCCATATTGATTCGAGGAGGTGATCTTGGAGGGGTGACAAATTGATGAGGGGCAGAGGGTCCTTGAACACAGGAGTGTAGTTTTCAAAATGGAGATCCCCAAAGGCCTTGCTTCTTGGAAATCCCTATCAACCTCAAAAACACAGTGTAGAGTGTGAAGCAAATCTTTCAAAATCAAATGAAGGTCCCTCTCTCCAACTAGAGAGTTCAATTCCACAAAGAGGCTACCTAATTCAGAGTCACTTGAATGGCAGTCTTCAATGATAGGCCATTCACTTTCATCAATGGAGATCCCTCTTCTTGTCTGCTGATCTCCCACAACTCTCCAGGATTTTCTTCCTTCTGACTTTTGCTTTTCCTAACTCAAGAAACAATGTCCTAGCAGGATCCCTAGCAAAGAAAGATCTTCTTCCTTCCAAATTTTGCAAATATTAGTAACAAATCTTACTTGACAGAGGTTTAAGACACTGGTCCTTATCAAATCAAATCAACAGGGAGTCGCCACTAAGGATTTTCACCTTAGTTGTGCAAATGCACTAAAAATGTTCTATCAAGTGTCTGTCAATGCACTAGAAACTGAAATGAAAAAATCTAACCTTTCTTTACCAAAATTTATCAATAAATACCATTGCAAAACTTGTGGAAACTAGAGAAGTTGCATACAACACTTTGTGACTTTGAAACCTCTTACAAACTTAAACATGATGATTTTTAAAATGGATTTCTGAGTGTGAACTGTAAACTTAATGAACAAATCAGTTCTCAACAACTTTCAAAATGTCCCCAACAATGGCCCATGTGTCACAAGTGTTGGTGTTGTTGATGGGATAAATAGATATGGCTTCAAATATGTATGCACATGGATTAAATTGAACTAAGTCCCCGGAAACGTAAATCAGATCCCCGAAATGGCACCATTAGTGTTGGTACCCAAATTTGTTCTCCTTTTCAAACCAAGCAGCAACACAGATTCAACAGGAGCTTAGAGGCAGCCAGATAGATCATAAATATATGTCATTTTGTAGCCGGGAGGAGATCTGATTGTCCCTTTGTTACTTGGATTTGTGGAGAGATGGATAACACCTTAAAAGGATATGATCTTATCCTAACTATTTTAGGTTGTGCCTTTCAACCAAGGTAAGAGAACCTATTTTGTAACCTCTGTTATTTGAAAGGAGATATAAGTACCTTTCTTTTGCATAAATTTTATAGAGAAGACCTTGGGGAAAATATGATCAACACACCAAATCTGACTCTCACGAGTTGTCACTTCTAGATCATGGAGATATCTTCACAACAAGGCAAAGGTTACTAAAGACATTTGAGACCCTGATCTGTTCTGCATACTTTAGTAAAAGGATTTTGGTCTTGTGGGTATACAGAGCAAAAATAGGGGTAGTATGGGTAGGATTAGTTGTTTTTAAATGAATTTTGGTGGGAGGGGAGATAGGATGGACTTGACTCACTAGATCCTTGAGAGCTTATGCAAAATGGAAAGATTCAATCAACAAAATGCTACAAAAAGTTAAATTGTTTCCTCAACTAGAATATGTGCTTCAATGGAGGCCCAGATTAACACTCTTTCACACAACCTATGGGATTCTATCATGAAGGCTCAAGTCAGAGGACCCAATAAAGCACCAAGATTTAAACCAAGTCACGCCTGAGGTACACCCAGAGGCTTAGAGAATCTCTATCAACAAAATGAAAGAAAAGTGATTTTAAACCATTTATCCCATTCCCGATGAAGGCTCTTCTGAGAAATGAAATTGCAGATGCCACTAAACTATCACAAGGACTGAGACCTATGTGTGATTGGACTATATTTTGGTACAAGATTGCAATAGAAACAAGAAAAACTACCCGTATGCATTCAAAAATGAAATAAATACACTTTACTCAAGATTAACACAGATAACTCAAAGTTTGATCAAATTTATCAGCAAGGGAAAGTTTCTAGAACAATCTCAAAGCTTTTCAATGGTCTGTACACTTGCAACCACCTTGACACGATCAAATTTGACACAAAGAGAGATATACAAGCTTCTCTAGATGGCTTCTCAAAATGGATGGGCTCTGTCAAGCTTTTTCTACTGAGAAAATCAGTCCTGATCTTTCCAAAAACTCCCAACCATTTACACAATGAATTCATGCCCTTTATAAATTTCCAATAGAGAGCCCTTCCTCCCAAAGACAAAAATTTAAATGCACCAAGTTGCTTGCCATGATTCTTTTTCGTGATTCATGTAAATCGATCTCGCAAAAGTCTCCAGTGCTCGAGGGAAAATCTCTTCATTTCTTCCCGCATTCAACTCTTTTCTCAGGAAAAACACACCTCCATCCATTCACCAACCACTTCCACCCCATATCAATCAAATCTGGCCCCTTGCATGCTCAGGAGAAGAAAAATGGAAAACTAGATCGGCTTGAGAGTCAAACCATTTTAATGGCAAAGACGTCTCCAGATCTCTCCCACCAAACTCTAGATATCAAAATTAACTCACTCCTCTATTTGGCATGTAGAAAATAGCAAGAAATCATGAAGACTCACACTCCCAGGAGTTTTACAGAAAAATGGGGGAAAATCAGATTTAGACGCTCAAAGCATATTGATCTTTGATTTTGAATGTGGGCCATCCACGTGGAAGATCCAAAAATAGGCTTGGGGGCTTCCTTTGACCTTTTCTGACCCTTTTGAAAAATGGAAAAATTTCCCATTTTTCTCTCCGCACCTCCGCTTCTAAAATGGGCCCGACACATGTGTCCTGAGGTGGGCCCAAAAGAAACGCAGAGAAATTCTACCATTTGACTCTCTTTTCGAAAAAGGAAAATTTTCCAAGTTTTCCCCGCAGCTCCACCCTTGAGAAATACTTTTGACACGTGTCCCAATGTGGGTCCCAACGGAACTACGCTTCCCTTTTACTTTTAATTCTTTTTTCTCAAAAGGAAAATTTTCCAATTTTCCTCCGTGGGTCCGCACCTCCACCGTTGACCGGGGCAAAACATTGACTATTTCCCATCGGGCTCATGGCCATTTTTGCTATTTTAACCTTTATGAAGCAAAGAGGCAAAAGTTTGAATTGCCTCCGATGGTCCACCTCCCCCCCCTATGACTTTTCAAATTGCCACGTGTCACCACGACACACCTTGAGGCGGTCCCAAAAATTTGATACCTTGAATGAGCGCAGGCTCGCCACGTGTCCTACTCCTTGGAAAATTTTGTTTGAAGGCTTGAAGCTCAGCAGGAAGGCACCACTTGTCAAGCTCCGAGGCAATCTCCTTTTGGCCATTGAAAATTCTAAGTAAAATGCAAAGTGAAGCGGAGGCCTCCACATGTCAGCCTAGTACTTCTTCAATTTGAAACTCAAGGGCCGATCCCCGAACATGTGTAGTTCCTCCACGTGTCTCCATGGCGCAACTTCAAGATGGTGCCCAAAGCAGAGACCCTAAATGAGCATGAGCTCGCCACGTGTCCCTGTTCCACCAAACTGTATCCATTTGCATAAAAAATTTTCTAAGTCCAGGCAAAGTAGCGGAAGCCTCCACGTGTCCTCCCAACGCTACTCCAAGGCAAAGCCCAAAAGTAGATCTTCAAATGAGCATCATTCCTCCACATGTCCTAGACTTCCCAAAAACCTTTTGAAATTTGTGTAAGTATGGGAAACCCAAATGGAAGTCTCCACGTGTCTCTTTCCTCGCCAACCTCCATGTGTCCTCCTAGTGCTACTTCAAAGCCAAACCAAAAAGTTGATTCTCAAACGAGCGTCATTCCTCCACGTGGACACATTTTAAAGTTGAGGCTTTTATAGAATTTCCAAAGTATTAAGTTGACCCGCATCCAACCAAGAGGTGCCACATTTCCTATCAACTGAATGATGCAAATTTGATTGGGAGAAATGCCCATCAAACCGTAAAACATAGAGAAACGTCCCATTCGAGCTAGAAAATGAGGTTTTCTTCAAGGACAGAGAATTTAAACTGTTGCAAGGCTCAAACACGATCCTTAGGGACACATCAACTCATTTCTCCTTGAGTATTTAGGGAAAAAAACAGGGACAACAGATCTTGACTGTGGAAAATGGAGGAAATGGGAAAACGTGAGTTTTGAAGGAACAGAGCACGGAGACTCAAAATACAGAGATTTTCCAGAGGAACAAAGGAACCATGAGACAAATACGGACCCACACATGATCTTCAACCCAGGAGAGATTAAAATGGCAACAAAGACAAATGGGGTGAGACAATTTTGAGCACCAATACTTGACAAGACTCAAACAAAAATAGATTAAAAAGGAAGGATAAAATGAACCTTTCATGGTGCATGGGAACCAGATTCACTATGGTTGATTCTCAAAACTTTGGTAAAAAAGCTAAGAAAACAGAGCAAGTAAAACATGAAAATATAGATCCATGCGATATGGCCAAAAGTATATATAGAAATTTAGAAAAAAATGAGAAGGAACTACAATTAAATATAAATCAAAAGCAATAGATAACAAGGACTTATGTCTATAATGTTTAATCTTCTTGCTAGATAACACATATATAATAGCATACTAAAAGTGTAATGTATTATTAATAAGTGCTTATTTTAGTGTCTACCTTTTCCCCGTTATGCTAGTGAATGATATTTAATAGTCTAAATGAGATAGAAAGATTGCACCTATGTAAGTCCAAGGAATATATAGTCGTAAGCGTGATGAGAGAGATAAACGTTTTCATGGAGTAATGTGGATCATCATTTTTGTTCCACGTGAAGTCAAAGAAAAATAAATCATGTTGTCATAGATGAATAACTAGAGGATATATTGTTCACCGTAGACTTGGGAGACTTAGAGCTTTGGAGTTTCTAAGTGCATTGGGAGTGAAAAAAATCCTATGCTAGTATCCATTCCTTAAGGGAATTAAGTGTCCCACCTCCAAAGGAAGAGTGTTAAGAGAGCGGTCTATTTTTCGCCCACTATAACATTTTCCATATTAGGGCCTAACCACTACATGCGGAGTAAAACTAGATGTTTTCGAAAACCCCTGCAAATTTGAAAATGTAACACCTGTCTCATTTCCTCCACCATGTATTGTATCGGGGATAATTTTAAGAGGCCTATAAGAAATTGGAGGTGGAAACTCCCTGGAAAATATCCCTCGAACCACTTTCGCGACTCGCAAATTTTTTGTTACATAGGTAAATTTCATTATATATGTTTGAAAATGGAAAAGATTTTTTTACACAATAGCAAGCATTTTCTCATGAAACATTAAGTTTATTTCGCATGACAACAAATGTCTTGTCACATGAAAAATAAGTTTCGTATCATGCAACAATAAGTTGTCTATCATGCGATAATAAGTTTCCTATAAGCGCAACAATAATTTTCTTGTCACACATCTAACTTTATAAGGTGTGTCTAACCTCATATTGTGAATCTTGAACTCCTTACTCAATTATAATTTAGGTACTTGGTGAACTACACCCTTTTATATAGGAGGATTTTTCAACAATAGGCAAATTTGACCCCTAAGAAATTTATACTAGAAATTTTAGGTGAAAGGTACACTTTCGTATGTATGATATATTCAACTTTTTTTGTAACGCCTAATTTTTTTAAGTTATCATGGTGATTACTTTCTTAATTTTCAGAATCGCTGAAATGAAGGCAAACATGTTAAGATATATATTTTGATCTTAAGGGAATGTGTTGCTAATTTGGATTCTTGCATATTGTAATTTGTTTACATGGGACAGCAGTTATTGTTGCTTGTATGTTTGTTGATGTGACGACAAATTGTCATATGATTGCTGAACTCTAATCGCTGATTGACAAAGACACTTGAATCAATTCCATTGATCCAAAGTATGTTTGTGGCCTTCTTGTGATCGCTTTGTCGATTTACTCTTAAACCGATCAAGGTTGATATAAATGTGCAAAGACTCGATTTGGTATGAACAATGCACGTAGATGCCAACGACAAAGGTTCGATTCTCGAACCATGCACTGTCGTAACGTGAGACCTCGTAAGGTGGGAAATGCCTGGATACGGTGGCTCAGGTATGTATAACGTGGGACGAAACGTCCTGCACAACATTGAATTGGAAGTCAGTCAGGAAGACTTGACTGGAAGTTGATTGATTAAGTGTTAGGTGCTAAGGGGAAATTAGATCCTAATCTAATCCTAAGTTCTACCTTACATCCTAAACTACTATCCTAAGTGGATTTTTAAATTCTAAAATGGTAAACATAGACCTAAGTTCTATTAACCTATGACCTAGGTTGAACACTATTGTTAATCCTAAACTAATCCTAACCTAGAAGGGGCGCACAGACCCATGGGGGATGGAAAGGATAAGGATGGAAGGAAATTTAATGGAAATAAATGTGAGTCCTTGCGTGGACATTGCCAAGTTTGGCGGGAATAGGAAAAAGGTGGAGGTATCTAGTTGGTTATGGAACTAAACTTGGTTTGCATGCAAAATTTGAAATTGGGAGTTCACCAACCCAAGTCGGTGGTGGCATGAGGAAATAGAAAAAGGCAGAGCCTTTAATGCATTTAATTTCTTGGTCTTCGCGACCACTCCACCTTGGAAAGAGTATGGAGGAATTTTTGTTGGTCATTTGTGTTTGCTCGGATTTTTGGAAAGTTGCTCTACATTTGGTTTTTCTTGGTTCAGTCGAACCAGTTGTGTTTGGTTGATTATCACTATTTCTTTGGAAATTGAAGGTGTTTTCTGAGCCAGTAGAGGAAGGGATTGTTTGGAAAGCTTGTTGTTGTCACCGTGGAAGGAAATACCTTCTGTAGACGTGGTTTTCTTCGAGCATTCGAGGAAGAATACCAGGCATGTTAAGCCCTTCTCTTTAAAACACTTGCTTTGCTTAAACGTCTCATTAAAACAACCCTGCTCTTCTGATGAAGGGGGTTTTGGGTTTATTTGATTGTTGTCATGTTTGAGATGATTTGGGTTTAGTCGATTTTTGCTGTCATTTTTGGAAATGATTTGGGTAGAATCGTTTTCTTGTTGTTGTGATTACACTACCTTTGCATATATTTGAGTTGGTAATACAATTATATTATGTTGGTTTATTCGACAGTATCGGGAAATTCATTCTTTAAACAATGAAATTGTACAGGCAGTATGAGTGGTTTTTCATTGTTGTGTAATTGTTCTTTTGCTATTACGAACTGGAGTGGTGGAACGTATTATCTGTGCGAGTTGTTTGAAGTTGTTTCTTTATTGAAATTTTTGAGGAAATGAGTTCCTCTTCCTTCTGCTGTTTTGGATTTTGAAGGATATAGCATTAGAGTTTTATATTGAGCATCATGAGCTCGGTTTGAAGGAAGTAATAGTAATATTTTTATTGTTGTGCCTTTTTCTTTGTATAAGAAATGAACGAATACATTTTGGGTATTCGTGAAAGTAGGAGAAGGTAACTGTTTTTCTTCTGAACTTATAAAGGATTATATTCTTTCCTTGCTGTGATGGAAAGTTGATTTTGTTGTGTTTTATGGAAGCGATTTGATCTTCCAGTTCAGACTGTTGTCGTGAAAATGAGCTTGGCTTTGTATTTCTGTGCAATGAATGAATTATGTTGTCTCTTGCTGTGATGGAAAGTTGATTTTATAGTGTTTTATGGATGCGGTTTGATCTTTTAACTCAAACTGTCATCGTGAAAAATGCACTTGACTTTGGATTGCTGTGCAAAGGAAGAAATGCATGGGAATTTGTCTTGTTGTTTGGGTCTGTCTTGACTGTACCTTGTTGTGCATCTGATATCCTATGCGGGTTTTCATTAATAAGGGTATTGTTATATGAAAATTGCATTTTTGGGTTCTGCACATCATTATGAAATAGAAAAATGGATTTCGGGTAGAAATGTTTGTTGGCAAGGAACTCTAGTTGGGTATTCATTGCATATGGTATGTTGAATTGAAACTGTACAGGCTATGTGAGTTTGCTTTTCATTGTTGAACGATTGTTCAGTTGTCAATATGAGTTGAGTCATGATAAGATAAACACGATTTGGGTGTTTTTATTACATTATGAAGAAAATGATTGTTTCTTCTGAAATTATAGGGAAACGAATTCTTCTTCTTCGTTGTTTTTGATTTGATAGAAACAGTATTTGGGTTTATTGAACTTTATAAGTTCGGCTTGATAGAGATGATAGTGGCATTTAAATTGTTTCCTGAGTGTTGTGTTTTCCTGTACAAATGGAAGATTGGAATGTTTCAGGAGATCTCTGATTTTGCACTGTCATTCAAAAAAAAAAAGAATTTGACTTGACTGATTCTTGTTGTATTTGAAGGAAATGGATGTTTTCTTATTGAAATAATTAAGGGAATGAATTTTTCTCTTTTGCTGATTGAGTTTTGGAAATAGCAATAATAGAACTTTACTGTGCAATATGAATTGGCCTTGTTGTAGGTAACATCAATGTGCAAATTGTTATTATGAACTGTATGCATTCATGGATATAGAAGGTCATGTGAATAAGTGATTACGTGGCTGTATAACTGTTTATTTGGTTAAAAATACAGTGAAAGAAGTATGGAATCTTCTAGTACAGTAAGTACATTGTATGCATCTTTATATTGCTTGTTCTATGATGAATACGATGTTTTACTAACCTGTTTATGGTATTTGTATGAGCCTGATTTAAATGAAGTATTGATAAGGACGATAAATTCATCCTTGTTTTCATTTAAAGTTGAATATGAACGGAACTATTTCTTGTTGTTGGAAAGTGAATTCCGAATGGATTTTGTAAGTTTCACTCTGAACTGTTATCTTGATTTGTGTCTCATTTGGATTCAATTTTTAGGACAGTCATGAGAAAAGAATAGGAATGTGGATGGGTAACTTGGAATAATGATCATTTCTTCTCTCATACAGTTGGAAATCTGTAATCGTTTAGGAACGAATTTTGTATTGCTTAGGTTTAAGCATCTATATTTATTGTTGTTTGCTTTTCTCATCTGCACTTGATTGCTTGAAATCAAATGAGTTGCATGAACTGAAAGGAAATTAATTGGTTTACATTTTAGTTAGATTTTATCCTTTGCATTTATTACTAATGAAAGGAATGGAAAGGATAACAATTATGTTATAATAGCAGTATGCTTACTTATATTCCTAGTTCTTACAAATGTTGTAATCTGGAACTGTTGAAGGAAATTGCGTCTTGTACGGTTATGTGGGAAATAGGACAGCAATTCTTTGGCTGATTGGGATGGTATTTAGATGGTTCAGTTGTCATACTTTGTTCATTCTTTTGATACTTAATTCTTGATTGATGTTCATACTAGTCGTTTCATAAAAGCAGGGTTCTTTTATTGAGACAGTTAATTAGAAGCACCTCATTTTAATGACAAGTGCTTAATATGCTCAGTTCAATGAACTGACCCGTGCAAGTAATTTTGCAGATGGAATTTGAGTAAAATGAAGACATGGTTGTTTTCTGATACTTCTTTTGATTGTCTGAAGATGAATTGTATTTGTTAGTTATTATTCCTCTACGAGGAATTGTGAAAAGAAGAAAGTACATTCTTCTATCTATGAGTTGTAACATTGTTTAATATAAACAAAGTCCAGTCATTTGGACTGGCAAATGTATGGATTATGAAATGGATTGATGAATACAAATACAAGTGTGATATTTTAATAACTATATCAGTTTGATATTGTTGATTAAATTGGAAATATAATGTTATTTCTTGATTTGGAATTATTCAATTGTCCTTGGATGGATTTAAAAGGAATTGATATCTATTCTTACCTAAATGCAACTTTTAAGTTGAAATGTGCAATTAGTTCATACTTTGGGTTAAGATGAATTTTTAATTGACATTAAAAGGATTAGGAAGAACATGATTCCATAACTGATAGGTATTCAGGATTAGCTTGGAAGCTAAGGAATATCAATTAACTTAGGAGCAACCGAACTTCATTTTCGGACTCCGTTAATAACCTCGAATGTTAAATTCAGAAAGTAAGGATATGGGAAAAATATATCCAGGGCTAATAGACCTTAACTATGAAAGGTTAAGGAGAATAAATGAATACATTTATTGAGAATTAGACCTCGTTTAAATGACGTCTAATAAGCTGGAATTCTGAATTGGGTTACAGTTGTGAAAAACTTGGTTAAGTTTAATAGGTTAAACTTATCACGTCCGTCGGTAATGGGCTGCTTAATCCAATGATTAAGAAAAGAACCAAGTAGAGAAAATGCAACCCTTCGGTACGAAGGAGAAGATGCATAGTAAGCTAGAAGGCGATTAGTCTCTCTTAGCTCCATACAACCGTAACAGAACGAGGATAAAGGATCAACATGGTTGCTTTGAAAGTTGATCTTAATTATCAAATCACTTGAGCAGGATGTGTACTCTCGATGGGAGGATTCCGTAGGACATTGACATACACCAGCTACAACACGGTGTCTTCATGAAGGCGGGGTCTTCATGATGACACAATGTTATAGCTGACATATTACAATGCCCTCCCGAATTAAATCATCAAGAATACATAGGCTGAATATTAAGTTCTTGGCTGGGGATAGGAATATGATCACGTATACGAAGTGACTCAGGAGGACTAAAGATAACTAGACACACGGAGTTGTTGGGAACGACACCGTATGTCTACGTATCTTTAGTTACCATGAGTGCCTTCCTATATTCGTTCATATTGCTAGTTGGAAATTGGAAGTTAGAATTTGACCTTAAATTGGAAGGACTGGTAGGAACCAGGAAAGACCATTCTAGATAACAGGTGAAGTGAGGTGAAGGACATATTCCATTGGTGTGTATCACATCCAGGAATATGATCATGCAAAGCATGTGAAAATCTTTGGCCAAAGTATCGCAAGTGTTGGTTGCGTTGTCCTGATCACCTAATTTAAGATGCAGGATGTCAGATGAATATCGATAATGATATTCGAGATAGGCTTCTTAAATGGATCACTTCGATAACCGGAAACGGTTAAGAGAACCTGGTATATATAATATACTATGCATGAATGAACATGAAGGATCGGTAGTTGCCGAGTCATGAAATGAGAGATCGTTGAAACTCCGAGCCATGAAAATGGGAGATCGGTAGTTCTTCGAGTCATTTACAGCAGCATATAGAATCTGTTATAAGATTGAATGGCACTGAATGTGTGTTCCATATTACAAATATGTGAACAGGGAACATTAGTTTTAAAAAGAAATTGTGTATTCCAAACTACATTGTTTGGCCGAGAAACAATTATTAAAACTTGAACGTGTGTTTGAATTATATAATTCATAACAGAGAATGTTTTATTAAAAAAAAATTCCCTTTTCTAGTATCTTAAAATGGGGATGTTACATTTTTGGATTTCGTAAATATGGAATATTTGTCAAATTACGGATATTCACCACTAAAATTTTCTATGCATTGTATAATTTGACCCCAATTTAGGTCATCTAAGGGTACACTTTACATTATTGATTATAATTTGTAATTTGTAGCATGATTGAATTGTGTTGAGTATTAATCTTTGCTTAAATTGGTGAGATTACTTTTTTTAAAATGTTACTTGATCGATTGAATTGGTAGGGTAGTCATGTATGAATACCAATATATTTCTCCCCCTTTTGGCTAGAGGGTGAGATGTGAGGGATCGAACAAGTGAGTCAAAAGTATTGACAAAAAAATTAGATGGTTTGAATGCCATAGTAAGATAATTAGAAGTATAGATAAGACTGGGTAAGTATTGAGTGTTCTTGGTGAAACGATCAAGTATTGGGCCGGGTGTGAATGGATGGCTTAGTGCGGTATATGATGAGAACATGATCCTTGGAAAGTGATGAACTTGGCTCATGATATGGGCTATAAGGCAATATTGTATTATTTGGAGACTCGGTGAGAATAAATAGTATAGTTGTGTTAGGACAATGAATTTCGTGTATATGGTAAATAGTAAATGGTGAATAGTATTTTATTTTCATTTAATACTACAAGCGATTGTGATAGAGAGCTCTAAGTTGTGAAAATGCCCCGTGCCGGTGATGTAATCCTGAGCAGGTTCGAGAGATTTGTAGGCCGTCTAGACTTAGATGAACTATGAGTTGGTAAACAATGTGTTTGATACTAATTTATGTAAAAAATTAGGATTTTAATTGAATTTTTAGAATTTAGAATTTTTTAATTTTTGTGCGTGTTGGGCCAAGATAAGACCGTAGAGTTTAGTTTGGACCTAGGGATGGGAATTTATGGTTTCTAACGCTATGAATGAATATCGTATGATATGGTCTTGTAGTCCATACGGATTTGTCCCCTAGACTAGATTATTTTTGTTATAAATTTTGCATGGTTTTTATGATATGGGCGGTGATATATGGTTTGTTGGATTGTTGTTTATGATTTTTAGTGAGATTTGTATGCATGGGTGTTCCGTGGTGGCTTTCACATAACTACTCTAGCATCACCGGGTCTTGGTTAATATCGCGTGTGATCTTCTAGATAGACCAGGCCTATGACACATGAATAGACTGGGGATTTTCCTCAATATGCATATGATTTCAACATTGTGTAAGAGATGGTGTGTTGATTCTTATACATTTTATCTCTCATTTGGATAGATACGTGTGATGATAAAGGATGCATATCAAATCATATGATTACCTAAAATGGGAGTGAGAGTATAGGTGTTGCACAACGGATGTTCCATATTAAATGAGGAAGGGTAGTAGATTTTTGGTTTGTGGCCGAGGTAGGGAAGGCTCCATTGTGTAATTCGATGAGAATGTTACAAATATAGTTCTACGTGTGCATAAATTTATAAGCAGTCTCATTATATTCCTTTGTAGAAATAGATAGTGATGGGATTATGATATCCGGTCATATCTTTCTGATTTTCCTAAGGATAGAAGAGGAGGGTATTAGATGTTCTTGGGGTGAATGTATGCTGACCTATTTATACGGGGATTTATACATATTGATGCAAGATGGTCATGGAGGAGGGATATGATCGCACATTATTACATATGGTCGTATGCATATATAACAATGTTTAAACCTCTTATTTGGTCTCGAGTCGATTGGGAACCACCATAGGTTTTTATAGAGAGGTAGACATGACATGGAGGTCGTGGCTATGCCACAACACCATAAATGTCCTTGATAGACAAAATGGGCACGGAGGTAGTTATATGAAGACCATACAAAGACTATATTGGAGGATGGCAAGGATGGGATAGAGTTATGATGTATGCAATGATCTATGTTGTTGGGGGATAGACTCATTTGGACAAGTGGAGTCATACATTTGGAAGAAATCACTCCATGTAGCTAGGAAGGTAGGGGTCAAGGCGGGGCCCATAGTAGAAAATTTACTACTTGCCACTAGTAGAGGTGGTTGAACCAAATATAGTCTTTGTTCGAGGTGCGATGCGGGTTTCACTCCCACATACACACAAAGGTGTGTAGAGCATCGATGGGTTATTCTATTCCTCGTTATAGTTGATGGTGTGGGTGGGCCACTAGGCGGTCCTTCCATAGCTGGAGTAGGAGGAGAGGGCCCTTCCCTTGATAATGATGCCGCGTAGATGGAGTAATGCAATGTAATTATTGAGTTATAGATTAATCCCGACCAAGTTGGAGAGAATCAGTACAGCCATCTAGACTTAGATCAACTATGAGTTCGTAAATAAATAGCATGTTTTGAGACTAATATATGTACAAAATTAGGCTTTATATTGAATTTTGAGAATTTTTTGTTTTTGAATTTGTGTATGCGTTGGGCCAAATCAACGTTTGTAGAGTCTAGTTTGGACATAGGGATATGAATTTATGGGTGCATACACTATGGACTAATATCGTATAATATGGTCTTGTAGTCTAAACGGTTTGGTCCCCGAGATTATATTCTTTTTATTTTAAATTTTACATGGTTTTTATGATATGGGAGACAAAATATATGGTTTTTGGTTTCTTTGTTTTTATGATTGGTAGCGAGATTTGTGTGCATGGGAAATGCATGTGGCTTCCACATAACTAAGCAAGCATCACTTGTCTTGGGTAATGTTGGTTGGGATCTTTGACTAGATAGAGTAGGCCTACGACACATGAATGGATTGGGGAGTTTATTTTGTTATGTTGTGGATCTTGTTTTCATGTGTGGAAGTGTTGAAAACTGCTTCACTAAGAGTATTGTACACTCTCCATAGTTGTCTCCACCGGAGAAAAAAATTGGCCTTAAAAATCATGCTCGATATTTCGAGAAAATGTGTTCTTCTCATATGTGCGGGATTTTTAAACCATAGATTTATGTGATGGTTTTGGCCCATGGTTTTGGTACCCACGGTATTGTAAAACTGCTTAAGTAGCTTTGCCTATTAATGTTTTTTTATAGGTGAGATGTCATCATTGTATATGTGTGTGAAATTGGGTGTGAATTATGTAGAGTTTGTTGAGTATAGCTCCAAACAAATCTAGGTATTGTATTGAGAGAGAGGTGGCTTGTAATAAAAATCTAAGAAAATGAGTCTTGGTTGACGTAGCCCAAATTAGGTGAACCACGTTAAATAATGTCTCTTTGTGTTGTGTTCTTTTTATTCTGCACTTTTATTTCCAGATATGTAATATTTTCTGCATATTAGTTTCTACTATTATGATTATGTGAGGGATTGTTCCACATATTTTATCCCTTATTTCCTAATAATTTGTATCAAAGCATGGTTTCGTTTCTTTGAAGTGTTGAATTGCAAGGAAAGTTTTAGCCTAAGTGGGAGCTATGGTAGATCTTTGGAAGATCAAGGGTTGATAAATTCACCGGACAAAATTTAAGTCTCTAGAAGATGCGATGGAAAATTACCTTTATCGGAAGGATTTTTATAATCCATTTTGTGGGAAAGGGACCAAACCCTTGAGCATGACGGATGCAAAATGAGATTTTCTCGATAGGAAGGCACTTGGGACAATCTAGTTATGTCTTGCATCTTTGGTATTATTTAATGTTTCAAAGGAAAAGACTACAAAACAAATGATGGATGTATTAGGGAAGTTGTATGAAAAACACTCTACCTCTAAGAAGATATTTTTAATGAAAAATTTGTTAAATATGAAGATTTAAAGAATGGTTCAAGTAGTAGAGCATTTAAATGATTTTAATACGGTTGTATATATGCTAGCTTCAATTACAATAGAATTTGATGAAGAAGTTAGGGCTTTATTAATTTTGTGCTCTTTACCCGAAAGTTGGAATAACTTGGTAATAGCGGTAAGCAACTCGATTCTAGCTAACTTGAATTTGAAGTTTGAGGATGTTTTCGGGTGATTTTAAGCGAGGAAATACGACGAAAAAGCTCCGATAATCTTCTACTTTAGGGAATGCTTTGACAAAGGGAAACTAGATGGAGACAAAAGAATAGAGGAAGTCGTGAAAAATCGGAAGATCGAGAAAGGTCAAAATCCAAAAGTAAGATGGTATGTTGGCACTATGGAAAGTTTGGGCATGCAAAGAAGGACTATTAGGAGATTTGTGATAAGAAGAAACAAAAATAAGAAAACAAGGAGGAAAATGTTACAATGGGTAATGTATGTGAGGATGCTTTGATTCTTTCTTTTCACAATATTGTTGAATCTTTTGTTTTAGATTTGGGGCTTCTTTCCATGCTACTCCACATGGGCATTATTTTATTTATTATGTTCAAGGGGATTTTGGGCATGTTTTTATTGGTGATGATGAGCCTTACAAAGATAGTTGGAAAAGGTTCTGTTCAAGTTAAGATGCATAATGAGAATACATGGCTATTGAAGGATGTCATACATGTGCCTACATTACGATGAAACTTTATATTGGTGAGGGCAGGTTGGGAAGTGATGGTTATACTATGATATTTACAGATTGACTCTTGGAAGGTTACTAAGGGTGCTCTTGTAGTGGCAAGAGGTAAGAAGGTTGGAACATTATATTTAACCACCGCTAGCACTAATGCTTGTAATCTTGTGGCTTCAGAAGCATATGCAACATTTTGGAACTATAGGCTCGGTCATATGAGCCATAACGACATGGAGATCATAAAGAAGGATTTACCTAGATATACAGAAATAGGTTTAGATTTTTATGAGGACATCGTAAATGGGTAATAGAAGTGAGTAATGTTTCTCAAGGTTAGACCTACGAAGAAAGAGAGTAAGTTGGAGCTGATACTTTCTGATGTGTGGGGGGTGGCTCAGGTATCATCTCTTAGGGGTTCACACTATTATGTCACTTTTATTGATGATGCAACAAGGAAAGTTTGGGTATATTGTATTAGAATCAAATATGATGTATTTGACAATTTTGTTAAATGGAAAGGCTTGGTAGAGAATGAAACATGTCTTAATATAAATTGTCTTAGGTCGAGACAATGGAGGGGAATATTGCAGCATTGATTTTGATGATTATCGTTCTGAGAATGGAACCTGTAGGTAAAATATGGTTCCGAAAACTCTGTAGGAGAATAGGGTGTCATAAAGGATGAACAAAACAATAATGGAACGTCTTTAGGAGCATGAGGTTACATGCAGAATGCCTCTTTCTTTCTTGGAAGAAGCGGTGAGAATAGTTGTTTACTTGATAAATAGAAGACCCTTAAGTGCCTTGGATGGAGGCATACCCTAGGAGGCTTGGTATGGAAATAATTTTTATTAATAATTTCTTAGAGTCTTTGGATGTGAGGTGTTTTTCCATATAAAGAATCAAAAAAGTACTTTCATTAGTTATGGCGGTGATGACCTTGGATATAAATGTTGGAGTATTAAGGACAAGAAAATCATTCAATCTAGGGATATGGTCTTGTTGGTGCAAAATCATAGCACCCCGAAATCTACAACTTGATAGGTTGATACTTTCGGTGTGATTGCATAACATGGAGCATCTCTCAAAGTGTGGAACTTTTCAAATCGAGAGAGCTCTCCGGATGAAGGTTGGTTCCTATTATTTTTTTCAGTGCGAAGTTCATATTGCAGAGGATCTACTCTAAAACCTACTCTAACTTTCCCGGGATACGGGGTTAAGGAGATGCAAAAAAAAAAGCTAGACTAACAAGGGTGATGCACCAAAGGAATGTTGAACACCTGCTTTGCAATAAACACAAACCATAAAAATGTAATACAATCACCATGCACAAATAACCAGGACTACAATGAGAGATTAGAAAGGAGACAATGAACACAAGAGAGGGTTAAAATTATCCACAGACATGCATTATTGCTCCAAAAGTTGATACAATGCATTACAATGGCCAAGAGGCACAAACTTGCATTACAATTTGAATGGGAGGCTTGGACTCCATAAATCCACTTACGGGCAAGAGAAGAAGGGAGGGTGCAAAGCAGAAATGTCCAACCTTTAGAAAAATGCACCTCCTTACAATATATAGGAAGAAAGAGAGAAGAAGATGAGAAGAAGCCCAAAACCATCCTCAACCACCGAAGAGATGCATTGAATCCACCTGCGAAATTAATGGGTTTCATGACATAGCCCACGCCTCATTTTCCATTTCTTGTTAGGCAAGAAATACATCATTACGGCGGTGGGTGAGAAGCGTGACAGCATAAAAATGGCAGCCTATATTTACTCCAGTCGTAGTTGAGGTCATCTGAAGGTCAAGGTCGGGTGCCCAATGCGAGACTCTCAATCTTTTAATATCCAAGCATTTAAAAATCTTGGTGGCTTTATGATTCGCCAAATCTTTTCCAAACATACTTTGGGTTTAGAGTCGGAGTAAGTGCACAAAGTTGGTGGACAATTCCGTGGACATAAAAACCCGAAATTTAGGAACTACAATCGTGGTTCGTGAATTTAACGAGTTTGGCAATAACCGAACCTAAAACCACGATCATGGTTTAGAATCGTGAGCGCGGTTATAAACCGCGATCGCGGAACTCTGAGACCAAAAAAATTCCCGTGATTTCTCCTAGATGTTTTTAACTAGAGCTTTGAATACCACCTCAAAATTCCTCATCGACTTTTGGATCGTGATAGATTCAACCATGCCGCTAAGATGAGAAGGTAAGCCCCCAATTTTAATTTTTTTTTTTGCATTTTAGGTTTTTTTGCATTTTCATGGGTTTTTTGAAATGTTTGTTTATGTATACAATTTTCTTGTTTTGTCAGTTGGTCGGAAAGCTCAAAATCATGCAAACCATCAAAACGTTACTCAAAACCCTTTGAACATTCCTCAAAGCCCTCCTCCAAACATAGATCCACCTCATGTGGCTCCTTCTGTCCCCACTGAACCAGTAGGAACATAAGATAATATCATTAGAAGAATCCGAGAAAATAAAATTGTCATTGAGAACCTTATTCAGACTATAAGACAAAATCATTCCAAAAATCCGTCCCACGTGACTTTGCCAACACATTACAAACATTGATTGGTGAAGTCGACTCCGTAACCAACCAAATACATAGATGAAATATGTTTAGAGGTGATTGTAGGCGGTGGTATGTGGATAAATTATCCCATGCGGCTATAAAAGACAAAAAATATAAAATACCTCATTTGTGCATTATTTATTGACCCGAGAACCAATGCCCCCCTTACAGCTACTTGCAAACGGTTCCCAATCCATTGGTGCCACGATGATCGAATCAAAAACAATTTTTGGGACCGATGGTGGATAGTTTTTTACTATCCACCATGCAACAACAATGAGTTTCCTCTCTATTTTTTGAAGAAATTATATTGCAAGTTCGTGCTTAATGAGGTCTCGAATTATTTTGACTTTTTTGACTTTTTTGGCTGAGGAGGCGGCTCTGCACAAAGTAGACCTGGTGCACGTGTAGGTCAACCAAGGATCCCCCATGGCCCAAAACCCCCCCTACCTTCAGTTATCCCTCCTACAGTGAAGGAGATTGTCGAGATTGACACATTGCATGCATTGAGGAAGCTCACTGACACTCTAACCCAGCATAATGACCAAATTGCATTTGGTGATGTTGGTGGAGGTGCCAGTTCTATAGCACCACACCACTGTGGATCATGTGGTGCCGTATGCACTTCGAGCGAGACATCATTTCTGGTTCACATGATTTATTTTCTATAGATGAGATGATGGGGGATGTTTTTGGAACTGGTGCCACTGATATTGGTCTTTCACAGGTAAATTTCAAATAAATATAAATAATATATATATACAATAGTTTAATTCATGTTTGAGATTTTAATATATATGTATTTGATTGTACATCATGTACATACATGTAAAAACTATTTTTTTAATTTTAAATAGCAAGAGCCGGTGAAGGAAACATCTGGCGTCAACATGCTAGCTATTGCGGTGGGTGTGTTTCAAACGTAAGTTTCAAGTTGACAAACTTACATTTTTAATTCCATTTGATTGCACTAGATTATTATTATAATGTTTCATGTTTATGTTGTATATATTAATATGTTTGTCTTTTATACACAGGAGCACAGCGGTCATCATCTTCTCTCGGGAACTAAGGCTACTTGGCACACCTCACATGAGTTTTACGCGAGTTAGTTTCTCTTTACACTTTGTTTCTAATTGTGGAAGTTCACGTGGATTACATGCTTTGAACCTCTGTTATGTGGTGCGATCATGTAGATTTTAATATTGATTTGTACATGTTTTTGTATAGCTTATGACTCGCCAGAGAGACTCCTCCATATATGCAAATTGTGGAGGCTCAGCTGTAGATCTCGCCATAAAGCACTCGTAGTTCCACTAATCGAGGTACAATTTTTTAAATTTTTTAAATTTTGGAGGTTCATTATTTCTTATTACTTAAATCTACAATATCAAATTTTGTATGTATGTGAAATATTTAATTTGAAAATTAATTATTTGTATGTAGTTTACCCCTCGTGAGGCTACTGTTGTCCCTGTGATGCGTCAAAGACAAATTGATAGGGATCATGACATTGCAATAAGATTTCACATGCATTTTAACTAAATTGTACAAGTTTTTAAATTTTGAATGTATTTTAAAATTTTGGGTGTTAAAAACTTATTGTTTATGAATGTGCGGAGTTAGGTTAGGTCAGAGACCTGCTAGAGACGCCTAGGACCACATGGATGAAATCCGTAGTGGCATCTCCCTCCACTACATCCCTGTGTCGTGGGCGTGCTACTTCTAACAGGCGAAGAGAAGGAAGATGTTTCATGAGTAGATTCATAGTCCACTGGATGTATATAGATATATATATATG
Source organism: Taxus wallichiana var. yunnanensis (assembly GCA_018340775.1). Taxonomy (NCBI): domain Eukaryota; kingdom Viridiplantae; phylum Streptophyta; class Pinopsida; order Cupressales; family Taxaceae; genus Taxus; species Taxus wallichiana. The sequence goes on along the minus strand of CM031241.1, from coordinate 597,553,509 downwards.
GGCCATTTGTTCCTAGTGAACATGTTTCTTCATATAGTCCATTGTATATATATGGGCCATCTGTTCCCACATGTGGTTCTATATGTATGACACACTTAGTTTAAGATATACACATGTTATGAACTTACATATTTTTAGAGACATGTGTCCTGGAGCACACTTTGTTTGATTCTTATATATCCATGTGTGTTGGTTTTCATAACGATATTACTTCTATATGTTTGATTCGATTTCATTGCATGTATGATATCCTTCTATGTATGTTTTCATAACCATTTATTAGTTCTAGATATGTATATTTGATTTAAAATTAAAAACCATGTCCCGGAGCACTACATGGTACAATTGTTAAGCAAACCTATTCCATTAAGCAAAACCATGATAGGTGAACTACAAAAGGGCAATACGTAATTATTATTTTTCTTTTAAAGTTAAAACTCATCTTTGCATATCAACTAATGCGAACATTGATAGAAATAAGTGAGGTAGAGTTCATCTTGAATGATATAAATATAACGTTACTTATGGTGCAACATTGCATGGTACAATTGTTAAGAAATTGAGGGAAGCATTTACATGGCTTTTGAGAAATTAAGGGAATCAATAGATGTACACACCTTATCTATTTATAATTTGGTGCTATATGCCAATCAACTAAGAAGTTAAACATTCAATTTGATTATCGCTTAAAGTAGATTCACTTCTCTCTTTCATTTTCATTGTTTGTCTTTTTCTTCTTGGACTTACCATCCACTCTTTCCTTTTATTTGCTTGTATGTATTCAAGGCTTCTTTATTTCTCCTTCTTATTCTCGCCATTGTTCTCTATTTTTTCTCTTGACTTGTCTCTTGTTGCTTTGAATATCCTGTCATAAATATCTCCTCAAGCCTTTGTATTTCCTCATGTACAACAAGTATTCACTCTCTCCTTCACTTTCTTCATTTATTGATCACACCATTACCTTGTGCAGCGTGGTTGATTTTCAAATAGAATGGTTTCAACATTTCAAAAAATGTTGACTAATTTTAATTTCTAGATGCTCTTGTTCAAACTTATGAAAAAATTGAGTTTAAGTCATATCTAAGAAATGCTTTGGATGTGGTTCACGATTAGTAGAACCAACTCTCTATTTTATAACATCTCTTGTATTAGGTGAAACTCTAGTGTTATCATGCCAAAATTGAATAACAACTTCTTTTATAGCATCGAAATTATTTTTGTCCTTACTCAATGCTCTAGCGAAAAATGCCCAAAAATCAGCATTATTGAGTGATTGAAGGATATTACGTCTTTCAATTGCTTTCATTAGAGTTTTTCGATTAACTTGTAACATTCGACGTGTTTGCGTAATCAAACATTGTTTTTTATTGATTCATTTACAACACTAGTAGCAAGTACATGACGCACAATATTACTATCCCTAGTGCGTCTCTTGACACCAACAATGTGATATGCATCATGAAGGTTTTCAACAATTGCAGAGGTTTGACCATGTATATTAGATGTTGTCAATCCTAATGTGTTTAATGTAGGTCTCATTTTAATCAATTTCATCAAACTAACTAACAACTGACATCTTTGGGAATCATTTAAAATTTCAAAATGATTATCCCAAATTTCAGTGGCTTTTCTTCTGATTTGTCTTTAGAAAGTTTGTCATACATTGGTTTCAAAATGTTTTCATCAATTTCAATAAAAAATTAGGTTTCTTACGTAAAATCCTAGGAGGTGTTTCTGTGAAATTTTGTCTGCTCACAGCTTTCAACATGAATTTCATTTTTCACATTTTCATTGTCTCCTTCAATTGCAACATTTGCTACATCATGAGTATTTAATTCTTCTTCAACATTGTGATAAAAAAACATCTTCATCACGAGTATTTAATTCAACTTCAACATTGATAATAGAAACATTACCTGGTTCTTCATTGCTTACAATAGTTGGGGTTGAAGATGAACCTCTTCTTGATTCATGAAGATTCCGCATTCGCTCAGCATTTTGAATTTTGTTAGCCTCTAATTCATTCGGTGTTTTTTTACTTAATGACTTCCTTTTTTTACTTCATTTCTTGTCTCTCATGATGTTTTGCTTCCAATGATAAGAAAAACGTGCAGAAAAAGATAGAATTTCGCAGTAATTCATATGGTAAGGTTAGAGAGTAAAAATCACATGGTAATTCAGACATTGGGATGTGTGTAAATATGATTTATGAACCGTGAGCGCACTTTATAAACCACGATCATGGTTTCTAAAGCACGCTCATGGTTTGTGTTAAAAAAATCATGAACGCACTTTATAAACTACGATCGCAGATCTATCTGCCGACCCTAAGCCTCGGGAAATCTTCGTTGTTCCCCAACCAAAGCTATGGAAGGTCATTATGAAGTGTAAAAGGTCAAAAAACCTCAAATTTGCTCTTCCAAAGACTTGAACCATGCTAAAAATTGAAAACATTTCACAAAAATGGTGCCATCGCGTAGGGGAGACTGTTAACTTCGTAGAAATATTTTTTTAAAGTGAATAGAGTAAGATAAATATCATTTTTATTTTTTATTAACAATAGGTTTTTAAGACATATTTTCTTGTGAATGTTCATGTCTACGTTTAAGACTGTAACTTTTGTTTCACTTATCAAAATGTGATAAAACTTATACCATCCCAAGCGTGGAAAAATTCTATACACGTTAAAAATAAATAAAATTATTTCGATATTTTTAATATAGTTATGGCGGGAAAACGGAAAGCGCTCCATTTTCTAAATATTTTCATACCACTTTCACGGAAAAAATCATTAAAAAAATATTGCTTGAAAAATACAAAGTAAAATCCATCCCAAGATAGACAACTACATCTAAATTTTCACCAAATGAAAAAAAAAAACAAGATTTTGTAATCCAAATTGCGGGCAAACGGACTATAATCTTATAAGTTTTTTTCAAAAAAAAAAAACAAAGTCATATAATTTTAAGTTTTTAATATAGCTAAACTTGTCCATTTTTAAAAAAAATAGTATTTTAGAAACTAGATTCTGGATGCTACGATTCATATTTATATATATTTTTTCTAATTTTGAATGCACGTATTGCTAATAATCCCTACAAGTTGATATTTCACTATTTTTTGCAATATGACGTCCATAGATGACCCCATTTTTGTCCATCAACTTCCTGCACTTACCTAGTCTACCCCTATGAGATTTACATGGAGCCCCGCGCATTCTTAAGATTTTGTTGCCTCCTTTCACTCCTGAAGTTGTGTCGAACTAACACGTGGCGTCATCTGCAGGCATGCTATGTTTTCTTTGTACTATACCTAAGCCCTTCTTGTTGGTGGAGACACTATGCCTAACCCGAGACATGTGGAGGCTCAGTACACATTTGGGACCTGCCTCTGGATTTTTCCTTTGAATTTGCATGGACAAGGCACGTGGAGGCTTCAGCGACCTTTTTATACGTAGCCGATTCGGGCTTGCCGCCTTTCTCGGTCCCCTCGACTACATGGCGGGCTGGCGCTCATTTGGGGACCACCTTTAGATTCAACCCTTGAAGGTGCACCGATCAGACATGTGGTGTCATACACTCGCTTGTCTCGAGTTTGGAATTTTCAACCGTCGGTGAAACCGTTTCAAACTCTGGCCACGTGGCGAGCCTACACTCGCTTGGGGTATGCCTATGGATTTTGCCTTTGAATTTACGTCGATGAGGCATGTGGAGACTTCCGTTGAACCTTCTATACTTAGTCAATTCAATGGTCGGCTCTGCCCCTTTTTTACTCTGACCACGTGGTGATCTTGCGCTCATTTGGGAACCCACTCTTGATTCTTCCTTTGAAGTTGCATTGAGCTAACACGTGGAGGATTCCGCTAGTACTTTGAATTTTTTATGGCCGGTGTAACTTTTTCGAACTCGGACATGTGGGGGCCCTGCGCTTATTTGGGTCTACCTCTGGATTTTACCTTTGGAGCTGTGCCAAGCTAATGCGTGGAGGCTTCCACTGGCTCTTTTATACTTAGCAAATTTGGGCCCGAGTGAACACTACTTTCCACTGTCATTGTCGAGCCTGCCTGTAACCTTGACTGTTAGATTTAAAATGTGGGCTCGCATGACTGAACCAACCCTTCAATTTTCTCCTATGCAGGGTCATGTTTGATCAATTTTACCTGAGGGAAAAATTGGATAACAATTTGGTGGCTCACGGGGACATCTGCCTGCTAGATGAAGTGATCAGTGGCATTCAAGTATCCATTAGGCATGGAGTCATGGATGATATCCTAATACTGATCTTACTTTTGAAACTTGAACCCAATCAAGCTTACACTCTTTGATCCTTAAACGCTCATGTGCCCCTGAAATGAATCACTACAACATTCACTTTTAGGGGCACATTGATCTGCATAATGATTCAACCGAGGAGAAATAAAACCTATGCCGAAGCACTTAGGGAAATTGAAACCTAAACTATAACAAGACAAATGTACATATGCACTTAGAAGAATCAAAACCCTAGGGTAATATTTACAAGGGTGAAACCATTCCTTTTTACTAGCAATGTTTAAGGTAGATCCCTTTAACTAGAATCGGAAGCTCCTCTCCATCCAATGTATACAATTGGAAGGGATTGATGTTTTTACATCTTGTGACCATGTAGGGGCCACTCCAAATAGCATCAAATTTAGAATGTCTTCCTAGCTTTTCCCGATATGCATCCCACTTTAGAACTAAGTCCCCTTCCTGAAAGGTCCTTACTCTTTCTCTCTTGTCAAACCACCTCTTAACTAAGGTTTGATCCTTTTTCATTGTTTGAACTACATGCTCCTTGATTTCCTCTAATTCCATTATCTCTACATACCTATCGTCCATTGGTCCGAATTCGAAAAACTCTAAGCTGCTTTATGAGATCTAATGCAGAAGTTCTAATGATATAGGAAACATTTCCTCTTTCCCGTAGACCAACTTGTAGGGAGAATTCCTTGTTGACCTCTTTGGTGTGATCCTATCAGCCCACAAGGTTGATTTGATCCTAGTATGACATGTCCTTTGATTTTCATCTAGAGTCCTTCGAATGATTCTTACCAAATTTTTGGTCATGGACTCTGCCTTCCCATTACCCTGTGGGTAATAATTCAAAGAGGTGCTCAAGTAGATCCCATTCTTGACAGCCCATTCTGTGATCTTGGAACCTAGGAATGCCAATGCATTTTCTGATATGATAGTGGTGGTACTCCAAACCTAGTCACTATCCCTTCATAAAAGTCTAGTATGCTAGACTCGTTTGCTTCTTTGAGTGCTATCGCCTCGGTCCACTTGGTGAAATAGTCTATTGTTGTGAGGATCCACTTGTGGCCTTGGCTTGAGTTTGAATTGATGACCCCAATGAAGTCTAATCCCCATTGAATGAAAGGTTGGTCGACTCAAATTGGGTGCATGAGAGTCTTTGTTAATCTTTCCTTGCCTGTGAAGAATGCACATTTTTACACTTCTTAATCTAAGTGTAATAGTCACTAAACACCATGGGCCAATAATATCCCACCTTCATTATCTTGAGAGTTGTTACTCACAGAGAAAAATGACCTCTGGCTTCTCCATCATGAAAATCCTGTAACACCTTCTCGATTTGACCTATTTTGATGCATCTCAGTAGAACACTATTGATGTCCCTTTTGAACAAAACACCATCAAAAGCACATATGGAATGGCTTATAATATGAAGTATCTCCTCTTTGATTTGCTCATTTTTGGAGGGCATAGGCATGTTTGTAGGAAGTGTATCATATTTTGAGTCCAACAAGGAATAGACACATTATCATTTGCTTGTTCTTGACCATCTTGTAGTACCAAGACAACTCCATTTTCATTGCTTGCATCAACTTGTTGACTCGAGGCTAGATTTGTTCACATAGTCATTTTCCATGGACCATCTTAGTGACCTTAATTTCAATGTCATATTCCATGACATGAGTGATCCATCCTGCACATTTCTCATTCACATCCTTGTTCAAAAGGAAGTCCCTGACTCCCACATGAGAAACTAATAGTTGGATCCTGTTGTTTGAGACTAGGTGTTTGAACTTATTTAAGCTCCTGATCACTACAAGGATATGTTTCTCGATGAATGAGTACCTCACTTCATAGTCCTCCTAGCCTTTACTTGAATAAGGCAACCGGTGGTTGTTCAAATCCCTCTTTGTTTTGTTGCACTAAGATTGTAGAAATTATGTCCCCGCCACCAAAGGCATAAAGCATGAAGTCCTTGGAGAAGTCTATATTAATGAGAGTTGGAGCTTGGGATATGGCTTCTTTGATGGCTTCAAAAATTTATTTTCCCTTAATCTGTCAACCTAAATTTCATGCTCTTCTTCAACATCAATGTTATTGGCTTCACAAAAGCAACAAAATTTGGCACAAACCTGTAGAAAAAATTGATTCTTCCTAGAAATCTCTGAAGATCCTTCTTATGACTTGGCAAGGGAAATGCTCAAATTGCTTCAACTCTTTTCTGGGTTGATCATCAATCCTTTCTTTAACACAATATGGCCTAAGAGCTTGCCTTTGTGAGCCAGGAATATGCATTTTTTGGGATTCAATGATACCCCAAATCTCCTACATATTTGAAATAACTATCTTAAGTGGAAAAGGTGATCCGCTACATTTTTGGAGAACACAAAGATATCATCAAGGTATATCAAGATACTATTCTTTTTGATCAACCCATTGAATGCCATGTCCATCGCCCTATGGAAGGTGGCCCGGGGTAAGTGCAGCAAGTTGGGGGATAATTAAGTGGACAACAAATCCTGAATTTTACATCAAAAACAACAAAACATCAAATTTAGTCTTCCGCAGACTTGAACTATGCTTTGAAAAGTCAAAAATATGTCATAAAAATGGGACCATCGCGTAGGGGATACTATTGGCTTTGTAAAAATATTGATTTTAAAGTGAATAAAATAGAATAAATATCATTTTATAATTTTTACTAATACTAGGTCTTTAAGACACTTTTTCCCGTAAATGTTTATGTCTACGTTTAAGACTCGCACATTTTTTTCACTTTTCAAAATTTGATAAAACTTATACCATCCCAACCGTGATGAAATTATATACATGTTAACAAAAAAATTATTTGATTTCATTATTTTTTGATAAAGTTATGGCAGACAAACGGAAAGTGCTTTGTTTTCTTAAGGTTTTCGATCACTTTCACGGAAAAAATCATAAAAAATAAAATATTGCTAAAAAAATACAAAATAAAATCTATCCCAAGATAGATAGTGGCATATAACTTCTCACCAAAGGAAAATATATATATATCAATTTTTGGTCATCCAAATCGCGGGCAAACAAACTACAATCTTATAGGCGTTTTTAAAAAAATACCAAGTCATTGAATTTTGAGTGTTTAATATAGCTAAACTTGTCCAATTTTTTTAAAAATAGTAGTTTAGAAACTAGATTCTGATGCTATGATTCATATTCATATAATTTTTTCTAATTTTGAGTGTATGCATTGCTAATAATCCCTACAAGTTGATATTATGTTGTTATTTGCAATATGATGTCCACTTATGACCCCTTTTTGTCCCCCAACTTGCTGCACTTACTCCCAAAGATTATACAATCCAAATGGCATCTTCTTGTAGACATAGGTGCCCCACTTAGTGGTGAAATCCATTTTGAACTGGTCATCTTCTTTCACCATTATTTGATTATACCATGAGTATCCATCCAAGAGAGAAAATCTTTTTGAGTTGGATACTACCTATAAGATTTGTTCCATTGAAGGGAGTGGGTAGTGGTCTTTGAGAGATTCTCTGTTCAAGTCTCGAAATTCCATGCACAACCTAATTTCTCCATTCTTCTTCCTGACTGGTACCAAGTTTGCAACCCAACTTGAATGCTTGATTGGGAATATAATGCTTGCCTCTATCAGTTTGTTCAACTCTTTCTTCATTAGAGGCTCAATGTGTGGGTTGACTGGTCTTTGTTTCTACCTAATGGGCTTAGCCTCTGGATCCAGTTCTATTGTATGTTGTGCCAACTTTGGATTGAATCCTCACAGGTCTTCATAACTCTAGGTGAAAACATCTGGAAATTATTGGCAAAGTTGTATGAATTCATATCTCTCTTTCTCAGTGGCCACCTTGCCAATTTGGAGTGTCTTTCCTTCCCCAACAAAAATAGGTTCTAAATCATCTCCCTTGACCTTAATTTTTCTTTCTCTTTACAAAACTAGTCATTAGGGTTGAATATTGACTCCAATGTCACCAGACCTGCTGGGAAGCTTGTTAGTCCGCAGCCTACACTACTTGATCCCGTCTCGCTGATCTAATTTATCTTGATTCCTAGATGAGAGTTCAACCTCTTTTTGTAGGAAATTTTTGATTTGTTGATCATTTTCAAACACCTGCCAGCTTGTGTTATTGTCTAGAACTGATGGCCTTACAATCACATGGATATGTGGTTGTGTTTTTCCTCTTGATACTGTCAACCACATCAAATGTTGCTCCAACTACTGCAAGCCTATCTACATCTTCATTCTTTTTCCTAGGTATGGACACAATGTTGAAAGCTTCAAAGTCTTCAATTAGGTCCCATACCCTATTTTTGTAGCTCTTGAGTAGGTCATTCTTTACAGCGTGTTGCCCTCTGACTTGATTCACAATTAGCTCACTATCACCAAATACTTGTAAGTTTTTAATGCCTCTCTTTCTTTCCCAATGCAATCTGTGAATTAAGGCTTCATACTTAGTTGTGTTATTTGAGCAAGCAAACTGGAAACAGAAAGTTGAGTAGTATTTCATACCTTGTGGTGAAATGAGCATAGCTCCTCCTCCTGCGCCTTGTCTACTCCTTGAGCCATCGAAGAATAACTGCCATACTTCGTTATCATCTTTGTGATATGGCTTGGTGATGCTAGGGAGAGGATGATTCTCTTCATGCAAACAATAGACTCCTAGCTCAGATTCCTCCATTTCTTTGTAAGGGTTAAAAGCATGCCTTTTTTTTTCCCATTCATCGAGAGTCAAGTCTAGAATACTTCCAACCTTGGTATCTTGCCTCATAGGTGCTTGGGTAATCCTCTTGATCAAATACTAAACATTTGCATTAATTGGACTCGGTACATGAGGCTCTATGTGAAATTTTGCAATGGGCTCAGATCTGATTGTGGCCTTAGCCCCATACCTCATTCTAAACAACATGTGTGACCAATCAGCAGACAAATAGCCCCCAATTTTAGCAGTGAAGTCTCTTGACAAACACAATGCAAAGAGTGGTGGCAAGTCTATGACTGATACATCTTGCAACACTGTTACATTGGGACATGCATGTAATGTGAGGCTCAAATATTTGATTACTCCAACCATTGTTACTGTTGTTCCATCCAATTACACCACACCTTTGGAGATGACTTCATATTGAAGACCTAACTGGTCAGCTATTTGTTTCGGCATGACTGAGCTACTTGCTCCCAAATCAATCATGCAATTATGTATCAACTTATCTCCTATGATCAATGAGATATAGAATGGAGGGGGACTTCAAATTTTTACCTTGATGGCCTCCTCGATCTGATGCTCCTTGTTAAGTTGCATTGGTAAGTACCTTGTCTTGTTGATTGGGTGGCTGATTTGATGCTTGACCAATTTGCCATAACAACTTGCAATAGGTCTCTTTGTCCTAGGATAGCTAATGACTCCCACATTGAGATGTTTACATTCATTTTATTCATCTTCTCAATGATGTTGAATGGATATGAACTATCTCTCTATTGCCCCTTGCCTTGCACCGTCTTCTCTTGTGCATAAGTTGTTACAACGGCGCTTGGGCTGGCTTAGAAGGTGGTTTGGGCTGACCTTGCACATTAGGAACTGCAATTTGATTGCCAATACCTTATGGATTAATAGGATGTTGCAGATCATTTGAATTTGATGATCTGTCCTCCAATATTCCTTCTCTTGAACTATGTATTAGACACTACATTTTGAGAAGGGGCTTGGTTCACACCACAAAAATCTTCAGCCTACCAATTGACAAGTGTGGTCTCATTCAGAGGTACTTCTTGTTGAGTTGATTCATGTTGCTTATTTCCTTCTTGGATTGTCTCTTGTTCTACACCCATCATTGTTACCATAAGATCTTGATTCAAGGCACCATTAAAACACATTGACTGATTATGAGGTTGATTGCATGGGAAACACCAGTCATATTCTTGAGCCATGTTATTTTGCATTGGTACCAAAGCTCTAGATGTGGATGCAACATTAGGATTGTAAGGTTGGAATGGTCTATTAGTAGGAGGCCTGACTTGATTCTGATTTGCAGCTTTGAATGGGTGGCCTATTAGGCTGATATGGAGGTCTATTGGGTTGAGTTTGAGGTTGATATGGTCTGAAATTTTGAGCTTGCTACCTTTTGAGTGTCACTAACTCATTACCCAAGTTTTATAATTGCTTCATGAATTCTTGGAGCTCATTCGAGAATTTGAAGCTTCAGTAATATTATTGATTTTTGTTGAATTTATATGACCGTACTTTTAAGTTATCATGAGCTAACCGTTATAAATAGTTATTCTAAAAAATGACATTTTTTAGAATTGAATATGACTCTAAGTACATTTTAGAACTTTAGAAAATCCTCACTCATATATATTTGATGATAAATATAAATTCTATAAAAAATTATTAGTAGGCGAGAAATTGTAAATTATAGTTTTTAATGATAAAATTAAAATATCTTATAAAAACGTGAATGTACTATTAGTCTACCAAGTCACGAGACCATTGTATCTTAAAAGTGAAAGTAAAATAAGACCTAGTTAAAATTTACAAAAATTTATAACACATGAAACTATTTTATATTACCAATATGAAAAGATGTGACTATGTTGTGCACAAAATAATGTGACTATTCTATACAAAATAGACCTATAATGTACTACCACAAATTTGACACACAAATACAACAGTAAAATTATCCAATTTTTTTTTTTGAATGCTCACTACACAACACCACATGGACTCCAATAGATAAACTTAACATCACATAAGACACTTACACAAAACCTCGACCCACATAGACAACATGATAACACCATATATACATCGAGGCCACATGTCCAAAAATGACAAGGTACAACAACTACCCACTACAATATACACTTACTCATAGGAATTTCCCACAACACATCATTTTTCATGGTGAAATATTTATTACAATCCTATTTTTATTAGTTGACTATAATTGTCTGAAGAACACATAACATGGACCCTTCGTTCCTTTACAACTAGGCTGCATATTTTTGTTTAACATTTCACCTATAGTGGTTCCTTTAGAATTTTCTCATTTCTCTTATGGAAATAACTTTATATAGCATGATTCTTTATCCGTAACGTATATACACACATGTGTCTTCTAATATTCGACTTAACGATTTTTTTTGAAAGAGACATGTTTACTTGGTTTGAAAAATAACTCTCGTTCAAGGAGGAAATTTGACAAGAATAAAAGGAAGGTACTAGATCAATAGAGAATCTATCCCGAGTTCATTTCATAACATTGATTAATACTAACAATACACTCTTTTCATCTTCAAGTTATTACAACCAACTATGAAGGTTAACTAATTAAGTTGTATCATTCTTGATTCATAATCTGTTGTTCCAATTAGGAATTCATATTTTCAAAATCATATTGCGTATGGAAGGGTACATTACACTTGTGTTCCCATTATAGAGTTTCTATGAATTTAAGAGATGAATTTTACATTTCAAACTACTTATATTTCATCATCTTAAGGATTCACTCTCAAATGAAACATGTTAATTACATGTTTTGACAATAAATTCTACTTACTAGGTAATTCTAGGTTTAATATATTCCTATCTATGCCAAGGGTTCTACTAAATTTTACAAGTCCAACTAGAGTGCAATTTCATTAACTCACAAGACCTTGGCTATAGCTGAAGTTATCCCATTCTCAAGGCTACATTTCATTATTTCATTAGCATCATTGTTTAACCAAATTCATGCATACAAAGCATGTCATCACGCATCATATTTTCTTTTATAATTTATTAGTTAGTTGTGTTAGTCGTGGAGCTCTACTTCATTACACTCATTTCATGATCACATTTGACATTTTAGTTAGTTTTGACATCGTTCAATGGTGCACCATTTTTGTAGAGATCATTTTTAGTTTAATCTTAGTTACCCTTTAACTAACTACAATAACATGGTTACTTGCGTCTTGTATTAACATCATTTGGGAACAAATGTAATTCCCATTATACTTGAGTAACACTAGGGATTTCAGGACTATAAGGAGTACAACCTCACACAATACAATTCATTTCAATGCTCATCGACATGGACATATAAGTGTATATTGGAAGAGAGATATCCCAAACAATATTATGCATTTCAAAATCCTCCTAAGGGCCTATTTCAATTGTTGGGTAACTATGCAAGCAATTTGACACGTAGTCTCCATTCAAATAATTTAAATCTCACAAGAAATCACTTATAGTACAACCAATAAATATATTGCAACAGCTTTGGCCACCCACTAGGGTACCAAGGAAAATTACACATAAATGGGTTAAATTTATTCATGATATAGTCAAGCCTAACACACCTACACATGATCACCTCAATCGTCCCAATATGATAGGTTTCACAACATATATGCACCACCTCATAATATATCAAGGTAATGGATCTTAATAAGACATATTAGGTGTGAAGCATGAAGATGATTAACGAGATCGAGTATTTTATCAACACAATCAATGTTTTATACCCTAGAAATAGACTTAAACATGGGAGGAAGTAAAATAGTCATTATAACTCGTTCTTTTAATTTTGTTCATTTTAAGGAGAGGAGATTCTACCTAGCATTGTAGGCGTTAAGGAAACAAACCAATAATTAACATAGCAAGGGAGAGAGGGAGGGTGGGTGGGGGAGAGGGAGAGAGAGGGAGAGAGGGAGAGAGGGAGAGAGAGAGGGATTTTCCATTCACTGTGTCATAACCATTTGCATTTCATTCCAAAATAATTCACATTTCCCAATTCATTTACGTTTTCAAATCAATGAAGTATCATAGTCGTTTCTAGAGAGAGAAGAGGGTGGAGAGAAAATCACCATATGTTCCAAAAAAATTTTATACAAGATAAAATATTAAATAAAATTATACACAACATTGCAATGGTATTACAAGGTCACACGCATGGCTAGAAGTTGAATGAGACTCAAAAAGGGGATTCTAGCTAAGGTTGAGGAAGCGGCAAAAACATCAAAAGTCCCTACATACCGGTCTTGAAAACACTCAATTTAGGTATTATTATAAAGCTATATGATTTCTACTTATTCCCGTATAAAAATAATTCATCTTGACTACCGGATGTCGATTATGACAAGAAGAGTTTGAGTCACAAGGACAAATCCACGGCTAGTTATCGTAATTATGTGAGAAACTCTTGTCACAAAACTAGTGGGCCCCAAATTTTTCTTGCAAACCTAGTTTCAAGGCATTTTAAAAGGAAAGAATGTGGGTTATAATTCTTTTGATGGCATTCTAAAGGTAGGAGGTAGTGGATTTTAATTTTTCTCAAGCTAAGCAACAACCATAAGTTGACACTGATCATGTTTTATTAAAACAACCACGTCACCATAAGTGACTAATAATCTAAGAGGGTTTAGGAATACAAATTTCAAGAGTGAAATAATTTTAAAAACTCGAGTTAATGTTCCCTAAGGTTTTCCATGTTACCAGGGGTCGTGCAAAGAGTTTCGATTTTGCGGTACATTTGGGTGTGGTGCTCCATGCGCGTGACTTTCGAGATCATTTGTTTTTGTTTTAATAGTTCACATCAAGGTAATATTTTTTCAATTTTTGGGGTTACATTCTCTATCATTCAAAAAAAAAATGATGTATTAGAATTTAGTGCAAGCGAAAAGGGAAAAACCATACCTTTTTTGCGCAAAACTCACAATCCCTTCATTTGACAAAACCACATAAACTTCGAGGATTCCAGAAATAATTTGCACCTTGTAACTACATCACATAATTGATATCTCGCTAGTGCAGCACAATTACATATAATTTAATAGTTCCCACATAAGGACTAAAAGATATTAGACATACTACCATGGTTATATATAATATTAAGGTTTGTAATCCCAATACCTTGGTCTAAAATGTTGTGCATCTTTGTACAAACTCCCTCCGAATTTATTAACTATATTATTAGAAATTAATTTATGCTCACAACAATAGACTTAAATTCAATATGGGCTATTAAATACACCAAATAGTAAACAAATGAAAATGTTGCAAACAAAATCGGTCCTTTTTTTTGCTACCAATCGTTTCCTTCATAAATATGTAGCTCCTCGTTGCTTCATTTGCATTATATTGGTGCTTCCTTTTCTTCTTGCAAGTTAATAAATTTTCTACTATTTGAGACAAATTTTCTAGTGAGCTAACAGCCATAACAATCTGCGGATTACCACAGCAGCCCCTAAAACTTCTTAGCAAATGAGTTTGAGACATATACAATGATGCATCAAGGCCTGGCATATAAAGCAGTACTACCTTTGATATCAGAGGCTTATTTTTGATAAATATCCATGATGGCATCACTCCATCTCCAAGAACCCAAGTAATTAGCCCTTGAATATCCTGTAAACGTAATGCAGTGTGGGCTTCTGGCGTTATTTAAATAGCTTATGCCCTTGCCTGGGGCCATAAACATCAAAATAAGTAGGGGCATTTGCGTCATTTTTGTATTACCTTTGAATTCGGTTGTTACTTCCATCGAACCACAAGAGAATGTAAGAATCCACACAACAAGATGTTAGACTAAAATATAGCACTCCTAATCCTCAAGGTTCTTCATCTCTTTTACATACAACAACCAAAACAATGGCGGTAGGCTTCCTTTTCTCCCGAGATCAATGAACCCATTTCGATACTGAGATACAAATCCAAATTAGTCAATTTGAGAAAAGCAAGAAGATATTGGGTTTGTGGGTATATCCCTCCATGTAGGACTGATTTAACGTAGAATGTATTGATTTTAGAATGGCCGTAACTAGATCTCCACTAGCAAAGTTCCATGTAGCATTCGGTTTAATTAAATTATGAGAGTAAAAAATAATTATTTCGCTGCAACTATTTAATTGCTTCTAAATTTGCAATGATAACTTTGGCTTTCATGTGGTCCACGGATTGGATCCCAAACATAGTGCTTGAATTATTGTGTAAGGAAATGACAGGTTCGTAGGTTTTTAGGATGCCCATGCTCGACCATGTGCCACCCCTAACACAAATAGCCCTCCTCCAACCTCTCAAACATTCCATTCTCATTACCCTTTTTATATTATTATTATTTTTTAAAAGGTTAGGCACTACATTTCCCTCCCCTTATAAGAGCATCATCCTCGATGTGACATGACACCGAAGCTCAATGTGTACGTGGCAATAAATTCAATAATGACACATTTCATTTAACAAAATGACTTTTCCGTATAACACGACCACAAGGAAGAAAACTAATTTCAGTGATATTTTAAATTTTAATGTTATGTGAAGATTGGTAGTTAGTTATCTTCTACTTTACTACTCAATTAGTCTTTTCTTATTAGAGAGTTTCATAATCTCAAACCCTTAGTATTATTTGTTTAAAATATCAATTGTCTTATGTTCATGGGTTTCTAACAATAATTGGCCTCAAGATGGCACACAAAACTCAACACAACACAACGACCCATGATACATCTTGCTACATACTTCCACAACTATATCACATAATAATACCTCTAATTCCACTAAGGAAAGACAACAAGTAGTCCACATAGCAAATAATTTTTAACAATTATGTTGTAGGCATAAATCCAACACACACATGTGACTGATAAACAAAATTATCAAGATGATACATATACAATTGTTATCATGTGCCCCAATGACCATGATAGTACTACACATTGCAAGATAATACCCAATAGTACATAGTAACCAATAGGAGTGTCAAACCTCAATCATAACAATACCTAATAAAACTCATACGAGTACACATAACTCATAACACCAACTCGCACATAACAAAACATGATGAAAAAACTCCATATATCTCCCAAAGCATCAAAAATCAATTCCATATACCTCCGAAAGCATTATGGAACAATTCCATGTACCTCCTAAAGAGAAAGAATCATAGTGCCAAAACCAAGTGGGTCACACAACCATAAAGCCTCGTCACTTGATTTCTCTATATCGGGTCACTCAACTATAGAGCCCCATAAAGAATATTGGTTCACTCAACCATAGAGCCCCATATCCTTTCTCCATTTAATGTGGTCGGGTCACCCTATGGCCATAGGCACATAGAGCCCTGTCACCCACACCTAAGTGGTGTAGTAACACATAGTTCAAAACTACATGGCATTGTGATGCCCTTGGGGTGTATCCCTATACAATAAATTGGGTCCTTAGGTCCAACCACTCCATGATTAATCATATGAACCTATTCTAGCATAATACGACATTAAAACCAACATAAAAATCTATTTCAAATGCTAAGAGGAAAAAAAAATTCAAGCCTTGGGCTAGGCTATAAAATTGTTAAACACGAAAAGAAATTTTAAAACTAAGAAAAACAAATAGCTAATTATTGATAGATAGTGCAACAACCAAATAAAATGCCCAAAATATAAAAAACACATCAAGAAAGACAATTGCTAGTTTTGACAAGAAAATGATAATTATCAATTTATGAATAAAATATGTATAGAGAAATAACACATTACAATATTAAGCGGCCATATACGTACGTCGAAAGGGGTACTCATCGAGTTCTTTGGAAATTGGATATCGAGCCTCATCTCGCAAAATAACACGTCAAATAATATAACTATCATCATCTCTTCATGAATCATCCCTCCATACTCCCACAAGGCTCAACATAGTCTCAACATAGTCTGAGAGGGGGTGTATAGGTTGCCATTCACTGAGCCTAAGGTGTTCATGAAACACAATATACATGGTGGCCATACATACCAAACCAATAGAAGTGGGTTTTCAATCTATGTAAGATTGCACTCCATATCTCGTACTCGACTCAAGTGAATGGTTAATAGTACACCAATACTAAGGTATATACAGCCATCTATAAAAAACCATATAGGAGAGATCTGATAGTATTGGTCACCATCTACGGAGCCTAAGGTGTTTGTGAAACACAATATATATGGTGCCCATTCGGTAATGTACCATACATAATAAACAAAGTTGGATTTTCACTCTATGTAAGACTTCAACTCCTATCTCATACTGAGCTCAAGTGACCGGTCAATGGTACTCATTTCCTCTCTCCAACATACAATTTTTACCAATTTTTTCCCTTAGGGTTGGTTAGTGTAAGGTTCACAACATAACAAATAAATACATTACTAACACGATGGTGATTCACACACATTAACCATAGCGTCTTATGCATGGTATATATACGAGGGGTGTATCAGAATAATTAGTTTCACAAGTTATAATACATCACATTTTCACATAATGCAACCAAAGTGCAATCATTGTATAATAGGGGTCATACGATCACCATATGCCCCGATTCACGACATGAACCATCACATGATACAAAAATTATATATATGATGAACACAATGACTAACATTACAACATATAGTCAATTGCAATACAACATGGTGATGCACATGATTCATCACAACATGGTGGCAACATCACGATACAATCCAATTCATTATACACCAATTTTTTCATACAACACATCAACACACCTACATATCACTGAATAACCAAAACACTCCAACACTCCACAATCTACAATAACATTATTTTCACACACAACAAGGTGGTACATCACATGTGAACTCCTCATTGAATCCACGAAAAGGAGAGTGAATACTCTCATCACAAACACATCAACATGATAACAAATATGCACTAAGTGACATACGCACACATGTGTTCATAATATCACAATTACAACATTATTCACATCACAACATATATGACATTACTCTTCCTATCTCCACCACCACCATGCAAGATCATCACAACTCTTATCTATCCCAGGAGATTGAAAGCATGAACCTCTACTTTGATACCATATGTAATGCCCAAATATTTGACACACAAATACAACATTAAAATTATCTGAATTTTTTTTTGTTTGAATGCTCACTACACAACACCACATGGACTCCAATAGATAAACTTAACATCACATAAGACACTTACACAAAATATTGACCCACATAGACAACATGATAACACCATATATACATCGAAGCCACATGTCCAAAAATGACAAGTTACAACAACTACCCACTACAATATACACTTACTCACAAGCATTTCCCACAACACACCATTTTTCATGGTGAAATATTTATTACAATCCTATTTTTATTAGTTGACTATAATTTTCTAAAGAACACATAACATGGGACCCTTTGTTACTCACTAACAAGACCAGGATGATTTTGTTTAACATTTCATCTATAGTGGTTATTTTAGAATATGCTCGTTTTTCTTATGGAAATAATTTTATATAGCATGATTGTGATTAGGAACATATATACACACATGTGTCTTCTAATATTTGACTTAAGTATTTTTTGAAAGATTCGTGTTTACTTAGTTTGAAAAAAATACTCTCGTTACTGAGGAGGAAATTTGACAGAAGAAAAAGGAAGGTTACTTAGATCAATAGAAAACATATCATGAGTTCATTCATAACATTGTTTAATACGAACAATACACTCTTTTCATCTTCAAGTTATTAAAACTAACTATGAAGGTTAACTAATTAAGTTGTATCATTCTTGATTCACAATCTGTTGCTCCAATTAGGAATTCATATTTTCACAATCATATTGCGCATGGAAGGGTACATTACACATGTGTTCCCATTATAGAGATTTTTCTTTGAATTTAAGTGACGAATTTCACATTTAAAACTTTTGTTTCACCATCTTAAGGATTTACTCTCAATATTAATGGGTTAATTACATGTTTCAACCATAAATTCTACTTCCTAAGTAATTATATGTTTAATATATTTCTATCTACACCAAGGGTTCTACTAGATTTTACAAGTACAACTAGAGTGCAATTTCCTTAACTCAAAATACCTTGGCCACAACTAAAGTTATCCCATTCTCAAGGCTACATTTCATTATTTTGTTAGCATCGTTGTTTAACCACATTCATGCATACAAAGCATGTGATCATACATCATATTTGGTTTTCCAGTTTATTAGGTTGTTGTATTATTCATGGAGATCTACTTCATTACATTCATATTATGATCACATTTGAAATTTTAGTTTGTTTTGACAACGTTCAATGGCATACCATTTTCATAGAGGTCATTCTTAGTTTAATCTTAGTTACCCTTTTACTGACTACAATTACGTGGTTACTTGGGTCCTATATTAACATCATTTTTGAACAAATGTGATTCCTATAAAACTTACATAACACTAGGGATTTAAGACTACAAGGAGTATGACCTTGCACAAGACAACTCATTTCAATGCTCTTAGACATGGAAGTATAAGTGTATATTGAAAGAGAGATATCCCAAACAATCTTATGCATTTCAAAAGCCTCCTAAGGACCTATTTCAATTTTTGGGTAAATATGTAAGTAATTTGACACGTAGTCTCCACTCACATAATTTATATCTCACAAGAAATCAATTGTAGGTACAACCACAAACTATCTTGCAAGGCTTTGGCCACCCACTAGGGTACCAAGGGAAATTACACACAAAGGGGTTAAACTTATTCATGATATGGTCAACCATAACACACCTAGACATAATCACCTCACTCATCCCAATATGATAGGTTTCACAACATATACACACCACCACATAAAATTTTCAAGGTAATGGACCTTAATAAGACATCTTAGGTGCGAAGAATGAAGATGATTAATGAGATCAAAGTATTTTATTTACACAATCAATGTTTTATACACTTTGGAAAAGACTCAAATGGGGAGGAAGTATAATAGGCATTCTAACTCGTTCTTTTAATTTCATTCATTTTGATGAGAGGAGATTCTACCTATAATTGTAGGTGTTAAGGAAATATACCAATAATTAACATAACAAAATATTTAATCAATACCTTTATAACATAGATACAAAATTGAGCACAACTTCACATCCATTTGACACTATAAAATATAGCCACATTGGCATTCCCTTTTAAAAATATACAAAGAACAATTCTTCGAACAACAATACATATCATTATTCGATGGTAATACATTTATTGCAAGATAAATATAACTTTACAATGAAAAATCATTAATTACAACATATCATATCAAAAAATTCCTAGACAGTATGGAAATCCCCTACACTCAAGCATTAATCCACACATTCATCATTTTTGAAATTTTCAATTAAATAGGAGAGAGAGAGAGAGTTTGGGAAAGGGAGGAAGACAAAGTTCGGTTCTCATGCATTCACATTTTCACATTCAGTTACACTTAATATTTTGGTACTATAGAGAGAGTATGGATGAGAGAGAAAGTTGAAAGACATTTTATTTTCCATTCACAATGTCATAACCATTTGCATTTCATGTGTGAGGCGAAATAGAGAGACAATAGAGATTTGTTATCTCTTATTATTCTTTCTTATTCAAGAAGCGAATACAATATTTATAGGAAGGATAGCTAACAATACTCTCCATAATGTAAGGGGAGATTATTATCTACAAGAGAATAATGGAATAAACAAGAAAAAAATCTCCTAATTATATAAAATAAATCCTACGTATATTTATGCTAACATTCCCCCCTTATTATATTATTCTTGCAAATGTGACCCCTAAAAAGTTCAAATTTCACTTTTCCAAGAGATTTTTTGAGAATGTCAGCAACTTGTGCTTATGTAGGACAATACTGGAATTGAATGTGATGGTTAAAGACGTGCTCTCGAATGAATTGACAATCAATCTGAATATGCTTTGTTTGTTCATGAAAAACTGGATTCTGCACAAGCTTCAACACACTCTAGTTATCGCAATAGAGAATAGGAGACTATTTTTTAGGAATTTCCAGGTCATTCAAAATGTGACGTAACCATATCACTTCGCACACATCTCCTCATGTGGCGTGATATTTTGACTATGTGGATGAGATAGAAACAACATTCTGCTTCTTCCTTATCTAGGAGATAGGTCTAGATCCGAGATGAAATATGTATCTTGTAGTTGACTTCTTGTCATCAACAAATCCCATGTGGTTCTTATATTCCAGACCATAATCAACTGTACCTCAAACATACCTCAAAACATGCTTTGCTGCATTCCAGTGACATTTCTTCGGTTCCTGCATGAATATGGAAAGATAGCTAACAACATAGCATAAATTTGGTCTAGTATATGTCAAGTAGATGAGTCCTTCAAAAATTGCCTATAGAGAGTAGCATCTACTTGAGGTGAATTCGGGAATCTTGAAAGTTGTAATCCTTTCTCCATGGGAGTGGATATAGGTTTATAATCATACATTATGTACTTTTGCGGAGTGTCTTCGTGTACTTTATCTAGGAGAAAAAAATTGATGATCCTTTTCCCCATATTTCCAAGCCAAGACAGTAATGTAGTAGCCTCAAATTTTTCATGTCGAAGGTTCTTTTGAGATCATTCTTCACAATATCAACTTGATCTTCTAAACTGCCAGTGATCACAAGATCATCTACATACACAACAAGAATGAAAATTTCCTTTCCTACCTTCTTTATATACAAATTTGAATCGAGGCCCGCTATGAGTGAACCCATGTTGCAAAAGGTGATCGTCAATCTTGATATACCATGCCCTTGGAGCTTGTTTCAGTCCATACAGTGATTTGATGAGACGACATACCTTCTTAGGATGATCTTCATCAACAAATCCTTCGAGTTGAGTCATATACACTTCTTCGTTCATATCACCATTTAGGAACGCACTCTTGACGCCCATTTGTTGAAGTTTGCATCCTTTCTTTGTTTCCAATGCACAAATAACTCGATTGTATTGATCTTTGTAGTGGGTGCAAAGGTTTCTTCATAGTCGATGTCCTCTTTCTGAGTATATCCTTTTGCTACAAGATGTGATTTATGTTTTTCGATGGATCCGTCTGCCTTATATTTTGTCTTGAAAACCCATTTGCAACCTATGAGTTTCTTTCTTGTAGGCAGATCGACAAGTTCCCATGTCCAATTTTTCATAAGTGAGTCATATTCTAGTATCCATGGCTTCCTTCCACTGAGGTTGATTGAGTGCTTTACGAACATTTTCTGGCTCGAGCTATTAATCAGTGAACTCATGAGTGCAAAGTTTACCTCATTTCTTGTTTGACTCCTTGTTTTGACTCCAGATGATGTATCTGGGAGTTGTTGCAAATGTGAGTCCTTAATGGTACTTTGTACCCACTTCGAGACAAGAACTTGGCTTCTTTTGAGAAGAACTATGTCGTTTCCATGTGGATTGATGTGGAGTCACATTCTCCAGTTCTCCAAGGTCAAAAATAGCTCTCTTGGTAGTATTTCTTTTCTCTAAGTAGTCTCCTCTGGCTGTTCATCTAATTCAGAGACTAGTCGGTGAGAGGTGGTTGGTAATGGTTCTTCTGATGTCACTACAGAGTCAAAGGATGACTCGTCACAAACCACATCCCAAATCTCATATATTTTCTTTGTCTCAGGATCCATGAGATGATATGCCTTCGAGGTAGTGTTGTAGCCAAGTAGGATACACAGGAGTGTCTTTAGCTCAACCTTCTTTCTCTTTTGAGTTGGGACATGCATGTATGTTGTGCAACCAAATACTCGCAAATGAGAAATTTATGGCTTTCTACCACTCCATACCTCTTATGGATTTATATTTTGTAGAATCTTTTTCGGTGCCCTATTGAGTAGATATATAGTTGTTTGTACTGCTTCATCCCAATAGTGTTCTTCTAGCTTTGCAATTGATAGCATGCAACGAGCCATCTCCATCACTGTATCGATTGTGACACTCAACAATGCCATTCTGCTGGGGTGTGTAGGGAGCAATCAGGTTCTGCTTTATGCCTTTTTGGTTCAGGAATTCCAAGAACTTGTTTGATGTGAATTCCCCCTCAATCTCAGTGAAGTAGAAGAAGTGGTTGTCTGGTCTCTTTCACAACACAATGATAGAAGTTCTGGAAGTGTTGAAGAGCCTCACTTTTCTTCTTTAGGAAAAACACCCACATATTGTGAGAGTGGTCATCCATGAATAGTTGGAAGTACTTAAATCCTGAAAACGAAGTAGGCAGAGGGTCATTCAGATCAGTATGAACTACCTCCAAAAAGTTCTTGGCATGGAAGGTGCTTGCCTGAAATGGATCCATGTGTTGTTTTCTTGCAAGACAACCAGGGCAAAGAGGCAAGGAATTGGAAATTTTGGGTAGTCCATGAACCATTTCTTTTGAAATCATCTAATGCAATGAACTAGCCGACAAGTGTCCATATCTAAAATGCTAGAGTGTAGTAGATTGTATTGTTGATGCAGATAAAGCTATTACAGAAGATGAAATAGTATCTAAAGCAAATAACTTATCTTTTAGAAATGCTCTAGCAATAATCTTACCTTGTCATGAGATCAAACATGATTTGATGCCATTTTGGACAATAAATTCTACCTTTAGGTGATGATTCAATAGTTGAGTTACTGACAGGAGGTTGCTAGTCAATCCAAGAACATATAGTACCTTTGTAAGTGTACATTTTCATGGTCCTAGAGGGATGGTGACTCTACCTATTCCTTCTGCAACGTACTCTTTTTCATCTGCTATCCGAACGTGATCTCTAGTGGGTTGTTTGTCGAGTGAATCAAACAGATCCTTGTCACCTGACATGTGCTTACTTGTACCAGATTCTATCAACCAGACTCTCTTCATGGGTTGTGAAGTTTGAGAGACAAGTACAAGGTTCTTACCACCATGGGCTCCTTCTGATGTCTCCTCATCAGATTTATTTTCTTGTTGGGTTGTGAGATGTCCCTTGTGCTTTCTGTTATCCCAATTTTTCCCCCCGGAAAAAAATGGTCAAACTTGATCCCACACAAAAAAATATAAGGGTCGGCTTTGTCATGCGAGTCCCATTTCAAATCCTACAATCGATCCCAAGTTTGAAGGGGATAAGCTCAAAAATGGAGGAGGAGAGTCGATGAAGGGGGCGAACATCGTCAAAGAAACTAGGTACTCTATAATGGAGGAGCAGGGTTGGAAAAGGAGGCTAACAACGTCGAGAGAGGAACCGAGAGGCTCACAAGAGGAAAATGGGGAAAGACTCAAAGTTTTCGGACTTAGCCACATACAAGTTGACTTGGGGATGAACGAGCAAAGCTAGTAGAAAATTCCACTTGTCTCATCGGCACAAATTCAAAAGGCACGGCCCAAAATCCAGTCCCAAACAAGCACAGGCCCTCCAAATGTCCCAAGCCCAAAAAGGTAGAATTAGTCATTGAAAAGTCCAAGCTCAGGATAGGCCTACGAAGGCTTCCACGTGTCTCATCGGCACAACACCAAGGCTGGGTCCAAAGAGTGGGTTACCAAGTGAGCGCAGGCTCACCACGTGGTCAAATTCAAAAAAGGGGCAGAGATGGCCGTTGAATCGGCTAAGGAAAGAAGAGACAATGGAGGCCTCCACGCGTCCAACCGGTGCATCTCCAAAAGTCAAGCACAAAAGGAAGTCCCTAAACAAGCGCTGACCCTCCACGTGTTCAGAGTCCCCAAAAGTCACACTCGACCATTGAAAAGTCTACGAGCCGTGGAAGATGCCACGTGTCTCTTCTACGCAACTTCAAAGGTAAATCTAAAAGTGGTTCTCCAAGCGAGCGCAGAGCTTCCACGTGTCCCGTGTCAAAAAAGGAGACAAAGCCAGTCATTTAATTGACTAAGTATAAAGAACCGGTGGAAGCCTCCATGTGTTAGCACAACGCAACGTCAAATATCAACTCCAAAGACGGTTCCCCAAACTAACGTTTGTCTTCCACATGGTCGAGTCAAAAAGGGACAAAGTCAGTCGTTAAATTGGCTAAGTATGGAAGGGCCAACTGAAGCTTCCACATGTCTCATCGGTGAAACTTCTAAGGCACAACCCAAAATGGAAACCCCAAACATGTGCTAGCCTCTGCCGAAGTAAGGGACCGAGAAAGATAGAGCCAACCCAAATCGGCTAAGTATAAAAGAAATAGAGCTAAGCAGTGGAAGAGCCACGTGTCATCTCGACTCGACTCCAAAGGTTAAAAATCAAGGGGCAGACTCAAATGTGCGCTGAGCCTCCATGTGTCTAGGATCAGACATATGACCCCCGCCAAAACAAAAGGGACACGTGGCCATGTTTCATGTCAAAGTGGACTGACGGACTGGGAGGAATTTTTCGCCAAAGGGGAAAATGCGGGCGGTGGGCCGGGATGATTTGTTTTACTAAGCGGGTATGCGGAGAAATTTTACCAAAAGTGAATTTCGGGCTTGTGGTGCTGTGGGGAATTTTGTGATTTTCCATTTTTTCGCATAAGGTGAAAAGTGAATTTCAAGCCTAAAAATCCATTTTACAAAACTTGTTTTTCTGCCTTTTTTGTATGGATTCGATTCAAATATTCAAATGGGCATAAGTTTCGACCCAACACTCAAAATTTGACAAATTTGGTACCGTTGGGAAGATCTCGACCTCCACTACGCCATGGAAGCCTGAAACTTAAATTCTAGGAAGGTTAGGTGGGTGAAAAATATGAAAACATCTTTCTTGCCATTAATGTATGATCCGATTGCTCCAACAACTAGATCAGATTTGATTTGATTCGTCATTCTTCCTTCTTCAACATGCTTTAGATAGACATAAAGAGGCGAACTTGATAGATTGTAGGTGGATTCGTAGGGGCATTGATGGTTGGTGGTTGAGATCTAAGAGAAAAATTGAGTTTCTCTTCTTTCTCTCTGGTTTTCATCGTTTATATATTGTAAACACTTCTCATTTGAGAGGAGAGACATTCTAGGATGTGGGGAAACTCTGTAAAATTTGTGTCCCGACTCCATTTTGAGTTGTAAGCCCTCTCTTATGCCTGAAAAGTGCATTTTATGCCTCTAAGCATTGATGTAATCGTCATGCACCCTTATAGAGCAATGAAATTATGTTTTTATGGTGTCCTTCATCCCTTTACATTGTTTTATTGTTTCTTTGTGCCTCTCCATCTCGTGTTTTCTTCCTGTGCATGTATTTCACATTTGCAGGTGCAAGATGTTGTGTTTCATGGAGTTTTAATGGCGGATTTGGACTTGGGTTTGTGTCACTTCATCTAACCTCCCCATCTCTTTTTTCCCCTATTTCATCCTCCCTCAGCAGAGTATCTCGCCCCTTTCCTTTTCTGGTGTATCACTGCTTAGTGTAGGCTCTCTTTCACTCTCTCTCTCTCCATGTCTCCTTGGAAGGTTAGATTAGGATAGATTAGTTATGCCTACACTAGAGTAGCTTGTGGTAGGTAGTTTAGGAAGAAGGAACCAACCTTCTCTGGAGGGCCATCTCAAGTCTGCAAGTCCCACAACTTGAGAGATGGTCCAATGTTGTGTAATCACACCGAATGCCCCACTTAGATACTAGGCCATTCGGGGTGTTGTGATTTTTCACTAACAATTTTGGCACACCCGGTGGGATAGGTTCTAAGCACCTTACCACTTCATTTCATAAAGTTGATGTGTTCTTGGTGAGATACAGCCTTTTGAGGCACATGCAAAGCACATCTGGCGACTCCATCCGGTCAACAACCCAATCTCTGAAGTTGCATACCTTATTCCCATCCATTTTCATCCATTATTCTTTCCATATCTTTCATTTTCTCCCATCCCAAGAAGTTGTGTAATCATGACTTCATTTCCATAATGGAATTCACACTTACAACATCAATGCTATTCAGATCCATCTCCATGTTACTTCAACACACCTCCAGAAAGGTTTCACAATGAAAATCAACACTATGGATATCTAGGTGAGCCAAATTCAAATCAGTTTGGTCATTTTCCAAACTATATAGTTGTTACAGAGCATGGATATATAGATTTTGGAGGTAGTTCCACACCTGAAGAAGCTAATTTGTACATGGAAACTCTGAGAATGGAGGCTCGCATGGTACAATCAAGGGCCACAACTCAGATGAAAGTGTTTAGAATTGGCTATAGGGCACCTTGTCCATGGGTTGGCCCTATGCTAAGACATTACAGCCCTCAGGAGAAGATTGACTTCATGGTTGAAATGTTGCCCCAACTTGCGCAATGGATTGAGGATATTGAGGCTTATGAGTTGGACACAAGACAACCTTGTCAATGGGTAAGTCCACCACCTCCTAGATTTTCTTTTCCTCTTCCTCAATCAATATCATCGCAGCAGTGTCATGAGTCTAGCTCCCCATCTTCTGCCCCAAGTGTTGATTCCCCTTCTCCATCTCCTAATCTTCCATCTCATCTCAATTATTCTACCCTTTTCCCTTCCAAGCAATCATTCCCTCCAAACAAACAAGAAATTCCACTTCCCTCACCACCACAAACAATAGCAAAATTGGTTGAACCCCAACCTGCCACTCTTGATTTCCCAAGTCCATGTTGGGAAGAGACTCAAGAATCTAGTCAAGGAGAACAACAAGAAGAGGAACCCAACAGAGAAGAAATGATAGAAAATATAAAGAGTTGGGTGTCAGATTTGGATTTACAAAGATTCCCTTTATGGTTAAGCCAACAGAGGAGTTCAAGGTTGATTAGCCGATTGTGGCTAAGACTAAGTTTGCAGACAAAAAGAACAAGAACAAGAGGAAGAAGATCAACAATTTGTTTTCTTTGAATGCAGTGTCCATAATGGCACTATGTCTGAAGAGGATGTTGATCTAATCCAAGCTACACAACCAGATCAAGAGAGAGTAAGAAAAACTAGCTCTAAGTCCCATTGAAAAGGAGCATTTGGAGGAGATCAAATCAGAGTTGAGGCCACTTAATGAAGAAAGCATCATTGAAGATTTTTTGCTTTCATTTAAAGGGCCTAATTTGATTGATGAACCCATGACAGAGGAGGACCATATGGTTTCAGAGGCTCCAAGTGTGGAGCAGGCCACAGAAGAACCTTCAGTTCTTCCTCCCACTTCATCCCCTTCAAGCTCTAATGTTGAAGAAGAGTTTGAGCTTTCAAACTTCATGTTTGAAGGAGAGGGGAACCCTTGTGAGAAATTTTTAGATCAGGAGGACACCATGGAGGAGGTCAAGCACATGCAGTAGGACAATAAGGAGGTAGAATGTCTGCTAGACTTAGAAGATTGCTATGATGGAGAGAAGCCTAAGGAGATAACATCATTTACTCCCCTATCACCCACCTTCCAAGCACATGAGCCTACCGCCATGGAGGAGAACATTCAAGTACAACAACCTGCACTTCATAAAGCATCCCTTTGGAACCAAGGTTGGAGGATCATGATCTTCCATATTCTTCTCAAGAGGAGGAAGGGAAAGAGCAAGAGGATGTTATCATCTCTCTCACACCATCCATCTAGGAAGGTCACGGAAGACTCCATCCATGGAGTTGAAATTAAGAACCACGGGCACACTCAAAGGACTAGACCATGCCCAATCGTCAGTACTTGGCTTAATTGGAGCCAAGAGAAATGTCATTGGTCATGCCCACTACAGGCATGAGGATGAGCTCCAAAGTACGAGGATCGGTGGCAATGCCTCTTCATCCAAATGCGAGCAACTAAAAGAGGCATTTTCTTGTTTCCAGTTGACACCTTGATGGTTTGGGTGGAGGATTGGCTTATAGTCATGTTTTCACTCATACAAACAGCCATATCTAGTGTCAAATCATTTGCATGATCGATCTTGAGAAAGGGAAGCTACTTCTCCTGTAGGTTGCAGTAAGATTTTTTTGAGTCCCATTTCTCTCTAGTTAGCGTAGAGTAGGAGTAGATTCATTTTTAGTAGAACAAGTGCTTTTGCACACTCTACATGTTCCACTTGAAGCATGTATGATTTTTAGTTTTATGCATAGTGTGTGATGTGGTGTTTTGTTGCTCATGCGCAGTCCATTCAGGGATCAGATTTGTGTTTACCAGGAAGACTCCATGCCCAATGGATGCTTTAAGGCCACTGATCTCTTCATCTAGAAGGCAAATGTCCTCGTGACTCGCTAAATCAAGTTATCCCAATTTCACCCCGGTAAAAATTGATCAAACACGACCCCACACATAAAAATCTAAGGGTTAGCTCTGTCATGCGAGCCCCATTTCAAATCCTACAAATGATCCCAAGTCGAAGGGGAAGACATGCTCAAAAATGGAGGAGCGGGAGAATCGACGAAGCAGGCAACAAAGTGTCAAAGAAACTAGGGACTCTATAATGGAGTAGTAGGGTTGGCGAAAGGAGGCTAACGACGTCAGAGGAAACCAGAGACTCACAAGAGGAAAATGGGAAAAGACTCAAAGTTTTCAGACTTAGCCGCATACAAGTCGACTCGGGGCCAAACGTCAAAGCCAGTGGAAGGTGCCATGTGTCTCATCGGCTTAAATTAAAAAGGTGCGGCCCAAAAGCCAATCCCAAACAAGCGCGTGCACTCCACGTCTCCTAATCCCAAAAAGGAAGAATCGACCACCGAAAAGTCCAAGCTCGGGACGAGGCCTATGGAGGCTTCCACGTGTCTCATCGGTGCAACACCAAGGCTGGGTCCAAAGAGTGGGTTCGCAAGTGAGCGTGGGCTCGCCATGTGGTTAGAGAGTAAAAAGGGGCAAAGACGACCATTGAATTGGCTAAGGAAATAAGAGACAATGGAGGCCTCCACGCGTCCAATTGGCACATCTCCAAAGGTCAAGCACAAAAGGAAGTCCCTAAACAATCACTGGCCCTCCACATGTCCAGAGACCCCAAAAGTCACACCGGCTGTTGAAAATTCTACAAGCTAGCGAATATGCCACGTGTCCCTTCCACGCACTTCAAAGGTAAATCCAAAAGTGGTTCTCCAAGCGAGCGTGAAGCTTCCATGTGTCCTAGGTCCAAAAAAAGGGACAGAGCTAGTCGTTTAATCGATTAAGTATAAAGAACCGGTGGAAGCCTCCACATGTTAAGACGGCACAACATTAAAGATCAACTCCGGGCGGTTCCCAAACTAGGGCGCCTTCCACGTGGTCGGGTCAAAAAAGGGATAGAACTGGTCGTTAAATTGGCTAAGTATGGAAGGGCCAACGAAAGCTTCCACATGTCTCATCGGCACAACTTCAAAGGTGCGGCGCAAACGGAAACCCCAAACATGCGCCATTCCACCACGTAGTCAAGGACCAAGAAAGACAGATCCGGCCCAAATTGGCTAAGTATAAAAGAAATAGAACTAAGCGGCGGAAGAGCCACGTGTCAGTCCGACACAACTCCAAAGGTTAAAACTCAAGGGGTAGACTCAAATGTGCGTTGAGGCTCCACATGTCTAGGATCGGACATATAACCCCACTAAACAAAAGGGACACATGGCCATGTTTCAAGTCAAAGCGGACCAGTGGACCTAGGGAGGACTTTTCGCCAAAGGGGAAAATGCGGGCCAATGAGCCCAAGATGATTTCTTTTGCTAAGCGGGTATGCGAGGATGTGGAGGAAATTTTTCCAAAAGTGAATCTTAGGCTTGTGGCATTGTGGGGAATTTTGTGATTTTGACGTTTTTTTGCATAAGGCAAAAAGTGAATTTTGGGCCCGTGGATCCATTTTGCAAAACTTATTTTTATGCCATTTTTGTACAAATTCGATTCAAATGTTCAAATCGGCATAAATTTTGACGCAGCAACAAAAATTTGAAAAATTTAGTCTGTTGGGAAGGTCTCAACCTCTTCTAAACCATGGAAGCCTAAAACTTCAATTATGGCAAGGCTAGGTGGGTGAAAAATAGGAAAACATTTTTCATGCCATCAATGTACGATTTGATTGCTCCAACAATCGATCACATTTGATTTGATTCAACATTCTTCCTTATTCAACACACTAGAAAGACATGGAGAGGTGACTTGACAGATTATAGGTGGATCCGCATGAGGCATTAATGGTTGGTGGTCCAGCTTTAAGAGAAAAATTGAGTTTCTCTTCTTTCTCTCTGGTTTTCATCATCTATATATTGTAAACACTTCTCATTTGAGAGGAGAGACATTCTGGGTGTGGGAAAACTCTGTAAAATTTGTTTCCCGACTCCATTTTGAGTTGTAAGCCCTCTCTTACACCTGACAAGTAGATTTTATGCCTCTGAGCATTAATGTAATAGTCATGCACCTTATAGAGCAATAAAATCATGTTTTTGTGGTGTCCTTCAACCCTTTACATTGTTTTGTTGTTTCTCCATGCCTCTCCATCTCGCATTTGCTTCATGTGCATGTATTTCACATTTGTAGGTGCACGATGTTGTGTTTCATGGAGTTTTGATGGAAGATTTAGACACAGGTTTGTGTCACTTTTGTCTAACATCCCCATCTCTTTTTTTCCCCTGTTTCATCCTCCCTCAAAGCAGATTATATCACCCCTTTACTTTTCTGGTGTATCACCGCTTAGTGTAGGATCTCTTTCACTTTCTCTCTCTCCCTGTCTCCTTGGAACAGTTAGATTAGGATAGATTAGCTATGCCTGCACTAGAGTAGCTTGTGGTATGTAGTTTAGGAAGAAGGAACCAGCCTTCTCTGGAGGGCTATCTCAAGTCCACAAGTCCCACAACTTGAGAGATGGTCCAATGTTGTGCAATCACACCGAATGCCTCACTCGGATACTGCGTGCCATTCGGGGTGTGTGTGATATTGCACTAACACTTTCTCCAGCGAGGACGTTGTTTGGACTTTTGATAATCTTCATGCCCTAATGTGCTTGTTTGACTTGAAGACGCTTGTTTCAAGCTATTGTACCAGCAGTGATCGGTGTTATGAGTGTTGGTTTTGCAAATGTGACACCACCTCTTTGACTTTTGATCTTTATGTTGTTGTTTTGGTTGTGCTTGATGTGGCTTCTCAGGGGGACCCTTCCGATTCTTTTGGCCACTGAGAACAGGGCTTTATCCTGAGACTCTTCTTGGGATGAATTGATGGCCTCTTCCAGTTCTGCAGCAAATTCAGAAGTTCTTCAAATGCCACTATTTGTTTAGATACATTCAATGTCGTAACGAACACTCGAAATTGAGAAGGGAGTGCTCTCAAGGTGATCGATACGAGAATTTTGTCATCCACCGTTTCACCAAGTGCTAATAACTTTGATCGTAGCTTAGCCACATGATGTAAGAACTCCTCAACTTTCTCATCTGACCCCATAGAGAGGGTGTGTAACTTTGACTAAAGATGGAGAATCTTAGTCTGATTTTTGGCTTCATAAATTGTTGTCAGCTTGTCTAAGCTTCCTTTGGTTTCTCCACATTTCAAACATGTGTTTACACATTGTCACTGATACTAAGCATTATCAACATCAAGGCTTTGGCACTAGCCATTTCATACTTTATTAATTCATCAGGGGTTGTGGGAGCGGTCACAGATCTGGTCACGATGCCCCATAATCCTTCAAACTGAAGGATTGTCCTCATTTTTATTTTCCAGACACAAAATTGGGCCCTTTAAGTAACTGAGCATCGGAAAGAAGCAACTTCGGAGAAGACATCGTAATAAAAATATATATTTATTTATTCAAGAGTTATTACAACTTTTACTCACTTATGAGAAGTATTGGCTTGTAGATGCTCTTGATACTCGCGTGCTAAGAGACGACGACGCTTGGTGGGGCGTTCTTCTTCATCTTCACAATCGGCATACTACCCAAATCTAACTCTTCCCGTACTCACTTTGCTAGCAACTGACATCGAAAAGGAAATATTCAAGAAGTCCTCATTGAACTAGCTCATTAAAGACTAGATTGCCAGTGTTCCGAAGCTCGTTAGCAAAGAAAAATAGAACTCAGAGCTCTCAAGAGCTTCTTCACGGTGTTCTCTAGTTGGTGAGTCGACGTTGCAGATTTCAGTTGTCTCGATCGTTTTGTTTACGCTTGACATTCAACGTTGCTTTGAGAGACTCCAAGTTTCTTCTCTGGGCACTTTTTAAAAACAAATATTTTAAGAGACTTTCAAGCTTTCACGAAGCCAAATTCTCTTCTCCTTTGTGTTTCACACAGTGATGAATGGAATTCATGCATGGAATAATTACCTTTTTCATGCAATGCAGACTTTGGTCTTTTCACGCAGCTTGAATGCTTTCCCACGTAGTCTCTCCTTTCTTCACGTACATGCAGATTGAGAGGCATGCGCCGATCAAGTTTGCGCAGGTGTAGAAGACTTCTTTGTCTTCACGTAGGCATAAAAGCTTCACGCACTAGTATGCCTCTTATCCACGCAGCTGCTTATACTTTTAACGCAGTTGAAGAAGACTCCTTGTCTCCACGTAGAAGAGTGATTTTCTTCCACCCACGTGTTGTTTTCCTCACTGCTCCACATCAACAAATTCAATGTTTTTTTATGAGCTCCACGTTATTTTCTTGCAGGTTGTAGAAAAACTCCACGCATCCAAATAAGATGTCACACAATTTTTTTGTTAGCTTTATGTGGACAAGGAAGGGAGATGTTGATGGTTCCACGCAACTTCTATTTTATTTCCCCACGTGCATCACAATAGGTCGCATATCATTGATTGCCAATGTTCCCTCCAAGTAAAACAAGCTATGAATTGGATGTAGGTCTATGGAAAGAGATTCAACGTAAAGAGGAGTTTTAAAAAAAAATTTACAAGATAGCACAACGTCTCCACGCTGATCTTTTGGTGAAATTCTACACAGAAATTGAAGACTATTTTTCACGTAGCAACAGAAGAATATTCCTCCACGCAGTAGGAGAGAAAGAACTCCACGTAACAATCTTATTTGTCTTTAGCGCAAAAAGTAAATAATGGTTCCACGCATTCGTTTTATTTCCTTCTTTGTCTCTTGCTGTAGGTCAATCTTCTCTCTTTCTCCCACGTCTAGCTCTTCCACAACTTCACTCCAGCAAATTTCCACGACTTCAAGAAGTATAAAAACATCTACACACAAAGTGATTCTTTGATGCTCGATACCAAACTGTGAGGCAGAAATAGAGGAGAGAGAATAGATATTTGTTATCTCTTATTATTCTTTCTTATTCAAGAAGCGGATACAATATTTATAGAAAGGATAGCTAACAATACTCTCCACAATGTAAGGGGAGATTATTAGATACGAGAGAATAAAGGAATAAACAAGAAATAAACTCTCCTAATTATATACAATAAATCTTACGTATATTTATGCTAACATCATGTACATTATCACTTCATTCCAAACCAATTCACATTTCCCAATTCATTTACATTTTCAAATCAATCAAGTATCATAGTCATTTCGAGAGAGAGAGAAGAGGGTGGAGAGAGAAAATCACCATACATTCCAAAATTCATTTATACAAGATAAAAGATTGAATAAAATTCTACATCACATTGCAATGGTATTATGAGGTCACACGCGTGGCTAGAAGTCAAACGAGACTCAAAAGGGGATTCTAGCTAAGGTTGAGGAAATTGACCAAAACATCAAAAGTTCCTACAAACTGGTCTTGAAAACACTCAATTTAAGTTTGATCACAAAGTTTAATGATTTTTACTTACTCCCCCATATAAAAATAGTTCATCATGACTAACGGATGTCGATAAGAACATGCATAGTTCAAGTTACAAGGACAACAATGAGGCCAATTATCGTAATTGCGTTAACAACTCTTGTCGCACAATGACCAGTGGGCCCCAAAACCCACTTGCAAAACTAGTTTCCAAAGGCATTTTAAAAGGACATAATGTGGGTTACAATTCTCATGTTTGTAGTTTAGAGGAAGGAGGTGGTAGTGGTTTTCAATTTTGGTCGAGTTTAGCGACAACCGTAAGCCAAAACCGATCATGTTTTATTAAAATGACCATGTCACCATAAGTGATTAATAAGCTAAGAGGGTTTAGGAATACGACTTGCAAAGCGTTAAATAATTTCAAACAACTCGGTTAAGGTTCCCTAAGGTGTTCCATGTTACCAGGGTCATGCAAAGAGTTTCAATTTTGTGGTACATTTCATTTTTTTTTTAACAATTCACGTCAAGGTAAGATTTTGTCAATTGTTGGGGTTACATTCTCTATCATTCAACATTTAATTTAAAAAAAAAAACTAGAAATGATGAAGCGGAATTTAGGTTAAGAAAAAGAGAAAACTATACCTTTTACGCATGAAAAACTCGTGATCCCCGCATTTGATGAGACCGCATCAACTTCGGGTATCGCGGCAATAGTTTGCACCTTG
This sequence comes from Taxus wallichiana var. yunnanensis, assembly GCA_018340775.1. Classification (NCBI taxonomy): domain Eukaryota; kingdom Viridiplantae; phylum Streptophyta; class Pinopsida; order Cupressales; family Taxaceae; genus Taxus; species Taxus wallichiana. The sequence goes on along the minus strand of CM031241.1, from coordinate 597,518,135 downwards.
TAACTACATCACATAATTTATATCTGTTGGTGTAACGCAATTACAAATAACATAATAGTTCCCACATAAGGATTAAAAATATATTAAACATTGGTTATATATAATATTAGGGCTTATAATGCAATACCCTTGTCCAAAATGTTGTACATCTTTGGACACACTCCTTCCAAGTTGTTTTGATGAAAAAGATCTTATATTATATTAAATGCAACATGATACAAGATTCTCTCAACAAAAAAACGGGTGGTATGAGAGCATGCCCCAAAGCCACAAGTACACTAGGCCATGCCTAGGAAAACAACAAAACATCACTAAATGTTAAAAACAAAACCATCAATCATCGAACGAGTATAAGGACCAAGAGAACCAAAGTAACTCGAGAAGCATGACCAACAAAGCACCCCTTCTTCTCCTTATATTTCATGACAACAATCCACTTTGCGTGCGTGGGGAGCCGTGTAAGCGGTGGGGTTGGATGAGGGCTATCTTGACTAGGGTATGATCTAGAAGACTTAGAGACATGCGACCGCTTGGTACCACCGCTAGACAGGGAATCTTAACACTCATATTTTAAGATTTTTTCGAGATGAGAGCATTTGTTGACTTCTGGTGTTGAAAATTGTTGTTAGCCTTTAGGCCACGAAGAAACCCCTTTGTTCTTCTTCTGTTTATTCTGATTGAGTGACAACAAGCAGGCCTCCTTAAGGTGTCTAGTTTGTTGGCATAACCAACATCAAAAGGTTGTGTTCTCATAGTCGAGAGTTTGAATCCACTTGAAGCCATCATGGATTAATTCCAACTTGTTTAAAAGACCTTTGCTAAAATCCATCTCAATGCAGATACGAGCATAGGTGAATAGCCCTTGTTTAGACCGCTCATCATCCACCTTGATGAATCGACCAAGAGAATCACCAATGGTAGCACAAACTACCAGGTGCCAAAAAGGGAGAGGAAGATTGGGGAGACAAACCCAAACTGACATTTTTGAGACAACCATAGAAGAGGGATCAAAATCTAGAAACCATGGTGTAAGAAAGAGGCCAGCCCTACCCCAAAACCAAGGACCCTCATTAAGAATTTGTTGATAATTTGTAGGAGAGGAAAACCGAACAATAAAGAAACCCTTTGTGCACAATTGGATCTCACAATCCCGAGAGCAAGTAGAATAGATCCATTGATGCAACTCTTCAGACCAAGGCCAAAATCCATTAAATCTACAAATAATGGCAGAGTTTTTAAGGGCACAAATTGAATCAGTTACCTCTGGGAGTGAAATGGTAACAAGAGGGATATCTGTGCCTTTTTCCACAATGTACTGTACATCAAGAGCCCCAAAAACAAGCTGTTGTCGCGTTCCCGTGTAGCACCAAGAAGGATTTTGGAGGGCTATGGGGTAGGTAAGAACCGCCGCATCTCGTGTTATTTCCGCTCTCTGCTGGGCCGTCCTCCACACCTGTAGCACCATTCGCACTGCTTGCCTTTGTCGGGATAGGGCTACGGTTGCCGCTGTGCACGTCCATTGCTTTGCCGTTTTTTATTGCTTAAATAGTTCCCTCCAAGTTTATTAAATATATAATTGGATAAAACTTTATGCTCACAACAATAGTCTTACACCAAAAATAGGCTATTAAATACACCAAGCATTAAAAAAGAAATGTTGCAAAGCAAACCAGTGTTTTTTTTTTTTTTTCTTCTCTGAAGCTTCCAGTAGTTTGATTCAGAAATTTGCAGCTCCTCGTTGCTTCGTTTGCATTCTCTTGGTGCTTCCTTTTCTGCTTGCAAGTTAATAGAGTTTCTATTGTTTGAGACAAATTTTGCTCGAGTGACAACCATAACACCATGGATTACCACGCAAATTTGACCCCTCAAACTACGTAGTAAACGAGTTTGAGACATATACAATAATGCATCAAGGCCTGGCATAGAAAACAGTACTACCTTTGATATAGAGGCTTTTTTTTTATAAATATCCATGATGGCATCACTCCATCTCCAAGATCCCAATTAGCCCCGAATATTTTGTAAACGTAATGTAGTGCGGGCTTCGGTATGTTTTGAATAGCTTATGCCCTTGCAGGGAGCCATAAACATCAAAATAAGCAGGGGCATTTGCATCATTTTCTATATTGCCTTTGAATGCGGCCGTTACTTCCATCAAGTCACAAGAGAATGTAAGAATCCACACAACAAGGTGTTAGACCAAAATACAACGCTCTTAACCCTCAAGTTTCTTCATCTCTTTTGCATCATACAACAATCAAACCAAATGCAGCGGGCTTCCTTTCCACTCGAGATGAATGAACCCATTTCGAGATACACATACGAGATCCGTGATCACCAATTCGAGCAAAGCGAGGAGATATTGGGTTTGCAGGTATATCCTGCGTGCGACCGATTTAACCCATAACGTCTTGATTTTAGAACGGAGATATTGGGTTTGCGGGTATATTCCACGTAATGTTCGGTTTAATTAAATTCGAGAGGACAAAAATCTTCAATTGCTGCAACTATCTCGATTAAATTTGCAATAAAAACCCGGGGTTTCACGTGGACCGTAGCTTGAATTATTGTGCCCATGTTCTAACCACATGCCGACACAACCTGGCACTCCTCCAACCACTCACGCATTCCAAATTTCCAGTCTCATTTCCTTTTCTATTACTATTATTCAAAAAAAAAAAAGGCTAAGAACTACATATACCTCCTCCATTTCTTTGAAAGATTGAATACAGCCGCAAAGGTCAAGATCGGTCCTCGAGTGCATTATTCGTATTTCCATACAAACAAGGTGGGAAATAAAAAGAACGTGGCCAATCGGTGTTGGATTTTGACGTTCGATGTCACATGTTACATTAAAATTGTTTGGCCGTCTAGAAAATTATATGGCTGTCATTTGACATTTAAAATTTAATATGGACGTCAAATTTGTTTTTATAATAACTATTACAAAATACATGAAATAAATTAGATTTTATATGAATGGTGGTATTCTTTGTAATACTATACTTTTACTTTGTTTGGATAATAGATTGTACTAACCAATTTCATAGTTTTTGACATATTCATTGTTTCCCCAAAAATCATGATGCACTAATCAATTTGAAAATCCATAAACATCATTAAAGTTTATGAGAATATTAAAATAAAATTTCAAATTACAATTAAAAACAAATTTGAAGAAAATTATATAAATGACTCTCTCAATACAAATTTGCAATTATGTTTCCAACTTCTAGCTTATAGACTTATAAGGTGAGTGTTCAAACTTAACCTTTCTTGCATAAGCCCAAATCCAATGCATCTAGTGTATAATCAAATTTTTTTATTTATAAGAAATCAAATGGATAATTTAAAAAAAAAAATTAATAGTAAATCAAAATCAATAAAATTTAACTAAATAAGAAATTAAAAAAGTCAAACAAAATTAATTAAAAATCAAAATTAATGGATGTTTCTATTTTATCAATGAGATATGCATATGTTTATATTTCATTAATAAGATATTAAGATAATTCTATTATCATTATTTTACTGCCTATTTCATATTTAATTTATTAATACGCACACACACATGTACACACTATATATGTGTGTGTGTGTGTGATGGTTAAATTTTGAATATAGATGTCATTTCGATGTTTAAATTATATATGTCCCTGTCAATCACGACGATTTTAAAATTGATTTTTTTGAAAATTGATTGTGTTTTCAGGCCTATGGGAGAGGAGCATCTAAAATGACTAAAAACGTCTAAAAAAAATACCCTTTAAAAGATTTTTTTTTCTAAATTTAAATATATTTTTTTTTGAACATTTTTATTTTATGGAAAATCTAACTTTTTTCATACAAAGTCAGGCATTTTTTTCACTATATCATGTGATTGATTGTATTTTTTTGATGGTTTGATGAAAACGTGAATGACAAATGTATGTACTAGGTCAGTTCACAAATACTAACTGGTCCATAAATATAAGATTGTATTTTGTCACGTGGACATCCTTGTGCCAGCTTTTCCAGAAAGGACACACAGTGATAAGACCATCCACCAAGCTCATCTGTCACGCCTGCCTCGTGTGATAATAAAACAGAGTGTGTGTCGGTATTATTGTTTTTCTTTTCTTCACGTCGTATATAATATGTAGAAGATAGGGTTTGTTTAGTAACACATCAATATTATTTAGAGCTGTAAAACGCTAAATAAAACCAGCCCAAGGCGTTAAAGACTGAGTCAGTGTCTCATCATCATTTTCATGGCTTTCCACAGCCGCTGCAATAATGTTGTGGCAGAGATTCCCTCTGCTCTTCTTCTTTTTATGATGCTGTTGATGGCCTTTCCATTCCCCTCCCGTGCTCATATTCCAAAAGAGGTAGCTCAGCAGATTAACAGCATCAATGAAAATGGAGAGTATTATGGTCTCATAGTTGTTGGTAACGCTGAGATCCAGGCACTCACAGGTAACGGTGGACTGTTCCAACCGGACGCGGATTTGCCTACTGTAGATGCCTCTGGTATTTTCTATTTTCTACTGAACCCATTATTTTCAGATGTTCCCATTGCTTTCCTTAGTGTTAGATTTGAAATTGCATTATTTAGAAGATTATGTGTGGTTTGTTATTGTACTGTTACAGCTCGGCGGTTCCGTGTGGGAAGGATAGGAAAGCACAGGACTATTTTGGTGATGTGCGGAAGTGTAATGGTAATTTCAACAATTTTAAGTAGACAAATGAAAACAATAGTAATAAGGTTGCTATAATGATAAAACGTCTCGAATTTGATGCTTTGTGGACCGGTTTTGTTAATTTCAGTTTTAATTTTTAGAGTTTCAAAATAAAAAGTGCGTAAAAATTAATTTGCTGCTATCAGCTATGAGTGGGAATGATCTTCTACAATCTGACTATTTTACCACTATTTTAGTAACTCATCCATCAATCTTGAAATAATTATTTATTAGGACACTCTCTCTCTTTCCCCTTTTTTTTTTTTTTTTTTTTTTGGTATGTTGTAAATGTAAAATTTAGATATCTGTTTCTATATAATTTTTATTCTAAACGAGTTTTCTTTAGTTTAGTTTTTTTAGGTTTTTGAGAAAAACTTATTCACATTAATTTTGTTTTAAATTAGTTTTTCATTATCTGATTAATATTTCTTCTACAAGTCCCATTATTAATGTATATATAAATATATACAAAATTACAACATACAAAACTACAACAAACACAATTGCAGATAAATGTAAAACATTAGTTGAAGTAAAGTGTATCTGTTTATAGAATAATTCAATGCCAATGGGTATCAGCACCAAATTTGGTTCCCTGGTCTAGCCGTGCATAAGATTGAGGTAGCAAGTGCAAATGATGGTCAAGCATAAATTAGCTACGTAAACGACGAGTAGGGTTTTATTGATTGCACTAGCCATCTGGTTAAAATATCTAATTGTTTGAGTATCTAATAGTTTAATATTTTTATTTTATTACAAATGAATAACCAAATTATACAAAAATTATAAGAGATAAAGGTAAGGAGACCATGCCTATAGGCAGACGAGTTGGTCTTATATGCTCTCGCCCTTTCACTCAACCACTCCACGAAAACCTTAAAGTGCTACCCCCACATGACTGCCTTTCTTGAGTCATTACAACAAAAGGATCACATGATTTGCATAGGGTTCCCAAACTCCCCATTTTAGCACAAGCTGGAAGAATACTCGCAAATGATACTTATTTTTGGATTTATGCCTGCCAGTCCAATTTCTAAATAACTTCATTGCTTAATTCACCATGACCATCCTGAGCACCACCATAATTGCATTCCACGAGGTCTCATCACATTGAGGCATCTTTGTAAACAGCCTCAAGTCTCTTCAAGTGCATGATTTGCACATAGCTAAAAAAACTCACAATTCAACCCAGACTGAGAGCCTGACAACAAGAGATTCAAACACTAATCTCCCAATGAAGATTCGCTGTAATTCCTTTAACACACTGAATCCATGATTACAAGCATGGAATCTAGAAGCTTTATTTTGTATTATTGCAAAAATGATAAAATCATATGCACGATTAGATGGTTCCAACTTCCAAGGCTGGAAAATAATATTTCTTAATGAAAGGATCTTGATTCTGCCAAACGAAAAGACTTTGAAGGGTGCAATGTTCTTGACACAACATCTTGAGTTGGTGGTAACATTGTTTGAGAACACATCAGCATGTCTACCATTTTAGGCATCTTATAGTCGCAACTTGTGTTGAAGCTATCATTGGATTTCCCTCGAGTAGTAGCCCTCTGTCGAGAGTGAGAATATGTGTTGAGAGAACATATGCATGCTCTGAGCTCTCGTACAGCTGTGCATTTGCCATTCTCTCTTGGATCTCTGTCAACTCGGACTCAAGTGCTTTACAAAGTTGGTCTCCTACCTAAGCAGCTGGAGATTCTTGCACAACAGCTCTTACGGTGCCTAGGATTAACTGTGTGCTTGATAAATCACCCCTATCTGCACATACTCTGGCATCAAAAATGGGATTCACAGCACTTAATCGATTTCTTTGCCTATCAACTTCAAGGCAGACAGACCGTTGCTCCACGTTGATTGATTCTAGATGCTCAATAGAAAGTTCATTTACCGTGGTTTGAATTGTTTTCTGTGAGACTGGATCTCTGTATGAGAAAATTACATTAAAATGATTCATGCCATTGCAGCTGCTACCATTGATTGCGTTCAACAAGATGGAAGCTTAAAATCAACTAAAAAGTCCCTTTCTTCCTCCATTGTATACAACAAACAAAACTGTGACAGGCAGATATTTCCTCTCAGAGACAACAGAACTCGCTTCAGGCGCAGTTACAGATCCAGATAGATTAATTTGTATATAGTAATATGAGGATATGTTGTGGGTTTCTAATTAATCTCCACGCGCAGGGCCATTTTTGTCCAAGAGAGACTGAGTTTAGGACGGCTACTGGCTGAGAGCTCCGTTTGACACTTCCCCCTATCAATTTGTTACACGCTGCAACTATCCCACTCCTGCTAAAATTTACAACGTTGACTTGGGTTTCTGCGTGGTCTGGGTCTCAAATATATTTTAGAACTTTAAACAATCATCACTCATATATCTTTGGTGATAAATACAAATTTTATAAAAATTATTAGTAGGTTAGAAATTGTGAGTATAATCCACTTTTTAACATTGTTATCAATCTTTATATTCTCTTCAATTAGTGAATGTACTAAAATCTACCAAGTCAAAAATCTACCAAGTCACATATAGTTCAAATTTACACAAAAGTTATCACGCATGAGCCTATTTTATATTTCCAATATGAAAAAGATGTGACTATGCTGTACGCAAAATAATGTGACTATTCTATACAAAATAGACCTCTACCTATCTCCTTTATTTTTTTAAAAGATTGAATACACGCTGTGAAGGTCAAAATCAGTGGCCTAGTGCATTATCTATTAATTACACCGGAGTTGTCTCTCTTTGAGGATGTCTTTGCTGGAATGTGTCAAATTTCGGTGAGCTTTTTCCGGCTACCCTATTCCAACCATCTTGCTGTTTACAACACATGTTTTTCATTTTTTTCTTTTTAATATTCCTTATTGACAGACAAAAATCTTGCACATCCAATGTAACTTGCAACTCATGTGCAATTGCTAGTTTATTGAATTATTCATCTTTCCATACATACAACGTCAGAAAAGGTGAGAAGCAAAAAGAATGTGGCGAATATTAATGGAAGACGAGTTTGCGTTTTAGAATATAAGAATATATTTTAGGTTATGAACACGTGGACAGTATTGGTCAAAGATGAGCCATAAATGTCACCATCCTTATCCCAGCTTTTCCAGAAAGGACACACAGTGATAAGACCATCCACCAACCTCATCTGTTATGCCGTTGTCGTGTAATAATAAAACAGAGCGTGTGTCGGTTCTATTGTTTTTCTTCACGTCGATATTATGTAGAAGATGAGGGTTGTTTAGTAACATATTAATGTTATTTAGCGCTGTAATTGCTCTTAGGATGTGGAAAACGTAGGCATTCCTGCCTATAATTGGGAATGAAGACGCGTCGCCATTTCAAACCAGCCCAAGTCGTTAAAAGCTTAGTCAGTCTCTCATCATCATTATCATGGCTTTCCACAGCCGCTGCAATAATGTTGTGGCAGAGATTCCCTCTGCCCTTCTTCTTTTTATGATGCTGTTGATGGCCTTTCCATTCCCCTCCCGTGCTCATATTCCAAAAGAGGTAGCTCAGCAGATTAACAGCATCAATGAAAATGGAGAGTATTATGGTCTCATAGTTGTTGGTAACGCTGAGATCCAGGCACTCATAGGTAACGGTGGAGTGTTCCAACCCGACGCAGATTTACCTACTGTAGATGCCTCTGGTATTTTCTATTTTCTACTGAATCCATTATTTTCAGATGTTCCCATTGCTTTCCTTAGTGTTAGATTTGAAATTGCATTATTTAGAAGATTATGTGTGGTTTGTTATTGTACTGTTACAGCTCGGCGGTTCCGTGTGGGAAAGATAGGAAAGCACAGGACTATTTTGGTGATGTGCGGAAGTGTAATGGTAATTTCAACAATTTTAAGTAGACAAATGAAAACAATACTAATAAGGTTGTTATAATGATAAAACGTCCAGAATTTGATGCTTTGTGGACCTGTTTTGTTAATTTCAGTTGTAATTTTACAATTTCAAAATAAAAATACGCCGGACCTAATGTGAGCTACTTTCCCAGTGACACAATACCAGTGATTATATTTTACATTGTTTTACCAAACAAAGGAAGAGTCCATTCAAGTTCAAACTACGCGTTATTCATCACAAAACTTTTGCAACATTACTTTTGCTTAGTTTTCACTCGCCATAAGGCCAGGTGAAATTTCGTTGAAGTGAGGACAAACACATTTCAACTCCACTTAGTTTACTTTGTTTTCTCTTAACACTTTGTTGATAAAAGAACAATTATACGTTATCAATCAATTGTATTGCCACTTTTATGTCCGTTCACGCTCATTCATGTTTACGGCTGAGTTGTTAAACATCTAAAGTGTGTGGGTACATCTTTACATCATGTGTAAACATGAGCTGCGTCCACCTTTGAGTTGTAAAGTTGGCAATCTTGTCCACACCCACGCCCATACTCTGCATTTACTTCTGTAAACCCTCATATTCACACATAATCGTGTACTCAGATTCCTACTCACATAGATGGAAAATGTTTTTAGTCATATTCTATATATTATAGTTTCTCATCTCTGCTAAGGATATTATACCCACTTCCAATGGACAAGATTCCCTTGTCGGATCCCATGTGGGTGTCGCCATTTCGTTGTGTTACTCATTGGTTGGTTTCAATCTTTTGAGACGAAGATTTAGAGGAATGAAGGAATTATTGTATTATGGCAGGAGTTCTATATCTATTTTGGTTTTTTTCCCTTAAATTTGGATGTAGTCGATTTTCTCATTTATAGTAAAATCAAATGTTTTGGGTTCAATGAAAATGAATTGTTTGCATTCAAGATATTCAATAAATCGGCATTCCAATATCTCCAAAACCAATTTCCATCTACACTAGCCGCAAGAAGAAATTTTTGCTCCCTCACCGAATTTTGTTCTTAATGCTATCTAGCCTTTATTTGTCCAACTATCTTCCGAATAATAGCATCTTGATGTAGAAACTATCCTTCTTTGTCCACACTTTTGTTAATAAGTCGCCACATTGTTCAATACTTGCACTTGGCCCCATTCTTTAAATTGATCCATAGGAGTTGAAACGGATAGGTGATATTTGTATCCGTAATCAACCTTTCTTTTGAATTTGAAAAGGACAAATGTTCGAAAATGGTCCCTGTACATCTCTCCGGTGATTCTGCACTTTTGGCATACCCGGTGGGACCAAGAGGTCTCCATCTTTATTGCAGCAAGATTGATGTGCATTTGCTGTAAGTTTTGAACTTTTCAGAAGCTCTGAAGTTGCACATATGGCTACTCCAAAAGAGATAGAATCCACTGTGGTTTCAACAGTCCAAGCTTGTCAAGTTCATGAGAAGAATACAAACAAGGTCAAGAACTAGAGAGGAGGGACTATTTGTCTATCTACACTTGTCCCCAGACAAAGGGAGAAGGGGAAGAAGAGCCCAAAGGTCTCCATCTCCACCAAACAAAACCTTGTCAACACCTCCTCTTAGTAGGCCATTCATTCAATCAACAAGGGTTCTCATGCCAATCATAATGGCACAACCACCCAACCCCTATGTCAACTTCACTGGCAGCAGCCCACTTGCTCTCAATGCATAAAATCTAGTCCCAGTGGCAGCATTAAAGAGCATCCCATATTTCACTGGAGAGAACTAGACTTCTCCTAGTGACCACATTCAAGACATTGCAAATGTCTATGCAATTCATGAGATCACTGAGATGGACATTGCAGTCAAATTGTTAGCCTCTTCACTCAAGGGTAAAGCTTCACAATGGTTCAAGAGTCTAACAACAAGCTCTATTCAGACTTGGGACCATCTGTGCAGAGCTCTCCACAACCAATTTGGAGAAAAGGGAGATAACCTATCCTTGTTAGAGCATTTGACAACCATCAAGAGGGCCCCTAATGAGCAGCTACAATGATTTCAACTTCAGATTTCAAAGGACATGGGATAGGATTCCATTGGCCGTAAGGCCCACAGATGAAGGTGCTTTCTTATACTTTCTTAGAGCTCTAAATTCTGATATTGCTTTAATGATTCAATCAATGGGAGGCACAACCTTACTTGCAGCCTATAACATTTCCATTAGAGCTGAAAATTGTCTAATTCAGGTTGGCAAGCTTGCTCCTAGGCCACCTATGCCTCTATACCCAGAATTAGGAGATCTAAGCACTAGTCAGACACCCACATTAGCTCCTATACCTACTCCTAGGAATCAGAGTTCTGAAGCCTCCACCTCATCTTCTAACGACTTCAAAAGAGCTTCAAGAAGTTATGAAACAACTGCAGAACCTAGGGAATGAGCTAGTGACTATCAAAAGGCAGCAAGCTCAGAGTTCTAGGCCATATCAACCTCAAGCTCAAGATCAAGCGAGACCCTCATACCAGCAAAATAGACCACCAGCTCAAGTTGTAAATCAAAGTCAAAACTAACAACAACCTCAAGTTGCTAGGCCTTTCCGACCATATGATCCAAACACAACTTCAACATCAAGGGCCTTGGTTCCAACACAAAACAACATGGCACAAGAATATGATTGGTGTTTCCCATGCAATCAACCCCATAACCAATCAATGTGTTTTAATGGTGCACTAAATCAGGCCTTGATGGTACAGACCATTGGTGTGTCACAAGAGTCTAGCCAAGAGGAAAATCAACAGCAAGGAGTTCAACAAGAGGCATCTCCAAGTGAGACTATGCTTGTCAATTGGTAAGCTGAAGATTTTTGTGGTATGAATCAAGCCCCTTCTCAAAGTGTAGCTGCTAATACACGGTCCAAGAAAAGGAATATTGAGAGGGACAAGGTCATCAAACTCGGTTAGTCCTCAACGTTCTATTACTCCACAAGGTATGGGCACTCAAAATGCAACTCCCAATATGCGAGTCAGTCCAAACCACCTTCCAAACCACTCGCACACCGGTTGTAACAACCTATGTGCAAGAGAAAAATGTACAAAGAAAGGGTAAGCAAAAGGATAGCTCATTTAACATCATTGAACAAATGAAGAAGACAAATGTGAATATTTCAATGTGGGAGTCATTGGCCATTCCAGGATAGAGATCTATTGATTCTTTCGCTATGGCCAATTGGTCAAACTCAAACCAACCCCCTAATGAGCAAGAAAAAGTGTTTACCAATGCGGCTCGACCCGAGGGAAACCATGAAGGACAACAAGGTAAGAATCTGAAGCCTCCTCCATTCTATGTTTCACCGATCATTGGAGACAAATTGGTACATAATTGCATGATTGATTCGGGGCAAGTAGCTCTGTAATGCCAAAACAAATAGTCGATTAGCTGGGTCTTCAATATGAAGTCATCTCCAAGGGGGTGGTGCAATAGATGGGATAGCCAGTAATAATACTGGAGTCATCAAAGATTTGACTCTCACATTGCACGCATGCCCCAATGTGATCAGTATTGCAAAACATATCACCATAGACTTGCGCCACATTTTGCATTAAGTTTGTCAAGAGACTTCACCGCTAAGATTGGAGGCTATCTGTTTGTTGATTGGTCACACATGCTTTTAGACGAGGTATGGAACTAAAGCTACAATCGGATCTCGAGCCCATTGCATTACCATTTTGAGCCTTATGTACCAATTTGAATCAATGCCAATTGTTCAAATTTTTGATAAAGAGGACCACCTGAGCACTTATGAGGCGATACCAAGGTTGGTCAGTATTCCGACTTGACCCTTGATGAGTGGGCGAACAAGAGGCATGCTTTTGACCCCTATAAGGAGATGGAGGAATCTGAGCTAGGAGTCTACTATTTGCATGAGGAGAATCATCCTCTTCCCAACATCATTAAGCCAGACCACAAAGATGATAATGAGGTATGACAGTTATTCTTTGATGGCTCAAGAAGTAGACAAGGAGCAGAGGAGGAGCTATGCTTGTTTCCCCTCAAGGTATGAAATATTACTCAACCTTCCGTTTCCAATTTGCTTTTTCAAACAACACAACAGAATATGAAGCCTTGATCCATGGACTGCATTAGGCAAGGAAAAAGGGGATAAAAAACTTGCAAGTGTTTGGCGACAGTGAGCTAGTTGCGAATCAAGTCCGAGGACAAAATGCTGCCAAGAACAATTTGCTAAAGAGCTACAAGAATTGGGTATGGGACCTCATCGAGGACTTTGAAGCATTCAACATCAATTCCATCCCAAGGAAGAAAAATGAAGCAGCAGACAGATTGGCAAAGCAATTGGGACAACATTTGATGTTGTAGAGAGTATCAAGAGTGATAAATCTCAGCCCCATATCAAGTTGGTTGTGAGGCTAGTTGTCCCAGACAACAACACAAGTTGGCAAGTATTCGAAAATGATCAACAAATTGTCAACTTTCTACAAGAAGAGCTGAGTTCTCCTCTAAGAACCAAGACAAACTAGAGCAAAGAGTATGGCGATCAAGTGGTGCAGTTGAGGACCAACAAACTACCAAAGGGTCTTGTCACTTTGGAATCAATCTTCAACCCAAATGACCAATTCCGAAAGGAGAAGGCGAATATTCATGTAAAGGGTGAAGATTCAGAGCCCATTTTCATAGAGGAAAGCAAAACGTTGCAGATTGACAAGGTAAACTCTCAACAAGAAAAATCTGAATTTATTCAACTTTGTCAAGAATTCCCAAATGTCTTTGCCTGGACTTACAAAGATTTGAGAGGTTTCAACTCAAAGTCGACACATCATACCATCGAGCCGGATCCAAGATCTAAGCCTTTCAGTGGCGTAGAGGCTAGTAAACCCTCACATAGAGCCACTCATGAGAAAAGAGTTGAACAAGCTTATCGAGGCCAATCATCATCTTCCTATTAAGCATTCAAGTCAGGTCTGCAAACTTGGTGCATGTGAGGAAAAGAAGTGGAGAGATCGGTAATGTGTGTGGAATTTTGTGATCTAAATAGAGCATCACTCAAAGATCACTACCCACTTCCATCAATGGAACAGATCTTACAGTTGTAGATGTCTCCCGAGAGGTTTTCATTACTTCGGATGGATACTTAGGCTACAATCAGATAATGGTGAAAGAAGAAGATCAATTCAAGACAACCTTCACCACTAAATGGGGTACATATGCTTATAAGAAGATGCCATTTGGACTGTCGAATGTCGGAGCAACATTCCAGCGAGCTATGGACATGGCATTCAAAGGCTTGATCAACAATATAGTCCTGGTGTATCTAGATGATATCACCGTCTTCTCAAAGAATGCTATAGACCATCTCTTCCACCTCAGACATGTATTCCAGAGGTGTAGAAGATTTGGAGTGTCATTAAACCCAAAGAAGTGTGTGTTCTTGGCACATGAGGGAAAATTGTTGGGCCACATTGTCTCAAGAGAAGGGTTGACAATTGATCCTGAAAGGGTTGAAGCCATCCAGACACTTCCATTTCCACAACACAAAAAGTCTCTCCAAAGCTTCTTGGGAGAATAAACTTTGTTCATAGGTTTGTGCCTGATTTTGCCACTCTTGTGAAGCCTTTAACAATGATGTTAAAGAAGAGTCTTGTATTTAAATGGATAGCAGAAGGCAAAGAGAGTTTTGAGGCCATCAAGCTCACAATATCACAAGCCCCAACTCTTATTAACCCAGACTTTTCAAAGGACTTCATGCTATATGCTTTTGGAGGGTCAGACACCATCTCAGCCATCTTGGTCCAACCTAACAAGGAAGGTTTAGAACAACCCATAGCCTTCTTTAGTCAGATCTTGGAGGATTACGAGGTAAAGTACTCTTTCATTGAAAAACATGTCCTCGTTATTAGGAGTTTGAAGAAGTTCAGACACTTGGTCTCAAACAATAAGATTCAACTCTTAAAGTCTCATCCTGTGTCAAGGATTTTCTCCTGAACAAGGACTTTAATGAGAAGAGAGCAGGTTTGGATCACTCGGGTAATGGAATATGACATTGAGATCAAGGTGACCAAACTGTTCGTGGCAAGGGTCTGTGTGAGAAGCTCACTTCCAAACAACAAGTGTTGAGCCATGGATGAAAAAGAGATTGTCCTCGCTATTGCAGAATGATCAAGAACAACAAACTAATGATGCACCTATTCCATGTTGGACTCAAGCCTTGGTGCATTATCTCCAAACAGTTTGTGCCCTCCAGAATGGAACAAATCAAAGAGGAGATACTTTAGGTTACAAGCCATCCCATATGTGCTTGTTGGCAGAGTCTTGTTCAAGAAGGATATCAATAGTTTCCTATTGAGGTGCATTGGGAAAAGCCGAATTGAGAGTGTTGCATGAGAGTTCCATGATGGAGAAGCAGGAGGTCACTTTGCCCCTTGAGTAACAACTCTCAAGATTATGAAAGCTGGTTATTATTGTCCTATAGTGTTTAGGGACTGCTACTCATGGATTAAGAAGTGCAAGAAGTGTGCATTCTTCACAGGGAAGGAAAAGTTAGCAGCCCTCCCTTCGCCCAATTTTAGTGGATCAGCCATTCATGCAATGGGGACTAGACTTCATTGGGGTGATTAACCCAAATTCAAGCTAGGGCCACAAGTGGATACTTACAACAACAAATTATTTCACCAAGTGGATTGAAGCGGTGGCACTAAAAGAAGCAAATGAATCCAACATCTTGGATTTCTATGAAGGAATAGCCACCAGGTTTGGAGTCCCTGCCACTATTATATCAGATAATGCATTGGCATTCCTTGGTACAAGGATCACTGAATGGGCTGTCAAGAATGGTGTATACCTCAACACTTCATCAAACTATTACCCTCAAGGTAATGGCCAAGTAGAGTCCACAAACAAGAACCTATTAAGGATTATCAGAAGGACTCTTGATGAAAATCAGAGAACTTGGCATACAAAGCTCAAATCAGCCCTATGGGCTGATAGGATCACATCCAAAAGGTCCACAGGAAGCTCCCCATACAAGCTTGTATATGGAAAAGAGGCAGTATTGCCCATATCATTGGATTTGTCTCGCTTTGGAGCTCATGAAACAATTGGAGCTAGCCGAGTTTGAACCTATGGAAATCGGTATAGAGAGTCGATGCGAAGTAGGAGAAGCAAGAGAGCATGCAACGCAGCAGCATGGAGGAGAAGGATCAAACGCTAATCAAGAAGAGTTTTGACCAAAAGCAAGAACAAGGACCTTTCAAGAGTTCTAAAGTGGGATGCGATCGGGAAAAGCCGGGAAGTATTCCAAATTTGATGTCATTTTGATGGCCACTACATGATCACAAGGTGCAAAAGTAGCAATGCCTTCCATTTGGCTAAATTGATGATGAAGAGTTGCGAGATCCCAGTGAACGGATCCATCTCAAACACTGCTTCTGGAAGGAAGATTCTACCCTTGTAAATATTAGCATCGGATTTTATTTTCTCTAAGTGCGTATGCACATTGTCTTCTGTAGCATAGGTTTTATTTCCCTAAGTGTTATGGCACAGTTTTTGTTGCTCCAAGTTTGTGTCGTTATGCAGTTCAATGTGCCTCCAGGTGAATGCACCAGACCCTTCAACATTTGCAACAGAGAGACCCATAGGTGCCATAACAATTGCTTGTTTTCTAATAGAATATATACAGAGCAACTAAAATCGGGTCTCAAAGGGTTCATTTCCAGAAGAACAGGACCAACATCAGACCGCCACCCACGACTCCGTGCCCAATGGATACAACAAGGCAACTGATCTCTTCATGTAGTAGGCATATGCCCCTGTGAGTCGCCAAATTGTTATCTCAATTTCGCCCGGAAAAATTGATCAAACATGACCATGTGCAGAAAGAAATTCAAGGGACGGTTTCATCGCACGAGCCCATTTTTCGAATCCAACAAACTAGTCGCAGACAGCTCTAAAAAGGAGCAGCAAGATTGGGGAAGGGCCAAATAGTGTCCAAGAAAACTAGAGGCTCAAAGGAGAGGAATGGAGAAAGGCTCAAAGTCTTCGGGCTTCACAAATGGTTCAGAGTGAGCCCAAATTGGCTAAGTATGGAAGAATCAATGGAAGCCTCCATGTGCCTCATCGACGCATCTCAAAAGATTAAACTCAAAAAGTAGACTCAAATGAGCGCAGAGCCTCCACGTGTCCCAAGACTGAAAAGGGACAGAGCCGGCCGTTGAAAAGTCCAAACGAGCGGAAAGAACCATGTGTCAGCTTAGCGCAATTTCAAAAATAAAAGCCCAAGGAGAAGACTCAAACTTGCGCTAGCCCTCCATGTGGCCAGGGGTCAACAAGTCAAATGGAAGGCGGGCCCAAATCGGTTAAGTATAAGAGTACAGTAGAAGGTGCCACGTGTCTTAATGACGCACATTCAAAGGCGCAGCCCAAAGTGGAGACTCAAATGAGTGCGAGGCTTCCATGTGTCTAGGATTAAAGAAAGTATCGTAGACTCGCGGAAGGCGCCACGTGTCAGCCCGACGCATCTTCAAAGGTAAATCTAAAAGCGGGTCTCTCAGACAAGCGCCAAGTCTCCACATGTCCCGGGTCAGATATATGGCCCCGCCAAACAAAAGGACTTAGTAAAAACATAAAGGAACAGAGAAAAGCCGCAGAAGGAGCCACGTGTCACCCGACACAACTTCAAAAGCAAAATCCAAAAGCGGTCCCCAAACGCGCGCCAACCCTCCACGTGGCCATGTTCTAAGTCAAAGCGGGAGGCAGGTCGCGGAGGTAATTTTAACTTTGGCCTCGTTTCCCAAAGACAAAGTATAAGAATAAGCTGCCCCTCCGCCGATGCCCAAGGAGCCCCGTGTTAGACCTAAATTACATGCGGGCCGACAGGCCTTGGAGTGGTTTTTTGCCCCAAATGAAAAATTTAGATTGGCGGACCCGAAGATGGTTTTTTGACAAAAAGGTATTATGGGGCTATGGGGTGTTTCTTACATTTTTGGATTTTTGTGCCAAAAGGCGCAAAGTGAATTTCGGGCTCACGGACTGTTTTGCTAACTGGTTTTTGCCATTTTTGTACGAACCCGATTCAAATATTCAAATGGGCATATCTTCTGATCTAGTGCCCGAAATCCAACAAATTTGGCACCATTGGAGAGATCTCGACCTTGTCTACACCATGGAGATCTGAAACTTTAATTTTTAAGAAGTTAGGTAAAAAAATGGAAAACGTCTTTGTGCCATTAATATAAGATCCAATTGCTCCAACAACCAGATCGGATTTGATCTGATCCGCCGTTCTTCCTCCTTCAACGCACCTTGAACAAGTAATCGAGGCAGATTTGACAGATTTGGGGCGGATTTGTAGAGGCATTGATGGCCGTCAGTTGAGCTTTAAATTAGTTTTCCCCTCTCTCTCCTTCTCTCCGTGCTTTGCATCTATAAAAGGAGCTGGGTTCATTGTAAAGGGTCGACAGATTACATTTTGCACCCTCCCTTCTTCCCTTGTCTGCAAGAGAATTCATGGAGCTTTCAAACCTCCCATTCGAGTTGTAATACAAAGTTTTTCCTCTTGGCCACTGCAATGTATTGTATCGACTCCTAAGAAATAATATATGTCTATGGATGATTCCCAACCCTCTCATGTGTTCATTATTGTCTTTCTGATCTCTCATTGCAGTTTGGTTACCTGTGCATGGTGTTTGTATTGCATTTCTATGGTCTGTGTTAAATTTCAAAACGAGTGTCTAACATTCCTTTGGTGCATCACCTCGTTAGCTTAGGTTTATTTCCTCGCATCTTCTCAACCTTATCTCCTTGGTAAGATAGAGTAGGTTTAGAGTAGATGCTTTGTAATTTATTTGTGCGCACTTGAATAGAGGAATAGGAACCGGCCTTAATCCGAAGAGCTCTCTCAACTCGCAAGGTCCCACACTTTGAGAGATGCTCCATGTTGTGCAATCACACTGAGAGTCTTAACTCATCTAGTTGCAGGTGTCTCGGGGTGTTGTGATTTGGCACTAACAGAAGATCTAACAGTTCCCATGTCTGATTCTTCTCTATGGCATCTATCTCATCATCCATGGTTTGAACCCAAACTTCATTGTTTATAGCCTCTTCAAAGTATACTAGATCCATAACTTGAGAAAATAATGCAAAAATTGAAAAAGAATTAGTTGTATCAACATTATAAATCTCACTAAGACTCCTTGTTTTCCGTTGCAAAGGGCTATCTGATGATGGAATGTTTTGTATTGAAGGAGTAGCTTCTGGTGTTCCTTGTGGTGTCTTTGGGATGGTCAAGATGCCTGAAATCTTGAGACCTCCTAGATGTAGATGGAGGTGTAGCTTGTGCTACAACTTGTGATGCATGTCCAAGATTCGAAGAAGATATAATACCTTGTTGCTCAATGCTTTCATCTGCCATATCATCATGAGGAATAACTTTGCTACACTAATTGTTTTCTCAATACTTCCATCCCATGCCTCATTTTCAACAAACTGTACATCTCTACTGATTATGACCTTTCTAGTAACTGGATTAAACAACTTGTAAGCTTTTATATTGGTGTCACCCGATCTCATCCCCAAATCAGTACCTATCCGAAATTTTTTTGTACTTTTAAAATAATGGGTCGTTTTGTGTTTTTATTGCTTGAAAGTTCTTGTATTGCGTCAAGATATTCCCAAAGAGCCATATTGGTCTTTTTTTCGCCAAATACCCAGATGCCTAAAATTGTTATATTCTGTCAAATCGAGGATTTGTCTCATGGAAAATTTGTATTTAATTATTTTGAGCCCAGTATGAGGCTATTTGCGTTCCGCTTTAACTCGTTATGACGAATATGTCATTATTCCTATGTGCTTAAGGGTTTTAACTTGGGATAAGTTTTGGGCTTTATTTGTGACTTTTGGCAATTTTTCGTGTTTTTGTGTCGTCCCATTTTGTTTTTGTGAAATTTCTCTAGAACAATTCCTTTGCCGGGTAAGCCCGATTTTTGGCTTGGAGCAGCTGGAAAACATATACGCACATTATGCCCGGAGGAAGTCGCCATCGGAGGTCCGGATCACTGGGAAAAAGCGAAGTCATGCACGGAAAGTCCTCATGCGGGGTTTGGGCGCATTTTTGGAAAACAAAGGATTTAAGCTGTGATGGAAAAAATAGAAGTAGTAGGCAAGGTGAAAATTTTGTACTTGCCTAAGCAGTACTTTTTCCCGTGTTATAAAATTCACTTAAGCTGCCGCAAAGGGGAAAGTTAGAGGTCGCACGCAGTGGGAATCTATGCACGCTTTCTGCAGGTAAAAATTCCATGATAAAATAAAACGAAAGTGACTTAAGTGAAATCATGGGGTTTTAGTACCGCTTGCAGGTAAATAATTTCATTGTCAAAGTCAAATCACTTAAGTGGATCATAAAATTTTAGTGCTCACCTTGCAGGTAAAAATCCCATTATGAAAAATTCTTAAAAATAGAATTATATTATGCAAAAAGTGCACCCCCTTTGATGAGATGATGGAAGCCTTGAAATGATTAATTTAATTAATCTATTCTTCTAAAAAGTGCGCCCAAGCTTGGAAGAAGTCAATAAGTCAAAAGGGGAATAAAAGAAATGGATTAAATGCATTAAATTTAATTTATTTAATGGCTGCCCCCTTCCTTTCAAAAAGTGCACCCCATTTAGGAGATATTTAATGATTTTTAAGGCATTAAATCATTAAATTAATTTCTATTTTCAGTGGCTATGGTCAAGGCACATTGTGAAGCTCAAGTGAAGTGAAGTGTGAATGATTAAATTGGATTAATTTAATTTATTGGATGACTGTCGTTAAATATGCTATTTTTAAAAGAGAAGAGCATGATTTTTAATTAATTAATTGTCTTTAATTGTTAGGGCAATTATTAATTATAGAATTGTGAAGGTTATATAAGCATGGGCAGCCATATGGGTGAATTATTTGATTCACAGTTAAAGAATTGCAGCCAAGAGGAAAAGTGCGCCCCCATTTGAAGAAGGATTTTGCTAAGGCAAGGTGGTAACAAGGCCAAAAACTTCCAGATTTGGCACATGCTTTGAAGGAGGTTGATCTTTGTCTCGCATAATTGTTTGCATAGGTGTTACAGTGCTCAGTGTTGTTGAAAAGATTCATGCTCTCTTTATGTGCAAATTAAACACCATTTTTGGGGCAGCAGACTTGAAAAGTGCTGATTTTTACAATTAAAATTCACTATTCATGCTCCGGTGGCCAATTTTGTCGAATAAATTGCAGAATTCATTACGGTGCTTTACAAAAGAAAATGAGCTTTTATCAATGTCCAATACATTGGATATATCCTCCGAATCGAAAAAATTGTCCGATCTACACCAAGTATTGAAGTAATCCGGCCAAGTAAGAAGAAAAAAAATTATTCAGACAAAGATAAACAAAGTCATGGCGAAGAGAGATGAAAAAGAAAGCACGATGGAGTCATGCATCGCTTCCAAACTTGCGGACATAGGAGACACAGATCTAGGCCCTAACCTCTTTCGATTTGATTGATAGATCCAGAGCGGAAAGACTTCACTCATGCGTGCGGTTAAAAGCGTGGAATTGTTCGAGCTGCAACTTTCCCATGTGCGCAACCCGATTCTTGCCGAGTTTGTTATGGAGTGCGCTAGGTCTTATCATCCTTCATCCGTGTCGCTGCGTGATGCTACGGGAAAGACAATAATTCGTTTGGACGTAGAGTTCATCAATTATTGTTTGAAAATTCCAGTATGAAAGGTGGTAACTTCCATTAGCATTCGTGGATGCCGGCGGTAGATGGGAGAAGCATAGAGATGATTGCGTGAGCATAATGAATAGGCGATACATGAAGAAAAACCTAGATCTCCTTCAAAGTTCCCGAGAACTCTTCCGCGGTCCAATTTGGTGCGGGGAGGTAGATGATGTTGTCAAATTGCTATGCAGGATTAATGGCGAAGCAAATACTTACACTTTCCGAATATGGATGTATGCTTTCATCAGGGACCATTAAAGTCAACAAGGTTGATTCCATAATTAATTAGTTAGAAATTATTAAGAACAACATCGGTGAGCAACTCCTAACGTGAAGCGTATTTTTAGCTTCAAAATGACTTCCTACTTGGTGTATGTTGCAGCTTCACAAGGCATCTTTTCCAAGGTGGATAGATGTGGTGTTTTTTCTAAGGACCCCATTTTCGAGTGCTACCCACACTTCATCGCACTGTGTGCGAGAAATACTTTAAAGAGATCAACGATGAATTTTTCTACGATTTCATTTGCAGGCTAGACAAAGACTTGAAGGCCAACAGGGTAAGCAAGGAAGCGTGGGAAGTTATGTCCAAGATTGATAGTCTATTCATTCAATTTGTAGATTTCACATACCTCAAGGTTACGGGCTTTTCTAGAGAACCAATAAAGATGCCCAGGTATCCGAATGATAGATTGATCACCATGGAGCTGAGCAGGCAACTTGTGGAGTTACACGACCTTCACTCAAAGCGGCACAAGTCTACGGGCTTCTACCCACCATTACTGTGGGACATTACAAATGCATTAGCATTAGCATTCATAGAGCTCGAGTGATGGAGGCGCAAATGTTATTCGAGTATGAGCAAGAGTTCTCCCCTGCGCGGATGAACTTCGATCCATTTGGAGTAGCCAGGAAGATGATCTCCCAGGAGTACGCACATGTGCCTTCATTAGAAGATTTTTGGATGAAGTGCAAAAGTGAGTACGAGGTTAGAAAGAGAGATTTCAGCAAGAGTTATCAAGAAAGCAAGTGTTCGACTTTAGACTAGCAGACGGATACTGCGGATCTTAAAGATGATGGGAATGTGGTACTTGACACTTACCATCAAATGGGAGGAGATAAAGCCGTCTCACAGGATAACGTAAGAGGTCGCCATTCAATCAAGAAAGATCTCGAGGTGTGTTGGTGAATACTTCAAATCAAGGCCGGCGGAAGGGATATTGCCTTGATGAAGCATTGATGAATCAAGTCATGGGCAACTTCGGTGCAGGAGATTCCCTCAAATGGCTAAGCATGAAGGAGAAAGCAAAGGTTCAAGAAGTTGAAAGTACACGAAGATCTCAAGAGAAAGAGAAGATCACTTCTACGACCATAGCTTTGACTCCGGCTTATCCAAAGACTCCAAGACTTCACCAACTATTGCACCGCAGCAGCAGGACACTTCCACGCCTCCACTGAATCCGGCGACATTCATCTTCTCTCCTCAGCCACTCCATTTATCGCTCATTCCAGAGGAGATGTTGAAGCTGCAGATGGCGGAGTTCGAAAGAGCTTTGTCCTTGGATGATTCAGAGGATGACAACCATAACACTGTGACACTTTCTGAAGGAGAGGATGCAGAGCGGGAGATGGTAGTGCACTCAACAATTTCTCACTCTCGGAGAAATAACTTCTTGGAATGGTTGGCTTCGCAGTTGGTTCCAGAAGCGAGAATGGAGATGAACTTAGAGGAGTACGACTTGCAGCTACTCCAGGATCTGAGCAGAAGAGACAGAAGGCCTAAAGTTGCCAAAACAACTTCTAGGTTGATCATCAAGGATTCGGGAGAGAAGTTTGCTGAGATATCAATTCCGGCAGAAGGAAAGATAGAGGAGGAGCTCACGGCAGAAGATGTGACAATAACCAAAGTACCCCTCGGTCAAGCCACCACTGAAGGATTGAAGTAAGACACGTAGACATTGATAGATGTTTTATTCCTTAGGCTTGACAGTGAAAATGCGGAGAAAGAAGAGTTGCAAAAGCAAGTATCTCAATTGTGTGAGATCATAGCCAAGGTTGCTAAACCTTCCATTCAAATTTACCCATTTCAGAAGCGGTGAGTGACCATCTTATGCGGGAAATGGAGGATGCAAAGCAATCAAGTAAAAGCTATTGATGAATAGAAGGATTTGATTATGCGTTAAGCTTCGTACAACTTGGAGAAGTGCTAGCCCGCCTAAAGGTTATGGATGATGCAACAAATCAACTGAAGCAACTGATGGCGAACATAGAAGGCATGAATACAAATGGCAGAGAGTAACCTTTGAGTATTTTGGTGAGATCAACAAGTGCACGGAGATGTATTGGTTGCAGAATGTATGTGCAGGATGGATCGGTTGAGAAGAGGAAGCAACTGGAATTTGCAGTATCTTTCCATTTGGAAATCTGCAGAGTTTTGCTGAAGAGGATGCAGGCACTTAAGAGTAGGACTTCAGACTTACCAGACAGTATCTTTTCTTTCACTGAGGAAAGAGTGGACGGAGGTGTTACTTCATACGTGCGGATCGTTTCTAACAAGGTGCCTAATTCCCTGGAAGGGTCTCTTCTGATGGTACAAAAGAGAATTGATAAAGATACCAAGCCTTTCACGATGAACTCTATTAGTAGGGGTGGTGGCGCTGCAGTGTGATATTGCGAGGTTTGGGCCGAGCTTGGAAGTCGTGGAAGCGTGCATCAAAGTGTTGAATGAAGGGTCTGCGCATTCGGACAGAGAAGGAAGCAAGAGCTAAAACAGATGGAAAGATGCTTTGAATTACATGTTCGACAAGTATATTCGATATCGTAACAAGAAGAAGACATAAATGTTACAAATGACAGTGACTTCTTCTATTCTTTCTTCTTCTACTTTTTATGTTCCTGATGAAATTGTAAGACTTTAAGTTATTGGTTTTGCAACCATTACTTAAAGTCATGTGGAACCATTCTATTAGTTAAGTGATACATGTGTCACTTAAGGAGAAGTTAGTTGAGGATGATTGCCAAATGTCATCTTTACTTGTTTATGTTTTAGTTCAGTTAGACTTCCCATTTGTACTTTCCCTCCTACATTCTATAAGTAGGAGAAGAACCTCCGGGTTAATAATCGATCAGAATTTGTAAGCAGCAATCTTGTGTTCTAGACTTTGTGCTGAACCCTTGAGAGCCACTTGGAGCAAAGGAATACAAAGGAGCAGGTTTCCGGAGAACTTTGTGTCACGATGTACTGTGTTTCTTGCTTTTAATCTTAGATCTCTTAATAAACTGTGTTATTTTAGATCTGGATCTAGAGCTGCCTTTGTTTTATAATTCTGTGTGTTCATATCTATTAAGTTTCTTCTATGTGCATGCAATTAGCTCTGCTATCTACTAATTGGGATGCACATCTTCCCCATTTCTTCTCTATATTTCCTTTATTTCCTTCTATAACTTCTCCTTTCTTTAAATAGTTGCTTACTTGCTGCGTAACTTCTTAGTTATGGTTCATGAACTAAGTCGTTAAAGTAAAACCCCGATAGATAATAACACATTTTAATAGACGCGAATCGACACGTGAGCCTCACCGGTTAAATGAGGGAGATTTATCTCATGATCGCCTAGGTTTTGTGCTATGCGAGAAAATCTAGCTAGCATATATTCTCTGAATATCCAACAAATATGCACTTTTCTCCTTTGTTGTCTAACTTCTTCCTTAGCTCATTAGGCACATGTGCATATGCCACACAACCGAAGATTCTAAAATGAGAAACACTTGTGTTTCCTCTTAGTCCAAGCTTGTTGAGGAACCATGTTTCGAATAATTTTTCGTTGGACACTGTTATGATGTAAATAGCGATTCTTCTACGCTTCTACCCAATACTCATTTGAAAGATGTTTTTCCTTCATCATACTTCTCGCCATCTCCATGATGGTTCTATTCTTTCTCTCTGCCACACCGTTCCTGGTGTATAGGCTGAAGTAAATTGTTTGTGTATACCATCAAAAATTCGTAAAAAACATTGGAAACATACTCACCTCCTCTGTCTGTCCTCAAAACTTTGATGTAGTACCCACTTTGCTTTTCCACTAAAGCCTTGAACTGCTGAAATATATCAAAAACATTTGATTTGTGTCTCAAAAAGTACACCCATGTCTTCCTTGTATAGTCATCAATGAATGTCATAAAATATGAACAACCTCCAATAGAATTTGTTTGCATCGGTCCACATAAATCTGAGTGAACAATTTCAAGTGGTGCACTTGTTCTTCTTGTTTTGACAATTGGGAAAGATTCTCTGTGTTGCTTCCCTAAAATACAACCTTCACAAACTCTATCTGGTTTCGAATCAAAGCAAACCTTTCACCATATTTTTTTTGTGTAATAAATTCAAACCACCAAAGTTTAAGTGACCAAACCTGAGATGCCATAGCCACGATTCATCTTTTTCAACTGAGTGAAAAGATGATTCAATCTCTTTAGCTCCGATCGATTTGTAGTATGAACTCCGGATGTGGTTGGTATAATCTTCAAAGGAAACATTCTGTTGTTTGTCATCTTCACTTTAGCAATCACCTGTGTACTTGGAGCTTTATCCACGATCACGCATTTGTTGTCTTCAATGTAAAATATGTATCCCTTTTGTACCAATTGACCAATTCTCATAAGATTATGCTTCAAACCTGCAACATAATAAACATCCTGCATAATCTTCTGCTCCCCCTTTTTAGTTAGAATGTTGATTGTTCCTTTGCCTTTTATAGTCATTGTATTATTATTCCCAAGGGTAACTTATGACTTTATTGACTCATCCAAATTAGAAAATAAATCTAAGTTACTTGACATGTGATTACTACAACTAGAATCCAAATACCACACATCACTAGGACTCTCTTGGGATAGATTACACTCAATAGGCGATGCTTTGGAAATATTTGTGCATGCAATAAACATGGAGCTTGGAGTAGAGCTTCCAACCTGATTTTGATTTTGCTTGTTCTGATCATATTGCTTTTCTTGCATTCAAAAGCATAGTGCCCATATCTCTTGCAATAGTGACACTAAACATGTGATTTATCCTGTCTCTGACTTGAAAAATGATTATGATTGTGCTCTTGACTATGTCCTCTTCCACTTGAGTTTGATGGACCGCTGCTGCGTCCTCTAGATGAACTTCTTCCTCTGCCTCTAGGGCTGAAATTTCCTCTTCCTCTTCCACGATTTCCTGATACCTGTGATGAAAACTTGATCTACAACTGCATGTGATCTATTCAACCTCTGTTCATGATTTATTAGTGATGCATGTAACTCATCAATTGAAAACTGACTTAGATCCTTAGTTTCTTCAATAGCAACTACCAAAGGATCAAATTTTGCAAGACAAACTTCTAAGAAACTTTTCGATAATTCTTCTGTCCTCAATATTTTCACCATGAGATTTAATTTGATTGACCAAACCAACTACAAAAGTAAAGAACGATTCTACGGAATCTGAATCTTTCATTGACATATTTTCAAAATCTCTACGAAGTAATTGTAGCTTGGCGGTTTTTACTTTCTCTTTACCTTGATACGTAACTTGAAGAGTCTCCCACGTAATTTGTGCTTTACTAGTTCTTTGCCACTCTTGGTAGAATGCTTTCATGCATGGCTTGATGAATGAAGAAAAGAGCTTTTCCGTATTTCTTTCTTAATTCCTTCAAAGTTTCTTTCTCTTCATGTGAGAGTGCGTTATATGTTGTTGCATCTATGGGCTCTATGTACCCATTCTCTACGATTTCCCACACATCTTGGGATCTAAATAGTGCCTTCATGGTTAATGACCAATACTCGTAATTCTTTCCTGTAAATTGCGGTGTCTGCAGACTGGATATAGAAGCCATACCTGTTCTCAATTAGAAACCTGCTGAAAAAATCCACGCTCTGATACCAATTTGTAGAAATTAGGCACATAAAATAACAACTAACGAAATAAAATAAAGAATTGCAAATAAAATAGATTATTGCAAACTCAGATCAGCACTTCTGTGCATATATTTCTCCTTCCTTCTCAGAGCTTCGGCTCAATACAAACTCTCTGAATGTGTTTTATATAAAAACACTTACAACTGCCTCTAATAAATAGATGGCTTCATCTAACAATAAAACACTCAACACTCCTAGAAATAGAACTAAAAAGCACATGCTTTTGTGCAATACAAAGCTTTTGATTTATTTTCTTTATAAGCTTTTCCTAAAGCTAGGAATCTAAAACTAAACTCAAAAGTAAAAGCATGTAAAAAACAAACTGCTTTTTGCTTTTCTTGGGAAAAAGTTAAACTTTTCTAACAGTTCTTAATGTTGTCTAGCCTTTATATGTCCAACAATTGTCTTTTGAGTAATAGCATCCTGATGTAGAAACTATCCTTATCCATAGATATGGGAACAAGTTGCCACATTGTAAGTATTGTTTTTCTTGACTCAAATGAATAAAGCGACATTGAAATAAGGTTAAAGGCAGTTATAACCTTCTACAGTTGAGTTACATTGAAGCAAGTGATAATTGAAAGGAGGTTGGAGCTTGTAGGTGATCTTGGTACCTTAGAGCTTATAAAATATGTCCAATCTGAATAAAATCTTGTGGTTTCTCTTTGCTTATTAGATGATGTATACCATAAATGCAATAATTGGAGGCACCTATGCCATGCTTGCATCCAAGTGCCAAAATCATCATTTGGTTGCCTCGTTACCTGTTGGCTTCTGCCGACCATGTTGAGATTACAAAATGTATATAGAGCAGCAACATGAGATTCTAAATGACGGATCGGCGACAAGGAGAACGAAATTGAACTGTGGGGTTTTGTGCAGGTCATTGGATAGAAGAATCAGATCCAGTTTTAAATTTTTGCACGTGTCTCCGGTTTGAGAATCATTCCTCTTAGTGCAATGATCATTGATAATGGTTTTGTTATTTTTCATGTGGGCACTCAAAAATGGCGCCGAAGATCGAACCGTCGACCTTGTGATCTTGAAAAGCCAAAGGCGGTGGAAGTTGAACGGCTGGCAAAGGCGGCTTTTAGAAAATCAGATTTCCATGGAGTCGTGATTACGTTTTAATAAAATGGTATTCCCTCTGAAAAGACGTAAAACCTAATGAAGCAAAGTCTTTGCCGTGCAAACACGATGTGTTTTAAACGTATAAACGATGCAACTACGACACATGTTATTCTGGTTCAATACTGTTAGAGATTTTCATTCATGCTAAAATGATATTGCCCACAAGGCAACATAGACTGTAGGCCATCCTCACATTCATATTCAGCCTCCATTTCATATGAGTGTGTGTTACTAATTGGTAGGTAGTATATTTTCCGAAGTTGAAACATAAATGGCAACGGTGGAGGAAAACAAAATTTTAAAAAATCAAGGAAAGAGTAAATTTTCGTATTGCAAAATAGCAGGAGGTTCCCAATGTAACCTCCTATTTCTTCTTAGAGTACATCAGATCAATTAAACCAGGCCATTACAATGTGCAATGGATTGTTAAAGAGAGAAAAAGAATGAAAGAATTGAGACATTTTGAAGAACCTCTGATCATCTGCCGTTGTAGGTGCTAACAGGGCATTCAAATTTTGTTAGAATAATTGAAAGAATGGTGGAGAATGTTATGGCTTGGAATTGAGTGTGCATTCGGTGGAGGGCCATTGGGAAATCTCTTGGTGTCGAAAGTAATCATAGATCATATAGTTCTTACGCACCCAATTGAGCCTCTGTGTCTGGGTGGAATCCAAAGGTTGTGCTTGTGTCTCTACCTCCTCCTCCTGGGAAGAAGAAGTAGTATGTGGTTTGAAGTTGAAGTTGCGGAAGGAGGCGAGAAAGGGGGCTTTGGTCCAGTCGGTCTTGATGAGGCCACCTCTGGTTGCCCAGTCCTCAGCATTCCAGAGGCTGGAGTAGATTCTCATGGGTTGCTTCTTGGGGTAAGGAACGCCCAACTGCTCGTTGTTCTTGAACACTCTAACAGGGCTCCCATCTACAGAAAATATGCAATCACCAATGCAGTTAATGGGAGTTGTTCTTCTAGTGTAGCAATCACTAATTTAATGGGAGTTGCAAACGAGAATAGTAGTAGAATGATATGCTTACATAATGTGGCGTTGAGTCCATGAAACAGAGTAAGTGTGGAAATCCGTGGTTGGGTCGAACCACAAATAGAATTGTTGCTCACGATTTCCTTTGCCTTGAGAAAACACGTTGGTGTGCATAACATAGGGATCTCTCGACAGATTACCCAGAAATTCAAAGTCTATTTCGTCGTGGGTGGGGCCTTGAGAAGAAAGTTGTAACACAAAGAATTGTTCAGAACTAAGAAATGACATACTAAGCAATATCAATACCAGAGAGTAGAGAGTAGAGAGAGATTATTGGCTTACATAGTAGGTCGTCACTGTGCCTGCAGAGTTTCCAGGGACCAACTTAATCTGCATATCAATGGTGGAAAACAGGTATTCCTGCTTGGATTGAAACCCTGAGCCTGAAGTGTGGTCTAGACTCATCCCCATGTGATGTCAAAGTCTGTGTAAAAATTAGCGGAAGCAACATGCAGAGCAATAGAAATAGAGAGCAACAATGTGTAGAATAACACCAGAGCGTCCATAACAACTGCTTGGCTGTGAATGTTATGTGAGGGCCCTCCATTTACATTAACAAATGTATTTCCTCCGTCATTTTTTATGCTTATAAATTGCATGACCGACTTATATACCAATTTTGACCCTAAGACATAACAAACTAGACATGACTTCTATTGTCGATGATAACGACAATCTTGCCTAGTAATTCATTTCTATTTTCCCTACAACCGCAATGGAGATAATGGAAAGCAACAGTAGATTGCTCAGGTTGTCGAGGCGTTTCAACACGCACTTGGTACCCTGCTTCCACTCTCTCGTTGTGATCTTCATTCTCTGCATGGCCATCCATGCGCACGAGGATGACAATGCCTCTTTCATCCACTCTCCCATGCCATCCCCACGTCCCGTGTTTGAATCCCTCGTCTCCGTAGGCTACACCTAGATGGCCCAACTCCTCACCCACCCTGACTACGCCTCCAAGCTCGACCTCACAACCTTCTGCAATTACAATGTGGACAACAATTATACACATTGTAATTCACATTTCACCACATATTACAACTCTAACAATATCATCCTCAAGAGCCATCGAAACTGTTTCACCAAATGTAATCAACAAATATTCAACCTGATCGACTCAACTTTGTCAGCTTACTCGCATGCGCTGAAAATTAAGAGCTTTGCAATAGGGTATGGACATCCAATATTAAGGAAAAGAGGAAGTGTTGTTTGTTGAATGTTGTAGTCATACTACATTGTTTGCTCCTCCCCATCACACACTTAAAACAATTGAAGATAGCATACATTTTACCAAAAAATACAACTCAAACAAATTTAAAATTGTTATCCTATCCGACGTAATTTGCAACTCATGTGCAATTGCACATGAGCTACAAACAACGCCAAAGAACATAAGAATATAAGTAATGATTTTAGCTATAATATATTAATTATAGGTCTTAGATCTTAATTGCTTTATAACGCAATTTTTGTTTCATTATCTCTATAAAGTTAGTCTATATGATATATAATTTAGCATTTCTTTCCATATTAAATCACAAATTTTGATATTTATTCAAAATTGTCGTGACATTTTAAAATTATACTAATTTCTTTTGTGTGATATGGA
The DNA here is from genome assembly GCA_018340775.1 of Taxus wallichiana var. yunnanensis. Taxonomy (NCBI): domain Eukaryota; kingdom Viridiplantae; phylum Streptophyta; class Pinopsida; order Cupressales; family Taxaceae; genus Taxus; species Taxus wallichiana. Next base: position 597,487,080 of record CM031241.1, on the reverse strand, counting down.
AATATTTTCTTTGTAAGGTTGGGTTGATAGTTGTAAACACTTTCTTGGTATTTTGTGAATGTTATTTGGGTATGTGGTATGTCATGTTAATTTGTAGGTAAGATCTGGATATCTTGTATAAAAATATATTGAGTGTACTATATGTATGTACTTTTACAAATATTGTAAACAAAATGTACATACCATTTCAACATGGGGTGAAAACCACTTGCGAGGAGAAGTCTTATTTCATTAGGACATTAGAATTGTAAAAATAATCCACTTGTGAGGAGAAGTCTTATTTCATTAGGACATTAAAATTGTCAAAATAATTCTAAGATGTATTAAAAGATATATTCGACTTGCAATAAAAGATACATAAGAAGTGAGGGGAAGGCCCAACAAACAAATATACTCATTCCATAACCAAGCATCGATGAATCATATTCTTCTAGAGTCATTTGTGAAATGATACCCACATGCTTGGGATAACACCCCTTGCAAAGCTTAGGACAGGTCTCCCTACAAAGTCCTATACAAGGATGTTTGCAACTTAGGGTTTCTCAATGTGGCTGATCACAATGGAGCCTAGCAAGTCTCATAACAGAGAAGATTAAAATTATGATGTTGGCATTTACATTCACATTTTTCCATGCTAGGAATGCATAATGCTCCACATGTAAGAGTGCAACGGCTATGCAAACACCTTTTTCACAAGGATGCATACAAGGTGGACATATCTTTGAACAACCTGCCATGCACTGGTGGCCACAAGGTAGATCTTTGCATCACACTTCTTTGCAGGGGATGTGGGAGGTTCCTTGCTTACATAATCCGCATGTCCTTTTGCAGATATGTTGGCAACCGGTCTTAGAATCTTCACATAGGATTCTATGCAGGAGAAGGTAGCGGGTCATCACAACAAGGCAACGTTACCTTGTGACCATGAGGCAAATTCTTGACAACTTTTACTCTACAACGTTTACAAAGTCCTCCACATATGAAGGAGCATTGATGACCACACTCAAACTTGACAGGACAGGGTTCGTAGTACAGAGCATCATCAAGGAGATCGAGCAAGCAACGACTATAGGATGCCCACATTAAGGGAGAATCCTGGATATTGGACATTCCTCGAGAAAATGACATATCTTTGTACACTGATGACCACATGAATCCTCAAATTTTTTGGGGCAAGGTTTGGGGCAAATTATATTATCACGACCGAAGGGATGACACCTCCTTGGGCAAGCATGGCCACATTTTAACTGAGATTCACAAGGCCTCCTGCATCCTCCATGCTCCACCCAGGGGCCGATTAAGGGTTATGAGTGCTAATGTCTTCTATAAATAAACAAAATTTATAATAGAAAAAGTAATTAACCATGACTAAATATCGTATTACTTGATATGTTATGCCTCTACCATTCTAGAAAAACATCGTAATAATTTTTTTGTAGGTGCAATCACGAGAATACCCAATCACTTTTATAACATATTGCCTATTATAATCCTCCTTTTCTCATATATTTCCCAACTATTTTTCCCACGTTTTTGACATATTCACATTTCTTGATCTCTCCTACAAAAAAACTTTAGGCCTCCTAAATATAATATTTTTAATACAATTACGTAATTTTACTTTTATTTTGAATACAATGAGTTGAATTGTTATGCAAGATTACACTAACTGCTAGTAGCATATATGGAACTAATAAATAAATACACTCTTCATAAAAACCATACTAAAATAAAATAATTTAACGCCCCCAAAAATGTTAGTGCCCTAGGCAATTACCTAGTTTACCTAGGCCTTAATCCCTCTCGGCTCCACCTGCCTATAATCTTCAGCTGCCGAAACTTTGATAAACCCAATACTTCCTTTCGATCCTACTACCCTTACCACTTTGTTACTCCTTACAAGAGATAATATAATAATTTTGCATTCCTCTCCCTGACAGTTATCCACAAAACATACTCTAGGAGTCTTTAATGCTTCAACATCAATCCTTTCTGTTCGAGTTCTGCTAAGATTACGGTTCTTGAGTATTTGCTGAATTTCACTCATCTGACCTTTGTACATTGTCAAAATGGTTATATCATTGTTTTCATATCCTTGCCTGGTAAGGTAGAGGCAAAGTTCTACAATTAACCTTGCTTCCTTCACATTAATTTTGTTGTTGGCATCCGTTGTCATGGTCTCTGATTCTTGGTCCTTGTGATCTAAGAAAAACACTTTTAATTCCTTTGTTATCTTCAAAATTCATGATATCAGAGCAGAGATGGAAGGCCTCATTCTTATCTGACATTGAAGAGTTACGTGCTCTACCCCACCATTTATTAATCTCTCAAAGAGGGATATTTCCAGTTTGTGTTTGGTAGTCAATTCACAGTCAACAACAGAAGGACGTAGTTGCAGGTGATCTCCTAATAAAAAAGATGCTCATAGAAAGACCCAATGCTTGGGAGAATTTGCGCCTCCAAAACTTCAGCAGCTTCTTTTACCAAACGCAATAAACAAACACGCGGGCAATTAACTGCAAATCACTGCTTCATCATCTGTGATGCAGTTGCCCACATGGGCAATTTTTATCTCCTTCATAGTTTTATGGGTTTTTACATACAACTCCAAGGTGTGAAGAGGAGGATAAACAGATTGCCTCTCGGGCCATTTTCATGGCCTGTAATAGGAAATCTCCACGAGTTGGGGAAGCTTCCCCATGGTGCTCTTCAAAAGTTCTCTCTCAAATATGAGACGCTTATGTTTCTGAAATTGGGTTCATTTCCCACTGTGGTGGTGTCTTTAGCTGTGAATTAAGACATTATTCAATGGGATTGTACCTATCAGCCGGACATAGACAACAATAATTGGAGTTTTCAATAACTTGTGGTTAAACAAGTTCATATTTGGTATTAGAGCCTAGTAACTATTGGTGCCATGAGAAATGCCAAATACTGTCTCATATCATTTTTACAATTTGTTAAAAAATAAGTCATATAAGTAATGAGATCTCGTAGTGTACATATTTAAGACTAGTGTGGTTTAAACAAAAAAGAATTTGACTATGCAACTAGTGAATTGAGAAATTGTTCCGTAGGATAACACCTATGAGCCGGACATAAGCAACAATAATTGGAGTTTTAATTATAAAATAAGGGCTGCTATGGAACATTTTGTATATATAGAATTTTATTTGACACAAACTGTAACTACAAATGTGGAAGTAAGAAACCAAAACTGTGTTAACAAGTATTGTCTAGGAAGGAGTTCTCGTGGTTTATCTCCAACCACTATAAATATTTTAGGGTTGTAAAAAGATTTCAGTTGTGGGCATGCTCTGAATTGGGACTTCCATCCAAATCTGGAATAAGGAACCAAAAAATCTACCTTTTATCTTCTAGTATTTATTTAGAGGGACGTATTGGAGACTATATTTTTATTGTTTTTGAAAGAGAAGAAAGCGATATGAAAAACAGGGGAAAAACCCACCTTCATTTTTCTTCTTTAAAAAAGTAATAGAAATATTTTGTGGTTTATTAGGGGACATTTATTTGGGGGAAGTAATAGATGGTTGCATGCTCCCTCTAAAAAGGCACATCTAGCTTTGTATATATCGTCTTTACTATTTTACTTCCATTTTTTTGCCAAAGCGACTTAAGGTTTCATGTATTTGCATAAAAAGATATTCTACATCATATAAAAGTCATACACTTTTCAGAGTCCATATAAAAGTCCTGAAGTTTTAAGATTCCATATAAAAGTTGATTTTTTAAGATTCCATAATAGGAAGGAACTCAAGGGTTTGGTAGAATCCTAGTTACCCCCTCCACACAAAAAGAAAACAGTACTAGAGAATCTCCTAAAATCCCTAATTTTTCAATCAGAAAAATCAAATGACATTTTATTTTGACTTTGTAAGAAATTATAAGCTGAACAAATCTCACTAAAGAATTAAAAATATATTGAAAATGGGGTTTTGGCTGATTGGTAAAGTCCAGACATTTATTAAGAGGACGTCTAAGGTTCAAACCCCATTGACATGTCTACGCTTGAGGAGTAATCTGACCGAAGTCCCAACGTCCTTGAGTGTACACAGCTGTACGAAGGCACCTGGTGGTCCCTTCCTCACAACAGGCTATTGTTTACCGAGGCTGGGAGACTGAACTTAACAAAGACTAAAGTTTACCAAAAATTGGGAAACTGAACTTAAGAATGTAAATTGTAATAATTCCTCATAATAATAAAAAAAAAAATCACTAGATTTATTAGTTCCACATTACTCTCTACACCCTTAGGTCCAATACTCCGTTGTACATTTCAAAACCTCCCTAAAAACTGCAAAATATTTCTTTCGTACACCTGGAAAGTCATCTATCAGGGCAAGGGCAATTCTTTAACAATATAATTTGTGCAAGTTGTGAAGAAATTAAAATGAGCTCATAACAAACAAGCAGTTGTGTAAGAACTTACACAGAAAGCAATGAATTTGGCGTCAAGCTATGTTAAAATATACATGTACCTGACGCTAACCTCTCAATTGCTCAGAAACGAATGCAAAACCAAAGAAAAACCCAAAAGGATTTAAAAAGAGGTTCATTTTGTTTGTATGCTACAATCACTGCAGTTTTAAAAAATTTACAACTTTGTAAGCAGTAAAACTAAAAACATAAGTAGTACATACAAAACTCCCATGGTTGGCAATCACATAATAACACTAACTTTGGAACCTCGTTCCATAAATTTGTAAAGTTACAAAGTCCAACATACCATGAAAAAATAACAACAGCAGTATGGAAAAAGTTCATCTATAAAATTCCTGGACATCTCCCATAAATGTTTTTGACATGTATGTTTCTCTCCTAAGAAACCTTAGCTGAAAAAAAAAAGCACTTACAAACTCCCATGGCTGTCAATATCTAATAACAACCAATCTCTATCAGAAGATTAGATACGATCTTCCTCGTCAAAGTCGATCTGTTCCCAACTTGAATCTGATTCTGAACATTCCACAGTATGTATGGCATCAACATTGTCCATGTCAAGGGAAAATATTGAAGATTTGGTCTCTGTGGGGCTCTCAACAATTGCACCATCTTCTAGGAAAGTGTTTCCCATACAAGCTCTGATATCTATGAAATCATTGTTATCTCCAGGATTTAGCTTTTCAATTTCTTTATCATTTTCGAAAAAATCTATACCCTGATCGTTCAAATCTGAATCCTTTTCTTCATCAATATCAGAGTTTATAGCTGCAAAAGCATCACTTCTTTGTGGTGAATGCAGATGCTTGAATCGTCGATCTATTATATCAAATTCAGAACAGCTTCTAGGCTCTTGTAAAACTCTGAATTGACCTTCAATTTGCTCCATTTCTGTCTCTGTATTTAGTTGCCCTGTATTATGACCAGAAAGTGAAGATTTGTAATCTGTGGGACTTTCAACCATTGCACCATCCTCTAGGAAAGTGTCGCAGTCATTGCCCATATAAGCTCTCATATGTATGAAATCCATGTTGTCTCCAGGATTCAATTTTTCAATTTCTGCATGATTTTCAAAAATTCTATACCCTGATCCTCCAAATCTGAATGCTTGGATCTTTGATCTTGTACAACTCTGAATTGGCCTTCAATTTGCTCAATTTCTGTCTCAGTATTTGGTTGCCCTGAATTATGACCAGAAGTTTCTAAACTACTATTAGGAATAGACTCCCCAAACATATTGTCTTGGGAAAGAATAATGCCTTCATGCTTCTCAATGAAATTTGCATCTGTCTTTGATTGACTGTCCATTATTGAATTCAACTTCAAATCAGGCAGCCCATTACTTCCCCTCTGTGAAATTGGTGCGGCAGTGTAGTCAAAGTCATTTCCCTGAATACCCAAATTTACTTCTGGACAACTACCGTTGATTGTATCACTATTGTTTGCTAAAGTTTCAATGTTTAGATTTCCATGTGCACCTGGTTATATATTGAAAAACACAAGTCTAGGTTAATATAAAAATTACACGAAAAGCTGACAGAATGCACAAAGAAAATTAGCCAGCAAAATTGTGGGTAACTTATAACATGGTATTGTGAAACCACCACCTAAATCGTGGAGAACACATTACCTAGACTTAAAGTGAAGACTATGTGTTAATGGCCAACGATCTTGATCAGACCTATTATATTTTAAAATTTATTCGATATCTTTCCAATGCTAAAAGGACATCAACCAAAATTAGAACTGTCTTCTAAAACAGCAATAACATACTGGCAACATGGAAAGGGTACATATTATAAGGTACTCGAGGAAGAAGACACTCGCCTTTATGATTTTTCTTTAGCCTGTTCATTTCTAGCTCCATCCTGAGGCATCTGACCTCAGATTTCATTAAATTCAATTCCCCCTCAATATTAAGCATCTGGGACTGAATAGCTTTGGCAGATATCCTGGCTGGATCTTCCTTTTCTTCAGAAGTATTGCAACCCTGGAAAAATAACTTAGCTTTCAATATCAATGAATACGATCTCAAAACAATGAACACAAAAGGAACTGATAGAATATAGAATATTTCATCTTATAGATGCTCATTTTGAAAACTGAGATTTCAACAACTAACACAGAACAGAAAGAATTCTAAACTAATTTATCTCTCCTTCTCTAAAAGCAATAAATATAGGCTATAAATTATAAGAATGACATACTGAAGTAGAAGTAAAATCGAACCTTTTCAGTTTTCTTTGTGTTTACAGTGACATCTTGTTTCTCAGGATTGACAGCAGATCCATGTGTCCGTGCGGAAACATTCATCCTTTTCAGAAGACACTCAGAAAGATTGCAAATGACACTGTAGACCTTGAAGATCGGACTCGCTTACATGGTCTGAAGATGATGAATTGGTAAGCAACAATACTGACAAATTATGCATGGAATGAACAAGCTTGTGACACTCCTCTGCAGAGTCCAGACCCTCTTTAGAAACCCGTCTTATGTTTTCTGAAAGGTAAAAAGCACCAGTGCCAATAGAAACTTGACGTTCATCTGATGCTTTTTCAGATATACTCAAGTTGGGGATTGGTAAAGCTGCGATTCTTCACACCCTTTCACTACACGGAAGGGGTGAGGCACAAGCCCTTTCACTACACGGAAGGGGTGAGGCACAAGCCCTTTCATTTCATTTAAGAGCTGAGGCACAAGCCCTTTCATTTCACTTAAGGGCTGAGGCACAAGCCCTTTCAATTCACTTAAGGGCTGAGGCACAATCCTATTTGATTTACCCAAGTTCTCAGGCACAAGCCATTTCAATTCACTTAAGGGCCGAGGCACAAGCCCTTTCAATTCACTTAAGGGCTGAGGCACAATCCTATTTGATTTACCCAAGTTCTCAGGCACAAGCCATTTCAATTCACTTAAGGGCCGAGGCACAATCCTATTTGATTTACCTAAGTTCTCGAGCACAAGCCCTTTCAATTCACCTATGGGTTGAGGAACAAGCTTTATTGTTGATGACTCGAATCATCTTGCTTGAACCTAAATCTCCATGACTTGTAGATGTTTCTGCAGATGAATAGTTGAACATTACTATTTTTATTCATATACTGATTTTCTGGTGTCACTCGATTTCACCCAAATCTGTGACTACCCAATTTGAAAAAATTTCGTACTTTTAAAATAGTGGGTCATTTGTTGTTTTTATTGCCCGAAAGTTCCCGTATTGCGTCCAAGATAATCCTCAAGAGCCATATTAGCCCTTTTTTCGCCAAATACCCGTGATGCCCAAAATTGTTTTATTCCATCGTCGGGATTTGTCTCATGGGAAATTTGTATTTAATTATTTTGAGCCCCGTATGAGGCTATTTGCGCTCCGTTTTAACTCGTTATGAGCGAATATGTTATTATTCCTATATACCGTAAGGATTTTAACTTATTTTAAGTTTTGGGCTTTATATGTAACTTTTGGCAATTTTTCGTGTTTTTGTGGTGTCCCGCTCTGCTTTTTCAGTAAAATTTCTCTGAACAACTCCTTCGCGGTAAGCCCGATTTTTGGCCCTGAGCACTGGAAAACATACATGCACATTTTGCCCGGAGAAAGTCGCCATCGAGGTCCGGATCACTGGGAAAAAGCGAAGTCATGCATGTGTAAAGCCCTCATGGGATGGGCGCCTTTTTGGAAAATAAAGGATTTAAGGCTGCAGTGGGAAAAATATAAGTGCGCAGCGCGGATGGGAATTGTATACCGCTGGGCAGGTACTTTTCCCATGTTATAAAAGTCACTTAAGCTCGCAATGGGAAAAATAGAGGTCAGCAGTGGTGGGAATTTATTGCCTACCTTGCAGGGTAAAAAATTCCCATGATATTATAAAAGGAAAGTGACTTAAGTGAAATCATGGGATTTTAGTGCTCGCCTTGCAGGTAAAGAATCCCATGCAAAAAAGTCAAATCACTTAAGTGGATTATGGGATTTTGGTGCTCGCTGCTGGTGGTAAAGAATCCCATTTTGAAAAATTCTTAAAAATAGAATTACCTGCAAAAAGTGCGCCCCTTTGGTGATGGATTAAAGTAATTAAATTGATTATTTTTAATAATCTCTATCCTTGGAAAAAGTGCGCCCAAGCTTGAGGAGGTTGAAAAGTCAAAGGAGGATTAAAAGAAAGCAATTAAATTAATTAAATTTAATTTATTTAGTGGCTGCCCTCTCCTTGGAAAAAGTGCTCTATTTAGGAGTTATTTAATGATTTTAAATGCATTAAATCATTAAATTAATTTCTATTTTCAGTGGCTATGGTCAAAGCACACTGTGAGGCTAAAGTTAAGTGCTGTGTGAAGGATTAAATTGGATTAATTTAATTTATTGGATGGCTGTCCTTAAACATGCTATTTTTAAAAGAGGAAAGCATAATTTTTAATTAATTAATTGCCTTTAATTGTTAGGGCAATTATTAATTATAGAATTATGAAGGTTATATAAGCATGGGCAGCCATATGGATTTATTATTCAACACACAGGTAAAGAATTGCAGCAAGGAGAAAAAGTGCGCCCCCATTAGAGGAAGGATTTTGCACAGACAAAGTGCTAACAAAGGCTAAAAGCTTCCAGATTTGGCGCATGCTTTGGAAAAGGTTCATCTTCGTCTGCACAATTGTTTTCACAGGTGTTAAAGGAGCTCAGGTGTTGATTAAAAGGATTCATGATCTCTTTATGTGCAAATTAAACACCATTTTTGGGGCAGCAGTTTGAAAAGTGCAGATTTTTATAATTTAAATTCACTATTCATGCTCCTATGGCCATTTTTGTCTCAATAAATTGCAGGAACTCATTACAGTGTGCTTTATAAAAGAAAAGGAGTATTTATCAATGTCCAATACATTGCAAATATCCTCCGAATCAAGAATTGTCCAGATCTCGCACTCAAAGATTGAAGAAAGCATGCCAAATTAGAAGAAAAAGAATTATTCGACAAAGATTGATAAAGCTATGGCGAAAGGAGATGAAAAAGAGAGCACGATGGATTCATGCATTGCTTCTAAACTTTCAGACATAGGAGACACGGATCTAGGCCCAGAACCTCTTTCTGATTTGATTGACAGATCCAGAGCTGGAAAGACTTCACTCATGCGTGCGGTCAAAAGTAGTGGAATTATTCGAGCTGCAGCTTTCCCGATGTACAGCCCAATTGCCAGAGTTTGTGATGGAGTGTGCTAGATCTTATCATCCTTCATCCAGATCAGTGCGTGATGTTGCGGGAAAGACAATAATTCGTTTGGATGCAGAATTCTTCGATTATTGTTTGAAGATTCCAGTGAGAAAGGTGGTGACTTCTATTAGCATTCAGGATGCTGACAGTAGGTGGGAAAAGCATAGAGCTGATTGTGTGAGCATCATGAATAGCCGGTTCATGAAGAAGCCTAGATCCCCTTCCAAGTTCCCGAGAACTCTTCCACGATCCAATTTGGTGCAGGAAGCGGATGATATCGTCAAATTGCTTTGCAGGTTGAATGGTGAAGCGAATGCCTACACTTTCCGGACATGGATGTATGCTTTCATCAGGACCATTGAAATCAACAAGGTTGATTCTATAATCGATTGTCGAAATTATTAGCGGAAGAACATCGGTGAGCAACTGCGGAACGTAAAGCGTACCTTCAGCTTCAAAATGACTTCATACTTGGTATATGCTGCAGCTTCACAGGGTGTCTTTTCCAAGCTAGATAGATGTGGTATTCTTTCCAAGGATCCCATTTTCGAGTGCTACCCACAGCTTACTGCACCTGCGTGCGAGAAGGACTTCAAAGTGATCAACGATGGTTTCTTCTACGATTTCATCTGCAGGTTAGACAAAGACTTGAAGACTCACAGGGTAAGCAAGGAAGCATGGGAAGCAGTGTCCAAGATTGGCAAAGTGTATTCATCCAGCCATGATTTCACATACCTCAGGGTTACGAGCTTTTCAGGTGAACCAACAAAGATGCCAAGGTACCCGAGTGACAGATTGATTGCCATGGAGCTAAGCAGGCAACTTGTGGAGTTACACGACCTTCAGTCGAAGCGGCACAAGTCTACGGGATACTTCCCACTCACTGTGGGATATTACAGTTGCATCAGCATTCACAGAGCTCGAGGAATGGAAGCACAAATGTTGTCTGAGTATGAGCAAGAGTTCTTCCCTGCACGGCTTAATTTTGATCCATTTGGAATAGCCAGGAAGACAATCTCCCAGGAGTACGCACATGTACCTTCGCTAGAAGATTTCTGGATGAAGTGCAGAAGTGAGTACGAGGTCAGAAAGAAAGATTTCAGCAGGCTGTCGGCAAAGCAAGTATTTGACTTTGACTAGCGCGATACTCTGGATCTTAAAGATGATGGGAACGTGGTACTTGACACTTACCATCAAATGGGAGGAGATAAAGCTCTACTACAGGATAGCAATGGCAGCTGCAGCACAATAGAAGAAAGATCCGGAGCTGTGTTGGTGAGTACTTCGAGCTGGTTGCTAACGAAGGGATACTGCCTTGATGAAGTATTGATGAATCAAATCACGGGCAACTTCGGCGCAGGAGATTCCCTCAAGCGAAAGCATGAAGGAGAGAGCAGCAGAAGGTCCGAGAAGTTGAAAGTACGCAGAAAATCTCAAGAGAAAGAGGAGACCACTTCTACGACCATAGCTTTGACTCCGACTTCTCCAGTACCTAGTGGATCACCAACTATTGCACCACAGCAGCAGGATGTTTCCATGCCTTCATTGAAACCAGCAACGTTCATCTTCTCTCCGCAGCCACTTCGTTCAGCACCCGTTCCAGAGGAGATGTTAAAGCTGCAGATGACGGAGTTCGAAAGAGCTTTGTCCTTGGATGTTTCAGAGGATGGCAGCCATGATACTGTGGCACTTTCTGATGGAGAGGATGCAGAGCGGGAAATAGTAGCGCACTCAGCAACTTCTCATTCTCCGAGAAGTAATTTCTCGGAATGGTTAGCTTTGCAGTTGGTTCCTGAAGCAAGAATAGAGATGAACTTAGAGGAACATGACTTGCAGCCTACTTGTGATCCGAGCGTAAGAGACAGAAGGCCTAAAGTTGCTAAAGCAACTTCTAGGTTGATCATCGAGGATTCGGGAGAGAAGTTTGCTGAGATATTAATCCCGGCGGAAGGAAAGGTAGAAGAGGAACTCACGGCAGAAGATGTGACGGTGACCAAAATACCACTCGGTCAAGCTACCACCGAAGGATCAAGCAGACACGCAGACGCTTCTTTGGATGCTTTGTTCCTTAGGCTTGATGAAAAGGCGGAAAAAGAAGAGCTGCAGAAGCAAATATCTCAATTATGTGAGATCATAGCCAAGGTTGCTAAACCTTCCGTCACCCCATTTCAAATACAGGTGAGTGATCATCTTATGCAGAAATGGAAGATGCAAGCAATCAAGTAAAGGCTATTGACGAATGGAAGGATCTCGATTATTCGCAAGCTTCTCGTGCAACTTGGGAAGTGCCACCGCCCGCTAAAGGTTATGAACGATGCGAAAATCAACTAAAGCAACTGATAGAAAGCATAAAAGGAATAAATACAATGCAGAGAGTAACTCGAGTGTTTTGGCCGAGATCAACAAGTCACGGAGATGTATTGGTCATAGCAGAGCAAATTGTGCTTGGATGGATCACCGAGAAGGGAAGCAACTAGAGTTTGCAGTGTCTTTCCGTTTGGAGATCTGCAGAGTTTTGTCAAGAGGATGCGAGCACTTGAGAGCGTAACATCGATTTGCGGATAGTGTTATTTCTTTCACCGAGGAAAGAGTGGATGGAGGTATTACTTCATACGTGCGGATTGTTTCTAACGAGGTGCATGATTCTCCCGGAGGGTTCTCTTTCTCGATGGTGCAAAAGAGGATTGATAAAGCCACCAAGCCTTTCACGATGAACTCTATCGGTAGGGTCAGGTGACACCGCAGCATATCATTGCGAGATTTGGGCCAAGTTTGGAAGAAGTGGAAGCATGCAAAGAAAGTGTTGAATGAAGGATTGCTGCAATTCAGATGAAAAGGAAGCAAAGAGCTAAAACAGATGGAAAGATGCTTTGAACTATATGTTCGACAAGTATATCGATATCGAAACAAGAAGATGTAGATGTTACAAATTTGGCATGACTTCTTCTATTTCTTTCTTCTTCTATTTTCTATGTTCCTGATGGAATTGTAAACTTCTAAGTTATTGGTTTTGCAACCATTACTTGAAGTCATGTGGAACCTTTCTATTAGTTAAGTGATACATGTGTCACTTAAGAAGAAGTTAGTTGAGGATGATTGCCAAATGTCATCTTTACTTGTTGTTCATACTTTAGTTCAGTTTGAGTCTTCTATTTGTACTTTCCCTCCTACATTCTATAAGTAGGAGAAGAACCTACTGGGTTAATCATCGATCGAAATTTGTAAGAAGCAATCTTGTGTTCTAGACTTTGTGCTGAACCCCTGAGAGCCACTTGTTGCAGAGGAATACAAAGAAGCAGGTTTCCGGAGAACTTTGTGTCACGGTGTATTTTGTTTCTTGCTTCTAAATCTTAGATCTCTTAATAGACTTTGTGTTATTTTAGATCTAGATCTAGAGCTGCCTTTGCTTTATAATTCTCGTGTGTTCAAATCTATTTGAGTTTCTTCTATGTGCATGCAATTAGCTCTGCAATCTACTAATTGGGATGCACATCTTCCTCATTTCTTCTCTCAGAATTCCTTTACTTCCTTCTTCCGTAATTTTCCTTTCTTAAACAAAATGCTTACTTGCTGCCGCGAACTTCTTAGTTATGGTTCATGAACTAAGTTGTTAAAGTAAAACCCCTGATAGATAAAAACACATTTATATTGACAAATCTGACACGGGAGCCTCACCGGTTAAATGAGGGAGATTTATCTCATGACTGCCTAGGTTTGATGCTATGCAGAAAATCTAGCCAACAGTTTTTGGCGACTCCGCTGGGGAACAACTAGCTTTGCAGATCAAAGCTTTTCTATTGAAGATCAGAGTGTTTTCCATACAAATCTCAACCTGGCTGAACGTCCGTTCACCAGATCCGTAAAGGCGCAAGGAAGGACGGATCATTTCTTCCGACTGCAGGAGCAATTCAATTTCAATCATCCTCCTCAAGTTAGAAGCCGCAGATCTAGTCTTTCACCAGGTAGGAGAGTACACACCCATCCAGATCCGGATCGTATTCAGCATAATCCGGCGGCTGGAATTATCCAACAAGTCTATCAAGTCTACACAAGGAGGAGACGTGCTCAAGCTAACATGGCGCACCAAATTGTACCTGTTCCATGGGGGGCGGCTTTTGGACCTCTCAACTTGGCTCCACCTATGCACGATCTGCCAAAGGGATCCAGAAAGAATTTTCCGAAATTCTTTGGAGATGGAAAGCAAAACCCGGATGATCATTTGGCGGCCTTCTTCATATCTTGTGGTGTGCTTGCAGTAGAGCATGAAGATGTCTCAGTCAGGCTATTCATTGAGACCTTACATGACTTGGCTGGAGAATGGTTCTATCGGCTGGCTCCTGGCACCATAACCAGTTGGGCGACTATGCGTGAACAATTTATCAAAAGATTCAAGCCTGCAGAGGACACGAGCACGATGATCACCCAACTGACGCAGTTGAAGAAAGAGCCAAACGAGAACATGCGGGACTTTATTGCAAAGTTCCAAAGGATTTTGTATAAAATCCCCACTTCTGCTGCATTGAGCGATGAAAATCAAAAGACGTTTTTTATAAACGCTCTATTGCCTGAAGTTGGATATCAGCTAAGAAGGGCAAGACCTGCAAATTTGTTGGATGCACAAAATGCTGCCGTGGAGGTTGAGGACGACTTGATCATGGCTGGAAAACTCAAACAACTATCTCATAAAGGTGATGGTGCTTCTTCTAGTACTTCTGATCCTTTGTTGCAGAGATTGGCTAATGACATGCTGCAGATCAAGAAGCAGATCTCTCAAACGGGGAATGCACCCCCCTCAAGAATAGCTCCTATCCGGACCTTCAATGGTCAAAATCAAAATCAAAATCGAAACAGACTTGCTGCTGCACCACAGCGTTTGGCAATAGAAGCTGCTCCAAGGAATAACTTGGAAACTAATGAAGAGGATCTCGACATTGATGAATCATTTGATGATGAAGACTTTATAGATCCCGCTGGCGACTCCAATATTGGTTACCTGGACTACGAATCTGATGAGGGCTATTATGAATCTTTTGAAGATTCTGATGGTCACACTTTTGCGGTGTTTACAAGGTCTCAGACACGCCAAAATGCCGAAGCATCCACAAGCGGCCGGAAAGAGAGAGAAGATCCTGGCCCGGATGTTACTATCTTGAAAAGAGGTAGCATTCTTCCTTCTTCATTAGCACCCAAGGAGAAATATTCTTTCAATCCGCAGCAAAGAACCAACGCACATCCTGCTGAAGCAAGTCAAGCTTTTGACATAATTGATCACATCAAGAGAAATAAGGTCCAAATGTCAGAAGCTGAGTATTTGAGGGCATTTCCTGATCAGTTGAATAGATTGGTCAAATATGTGCAAAGCAATGGTCCTAGCCCAACGAACAATAATCCACGGGGTATCTTGTCAAGTCCAAAGATTACTCCACCTTCAAATAATGCTGCTGCAAGTTCTTCTTCTTCCACCCCTTCTCCTGCTACATCGGAAAGGATTGAGCCATTCTATGTGTCTTTGCTCATCAACGGACATAAGCTAAGCAATTGCATCCTGGATTCTGGAGCTTCCGACAACGTCATGCCTGCCAAAGTTGCTGATGCCTTGGGTCTTACATTGACAAAAACCATTGGAAGATGTTATTCCATGGAAAGGCAAGTCCCTCTTGTGGGGCAAATCAAAGATGCGCAGGCAGTACTTGCTTCCTTCCCAGACAAAAGACTGAAAATGACTATCCTTGTAGCAGACATTCCAGTCTCCTATGGCATGCTATTGAGTAGAAATTTTTGCAAGGAGCTGGGTGGAGAAGTGAAGATGGATTGGTCTTGTGCGCACATACCAATCGTCAGGAGTAAATCGGAAGTCGGAACTCCGAGAAGAAATCTAAGTACACAAAAGATTGTAAATCAAGATCCTAGATCTCAGATCTTGTTTCAAGAATCGGATCACGGAGTCTATTACCTAGAAATGGATAAAGAAGAAATTCAACCGGTGATTCGAGAATCACATCAAATTGATAACAAGATTTGGACTCTGGAATTTGATGGTAGCTGCTGTTCATTTGGATCCGGTGCAGGTGTTGTTCTTATCTCTCCTGAAAGGAAGGTGCATGCGCACTCCTTCAAATTGATGTTCGAAAATACTAACAATACGGCTGAGTATGAAGCATTGTTGTTAGGCATGGAGCAGGCAAGAACAATGGGAATCAAATTATTACACGCAAGAGGAGATGCTGAGCTGATTGTAAAGCAGATAAGGGGCCTCTACCAAGTCAAAAAAGACAAACTGCGGCACTATAGAGATCGGGTCTACTCTGCTATCCTGGATTTTTCAGCTTTCTCGGTATCTTACATTCCGAGAGAACAAAATTCAAGAGCTGATTCGCTTGCAGTTACTGCAGCCTTGTTGAATCCGGATCAGCCCCCTGCATTCTTTAGACAGGGAGATTACAAGGTGGAAATGGTTTTTCGCCCAAAGGTTCCTGACAACGTCCAGCAATGGCAGGTTTTCAACGATGATACACAGATTGCTGCATTTCTCCAACAGAAAGATAACTTTGAAGAAATCTACTATGAGGGAAGCAATTCACCTCCTAGGCAGACCACTGTCGGAGAAATGGATGCTGACGTCTCAGGAGGTCAGGAGATTATCCAACTAAAGGGAAATAAAATTCCCAAAGGCTTGGTATCTCTTGAGGAAATGTTTGATAAGCATGATCAGATGCTTAAGAAAAATGAAGAAAATGAGGAAGGCTCTTCCTCCGACACACAATTACTAAATTTGGGGGCTAGCAATGATCCCAAATTAGTAAATCTGGGAAAGTGTTGTTCGGAAGCTGAAAAGGAAGCTTTTACTAAGCTTCTTAAGAAATACATGGATATTTTTGCCTGGTCCTATCAGGATCTAAAAACATATCAGCCTGCAGAAGTTCAACATTACATCCCACTTAAATCAGAACAGAAGCCTTTCAAGCAGAAGCTGCGGCGACACAATCCAACCATTTCAGGAACCATCTTTGCAGAAATCCAGAAGTTGTTAGATGCGAAGATTATCTATCCCATACACCATTCGGAGTGGTTGGCCAACATAGTCCCTGTAAGAAAGAAAAGTGGTGAGATTAGGTTGTGCGTGGATTTCCGCAACCTTAATCAAGCTTCATTGAAGGATAACTACCCTATCCCCATCATGGATCACACTCTGCAGGTGGTCACTGGATCTGAGATGCTTTCCATGCTTGACGGCTTCTCAGGATACAATCAAGTCAAGGTGGCCGAGGAAGATCAATACAAAACGGCGTTCATCACACCTTGGGGAACCTTCGCATACCAGAAGATGCCGTTCGGCCTGATCAATGCTGGTGCTACATTTCAAAGAGCTATGGATCTAGCCTTTGCTCATCTCAAAGATATAAGCATAGTTGTGTACCTGGATGATTTGACAGTCTTTTCTAAAGATAGAAGCACACACATTTCAAACTTGGAAGAGGTTTTCATACAATGCCGCAAGCATGGTATTTCTTTGAATCCTAAGAAATCTATCTTTGCTGTAACTGAAGGAAAGCTGCTTGGGCACATTGTTTCCAAAGAAGGAACAAAGATAGATCCAGAGCGTGTCAAATCTATTCAGACATTGCCTTTGCCCACATCCAAAAAGGGAGTTCACTCTTTCTTTGGAAAAGTGAATTTTCTCAGGAGATTCATTCCTGACTTTGCTGAGCTAACCCGTCATATTTCAAATATGATGAAGAAGACACAAGATTTTAAATGGAGCAGCGAAGGGAAGGAAGCTTTCGAGAAAATCAAAGAGGCCCTGTCGAAAGCCCCAGTCTTGGTCTCACCTGACTTCAATAAAGAATTTATTCTTTATTGTTATTCTTCTGAACATACTATGTCAGCAATATTGATGCAGAAAAATCAAGAGGACGCAGAAACTCCTATTGCTTTCATGAGCACGCCACTCAAAGCCTATGAGTTGAAATACACTCCAATGGAAAAGCACGCATATGCGGTGGTGAAGGCGTGCAAATCATTCAGGTACTATATTCTTTCCTCACATACTGTGGTTTTGGTCCCAGATACTGCAGTTAAATCTATCCTTACTCAGCAAGAGTTAGGATTGTTGAGAGGCACATGGGTGACAAAAGTTCAAGAATATGATTTGGATATTAAACCAACAAAGCTGGTTCGAGGAAGAGGTCTGTGTGAACTAATGACGGAGATGAAATCATCGCACTCAAAGCGATCGGATGGGATAGATGAAGATTTACCTGCAGTACTTTTTATAGATCTGGTAGAGGAATGGTACAGTAACATTGCTTACTTTCTAACGTATGGAGAATGCCCAGATCAACTTTCCAGAAAAGAGAAACGAACTATTAAATTGAAGTCAAAAGATTTTGTGCTTTGGGATAATGGTTTGTACAAAAGGGGAATTGATGGTGTATTTCTCAGATGCGTGGATAAAGCTCAACAGGATCAACTACTACAACAGTTTCATGACATGGCTTGTGGTGGTCATTTCTCAGCCCGAGTCACTGCACACAAGATCCTTAGAGCAAGGTATTACTGGCCCACCCTTTTTCAAGATACTGCAGAATGGGTAGCTAAGTGTCAAGCATGCCAACATTTTGTTGGGCGTGTGAAATTGCCTGCATTACCCCTAAAACCCATTGTGATTGAAGAACCTTTCCAACAGTGGGGTATGGATTTTATTGGGATGCTTAACCCGGCTTCCAGCGCCGGTCATCATTACATTCTAACAGCTACTGATTATTTCAGTAAGTGGGTAGAAGCTATTCCTGTGAAGAATGCCACTTCCGCCGAAGTGTGCAATTTTATAAAAGAAAATATTATTGTCAGGTTTGGCGTACCCAGCAAAATTGTAGCAGACAATCGCTCCGAATCTTTCTTCTGAGGAGTTGGTGGAATTCTGCTACACGTATGGGATTCACCTTGTTCATTCCTCAAACTACTATCCACAAGGGAATGGTCAAGCTGAATCTAGTAATAAGAACTTGGTAACTATCGTGCGCAAGCTTGTAACAGAAAATCAAAGGACTTGGCATAAAAAGTTGTTTGATGCATTATGGGCCGATAGGATCACACCAAAGAGGGCGATAGGCATGTCTCCATTTCAGCTGTTATATGGTAGAGACACAGAGCTGCCTCTCACCTTGGAATTGCCTGCCCTACGACTTTCTAAAGCCCTGGAGGATTCCACATTCACGGATGCTATAGATAAAAGAATCATGTACCTGACTGAACTAAGGGAAGTACAAACTCAAGTTGCAGATAGGTTGACAGAGCATCAGAGGAAGGTGAAAGTCATCTTCGATAAAAGAGCCAGGGAAAGAAAGTTTGAAGTTAACGACTGGTTCTCTTATGGGACAAAAGAAGAGAAACAAAAGGCATGCATGGAAAGTTCGATTCACTATGGAAAGGGCCTTTGTGATACAAAAGATCGCCGGAGCGAGATAGCTTCATTCTTGCTCATCAGGATGGAGTTGAATTGCCGTTGCCTTTCAATGGGCAACACTTGAAGCTGTTCCGAACATGAGAAGCAGGGTAAAACCTGTATGTACATAAATAAAACCTTTGTTTGTTTTTCCTTGTTTTGTCTTGTTTTGGTGTTGTGTTGTGTTTGTCTGCCTGACCCCGTGCCCAAAAGACAAGATACGAAACCAGAGATGCTGGGATCTCATCTTTTCCCTTTTCCATTCTGTCAGAGAAAAAGATGTCCACAGACGGAGCCAACTGGTGTCACTCAGATTTCACCCCGAAATCTGTGACTACCCAATTTGAAAAAATTTCGTACTTTTAAAATAGTGGGTCATTTGTTGTTTTTATTGCCTGAAAGTTCCTGTATTGCGTCAAGATAATCCTGAAGAGCCATATTAGCCCTTTTCGCCAAATACCCAGATGCCCAAAATTGTTTTATTCCGTCGTCGGGATTTGTCTGCGGGAAATTTGTATTTAATTATTTTGAGCCCCGTATGAGGCTATTTGCGCTCCGTTTTAACTCCGTTATGAGCGAATATGTTATTATTCCTATATACCAGAAGGATTTTAACTTATTTTAAGTTTTGGGCTTTATTTGTAACTTTTGGCAATTTTTCGTGTTTTTGTGGTGTCCTGCTTGCTTTCGTAAATTTCTCTGAACAACTCCTTCACGGTAAGCCCGATTTTTGGCCCGAGCACTGGAAAACATACATGCACATTTTGCCCGAGGAAGTCGCCATCGAGGTCCGGATCACCGGGAAAAAGCGAAGTCATGCAGAAAAAGCCCCTGTGGATGGGCGCCTTTTTGGAAAATAAAGGATTTAAGCTGCAGTGGGAAAAATATAAGCCGCAGGCAGGATGGGAATTGTATACCTGCCTGGCAGGGTACTTTTTCCCATGTTATAAAAGTCACTTAAGCTGCAATGGGAAAAATAGAGGCTGCAGGCAGGTGGGAATTTATTGCCTACCTTGCAGGGTAAAAATTCCCATGATATTATAAAAGGAAAGTGACTTAAGTGAAATCATGGGATTTTAGTGCCTGCCTTGCAGGGTAAAGAATCCCATTGCAAAAGTCAAATCACTTAAGTGGATTATGGGATTTTGGTGCCTGCCTGGCAGGGTAAAGAATCCCATTTTGAAAAAATTCTTAAAAATAGAATTACCTGTGCAAAAAAGTGCGCCCCCTTTGGTGATGGATTAAAGTAATTAAATTGATTATTTTTAATAATCTCTATCCTTGGAAAAAGTGCGCCCAAGCTTGAGGAGGTTGAAAAGTCAAAGGAGGATTAAAAGAAAGCAATTAAATTAATTAAATTTAATTTATTTAGTGGCTGCCCCTCTCCTTGGAAAAAGTGCGCCCCATTTAGGAGTTATTTAATGATTTTAAATGCATTAAATCATTAAATTAATTTCTATTTTCAGTGGCTATGGTCAAAGCACACTGTGAGGCTAAAGTTAAGTGCTGTGTGAAGGATTAAATTGGATTAATTTAATTTATTGGATGGCTGTCCTTAAACATGCTATTTTTAAAAGAGGAAAGCATAATTTTTAATTAATTAATTGCCTTTAATTGTTAGGGCAATTATTAATTATAGAATTATGAAGGTTATATAAGCATGGGCAGCCATATGGATTTATTATTCAACACACAGGTAAAGAATTGCAGCAAGGAGAAAAAGTGCGCCCCATTAGAGGAAGGATTTTGCACAGAGACAAAGTGCTAACAAAGGCTAAAAGCTTCTGATTTGGCGCATGCTTTGGAAAAGGTTCATCTTCGTCTGCACAATTGTTTTCACAGGTGTTAAAGGAGCTCAGGTGTTGATTGAAAGGATTCATGATCTCTTTATGTGCAAATTAAACACCATTTTTTGGGGCAGCAGGCTTGAAAAGTGCAGATTTTTATAATTTAAATTCACTATTCATGCTCCGGTGGCCATTTTTGTCTGAATAAATTGCAGGAACTCATTACAGGTGCTTTATAAAAGAAAAGGAGTATTTATCAATGTCCAATACATTGCAAATATCCTCCGAATCTGAAGAATTGTCCAGATCTGCACCAGTATTGAAGAAAGCAGGCCAAATTAGAAGAAAAAGAATTATTCAGACAAAGATTGATAAAGCTATGGCGAAAGGAGATGAAAAAGAGAGCACGATGGATTCATGCATTGCTTCTAAACTTTCAGACATAGGAGACACGGATCTAGGCCCAGAACCTCTTTCTGATTTGATTGATAGATCCAGAGCTGGAAAGACTTCACTCATGCGTGCGGTCAAAAGTAGTGGAATTATTCGAGCTGCAGCTTTCCCATGTACAGCCCAATTGCCAGAGTTTGTGATGGAGTGTGCTAGATCTTATCATCCTTCATCCAGATCAGTGCGTGATGTAGCGGGAAAGACAATAATTCGTTTGGATGCAGAATTCTTCGATTATTGTTTGAAGATTCCAGTACGAAAGGTGGTGACTTCTATTAGCATTCAGGATGCTGACAGTAGGTGGGAAAAGCATAGAGCTGATTGTGTGAGCATCATGAATAGCCGGTTCATGAAGAAGCCTAGATCCCCTTCCAAGTTCCCGAGAACTCTTCCACGATCCAATTTGGTGCAGGAAGCGGATGATATCGTCAAATTGCTTTGCAGGTTGAATGGTGAAGCGAATGCCTACACTTTCCGGACATGGATGTATGCTTTCATCAGGACCATTGAAATCAACAAGGTTGATTCTATAATCAGTTGGTCAGAAATTATTAGCAGCAACATCGGTGAGCAACTGCGGAACGTAAAGCGTACCTTCAGCTTCAAAATGACTTCATACTTGGTATATGCTGCAGCTTCACAGGGTGTCTTTTCCAAGCTAGATAGATGTGGTATTCTTTCCAAGGATCCCATTTTCGAGTGCTACCCACAGCTTACTGCACCTGCGTGCGAGAAGGACTTCAAAGTGATCAACGATGGTTTCTTCTACGATTTCATCTGCAGGTTAGACAAAGACTTGAAGACTCACAGGGTAAGCAAGGAAGCATGGGAAGCAGTGTCCAAGATTGGCAGTGTATTCATCCAGTTTGCAGATTTCACATACCTCAGGGTTACGAGCTTTTCAGGTGAACCAACAAAGATGCCAAGGTACCCGAGTGATAGATTGATTGCCATGGAGCTAAGCAGTCAACTTGTGGAGTTACACGACCTTCACTCGAAGCGCACAAGTCTACGGGATACTTCCCACTCACCGTGGATATTACAGTTGCATCGATTCACGAGCTCGAGGAATGGAAGCACAAATGTTATCCGAGTATGAGCAAGAGTTCTTCCTGCACGGCTTAATTTTGATCCATTTGGAATAGCCAGAAGACAATCCGTGAGTACGCACATGTACCTTCGCTAGAAGATTTCGGATGAAGTGCGTATGAGTACGAGGTCAGAAAGAAAGATTTCAGCAGGCAGTCGGCAAAGCAAGTATTTGACTTTGGACTAGCGCGGATACCTGCGGATCTTAAAGATGATGGGAACGTGGTACTTGACACTTACCATCAAATGGGAGGAGATAAAGCTCTACTACAGGATAGCAATGGCAGCTGCAGCAAAGACAATAGAAGAAAGATCCGGAGCTGTGTTGGTGAGTACTTCGAGCTGGTTGCTAACGAAGGGATACTGCCTTGATGAAGTATTGATGAATCAAATCACGGGCAACTTCGGCGCAGAAGATTCCCTCAAGCGAAAGCATGAAGGAGAGAGCAGCAGAAGGTCCGAGAAGTTGAAAGTACGCAGAAGATCTCAAGAGAAAGAGGAGACCACTTCTACGACCATAGCTTTGACTCCGACTTCTCCAGTACCTAGTGGATCACCAACTATTGCACCACAGCAGCAGGATGTTTCCATGCCTTCATTGAAACCAGCAACGTTCATCTTCTCTCCGCAGCCACTTCGTTCAGCACCCGTTCCAGAGGAGATGTTGAAGCTGCAGATGACGGAGTTCGAAAGAGCTTTGTCCTTGGATGTTTCAGAGGATGGCAGCCATGATACTGTGGCACTTTCTGATGGAGAGGATGCAGAGCGGGAAATAGTAGCGCACTCAAAGAATCTTCTCATTCTCCGAGAAGTAATTTCTCGGAATGGTTAGCTTTGCAGCTTGGTTCCTAAGCAAGAATAGAGATGAACTTAGAGGAACATGACTTGCAGAGCTACTTCGTGATCCGAGCGAGAAGAGACAGAAGGCCTAAAGTTGCTAAAGCAACTTCTAGGTTGATCATCGAGGATTCGGGAGAGAAGTTTGCCGAGATATTAATCCCGTGGAAGGAAAGGTAGAAGAGGAACTCACGGCAGAAGATGTGGACGGTGACCAAAATACCACTCGGTCCAAGCTACCACCGAAGGATTGAAGCGAGACACGCAGACGTTCGTTGGATGCTTTGTTCCTTAGGCTTGATGTGAAAAGGCGGAAAAAGAAGAGCTGCAGAAGCAAATATCTCAATTATGTGAGATCATAGCCAAGGTTGCTAAACCTTCCGTTCACCCATTTCCCATTTCAAAGCAGTGAGTGATCATCTTATGCAGGAAATGGAAGATGCAAGCAATCAAGTAAAGGCTATTGACGAATGGAAGGATCTGATTATTCGTCAAGCTTCTGTGCAACTTGGGGAAGTGCCAGCCCGCCTAAAGGTTATGAACGATGCAGAAAATCAACTAAAGCAACTGATAGAAAGCATAAAAGGAATAAATACAGTTGCAGAGAGTAACCTGAGTGTTTTGGCCGAGATCAACAAGCTACCGGGAGATGTATTGGTTGCAGAGCAAATTGTGCCGGATGGATCAGTTGAGAAGGGGAAGCAGCTAGAGTTTGCAGTATCTTTCCGTTTGGAGATCTGCAGAGTTTTGCTGAAGAGGATGCAGGCACTTGAGAGAGAACATCAGATTTGCCGGATAGTGTTATTTCTTTCACTGAGGAAAGAGTGGATGGAGGTATTACTTCATACGTGCGGATTGTTTCTAACGAGGTGCATGATTCTCTGGAGGGTTCTCTTCTGATGGTGCAAAAGAGGATTGATAAAGCCACCAAGCCTTTCACGATGAACTCTATCAAGAGGGTCGGTGACACTCGCAGTGCATATCATTGCGAGATTTGGGCCAAGTTTGGAAGAAGTGGAAGCATGCGCAAAGTGTTGAATGAAGGATTGCTGCAATTCGGATGAGAAAAGGAAGCAGTAGCTAAAACAGATGGAAAGATGCTGAACTATATGTTCGACAAGTATATCAGATATCAGAACAAGAAGATGTAGATGTTACAGCTGGCATGACTTCTTCTATTTCTTTCTTCTTCTATTTTCTATGTTCCCGGATGGAATTGTAAACTTCTAAGTTATTGGTTTTGCAACCATTACTTGAAGTCATGTGGAACCTTTCTATTAGTTAAGTGATACATGTGTCACTTAAGAAGAAGTTAGTTGAGGATGATTGCCAAATGTCATCTTTACTTGTTGTTCATACTTTAGTTCAGTTTGAGTCTTCTATTTGTACTTTCCTCCTACATTCTATAAGTAGGAGAAGAACCTACTGGGTTAATCATCGATCAGAATTTGTAAGAAGCAATCTTGTGTTCTAGACTTTGTGCTGAACCCCTGAGAGCCACTTGTTGCAGAGGAATACAAAGAAGCAGGTTTCCGGAGAACTTTGTGTCACGGTGTATTTTGTTTCTTGCTTCTAAATCTTAGATCTCTTAATAGACTTTGTGTTATTTTAGATCTAGATCTAGAGCTGCCTTTGCTTTATAATTCTGTGTGTTCAAATCTATTTGAGTTTCTTCTATGTGCATGCAATTAGCTCTGCAATCTACTAATTGGGATGCACATCTTCCTCATTTCTTCTCTGTAATTCCTTTACTTCCTTCTTCTGTAATTTTCCTTTCTTAAACAGCTGCTTACTTGCTGCAGAACTTCTTAGTTATGGTTCATGAACTAAGTTGTTAAAGTAAAACCCCTGATAGATAAAAACACATTTATATTGACAAATCTGACACGGGAGCCTCACCGGTTAAATGAGGGAGATTTATCTCATGACTGCCTAGGTTTGATGCTATGCAGAAAATCTAGCCAACATTTTCTTAACGTTCCTTCAAAACAAAGTTGTAGATGTTTCTGCTGCATCAATAGTTGAAGATTACTATTTTGATTCATATACTTGATTTTCTCAACGTTCCTTCAAAAACAAAGTTGTAGATGTTTCTCTGATCAATAGTTGAAGATTACTATTTTGTTTCATATACTTGATTTTCTTAACGTTCCTTCAAAAACAAAGGGTATATTAATTCCATGTTTTTCTTTTCTTTTGTCAATTTCCGACTTTTTACGTTTACCAATAACTCTTAATTTTTATTCAAAATGTTTAAATATATGAACGTATTAGTGTATTCAAGACAACAAACTATGATGAGAAGTTAATATAAGAATGATATTGAGATTGTGAAAGGAGAATTTATTGGTTCTAAGAGCATCCTCGTGCAAAAGCATAATTCAAATATTTAGAGATCGTTATAACATTTACTAGTATTCTAGCATTGGTCTCATGAATGTTATAAGATATCTATCTAGTTGTCTAAGAGTCATTTGAAAGAATAAGGGTTCGACACTTGCATACACATGATTGTTTGAGGACATGCATCCAAAGTGTTGATTGTCAAGTATTCAAGACATGAAAGGAAATGAAATGTATTTAACTATGTATGCACGATCGAATGATCTATGGAACTACTGAAAACTCCAACTACTTAAAGATTTACAAGGTTAGTGATATCCTTTAGAAGGTTGCTCCTCTTTGTTGATTTGAATTATCATCTCCCGTAAACCTTTTATTTTGTTTTCCTCGAATAGTTATATTTTAAAACTAACTCTTGCCATCTCAATGAAGACACCACCACGGTGGGAAATGAACCCATTCGAAACATAAGCGACCCATATTTGAGAGAGATTTTGAAGAGCACTATGGGAAGCTTCCCCAAATGGTGGAGATTTCCCATTACAGGCCATGAAAATAGCCCGAGAGGCAATCTGTTTCTCCTCCTCTCACACCTTGGAGTTGAATGTAAAAACCCATAAAACTATGAAGGAGATAAAAATTGCCCATGAGTTGCAATCTACGAGAAAAAGACATTTCATCCTATGACTGAATTTGTAAAGTGACTTTGTGCATACCATGACCCAAATAAATATATAAATATTTGGATTCTATTCAGCGTAATTTTCACAAACATCACAATTTAGTTTTCGATTAACTTTTTCATAGCGAAATCTTGAGCGGATCGTAGATCCCTCACACAAAATAGTGAAACCCCTATAACGCGTTCACGAATATCGACGCGTCGTCTTTTGACGATATATTGTACTCATGAAAAAGTTTGGGAAGAGCTAGCGCGACACAAAGTATGGAAGCAAAGGACATAAAAAATATGTATGTGGGTATGTTTAGCTTCGCGGTAACATCGAAAGTGGCGGTGCAGAAGAAATCTGTAACCAGGGTAGAGATTGGGGAAGATGAGGATTGGAGAATATTTCCAACATGCGGTGCTTTGCTTTCTCCATGAAGATCAAAATGTGAGTTTCGATCTTCATATGGTCCTCCTCATGGTAGGAAATGTCGTGAAGCTCATGAAGCATATGTCGAGGGTAGAAGAGGCTAACAACCAGGTGTAGCTCACTTGCTTTGAATGTTGCATCCACTTTGTGGT
Source organism: Taxus wallichiana var. yunnanensis (assembly GCA_018340775.1). Taxonomy (NCBI): domain Eukaryota; kingdom Viridiplantae; phylum Streptophyta; class Pinopsida; order Cupressales; family Taxaceae; genus Taxus; species Taxus wallichiana. The sequence continues at coordinate 597,460,221 of CM031241.1, read as the reverse complement.
TATTATGGTTACAGAGGAGCCATGATATGTACAAAACCGCTTTGCAAATTCAATCGTTGGAATGAAATGCCCAACTTAAACGTAGATCGCAACTCATATGCAATTGCGTGTTGGAAATATGCATGTGATGCATATTTAATTCCAACTATAGCTTTTAGGAAAGCTAATTTTAGCTTTAGTCTTGTTTTAGTTTGCTTTAGTTAAGTTAGCTTTATCTTATTTTTATCATTAGATTTAATTCAAATAAATCTGTTTTAAATCATGCATAGCATGCAAATGTTTTAAAGCATGAGTTTAGATTTAGAATGCTCAAATTGAAGAGCTGTTAGTGGGTGAGTTATTCTATTTAAATAACAACAATTGTAATTGCTTTGTATGCACACACAAAGGTGTGAAATCTGCACAAGCAAGGAAGGATGTGCATTGAAAGCACACAACTGCACGCACAGCTTGATTGTAAAGAGCTGAAGCTCTGAGTATGATGAAGCTTTTATTAATGGAGATTATGCACAACAGTGCTGGTTCGAATATTCATCTGTTTATGCAAGTTATTTAAGTATTCTGTTTATTTCTTTTATGTTGTTTGTTGTATAAGACTGCAGATTTTCTACAAATTGGTATCAGAGCAAGGTTATTCCAGCAGCTTATTAAATTGGTAAAGAAGCTATGGCTTCTACATCCGGCATGCAGACACCGCAATTTAATGGAAAGAATTACGAATACTGGTCGTTGACCATGAAGGCGCTATTCAGATCTCAAGACGTGTGGGAGATCGTTGAAGATGGGTACACAGAGCCCGCAAATGCAGCAGCATATATTGCACTTTCTCAAGCAGAGAAAGATACTTTGAAGGAGTTACGAAAGAAGGACGGAAAAGCTCTTTTCTATATTCATCAGGCAATGCATGAAAGCATTCTTCCAAGAGTGGCAGCAGCTAGTCAAGCAAAGACTGCATGGGATACTTTACAAGTTGCATATCAAGGTAAGGAGAAAGTAAAAACCGCCAAGCTACAGTTACTTCGTAGAGATTTTGAGAATTTAGCAATGAAAGATTCAGATTCTGTAGAATCATTTTTTACATATGTAGTTGGCTTAGTCAATCAAATCAAATCCCATGGTGAGACTCTTGAGGATAGAAGGATTATTGAAAAATTGCTTAGAAGTTTGCCTACGAAATTTGATCCTTTAGTTGTTGCTATTGAAGAAACTAAGGATCTGAGTCAATTTTCTATTGATGAGTTGCATGCATCACTAATCAATCATGAACAGAGGATGAATAGATCACATGCAAGTGTAGATCAGGCTTTTGCATCTCAGACAGCAGGTAGTCGTGGCAAAAGAAGAGGAAGTTTCAGCCCAAGAGGCAGAGGAAGAAGTCCATCTAGAGGACGTGGCAGTGGTTCATCAAACTCAAGTGGAAGAGGATATAATCAAGAACAGAGTTATGGTCAGAGACAAGATAAATCTCATATTCAGTGTCATTATTGCAAGAAGTATGGGCACTATGCTTATGATTGCAAGAAAAAGCAATATGATCAGGAGAGACAAAATCAAAATCAGGTTGGAAGTTCTATTTCTAAACCTATGTTTATTGCATGCACAAGGATTGCCGAAGCAATACCTTCTTTATCCCCTATTGAATGTAATTTGTCAAAAGAGAGTCCATGTGATGTATGGTATTTAGATTCAGGTTGCAGTAATCACATGACAGGTAATCTAGATTTGTTTTCTAGTTTGGATGATTCAGTTAAGAGTGATGTAACTCTTGGAAATAACAATATTGTGTCTGTGAAAGGAAAAGGCACGGTTAGTATTCTAACAAGACAGGGGGAGCAAACAAGTATGCAAGATGTTTACTATGTTGCAGGTTTGAAACATAACCTTATGAGTATTGGACAACTGGTACAGAAAGGATACCGAGTCTATATGGAAGACAATGAGTGCGTGATTGTGGACAAAGCTCCTAGCACTCAGTTGATTGCAAAAGTGAAGATGAGCAGCAATAGGATGTTTCCATTGATTTTGAAACCTGGAAAGAAGAAGAAATCAGATCTGTTTGCAGCAAAGTCATGCATTAAGCCAAATCAGTCTTTTGTTGAGTCATGCGCTCAAATAGATGAGTCCTGCGCCAATGAAAATCAGGTCTGCGCTACAATAAGTGAGTCCTGCGCTGATTCCTACGTAAATATAGTTGAGTCCTACGCTGAAGGAACACAATCAGCTTTTCATTCAATCATGAAGGATGAAACATGGCTTTGGCATCTAAGGTATGGACATTTGAATTTTGGAGGTTTGAATTTATTACATAGAAAAATATGGTTAAAGGTTTGCCATTGATTCAAAAACCGAAAGGGTATGTGAAGGTTGTATTTTGGGGAAGCAACACAGAGATTCATTCCCAGTTGGCAAAACAACAAGAGCAAGTGCACCACTTGAGATTGTACATTCAGATTTATGTGGACCTATGCAGACAACTTCTATTGAGGTTGTATTTATTTTATGACATTCATTGATGATTACACAAGGAAGACATGGGTTTATTTTCTGAGAAATAAATCAAATGCCTTTGATACATTTCAGCAGTTCAAGGCATTAGTGGAGAAGCAAAGTGGATACTACATCAAAGTTCTCAGAACGGACAGAGGAGGTGAGTATGTTTCTAATGAGTTTATGAATTTTTGTAGATATCATGGTATACACAAGCAGTTTACTACTGGTATACACCACAAATGAACGGTGTGGCGAGAGGAAAATAGAACCATCATGGAGATGGCGAGAAGCATGTTGAAGGCAAAACATCTTCCAAATGAGTATTGGGCAAGCGAGCAACTTCTGTTTATATTTTGAACAGGTGTCCAACGAAACTTGTTAGGAACATGGTTCCTCAACAAGCATGGACTAATAGGAAACACAATGTTTCACATTTCAGAGTTTTTGGTTGTGTAGCGTATGCACATGTACCTGATGAGCTAAGGAAGAAGTTAGACAACAAAGGAGAAAAGTGTATTTTTGTTGGGTATTCAGAGAATACAAAAGCATACAAGTTGTACAATCCAATCACTGAAAGGTTTTGATCAACAGGATGTACAGTTTATTGAGAATGAAGCATGGGATGGAAGTATAGAGAAAACAGTGAGTATAGCAAGCAACATCTATCCACATGATGATATGACAGATGAAACTTTAGAGCAACAAGGTACTGTATCTACAAATCTTGGACATGCACCACAAGTTGTAGCACAAGCTACACCTCCATCTACAGTCAAGAGGTCACCAAGATTTCAGCCATCTTCAGCCATGCAAGAGACACCACAGGAACACCAGAAGCTACTCCATCACCAAAAAGTAGTCCTGCATCAAATACTCCTACGCAACGGAAAACAAGAAGTCTAAGTGAGATTTATAATGTTGATACAACTAATTCATTTTCAGTTTTTGCATTATTTTCTCAAGTTACAGATCCAAAGATATTACGAAGAGGCTATAAAGAATGAAGTTTGGGAAAAAGCCATGGATGATGAGATTGATGCTATAGAGAAGAATCAGACATGGGAGCTAATGGATCTTCCAAAAGGAAAGGACGTGATAGGAGTCAAGTGGGTCTACAAGACAAAATACAATGCTGATGGAAAAGTACAAAAGCACAAAGCAAGGCTGGTTGCAAGAGGTTTTACGCAGCAATATGGAGTTGACTACAACGAAACATTTGCACCAGTAGCACGTTTGGACACGGTAAGAATGGTTTTAGCAATTGCAGCTCAAAACAAATGGCCTATTTATCAGATGGATGTTAAATCAGCATTCTTAAATGGATTCCTTGAAGAGGAAGTTTATGTAAATCAGCCAGAAGGTTATGAGATTGAAGGTCATGAAGGAAAAGTATATAGATTGAAGAAAGCGCTCTATGGTCTCAAGCAAGCACCTAGAGCTTGGTACAGCAGAATAGATTCTTATTTGATTGAGAATGGTTTCAGTAGGAGCAGCAGTGAGCCTACCTTATACACCAAGATAAATGAACAAGGTAAAATTTTAATTGTTTGTTTATATGTAGATGATTTGATCATTACTGGAAATCTATCTACAGAGTCATTCAAATCAGCCATGAAGAAGGAGTTTGAGATGACAGATCTTGGTCTTATGCATTATTTTTGGGTATTGAAGTTCAACAATCAGAAGGTGAAGTTTTTATCTCACAAGCAAAGTATGCAAGTGACGTTTTGAAAAGGTTTAACATGTTGAATTGTAAGCCAACACCAACACCAGTTGCAGTAGGTTTGAAGTTGAGCAAAGAGGATGAAGGATCGTTTGTGGATCCAACATTGTTTAAAAAGTTGGTTGGAAGTCTTATGTATTTGACGGCCACAAGGCCTGATATCATGTATGGTGTGAGCCTCATATCAAGGTTCATGGAATCTCCAAAAGATTCACATTGGCAAGTTGGAAAAAGAATTTTGAGGTATGTACGTGGAACAAGAAATCATGGAATTCTTTATTCAAGTTCAGATGAGTTCAAACTCATTGGTTATACAGATAGTGACAATGCTGGAAGTATAGATGATCGGAAAAGCACATCCGGCTATACTTTTCACTTTGGAACAGGAGTGGTTTCATGGGCATCAAAGAAGCAGCCCATTGTCACGTTATCTTCAGCAGAAGCAGAGTATGTAGCAGCAACAGAGCAGCATGTCAAGCTGTTTGGATGAGAAGAGTGTTGACAGATTTACAACAAAAACAAGAGGAAGCTACACAGATTTTTTGTGACAACAACTCAGCCATAGCGTTGTCTAAAAATCATGTTTTTCATAAGAGAAGCAAGCATATTGATACGAGGTATCATTTCATCAGGGAGCTGGTAAACAACAAGGAAATTCATCTTGAATTTTGTAGATCCGAAGATCAGTTTGCAGACATTTTTACAAAGGCTTTAGCAAAAGAAGTTTTCGAATATTTGAGAGATTGTTTGGGAGTATGTGATCCTGCACATGGCAGATCTGAAAAAGCAAACACAACTCTAGAAGAGTGAAAGCTACAGTTTGAAATTAAGGGGGAGTGTTGGAAATATGCATGTGATGCATATTTAATTCCAACTATAGCTTTTTTAGGAAAGCTAATTTTAGCTTTAGTCTTGTTTTAGTTTGCTTTAGTTAAGTTAGCTTTATCTTATTTTTATCATTAGATTTAATTCAAATAAATCTGTTTTAAATCATGCATAGCATGCAACTGTTTTAAAGCATGAGTTTAGATTTAGAATGCTCAGTTGAAGAGCTGTTAGTGGGTGAGTTATTCTATTTAAATAACAGCAATTGTAATTGCTTTGTATGCACACACAAAGGTGTGAAATCTGCACAAGCAAGGAAGGATGTGCATTGAAAGCACACAGCTGCACGCACAACTTGATTGTAAAGAGCTGAAGCTCTGAGTATGATGAAGCTTTTATTAATGGAGATTATGCACAACAGTGCTGGTTCGAATATTCATCTGTTTATGCAAGTTATTTAAGTATTCTGTTTATTTCTTTTATGTTGTTTGTTGTATAAGACTGCAGATTTTCTACAAATTGGTATCAGAGCAAGGTTATTCCAGCAGCTTATGTTTTGAAGAGATTGAGAAAGAAGAGATCCTCAGTCGTGGGATCGCCTTTTAGATGGATGGATGAGTGGACCCGGTTATAGATATGAACGACAAAACATGGGTGACATGCTCCTAGTCGAAACAGAGGCGTCCAGACAACCAAGTATGTAGCCTATCTTATTTCATCTCGTTTTAATGGACAATAGCTGCGAATAAAGCTAACTGTCTTTGACATTTGACATTTGAGATAAGCCATTTGTTAAAGAACTCTACTCTGGAATTAACTTGAGCTCTCAAGAAACAGAAGCCATTGCGTTGTTATCGTGCGATGAGAAGAATACTGAAGTTATATATTGGGTACTGCAAAGCATTGAGAAAAATCAAGCCGGGTTAGATAGCTTGACCAAGAGTGTGATGGAAACTTTGATAAAGGTAGAACTGTATTACATTACGCAGCAGATCAGTCATACAGCTAACATATTGCGTTGGGCATTGCTTGGATGCATTTTCATAAAAGAATTGGTGAAACCCGGAGATAAATACGGGGGACCGCGCTTCATTTTGCGGCTTTACATGGGCGCTGTGCGAATTCCTTATCTGCAAGACCACTTTGTACAAAGCAGATGCGAAGGGAAACACGACAATGATGAATGGGGCCTTTCGAGAAAACACAAGCAAGAAAGCAATTAATACAAAAGCTAACTGACAAAGAAGGATTACACAGTTGGAAAGAGCACAATAGCCCTCGGCTTTGAAAAAATTCTCCCATTCTAGAGTAGTAGGTGGAACTTGGAGTGACCCGACCATGACTTAAAGACCAAATGTGGCTGAGTAGAATGCTCAACTGACTGTGGCTATGCACAGTAATAAAATAACTGAGCCAAAGCTAAAGTAATAAATTGCTAGCCACCTGATTGAGGTAGAGTAGAGACTAACATTATGGCAGGGACATGAATAGGATGATTTAAAGTTACCGAATTTAAGGGAGGGAAGATCTGTTTATAGAGCTCGTAGCATCTCTAGGGCCTTCCACAAAGGGTGGAACCAGGCACACGCGTGGAACACTTAGTAAGCTAACGTGTGACAATTGTCTAAGAAAGGAGTCAGTAGAATGAGCCAGTGCCGTGTTGTTTCTTTTACAAATTGTTGTAAAGACAGTGCCTGAATATAAAGTAACCTCACCTGTTTCGGTCTAAACCCATCAAAAATCAGGACAACCCTGTCTGGTTGGGAAATAAAAGTGAGGAGAATGTCTATCTGAAGATGCAAAAGGATCTGCTTAAGTGATAAGTAACCAAAGATGGACAAACATGGTTAGACATGACCAATAGTGATTGGACTGAGGAAAATCTGAGCGAGTCCGATTGTCGCACACGATGACGGATGGGTAAATAGCCGAAGGTGACAAAAGACATAAATGATGGGGTAGAGGATACTCCTGTGCTATAGGGAGATGTGTTTATAGTTGATATCATCGGACATTGAATATGGCACCATATGATACAATCCTATGTGCATCCAGAACCTAAACTAATGGGAAACGGAAGACCTTGACCTGAAAGTTGAGAGGGAGGGCCCTTCAGATATTCCACCAACGGAGATAAAACCTTGGCTCAAGTACCAAAAGGTGACTGAGTGGTCTTGATAACGAAATCTGTGATAACTAGTAGTGGCTATCCCATGATATCTTTGATCCTCTATCTTGGGGTAGGGTCAGCAAATAAACTGATACCAATTTAAGTATTCTGTTTATATTTTGAACAGTGTTCAACGAAACTTGTTAGGAACATGGTTCCTCAACAAGCATGGACTAATAGGAAACACAAGTGTTTCACATTTCAATAAGTTTTTGGTTGTGTATGCATATGCACATGTACCGATGAACTAAGGAAGAAGTTAGACAACAAAGGAGAAAAGTGTATTTTTGTTGGGTATTCAGAGAATACAAAAGCATACAAGTTGTACAATCCAGTCAATGGAAAGGTTGTGATCAGCATAGGGATGTACAGTTTATTGAGAATGAAGCATGGGATGGAAGTATAGAGAAAATGGTGAGTATAGCAACAACTATTCCACATGATGATATGACAGATGAAACTTTAGAGCAACAGCTCTCTGTATCTACAAATCTTGGACATGCACCACAAGTTGTAGCACAAGCTACACCTCCATCTATAGTCAGGAGGTCACCAAGATTTCAGCCATCTTCAGCCATGCAAGAGACACCACAAAGAACACCAGAAGCTACTCCATCACCAAAAAGTAGTCCTGCATCAAATACTCCTGCGCAATGGAAAACAAGAAGTCTAAGTGAGATTTATAATGTTGATACAACTAATTCATTTTCAGTTTTTGCATTATTTTCTCAAGCTGCAGATCCAGTATATTACGAAGAGGCTATAAAGAATGAAGTTTGGGAAAAAGCCATGGATGATGAGATTGATGCTATAGAGAAGAATCAAACGTGGGAGCTAATGGATCTTCCAAAAGGAAAGGACGTGATAGGAGTCAAGTGGGTCTACAAGACAAAATACAATGTTGATGGAAAAGTACATAAACAAAATCAAGGCTGGTTGCAAGAGGTTTTACGCAGCAATATGGAGTTGACTACAACGAAACATTTGCACCAGTAGCACGTTTGGATACGGTAAGAATGGTTTTAGCAATTGCAGCTCAAAACCAATGGCCTATTTATCAGATGGATGTTAAATCAGCATTCTTAAATGGATTCCTTGAAGAGGAAGTTTATGTAAATCAGCCAGAAGGTTATGAGATTGAAGGTCATGAAGGAAAAGTATACAGATTGAAGAAAGCACTCTATGGTCTCAAGCAAGCACCTAGAGCTTGGTACAGCAGAATAGATTCTTATTTGATTGAGAATGGTTTCAAAGAGGAGCAGCAAGTGAGCCTACCTTATACACCAAGATAAATGAGCAAGGTAAAATTTTAATTTTTGTTTATATGTAGATGATTTGATCATTACTTGAAATCTATCTACAGAGTCATTCAAATCAGCCATGAAGAAGGAGTTTGAGATGACAAATCTTGGTCTTATGCATTACTTTTTGGGTATTGAAGTTCAACAATCAGAAGGTGAAGTTTTTATCTCACAAGCAAAGTATGCAAGTGACGTTTTGAAAAGGTTTAACATGTTGAATTGTAAGCCAGCACCAACACCAGTTGCAGTAGGTTTGAAGTTGAGCAAAGAGGATGAAGGATCATTTGTGGATCCAACATTGTTTAAAAAGTTGGTTGGAAGTCTTATGTATTTGACGGCCACAAGGCCTGATATCATGTATGGTGTAAGCCTCATATCAAGGTTCATGGAATCTCCAAAAGATTCACATTGGCAAGCTGGAAAAAGAATTTTGAGGTATGTACGTGGAACAAGAAATTATGGAATTCTTTATTCAAGTTCAGATGAGTTCAAACTCATTGGTTTTACAGATAGTGACAATGCTGGAAGTATAGATGATCGGAAAAGTACATCCGGCTATACTTTTCACTTTGGAACAGGAGTGGTTTCATGGGCATCAAAGAAGCAGCCCATTGTCACGTTATCTTCAGCAGAAAGCAGTAGTATGTAAAGCAACAGAGAGCAGTCAAGTCTGTTTGGATGAGAAGAGTGTTGATGCATTTACAACAAACAAGTGGAAGCTACACAGATTTTTTTTGACAACTCACTCAGCATAGCGTTGTCCAAAATCATGTTTTTATAAGAGGAGCAAGCATATTGATACGAGGTATCATTTCATCGTGAGATTAAACAACAAGGAAATTCATCTTGAATTTTGCAGATCCGAAGATCGGTTTGCATTTTCTACAAATTGGTATCGTAGATAAAAGAAATAAACCAAATACTTAAATAACTTCCATAAACATATGAATATTCGAACCAAGTCACAAGCATAATCTCCATTAATAAAATCTTCATCATACTCGAGCTTGACTCTTTTTACAATCAAGTTGTACGCATACTCATTTGTGTGCTTTTCAATGCACATCCTTCCTTGCTTATGCAGATTTCACACCTTTGTGTGTGCATACAAAGCAATTACAATTGCTGTTATTTAAATAGAATAACTCACCCAACAGCTCTTCAACCATGAGCATTCTAAATTTAAACTCATTAGAAACATACTCACCTCCTCTGTCCGTTCTGAGAACTTTGATGTAGTATCCACTTTGCTTCTCCACTAATGCCTTGAACTGCTGAAATGTATCAAAGGCATTTGATTTATTTCTTAGGAAATAAACCCATGTCTTCCTTGTGTAATCATCAATGAATGTCATAAAATAAATAGAACCTCCAATAGAAGTCATCATGCGTAGGTCCACATAAATCAATGTACAATCTCAAGTGGTGCACTTGCTCTTGCTGTTTTGCCAACTGGAAATGAATCTCTGTGTTGCTTTCCCAAAATACAACCTTCACATACCCTTTCAGGTTTCTGAATCAATGGCAAACCTTTAACCATATTTTTTCTATATAATAAATTCAAACCTCCAAAATTCAAATGTCCATACCTTAGATGCCAAAGCCATGTTTCATCCTTCATAACTGAATGAAAAGCTGATTGTGTTCCTTCAGCGCAGACTTGATTTTCATTGGTGCAGGACTCATCTGTTTGAGTGCATGACTCAACAAAAGACGGATTTGGCTTAACACATGACTTTGCTGCAAACAGATCTGATTTCTTCTTCTTTCCAGGTTTCAAAATCAATGGAAACATCCTATTGCTGCTCATCTTCACTTTTGCAATCAACTGAGTGCTAGGAGCTTTGTCCACAATCACGCACTCATTGTCTTCCATATAGACTCGGTATCCTTTCTGTACCAGTTGTCCAATACTCATAAGGTTATGTTTCAAACCTGCAACATAGTAAACATCTTGCATACTTGTTTGCTCCCCCTGTCTTGTTAGAATACTAACCGTGCCTTTTCCTTTCACAGACACAATATTGTTATTTCCAAGAGTTACATCACTCTTAACTGAATCATCCAAACTAGAAAACAAATCTAGATTACCTCACATGTGATTACTGCGCAACTCCGAATCTAAATACCATACATCACATGGACTCTCTTTTGAAAAATTACATTCAATAGGGGATAAAGAAGGTATTGCTTCGCAATCCTTGTGCATGCAATAAACATAGGTTTAGAAATAGAACTTCCAACCTGATTTTGATTTTGTCTCTCTTGATCATATTGCTTTTTCTTGCAATCATAAGCATAGTGCCCATACTTCTTGCAATAATGACACTGAACATGAGACTTATCTTGTCTCTGACCATAACTCTGTTCTTGATTTTGTCCTCTTCCACTTGAGTATGATGAATCGCTGCCACGTCCTCTGGATGGACTTCTTCCTCTGCCTCTTGGGCTGAAACTTCCTCTTCTTTTGCCACGACTACCTGTATCGAGATGCAAAAGCCTTTGATCTACACTTGCATGTGATCTATTCATCTTCTCGTTCATGATTGATTAGTGATGCATGCAACTCATCAATAGAAAACCGACTCGATCCTTAGTTTCTTCAATAGCAACAACTAAAGGATCAAATTTCGTAGGCAAACTTCTAAGCAATTTTCAATAATTCTTCTATCTTCAAGAGTCTCACCATGAGATTTGATTTGATTGACTAAGCCAACTACATAAGTAAAAAACGATTCTACAGAATCTGAATCTTTCATTGCTAAATTCTCAAAATCTCTACGAAGCAAGCTTCAGCTTGCGCTTTTACTTTCTCCTTACCTTGATATGCAACTTGTAGTGTGTCCCATGCGCTTTGCTTGACTGGCTGTTGCCACTCTTGGAAGAATGCTTTCATGCATTGCCTGATGAATATAGAAAAGAGCTTTGCCATCCTTCTTTCGTAACTCCTTCAAAGTATCTTTCTCTGCTTGAGAAAGTGCAGTATACGCTGCTGCATTTGCGGGCTCTGTGTACCCATCTTCAACGATCTCCCACACGTCTTGAGATCTGAATAGCGCCTTCATGGTCAACGACCAGTATTCGTAATTCTTTCCATTAAATTGCGGTGTCTGCATACCGGATGTAGAAGCCATAGCTTGCTACCAATTTAATAAGCTGCTGGAATAACCTTGCTCTGATACCAATTTGTAGAAAATCTGCAGTCTTATACAACAAACAAGATAAAAGAAATAAACAGAATACTTAAATAACTTGCATAAACATATGAATATTCGAACCAGCACTGCTGTGCATAATCTCCATTAATAAAATCTTCATCATACTCAGAGCTTCAGCTCTTTACAATCAAGCTGTGCATGCAGCTGTGTGCTTTCAATGCACATCCTTCCTTGCTTATGCAGATTTCACACCTTTGTGTGTGCATACAAAGCAATTACAATTGCTGTTATTTAAATAGAATAACTCACCCACTAACAGCTCTTCAACTGAGCATTCTAAATTTAAACTCATGCTTTAAAACAGTTGCATGCTATGCATGATTTAAAACAGATTTATTTGAATTAAATCTAATGATAAAAATAAGATAAAGCTAACTTAACTAAAGCAAACTAAAGCAAGACTAAAGCTAAAATTAGCTTTCCTAAAAAGCTATAGTTGGAATTAAATATGCATCACATGCATATTTCCAACAGAGGGCCCTTGAGATATTCCACCAACGGAGAGATAAAACCTTGGCTCAAGTACCAAAAGGTGACTGAGTGGTCTTGATAACGAAATCCGTGATAACTAGTAGTGGCTATCCCAGATATCTTTGATCCTCTATCTTGGGGTAGGGTCGGCGCATCGATTAGTTGCGGATTTCAGCTCATCGCATCTGGTTACTGAGCTCGGCCTTCACTTTTGTGACAGGACTATTATCATCTCATTATCTAAGATCATTGGTCATCGAAGGTCATCGACCAACATTCTCATTTGTAAGATCACTCGCTTGTGATAGATGGGTGGTGGTGGATGGCTTCTTGGCCGGATGATTGTGAAGGTCTATTATGTGAAGCTGATTAGGAACATGTCGATGGGAATGTTTAGTAAAAGCACTTTGTTGTGAATTCTACCCCTTGGGGCATTATGGTCATCACCCTTCAAATTGAAGTCTTTGTACTAGTGTCATGGCTATCTTGTACAAGATTATACCAAGAATTTTAGACTTATGCGATGCTTTAACAATGACAACTTATTTAGCGAGAATGGGGGATTAAATTCAGGTCCATTCTATTTTACATTGACATATATCTTCTTTGCTTCATTTAGCATCATCGATAATCGCCACAAGAACATTCTCCCTATTTAAAACCACCTCCCCTTACATCGTCCGTTTCTGCATAGATGTTTGAGAGAAAGAAAATAAGCTGCATCATTTTTAGGATCTAAATGAAAATGCATTATAGAGCATATGCTTTATAACATTGAATTTCGTTTTGACCAAACACAATTTAATGCCACATACATTTAAAGTATGGATTATATATAAATTTAATGTCCTCTGTCACACAAGATATCCAAGTCACACATACCACCAAAATATGGTGTATTGACTAGTGTTAACACCTTACATTTTAGATTTTTAAGGTGCACGAAAATCACAACAAAACATAGAGAACCCAAATTAGAAAAAGTTGTTGAACTTGTGATGGGTATGGTTGATTATAAATTGTTGAAGATGTATGAAATGAATAGAGAATTTATATAAGGGTGGTAAAGGTGAAGCAAAGTGGATTCAAATATGAGGTATTGTATGGAGGTGGAAACATTTTAGGTCTTCTACATTCTTACTAATTTGTTAATCTTCAACAATCTCCATCAACATAAACGAAATGGAGTGCCTAGAAGGACAATCATTAACAATCTACCAGGAAAAAATATAACACATGGAATACATTCTCATAGATGACATGAGCTTCACAAGCCCAATAATACTTAACAATGTAAATAGTTGGTTGCGTGAGACCTTTCGTAAACATAACAACAAAGACTCTGTGGGATGCTCTATTACATTGGTGAGAGACCTAGGACAACTTCCTCCCATGAAATATATATCGATGTATGCAAGAAATTCAATTGGTCACACTCTTTGGCAAACATTTGACACAATTATAACATTGGATAGCAATTTTTGTCAACAAAACCTATTGCAATTCAAACACTCGTTATCCAACATCATAAATACAGAACCAACAAAAGAGGACTGAAATCTTCTCACGTTAAGAATAGATTCATGCATGTCAGTAGAAGAACAAGAAAGCTTTAAAGGGTTCACGGTTATTGCCGACAAATGCCACTCAACATGTTGTGGGCAATTTCAATACATAGATCACATAGTATGACAATGGATACGACAACAATAGATATTGGGAATAGTGAACGCCAAGGGTTAAGATTCATCGCAGTTTCATGAGTATGCTCATTAATAGACTTGCACGTCTCCAAAACATTTACATTCGAAGCGATACAAAAGCATGTTCAAAGCTTTATATGTATCTGGCAAGAAAAAACAAAGAGACGCGCTTGCATTCAAAACCCCTTTCTCCACATCTCCAAAACATGTAATTACATGAATATATCTAGCTTTCCTTCACTTTCGATATTTTAAAATTAGTTCCTTCCACTCTCATCGGCATTCATCAAACCCCTTCTCTTGCACAAACAGAAGCCATTGCTACCTTAAAGCTTGAACTATAAGATAGAGCGAATCAATAGAAAAATTATGTTTGTATCCTTTCCGGCGTATCTTGCACGTCAAGTGCAATTGCTAGTGATAAAACGTCTCGAATTTGATGCTTTGTGGACCTGTTTTGTTAATTTCAGTTGTAGTTTTTACAATTTCAAAATAAAAAGTACATAAAAGTTAATTTTATAACTTATTTAATTAATTAATTTTATATATTACTTGTAGTCAGAGACGTAAATCGACTTATTAATATATTCATTATAGTGAAATATAATATGTTAGATATTTAATATCATATTTGTTTAAAAGAAAAGAACAGAACAAATGGGATATATATGGAGTTTATACGGGGTGAGGGAGACCGCCTCATATCTAGATAGAGATGGAGACGACCATGACTGTATGGTTGGGTTTTTAGATTTATGTTCCACTCTTTTAGATTAGTTATAAGGCTGCTGCTACAGTTATGAGTGTGAATGATCTTCTGCCATTTGACTATTCTTGAACATATTTGTTATTAGGATTTTTTTTTTTTTTTTTTTTGTAAGTTGTAAAAATAAAATTTAGATGTTTGTTTTTATATAATTTTTATTCTAAAACTATTTATTTTAGGAGTTTTGTTTTGTTTTTATTTTTTGAGTTTTTGAAAAAAATCTCAGTGATTAACTTCTTTTTTAATTAGTTTTTCATTATTTGATTAAATTTTCTTCTATGGGTTTCATTATTAATTTATATATACAAAACTAGAACAAATACAATTACAGATGTAAAACATTATTTAAATTAAAGTACATTTGTTAATAAAATAATTCATTTTTTTCTTTTTATAAATTTATTCCTAATTAATTTATATATACAAAATATAATTATTTGTGAACAAACAATTCGACTCTTTTGATTGAAAATGTTAATATAATTCCAAAAATAAAATTAGTCATTCTGAAGTCTATAACAATGTAATTGTTTTGACAAATTATAGCATCTTTTAAAATGTTAAGTGAAAACTGAAAAAATAATCACACCGTTTGAGTAAACAAACGAAAACAAGAGTGTAGTAATAAGATAATACTAATAATGCCTTGACATATATGAAACAGATGAATGCAGGACTGACAGCACAGTTGCTGGTAACTCTGTTTCGTGTGAGGGCAGTACTTATCTGTGGAAGAGCCTCAGGTCCAAACCCTAATAAACACAATATCGGTGACGTCGTTATTCCTCGCCAATTCGCGCACGCTGGTATTTTCCACTGGGAGGTATAACTCAATCTTTATCTTTATTCTTCCACATTATTTGTAGTGTGTTTATCATTTATAGTTTTTTTGTTGTTATGTGCGATGAATTCAGAATTATGGCGGCGACAATATAGATATCCATCGCAACATTGCCAACCTCACATTTTCCAAATACAACGTTGGAGAAAAGAATGTTGCGAATGAACTTGAGACTGTGTGTTTCCAACCGGAAGATATTTACTCCCGGAAAGCCAGAGGAGGGAAAAGAAACATTTTGGATGGGTGTTGACGATCATTTGTATGAGATAGCACAGAAGATTGAGGTATATATCACTATTGTATCTCGTGGATGTGATTGCCTGTTGTATTTATATAAATGTTAACTGTTTTATGGAATTGAAATTCAGAACGTAAAGTTAGAGAGGTGTTTGTTGCGGCCGTTGAGATGTCTTAGTCATCAACCAAAAATTAAGAGAGTTGAAAAAGGAAGCAGCTCCAACATATTCGTGAATAACAAGGCCTACGCAGATTTTCTGCGTGACAACTTGAAATCGACACAATCGATCACTCTTCCGCAGCAATTGCTATGGTTAAGTTACTAAAATATGGCCATTTATGTCGATTTGCAGATTATTTAGTGGAATTTGTGGGATGATTGTAATTTACGTGAATGAATGTGCAGGCGTGCAAGAGCGAGAACACGCCATTCCTCGCATTAAGATCGATAATTGACTATGGTGGAGTTTCGGATGGAGGAAACGACGTAAATGTGATACATCGTTTATGGGTTATAAATGCCGTTTCAGTAGTACGGGAACTGTTCAACCACTTGCCCTCACTAGATCCTCAGATTCGATCCGATTCCGATGGGTAATGGTTAACCTATTGTAATGGTGCACCCTAATGTTAACTTCATGTAGAGTGTGGCTCACTCTATTGCGTATAGTCATTTATGTAACTATTTTACTTTATAAATAAGGTCATAATATGGTAAATACTGTCGAAAGAGATGTTTTTGGAGATGTGCGAAGAAAAATTATATATTTGTTAATGTGGGATAAAGTCACGTGCCCATTACATACTTCATTTTCCAAGTTTCGACACATTTTTGTTAATGAATTTTTTTATTAATGTGTGCAGGAGTTACTTTAAGATCTATGGGTCAAAGAAATCTATTTAAATAACTTGAGTAATAATGTTTGTAGATAATGGCTTTTGACTCCAGCTATATACGTCTCTTATGTACGTAGTTGCTTGGGAGCCGAGCTTTACCTCAGTATGTAAATTGTTCATCTCATTGTGTTTAACCTGCACTCACATCGAGGACAAAAGAACTTATATGTTTTCATCATTGACTTGCCCTTGAATATATATATTTTGTAACTGATTTGATACATTATTCAATCTTCCTGTTTTGATTGCGATGTGATGTGAGCTTATGTTGAATTGAAAAAATAGATGCTTCTTCAAAGAAATTTTCTATTGAAGGTTTTGTTGCTCCGTGTAGGAAATTATTGGACAATCTCTGTTTATTGAGATCTCATTCTACCATTCAACTTTATTTCTACGATTCTCTACTACCTTTGTTTATTGAAAACTTACGACTATTTGTTCTCTCGCAAAAATTGTATTTATTCATCTCCCTCTATAACAATCGATATTAGCTTGTATTCGTACCATTTCCATTTACAATCGTACAAGCTCATTGGGTTGTGATATAGTAGTAAATTAAGGGAAGCTTACCATCACCACCCAAGTACAATTCTTCAAACAATAGAAATATTGAACAAGAATTGACAAAAGGGAGGTTATGATTAGACAAAAATTGCAAATTGATATTGAGAAGATCCAAGAATCGAGATACCAAGAAACCCAAAGAACCAAGTTCATTACTGAATTAATAACATACTATTGCTGAATATAAGAGCATACCATTGCTGAATATAAACACACACTAATAACAAAATACTAAAAATAGAGACATTTACCGACTCATTAGAAATGAAAGAGAGTGTTGGAATTGGTGTAGGAAACGATATGATCAAAAATTTTGAGTTCCAAGAACATTGAAATGATATTGTTAGAGAAGATTAGTTACAAATAAGGATTGAAAAAGATTTAGCAAGGGATAAATATTTTGATCGAGGGAGAAGATTGAAATTTATTGGTATTGGCTTAATATACACTATTAATACACTAGAATATGAATTTACATTCTTGCTCTTTAGAAAGTCAACTATTAGAATAACATAGTTGATATCAAGATTCACACTTATAAGAGAATGAATGGAAAGAAAATTGATATAGATGAACTCAAAGGACTAGTTGCGGTAATAAGCCTTTATCTTTAAATGCGTAGAATTGTTGAAGTTATTGTAGAGTTCGTTGGGATTTGAACCGACTAGAACCTTAAATTTCTATTGATGTGCTCGAATATTTTGGAATCGATAAATAATAGAACATATGTAATTGTCATATGAAAGCTGCAAACAAGTCTTAAGAGCCATCTCAAACTAGAGAACATTGGTTTACATGCACTAATTATTTTTCAATAAAGGGAGAGGCCCTTAGGAAACTTATCTTTCACTTAAAAATGATTATGATGATAGTACATAAAATTCAAAATAAGTAGATCTCGAGGAAAACTATAGAGACTAGCGTGTACACCTTTCTTGAAGGATCCGCGATTTAGGAGTTTGCGCTTGTACATTCCAAGGGGTTGGGAGTTTGTAATGAATTTCGATGTCATTGTGTGAGAGTGTCTTAGAACGCACCGCATTGGAAAGTTGCGATAACTCTCGGCCGTCGGTGTAAAAACGTGACAAAGTATTGTTCTTTTCGATTAAAAAACAAGTAAAATGCGAGAGAAAAATCAACGTGCGAAGTGATCTCCAAAGTAGTTGGATGGCCAAATTGCTCTGCTCCGGCAGAAATTTCATTCTTACAATGAGAAGTTATCTTGGCTATGGGGAGGAATCTCCCAACCCACTGTGTCTTTGGATGGTAACTCAATTCAAGTTATCATTTATATTAACGAATTAGTCATGATCTGAAACCCGAGGCTTTTATCTAAGAGACCGCACAAAAAAAGGAGAAATTAAAAAACAAGGACAACCCTAGAACATGAAGTAGAAATAGAAAAACAATACGCAATTAATGGATTGAGAATATAACAAAAGCAGAAAACAATGTATATATAACCAAACCAAAATTTAATTATAAATCTCGAGCCTCCCAATTTGTTAAAAGGTCTACAAAAACACAAAAGATTCACATTGCGAACATCCTACAACCATATGTGAAAATGAGAACCTTTGAAAAAAGAATGTACTTGCATCAAATTTTAATGGAAATATTTGTTTATTTTCGGTAATGAGGCATGGACATCCACCGAATTTTAGTGGAAGGATTTGTTTAGTTAATCTACAACGAAACATACTTACTCGCAACAAAACTACTCAACCGAATATCTGAAAGAGATGTGGTCTCATGGACTAGCAATGATTATGTAATATGCACAAATTATCCTCAAATAATATAATAACTACAACCTAACGAAGAAAAAAAGAATAAAAAAGAAAATAAAGGAGTTTTGGTCTCATGGACCGCAATGATTGCAGGATATGCACAAATAAAGCCATGTGCTTTGCTTGAAAAAATGACTCAAAGAGGTGTGGTCTGCCAGACTGCAATGATTGCAGGATATGCACAAATTATGGTCACAACATAGTATAATCATAACCTGACAAAAGCCATTCATAGGTATGCAAAGTTGTATCTTTTTGTAGAACCAAAAATGTCTGCTTTGTAACTAGAAGCATTTTGAAAAACACTTTTCGAGCATCTTTTTCATGCCATATTTTTCATACACTGCTCATAACAAACCCACAACAATCATTCATAGGAAAATAGGCACATATGTGTGTGGTAAAAATGGTCAGTATCCTAAAAAAATAAGGAAATCCTTAAAACTCCCGATAAATTTATACAAAGAAACTTAACACCCAACGTAATCCTGTAACGTATGATAAATAAAGGTATTAGTGTGACAACACAAATCCTTTGAAAAAGTGAAAGCAAAGAGCAAATTTTAAACCTTAACGGTCCCATTTTTAAAATAATGCTCGTAAACATCAATGAACTACAAACCAATTAGAGCAAGAAAGATACCTGTAACATATGGCCTCCACAAAAAGGAAAAAATCAAAACTATTCGTCCATGATATTCTCTTCCATCCATGCCTCGTTAACAAGATGGGTAAAGACGGTATGGCGAGGGCATGGGCTGCGGTATTTCCCGGTTTACTTGTTTGCCCTCAAGCCCGTGAACATGCACTTTGTAGCCTCCTCATGGTGTACGATATTACTTCACTGAACTATTCCAAATTTCTATCAAAATTATAGTCCAAAGTGAAAATAATAGGATATTCTGAATAAAGGGTAGAAGAATATTCCCTAAAAATTTTATGCAAAGCTTTTCAAAATAAATCAAATATCACACATGGCATGTTATTATTGACTGAAATAAAACAAATTAATGCTCATGTTGAAGACAATATAGCTACCTTCGGCAAAGTATAATAAACAAGGTCATGATAAAAATCTTTGCGAAGGTGGTGATTTTTTGTTAGAAGGAATACTTATCATTACAGTTGAGCATAAAGCTTAAATCTGAAAATGAAATCTATATACACCCCATGAAACGACTAGTCTTGAATACTTGAAAATCACTAGCAACCTTGGATAATGAAAGACCTAAAATCTTACAATAACTATTAATAAGAAAACAAAGCACAAAAATCAAACAATCGAAGCATCTGAGAAGTCCCATATCTTCTACAACAGTCCAGGGTTAAAATAGTATTTTTCGTATACGCCAAAGTATATTGTTTAAGTCAGAAAGGATTTCTCCAAGGAAAAAAACAAAACACAATATAGAGGTAAAAACTTGGAAGCGGATGAGTTTGAAATATTGTTTTTTCCTGAGCGGTATAATAGGGTACACGGGAAAACTAATAGCCAATTTACCTGGTAACAGAGATATCACTGTTAGTTTTGTTGTGGACGTTGTGGGAAAATGAGTGACATGGGTAGAATGCACCGTGCAAGTAGAGACAAAATCTAGTATTATTAATTGGTTTTGGGGGCTAAATAGCATGATTAACATACGATCGCCATGGGAAAATCCTTCTAGAAAGGAAGTCATGTCACTTTTCCGCCCCTCTACATTACCATCATGGAACTTCCTGAAATTACATTTTAAAAAAATAAACAAGGAAAAGAACATTTTTACCCAAATTTGTTTGTGGAAAAATGCAACAATTGTTGTAGATGAGAAATGCAAAACATGAAAAATTTCTAGTTACATATTACAAACTCTATGACACCATATCTCCTTGAGACATTTTGTTAACAGATCGCATGCCTTACATATGCTTCCAAATTTTACATGTATTCCTGGGCATAGTCACTATTTTGGGTTAACTATCATACACAGATCCAAGCCTTATTTACTTGCATGGATAGGAAGATTATGTTGGGCGGCGTACAATTTAGTAGCAAAGCGCCAAGTAAATTCTAAAATCTAGAAGCATGTACTTATAAATCTAGAAGATGTGTAATTTAGTTTACAAGTGTGTAGAACTATAGGCCAACACCTTCCTTCCAATTGTGAAATGTTTTGAGTCACGTACACTAAGAGGCTAGAAGAACAATAGGAAATTTCCAATGAATATTTTGCATCCCTCTTTTCCATTTTATGTAATATCTCATAAATATGATTTGTGATTCTTTTCAGACGTCCTTGTAAGCATGGAGCTAATGTTGGGGGCAACGGTCTTAAACACAATTACAACTCTTCAACAATGAGACATTTTTAAAATTTCAGTGAGTGCCTTACAATCAGACAGGAAATACAAATCCATGATTAAAATGACCAGATCTGTGAAGATCTTAGAAATAAATCCATTGAAAGAATTGAATGAGATTATTTTCTTTAATAAATTGTTATTAGATGTTGTTGTTGATGCGTAATCACAACACCCCGAATGTCTGCTGACTTGATGGGTTGAAACTACGATTGTGATTGCGTAACATGGAGTTTTTCCCAAAGTGTGGGACTTTGCAATCGGAAAGCTCTCTGGATAAAGGTCGGTTCTTATTCCTCTGTTCAGATGACCACATTCAAATTATAGAGGATCTACTCTAAAATCTACTCTAACTTGCCAAGGAGATAGGGTTAATGACATGCAAGAAAATAAACCTAAACTAACAAAGTTGATGCACCAAAGGAATCTTTGAACAATTGCTTTGACATTAAAAAAACCATTAAAATGTAATACAACCACCATACAATTATAACCGGGCTTGCAGTGAGAGATTAGAGAGATGCAATGAACACAAGAGAGGGTTGAAAATCATCCACGGACATGTGTTATTGCTACCGAATTTGATACAATACACTCTGATGGCCAAGAGGCAAGATTTTCATTACGGTTTGATAGGAGGTTTTAACTCCACAAGATCACTTACGAAAGAGAAGAAGGGAGGGTGCAATGCAAAAAAATGTCCAACCTTTAGAAAAATCCCCCTTACAATATATAAGAAAAAAATGAGAGAAGGGGGAGATAAAAATTCGAATTCTTGCTTGACCACCCAAAAATGCATTGAATTCTCCTACAACAATGATAAGTTCTCTTTGGAAAACCCATGCCTCCATGTCTTGTTCCTTGTTGGGCGGGGAAAGGAAGCCCATACCTTCATTATTGGGGTAGGTGGGAAGCCTGACACCTTCAAAAATGGTAGAATGTATTTCTTAATTTTGAATAACTTAGTCCCACCAACTTTAAGATATCAATTCGTAGTTGCGTAGAGGAGACTGTAAGATTTTCACAAAGTCCTTTCTTGTGTAAATTCGAGCTCCCAGGTAAAAGTTATGGCCATCTGAAGGACGTGGTGTCATTCTGTAAAAATGGCGAGTGGTTTATTTGTCCTCTTGAGTCCGAAAAGCATGCAACCTCCGAAATCCTGAAATTTGGATTTTCAAATAATTTGGTTTCGGAGGTTGAGCTACTATTTACCGCTCAAAATGGCACGAGAGTTTAGAAAGTTTGAAACACAATGTCTAAAAGTCGAAATTTTGGACTTGAGATTTTAGACATTGAGGGGTGTTTTTTATGTTTTGGGGCCGAAGAATTTTGAAACTCCGAAGTCCGAAACCACGAAACTCCGAAGTTTGAAACTTTCAACTTCGGACTTTCTTCTTTTGGGCTTTTTCCACCGCTCACCTCAAAAGCTACCGAGACTTCCGAAACTTAAAAGTCCAAAATTTAAGACTTTCGAGTTCAGATTTGGACTCTGTCGATCCCTTTTCCGTTCCCTCTCACCGAGATCCCGAAACCGCATGAAAACCCGAAAGTATGAAATTTTGGACT
This sequence comes from Taxus wallichiana var. yunnanensis, assembly GCA_018340775.1. NCBI lineage: Eukaryota > Viridiplantae > Streptophyta > Pinopsida > Cupressales > Taxaceae > Taxus > Taxus wallichiana. The sequence continues at coordinate 597,437,319 of CM031241.1, read as the reverse complement.
TTTGGACTTTGAGATTTCAAACTTTTGGGGCCACTTTTCCAACTTTGTGCACGAGAGTTCCGAAACCCAAAAGTCCAAAATTTTGGACTTTCAAGTTTCGGGTTTCAAAAATAATTATTTTTGGTTGAGTCCCAAAATCTACCTTTGCCCACCTCCAAAAAGCTCCACCTCAAAATCCAAAACCCAAATTTCGGACTTCTTCTTTTCCCAAAATCTCTACAACTTGCGTGGGATTGCTTTAACTTTATTCGCCCAACTCCAAAATGTAATCCTCCATGACCCGAATAAACCCCGTCTGCTTCTCCATCGTGCGAGTCATGTTTGTCTATTTTTCCTAAGAGGCAAAATTGGATAATAGTTGTGCAATCTATAATTTGAAAACCCATAGGTTCCATCAAGAATAAAAAAGAAATGCAATTTACCAACTTCAACAAAGAAGGATAATAGCTTTGGTGACTATGGAATTATACGAAAAAAGGAAGGCGGTGGAAGCATCTAGAATGCAAGCCTACTTGACAGTATCATTTAAGACCTTAAAGGTATAAAAATAATATTAAAATCATCCTCTAATAAAATAAAAGGTAATGTCATTATTTTGAGAGGCCATATAGATTTGCAAAATCTTGTATGTGTTGTACTTTCTAATTTTAGAGCTCAAGTTTTAAAAAAATATGACAAACAACAAACAACCATAATTGACATAGATGAAACAATAAATGACAGAATATACTCTAATAAAGGGTAGAGGTATATTCCCTTAAAAACATTAGAGAACTTGAAAATCAAAAATTAAATTTGCCATGTGGCACAAAGTGATTGGTTGGAGGAAAATGTTAATTGTATTGGTGAAGCCAATATACTTGCCTTCGGTAGTATAATAAAACACACATATGAGCTATTAATATTGTTTGAATAATATATGAATAGTCAGTTTTTATAAATTAATACTTAAAATTGGATAATTGTATAATTATTTATGTGAAAAGGAGGTTTTCGATGTGAAATTTGTTGACCTTGTTGGAATTATACCATTTAAACAATTTAAACTTAAGTTCCATCTTTATATAATTTAATGAGAAAGTGATTTTATATTAAAATACAATATATCTACTCACAAACATCACAAGTACATTGAAACTTGGTTGCGTAAAACAATATTTTTAAGTATATTTTTTCCCAATTGGAAGCTATTATAATTATAGCTATGCGGGTTTTGCCGTATTGTCATCTATATAGCGAGTGATTTCACCCCTTGCAGAGGGGTTTAGGGTGAACTTTCGGGTATGAAGGGGTGGCCTTGCTATGACCACCGAGGATGAGAAGTGGTTGAATTGGATATATGAGGTAAGGAATAATATATGATTTGACCTATTGTTGAGAAATATTACAAACATATGGTGCAAATTAAATCCAAATAACAAGACAAAAAGACCTAGAAATATCAATGTATATAAAGAACCTTTACTAAAGCTGTTATAGTCATTTTCAATACCCTAATAATTTGGTTTAGGATATTATAAGCTAGATAAAATAGGATTTCATAATATTATCTATCAATATGTGCATTGAACAACCTTTCATAATATTATTGAAATTTGCATGCATCTCTTAAAAGCTAATCTCCTTATTTGGAACCATGTAGTAGAGCAACATTAAATTATTATATAAACACAAGATCGATGAAGGGGTGGTTAAGGGACACATATTATCCATTCATTCTTATCAATCTCCTTAATATGAACATTTCTTTAAACCTAACACCCTAAGTATAATGGAAATCAAGAAATATTCATGTGCTAAATAGATATGTACAAGGTCCTATTAGCTATCCTTTACATAATCGAGTGTAGAATTTACACAAATATTGAATTCTAGATATTATAGAGCTCAAAAAATAACATTTGAGTAAATTAAGAGCCTAGTCTTGAAGAAAAGAAACAGAAGTTACTTCTTTAAAGGAGCTAAATCTATTTCTTGTAGAGTCTTTTGAGGCTACACATCTATTTTAGATGGATTGTTATGATTGTGTCTCTTTAAGGTTAACTATAGAGAATTTTTCATAATATTGTAGCAAAATTAATTAAAAATCCATGTGTTGTGTATTTTTAGAAAGTTAGAAGAGAGCTTAAGATCAAGAATCAAGTAGACAAGTGAAGATTAGTGAAACAATATTAGATAAATAACACCAATATAATTGATTGCTATAGAAGATGGTATATGGAGATTTTTTTTTATATTACCTAATTTGGAAAATGTAATCTTAAATATAGGTTTTGATTTAATAAAAATATATTTAAATCCTATTGCGAGTAACTACTTGTGATAAATGATGTACAATTGCTAATCTTGATACAACACAAGCAAGAAAACATGTAAAGTATGAAACCTTGAGAAAGAAAGGGGGTAAAAGACTTACCTAATATCTACACAATAACTGGAAGTGATTTGGGTAGGGTAAAGTCTTGAACAGTATAAAGCGCATTGTATCTAGTCATTGTAAATTCTAGACCTCAATAATAATACCAAACATGGGGGCTCTTTGTGGGACGGGGGCACCTAGGTGCTTGATGACTTTATTTGGGCACAGGTGACTATGAAAAAGCTCTAGACATGGTTTTCTTTGTATCGCGGGGCTTTGCGGTTATTCCCTATTGATCTCGTGATATTTGCTTCTTGATTGCTAGAGATACCTATAACTTACAAGAAATAAATTCACCGCACAAACTCACAAATCACATAAAACCTAAAAAGGAAAATGAAGAAGGGGGAGTCACGCCGACCCGATGGTCACCCTAAAAGTGAACTTATGACAAATCGCTACACTAAACATTAGACTCCATGTATTTCTTGTGTGTGTGTGTGTGCAGAAATGATGTCTTAGGATGCCCTTGTTCAAGTTGCACTAGATGGTTGGCTAGAGTTTCTCAATAATGCACATCTATGGATACAATATAATAAAATTCCCCTTCACATGCTTTGTATGTAGAGTTGCATCCCTTTCCACTTGAGCGAGTGCTAAATGGATGCTTTTGGAGTGCTCTTATGCCTTTAGATGCAATATTAAGTTATAATAGTAATGCTTAACACTTGGTCCTTCATTTTCAAAACATAACTATACATTTATATGACTCTTTTATTTCAATTTCATATTTGAAAATTGGAAGACCCACCCATCGATGAAAAATATTCCCAAAAGATAAAATATAACCAAAAAGAGTGCGTAACGCAAGAAAGTGTCAAGGGTTCCCATGAGAGACATGACCGCATAGCAATGCTATCCTTGTTGTGCACTAGTGTCTAAAGTCATGAAAGATAAATAAGTTAATTCCGTAATGTATGGTGTGTAAGATTAAATATAAATTAAGATACTGAAAAAAAGAGGCCAAAGATAGTTGTCGATCACTAGTTTTCTTGCTTAGGAATCATGTAAATGCCAGCGTGATTTTAGGACTTAGAAATGTACCCAAGTGTGTCATTTTGTGTTTGCATTTTCCCCCGATTTAAGTTGTTAAGTGAATACTTGAATACATAAATTAGATATAATATGCATACCTTATGATCATGTAGATAGTATAGCCGAATAGGGTACCGAGTAGACAAGTGAAGTATTAGGTGATTGTAAAGTGAAGTGTGGAGACTAGGAAAGGAAAGTGACCTTGGGGGTGAAGAGTATGCTTATCTTGTATCTTTTATTTTTCTTATGTTTGTGGAACTTGGTTGCTTCTTAGTACATATTAAGGATGGACCTACTGAAAAGAAGAGAAAAATAATATTTAAATTCTTGTATATGAAACATTTGATCAAAGTATGTAAAAGTTTCTAAAAGGAAAGTGTGCACCTAATGTATAAGAGTGTAAAGGATACAAAGATGTCTGAAATGTCGTGAAGGGCACATTTTTTTAACGATATCATGCCAAGATAATTTTTTGGTGATCTCACGCCCATGATGATTTTTGGGCGATCTCGGGTCAAATGCTACTTTTTTGGGTGGTCTCACGCCAAGAGCAAGTGTTAGGGAGTGAGGTATAGTTTTACTATCCTTCCATAAATCTACCTCATAAGAACCACTACGATGGTAAATCTTGATTTAGTTCCTATTGGCCCAATTTGTTACGAATTAGTTACGATTGTAATGATTATTACGATTGAAGGAGATATAATGCATTCGTGTTGGATGTCGGTTTCTACTACTATAGAACTACTCTGAAGAATTTTGTAAATTGTTCTATATTGGTAAATCAATTGAATATTTGTGCCCCCAAAAATTAACGCCCGAGGGAGAACACAATGCTAGGAACTACTATATGATACTAGGCACTAGTGGTATTTTATTACGTGTGTTGGAACCAAGTCATATTTTTTCGGTCTATGAATGTTATCCTATTCGATTTTGTACTATCCAAATCTTTATTGTAGCTCGATCCATTGTAGCGATGATTTATTCACCAAATGTATTCCCTCTCTTTTGGGATGCATGCGATGATGGTAGGAGGATGTGCCCGAAATAAGTGGACTTGATGCTGATATGAAGTTTATACCCACGGGTAGGGGATGTGCATGATAGAAACAAAGGAACACAAAAAAAACTAGACTAGAAATGAAGGGAATGGATCATATAGTTGCGAGAGAAATCAAAAAATATGAATATTATTCAATAAGCTCCTTCTCTATATTTTATTTGAGATCAATAACACAAATATATAGGATTCCTTAATTATCTCCTTACAACAAATCTACAATTTGTTCCAATAACTTAGAACAACTCACTAACCACTTATGCAAAAATAAACAAATTACCCTAAATAATTTTTACCACACAATAAATATTAATATATGGGAGCACTAAAAGAATAAATTGATCCACCATTTTTGGAGAAATTACACAAACTCAAATCAAGTGAACCTTCTTTATATACTTCTCGTTCACTTTATATACGCTTCCATGTGGAACATATTTGTGCAATGATGGTGAGAGGAAGGGCGTTGTAGGAAATGAATGCAGTAATAAAATCGAGCTCATGCAAAATAATACAAAACTACGGTCATGTAGATTAAACTCAGTGTCAAATCTATATGTCGTGGTCGATCGAGTGATGTCACCATCAAAATCACGGGAAACAAAAATATAGATTTTCCCCATTTCTATATCAAAAATCCGTAAGAGGAATATAATTAATATCGCTCGATACCAAATGAAGGGAATGGATCATAGATTTGTAGAGATCAAACAAAATACAAATGATATTCAATAATCTCCTTATCTATATTTTCATTAGATATCAATAACGAAATATATAGAAGTCCATAATTATCTCCTTACAAAAAATCTATGAGTTGATCCAACAAATCACAAATCACTAACCACTTACCCAAAAGACTATCAAATCATAGTAAATACTTTTCAAAACATGGTAAATATGAACTTGTGGGAGCACTAATTAATATTATTCCTTACTAGTAACATGTCTTAGTCTAAAATTTGGCATGTAACAAAAGACAATATAACAAACAAGTAGTAAGACAACATAGACCGTGTTGGTGCTCAAAATTGTCTCACCCCATTCCTACCTTTGAAAACTTATTGATTTACGACCTCTGTCATTTTCTCCTTCCCCGTGTTGAGCTTGGTCGGTCTTTGTGGCCATTTTTAATTTGTTCCTGGGTTGTAAATCATGTAAAGGTCTATATTTTGGGTTCCCCGTTCTCTATTCATCTAAAAACTTGGGTTCCCCCATGTTTTCTGTTCTCCACAGTCAGGATTTGTCTTCCTTATCGTTTTTGCCCTAAGTACTTGAAGAAAATGAATGGATGTATCTCTAAAGAACGTATTTGAGCCCTGTAACACTCCTAAAATTTTTGTCCTTGAAGAAATCTTCATTACCAAGCTTAAATGGTTGTGTTTATGTATTTTACGGTTTGACGGGCGTTTCTCCCGGTCAAATTTACATCCTTGTATCTACAGGGGACCTGACACCTTTTAATTAGAGGCGGCTCAGCTGGGTACATAGAAAAATTCATGGAAATCCTTAACTCAAAATTTTTCCATGTGGAGGCACGTCACTCATTTGAAGATCTACGTTTTGGTTTAGCCTTGGAGTAGCACCGGGAGGACATGTGGAGGCTTCCGCTGCTTGGCCAGTGACTTAGACAAAATTTCATGCAGTTGGAGCAGTTTGGCGAAATAGGACACGTGGCAAGCTCACACTCATTCAGGGTCTCTACTTTGGGTACCATCTTGAAGTTGCACCATGGAGACATGTGGAGGAACCGCACATGTTTGGGGACCGGCCCTTGAGTTTCATTTAAAGAAGTGCCAGGATGACACGTGGCCTCACCTGCTTCACATTTTACTTAGAATTTTCAATGGCCAAAAATAGATTACCTCGGAGCATGACATGTGGCACCTTCCGCTCAGCTTCAAATATTCAAACAGACTTCGTCGGAGCAGGACACGTGGCGAGCCCACGCTCGTTCAAGGTATCAAATTTTTGGGACCACCTCAAGGTGTGCCATGGTGACATGTGGCAGTTTGAAAAGTCAAAAGGTGGGGAGGTGGGTCATCGGAGGCAACTTGGATTTTTTCCTCAAAGATTAAAATTTCAAAATGGCCCATGCAAGCTCGATGAGGGAAAAGGTCAATGTTTTACCCCGGTCAACGGCAGAGGTGCGGGCTCTCGGGGAAATTTGGAAAAATTCCTTTTGAGAAAAAAAGAGTCAAAAGTAAAAAAGGAAGCACGACACCGCTCCAATCACATTTGGACATGTGTCAGGCTCGTTCTCGAGGGCGGAGCTACGGGGAAAATTTGGAAAATTTTCCCTTTTCCAAAAAGAGAGTAAAATGGTACAGAATTTGGCTGCAGTTCCTCCACAATCACATTTGGACACATGTCAAGCTCGTTTCCCAGGGTGGAGGTGCGGAGCAAAATGGAATTTTTTTCCATTTTTCCAAAAAGTTGTAAAATGTCAAGGAAGCCCCCAGTCTGTTCTAAATTTTGAATCTACCACGTGGACGGCCCAAATTCAAAGTAAAGATCAATGGCAGCTGTGAGTCTAAATCTGATTTTCCCCCATTTCTCTGAAACACATCTGGGAGTTTGAGTCTCCATGATTTCTTGGTTTTTCTACATGCCAAGTAGAGAAGGAAGTTAATGTCTATATCTAAAGTTTGGTGGGGAGATCTAGAAGGTGTATTTCACCATTAAAATGGTCTGACTTTCGTGCTCGATTAGATTTTCCATTTTACTTCTCTTGATCATGCAAGGGGCCAGATTTGACAAATTAGGGGTGAAAAGTGGTTGGAAAATTAAAGGAAGAGTGATCTACTAGAGAAAGGAGTTGAATGTGGGAGGCATTTGATGAAATCTATCCCCTCGAGCACCTGGAGACTTTTGTAGATTTGATTTTGTGAATCATTAAAGAATCATGGCGAACACTGGTGCATTAAACATTTTTGTCTTTTGGGAGGAAGAGGCTCTATTGTAAAGGTTATAAATGGCACAAATTTCTCATGCGAAATGGTTGAGAGGTTGAAGTTGGAGGTCATAGTGTTAGAGGTCCAAGAAAATTCCCAAGAGGAAATTTTTACTAAGCCTGTCTTTTGAGAATCCATTTGAGAAGCTAGGTTATCTCTTTTTGTATTAAGTTTTATTATGTCAAGGTGGTTGCAAGTGTATAGCCATTGACAAGAGCTCGGAGATTGTTCTGAAACATTCCCAACTAATAGACTTAATCAAATTCAAGTTTTTCTGTGTTATCTTGAGAAAAATGTGTTTGTTTTATTTATGGATGTATGCAAGTAGTTTTTCTTGTTTCTTTTTGCAATCTTGTATTAAAATCTAATTCAATCACACAGGCCTCAATCCTTGTGATAGTTTAGTGGCATCTGTAATTCCATTTCTCAAAAGAGCTTTCATTTGGGATTGGAATAAATGATTTAAAATCAATTTTCTCTCATCTATTGACAGAGATTGTTTGTAAGCCTTTGGGTGTACCTTAGGTGTGATTTGGCTTAGATCTTGATGCTTTGTTGGGTTTTCTAACTCGAGCCTTCATGATAGAATCTCAAAGATTGTGTGAAAGAGTGCTAATCTGGGCCTCCATTGAAGCACATATTCTAGTTGAAGAAACATTTTAACTATTCTATGGCATTCTGTTGGTCTAACTTTCCATTTTGTAAGGTTCCTCAAGGATCTGGTGAATCTAGTTTCACCTTGCCCCACCTCCCACCAAAATTCATTTAACAACAACCAAATCCTACCCATACTACCCATGTTTGTCATGTGTGTATGCCAATGCACAATCCTCATCACCTAAACATGCAGAAGCAAGCAGGGTCTCAAATGTCTTTAGTAACCTTTGCCTTGTTGTGAAAGTATCTCCATGATCTAGGAAGTGACAACTCGTGAGAGTCAGATCTGTGTGTTGATCATATTTTCCCCAAGGTCTTCTCTATAAAATTTATGCAAAATAAAGGTACTTGTATCTCCTTTCATATAATAGAGGTTACAAAATAGGTTCTCTTACCTTGGTTGAAAGGCACAACCTAAAATAGTTAGGATCAAATCACATCCTTTTTAATGTGCTACCCACTCCCTTCAAGGCTTGAGTGCCCACAAGTCAGATAGATTGCTTCCCTGGACAAAATGACATACATGATTTTCTATCTACCTCTGGGTGTTTTGTCTAATCCATGATGTTGCTCAATCTTTGAAGGAGGTTAAATCTAGGTACCAACATAAATGGCACCATTGCTGGGGATTTATTAATCTCGCGTTTCATTGAGAGATTGATTTGTTGATTCACTTGCTAGTCCATATCTATTTGACCCATCAACAACACCAAAATAAATGGCACCGTTTCCAGGGATTTGTTAATCTTAGGTTTCATTGAGAGATTGATTTGCTTAATCATTGCCAGTCCATATCTATTTGACCCATCAACAACACCAACATAAATGGTGTCATTGTTAGGGATTTGTTAATGTTGGGTTTCATTGAGAGATTGATTTGTTGATTCACTGTCAGTCCATATCTATTTGACTCAAACAAATCCAACATAAATGGATCCATTAAACTCTCGGATCTAAATAAAGAACTTGGAAAAAACTTCTTGTATGCTCCAAGTGCTATGTGTAGTTACTTTAGTTTTCACATCCAGTGCACTAGATTTTATTTGATAAATCTTGGTAAAGAAAGGTCAGAATCTTTTCATTTCCAGTTTCTAGCATTAACAAACATTTGACAAATCATATTTAGTGCATTTGCACAACTAAGGTGGAAATCCTTAGTGGAAACTCCTTGTTGATATAATTTTAATAAGTACGAGTGTCTTAAAACTCTGTCAAAGTCAGATTTGTTACTAATATTTGCAAAGATGGAAGGAAGAAGGTCTTTCTTTGCTAGGGATCTTGTTAGGAAATTGTTTCCAAAGCTAGAAAAGTAAAATCAAAAGGAAGAAAAGCTTGGAGAGTTGTTGGAGATCAACATACAAGAGAGAGGATCTCCATTGATGAAAGTGAGTGGCCTATCATTAAAGATTGCCATTCAAGTGACTCTGAATCAGGTAGCCTCTTTGTGGAATTGAACTTTCTAGCTGGAGAGGGTCCCTCATTTGATTTTTAAAGGTTTGCTTCACACTCTACACCTGTCTTTTCTGAGGTTGATAGAGATTTCCAAGAAACAAGGCCTTTGGGGGTATCCATTTTGAAAATTATACTCCTGTGTTCCAAGAACCCTCTACCCCCATCAGTTTGTCACCCCTCCAGGATCACCTCCTCAAATCAATATGGCTCAACCCAGGCCTCCATTTTTGTAAACACCTTTGGACCTATAAATTTTGTTGGAATGGCTGGTTACCCAAATGCAGTGCCTCAAGATGTAAGGAACAAAATGCCAAAGTTCTAGGGAAATAATGCTATTACTGGTGATCAACATCTAAATCTTTTTATCAATATGATGGAATATTTTGAGATTGAACATGAAGATGTATATATCAAGCTATTTATCCATACCTTGGAAGAGGATGCTAGGGACTGGTATAAAGCATTTCTAGATAACTCTATTGATTCTTGGACTGAGATGAGCAATGCATTCAGATTGCAGTATGGTGATAGGACTGACCCTAGGTTTCTTTTGATAGAATTTGAAAACATCAAGAAGAACCCTAATGAGTCAGTACATGATTTCAACACAAGGTTTAATAAGACCTTGAGAAGATTTCTGTTAGAATAAGGCCTTGTGATGAGTCATGTTTGATCAAATATACTTGATGCATTTGATAAAAAGGATGCATATTATTTAAGAGACAAAAACCCCACAAATTTGAGGCAGGCCTTCACCATGGCTTTGCAAATAGAGAACAATATCAAGGCAAATTGGAAAGCCTCCCAAAAGGGAGGTGTAAAGTTGGTTAACCTAGAAAAACCTCAAACAAGCAAGGTTGCTGATTTGGAAGAAGTTGTGAAGACTTTGGTAGGGGTTGTCAAAGAAATTTCCTACAAGCTAGCCTGGTGAGAAGGGAATTGGGTAGAGCTCACAAGCTCAACACAAGCAAAAGGCCAAGATAGATTCACAAATCACCAAAGATCTTATGATAGAGGTAAGGACCTATTGGATTTGGAAATAGACAGTCCCAAGCTAGGGATAACAGAATGGTGGCTGATCCTTTGGCTTAGAGTTGCTATGTTGTGGAGGAGACAAATGTCATTGATTGGTGTGACAAATGTTTCATGCCTCATGCTCCTTGTGAAGAAGATCAGCAAGAAGAAGAAGGAGATGATAATGATAATGATGATGATGTTTGCATGATGGGATGCTCCACCAACTCATAATAAGGAGCAACCTCAACTGAGGTGATAAGTGCTAGAACTGCTGCCACCTTTTGGAATTGCATTCATAGGGTATCTATTCTTCCTCCCTCTCATACTTTATAAGTAGATAATGTACAAGATTTTGAATTTCCCAATAATGATTTTGAATATTTAAGGGCTTTAATGATCAAAAAGTATGATGGAGGAATCCCATATGAGGAGGATAGACAATTGTTGATGAATGTTGTTGTTGCTCAAGAGAGGGAATATAACACAAGAAGTAAGGTTGTTAGAGGGGCAGGGCCTCAAGCCAAGCCTAAAGCTCCCTTACTTTCAAATGTTCCTAAAGAGACTCCTAGGAAAAAGGCATCTGCTAAAATCCCTGCAGTTCCAAACAAAATCATACCCCTCCTCATGCCCAAGTTGTCAAAAATCTGTACCACCTAATGAGTGTGTTGGCTTTCCTTCCAATATTGCCTTGCCAAAGAATGTCCCATATGATATTTCCCAAGTGTTGAGTCAAATCAAAGTCTCTGTTCTAATTGTTGAGTTGCTTAGGATTCCTAAGCACAAAAAGAGAGCATTTGAATACTTGGGGTTGAAAGAAGAGAAGACTACCCTAGGTAGAAATGTAAATATTGTGGAGACTCCAATCATTAAAGAATTAGGAGCACCACCAACATCAGAAGAGCTAGATGAACCACCTAAGGTATATTTGGGGACATCCTTGGTGGACTCTCAAGATGAATGTGGATCCATTCTTCACCACTTTGATCATAAAGGATAGACTGTTGCACAACTGCATGTTTGACTCAGGGGCATCATGCAATGTCATGCCTTTGGAAGTCATGAATGAGATAAACATCAAAGTGACAACAACATATGGGAAGTGCACTACCATGGACTCCAGAGAAGTGCCAGTAGTGGGATGTGTGAAGGGTTTGGTGGTGTAACTTGCAGCTTACCCAGTAAAAACTTAAAACTTGATGTTGTCATTGTTGACTACCCAGCCAAGTGGGGCATGCTACTTTGTCAAGAAAATGGGCTGCAAGTGTTGGTGGGAGTGTCCAAATGGATATGTCTTATGCTACCATTCCAGTTGAGGGCAGCCTTTTCGGTTGTATGGGGAAAAGAAAATGTTTCATCTTATTGAGGATCCCAACAATGTATCCTATGAGGTATTGTACACAAATGTTGATGTAGACAAATTTGTGGGATTTGCTGATGGAAAGGAGCACAAGATTGAGGAATGCAAATGTCTTGAACAAATAGGCTCTCCTTGGAATCTATTGTTTGATGGAGCTTGCTCTAAGTTTGGGAATGGTGTTGGTGTTGTTTTACTTTCTCCAAGCCATGAAAGATTTGTTTTCTCCTTCAAGCTAAACTTTGAATGCACTAACAACATTGTTGAGTATGAGGCATTGTTGCTAGGTTTAAGAATTTCTTGGAAATATGGTGTCAAGGACATTATTGTCAAGGGATATTTAGAGTTAGTTGTCAAACAAGTCAAAAAAACTGTATGCTACAAAGAATCAGCGAATGAAATAGTATAAACATGCAGCTTGGGACTTCATTGAGATGTTTGACTCCTTCAACATTGTGCATCATGAAAGAAATTCAATGACTTGGATGAAAAACTTACAATGATGGGTTATCGGTTTGACAACTATACAATGTCCCCATATTGTGAATATGAGGTTGAGGTATTGACTAGACCTTCTGTCCCTGACAACATCAGGCATTGGCAGGTTTTTGATGATGATACTCAGATCAAAAGATTCCTACAAAACAAGGGAGAATTTTCTAATCAAAATATTGATTGGGAGCTAATGGTTTGTGAAACAGAAGGAAAAGAAACCTTGTTTGGGAAGGGTATCATTCAGCTAAAGACTAATACCATTCCTAGAGGGCTAGTTGCTCTTGAGTCCAATTTTGATAATGTTGATCGCATTGTTAATAGATGCATGACAGCCTCGAGGGATATTGAGGAGCATGATCTTGGTACAAAGGAGAAGCCAAGGAAAATTTGGTTAGGTAGTAATCTCAGCAAGGAGGAGAAGCAGTCATACATCTAGTTGTTGAAAAAATACCAAGATTGTATGGCTTGGACCTATTCTGAACTAAAATCATATAGAGAGGATTTGTTTCAACATGAAATCCCCTTGGTGTCTAATGCAAAGCCATTTAGGAAAAAAAGGCCCATCAATCCACTCTTATCCCTCAAAATGTAAGAGGAACTGAAGAAGCTAAGAGATGGAGGGATTATCCATCCCACAAGGTATTCCTCTTGGGTTGCAAACCTAGTGCCAGTAAGAAAGAAAATGGTGACATCAGGTATGTGTGGACTTTAGGAATCTAAACAGAGCATCAATGAAGGATAACTATCCTTTACCAAACATGGAGCACATGCTACAGTTAGTGACTAATTCTAAGTTACTTTCCACCTTGATGGTTTCTCTGGTTATAACCAAGTTGTGGTGAAAGAATTAGAAAGGATCAAGACAACCTTCACTACTCCTTGGGGACATATGTGTATGTCAAGATGCCCTTTGGTTTGATGAATGCTAGAGCCACCTTTCAAAGAGCAATGGATGTTGCTTTTGCTGGTTACATCAATAAATTTATTACAGTCTATCAAGATGATGTAACTATATTTTCTAGAAAGAGAAGTGACCACTTGCTGCACTTGGAGAAGATGTTGATAAGATGTAGAGAATATGGCATCTCACTCAATCCAAAGAAATGCCATTTTGGAGTGCAAGAAGGAAAATTTCTTGGTCACATAGTGTCACAAGGAGTGAGGATTGATCCAAAAGAGTAGAGGCCATCAGCAAGGTCCCAATCCCAAAGAATAAGAAAGGAATTCATTCCTTCTTTGGGCAGATAAACTTCATCAAAAGATTCATATCAAAATTTTCTAAAATGACCATTCCAATCACTTCCATGTTGAAGAAAGACCAGGTCATCAAATGGGAGGAGGCTATCATCCAAGCTTTCAATGGGATTAAAGAGGCACTCAAGCATGCACCTGTTTTGGCAGCTCTAGATTATAATAAGCCCTTTCAAATGTTCTCTTTTGCTTTTGAGAACACTATTGCTTATGTCTGCTACAGAAGGATGATGATGAAGGGGCTGAGAGGCCAATTGCCTTTTTCAGTAAGGCCTTGTAGGGGGCTGAAGCTGAAGTACACTATCATGGAAAAGTAGGCATTTTCCTTGGTGAAAGAAAAAAAGGTTTTTAGACCTTACATTCTAAGTTCTAAAGTGGTTGCTTATGTTCCCCATACCATGGTGAAGGACATCTTGTCAAAGATGGAAGTCTCAAGCAAAAAGATGTAGGTGGGTGAACAAATTGCAAGAATATGATATGGACATCCAAACCATGAAGTTGGTGAGAGGTTTGGGCTTGGCTAAGCTTATGGCTGAGAGAAACTTGCAAACTATTGAGGTAAATGAGGTGGAAGAAGAAAGGGTAGGTGTATTTCAAACATTAATGAATTCTGAGTGGTATAAAGATGTAATCTTTTATCTCAGACATCTAAGCTGCCCTGAGCACTTAAGTAAGAACCAAAAGAGAGCCCTTAAGTTGGATTCCCAAAAATATGTCATCATTGATTATGGGTTAGCTTGGAAGAACCCAGAGGGAGTCCTCTTAAGGTGCATTACTGAAGAAGAAGCCCCCAAGATAATTGCTGATCTCCATGGAGGAGTTTGTGGGGGCACTTTGCTGCAAGAGTCACAACACATAAGATCCTGAGGGCTAGTTATTGGTGGCCAACTCTTTTCAAGGATACAACCTTGTTGGTTAGAAGATGTGAAAGTTGCCAACACTTCTCTAGAAGACTGAAAGCTTTAGGCTCCCTCCCTTTGCAACATGTATCAATTAAAGCCCCATTCAAGCAATGGGGATGGATTTCATTAGTGAGATTTCAGACCCTTCAAGTGCTTGGCCACAAATGGATTCTTGTAGCAACTGATTATTTTACTAAATGGGTGGAGGAAATCCCCACCAAGAAGGCAACACACCAAGTTGTCATGGATTTTTTGCTAAACAACATCATCTGCAGGTTTGGGGTACTAGTCAAGATTATAGCTGATAATGCCATGAGCTTTAGAGCTAAACCTTTGGTGGAAATGTGCAAAGAGTATGGGATCAACTTGACATATGCCTCTAATTACAATCCTCAAGGAAATGGACAAGTTAAGTCCAGTAATAAAAATTTGTTGAAGATCATCAAAAGAACATTGGAGCAGAACAAGAGAAAGTGGGGTGAACAGTTGAAGTTTGTTGTATGTGGGCAGATAGGATCACTATCAAGAGGGTCATTGGAAAGATTCCATTTGAGTTGGTATATGGGACTCAGGCCTTACTACCTCTTCATATGCAACTATCTTCATATCATTTTATGCAACAGCTAGAAGATCAAGAGGTAGGCCCTTATGATGCCCACATTAATCAGATTGTTGAGCTTGATGAAGAGAGGAGGGCATCCCACCAGAGGCATATAAAGTTTAGGGAGAAATTGAAGAAGTTATTTGATAAGAAGGTCACTCCTAGAGCTTTCAATGTTGGAGATCTTGTGCTGTTATGGGATAGAAGACATGAGAATAAGGGAAAGCATGGAAAGTTTGACTCATTATGGATGGGCCCTTACTTTATCAACATCAGAATTGGGGACCATACCTTCTTCCTCAAGGACTTAGATGGTGAACTACTCGAGTTGCCTATTAATGGCAAGCATTTGAAGCATTTCTTGGATTGATTCCCCTGAATCAAGGCATAAATCTTGTGTACAGTGTATAGTTTGTCGTTTGTTTCCTATCCTTTTGTTTTTTTGCTCGTTCTGGTCCTTAGTGACCTATTTTTGTTGGTTTCTCTATCTATTTTTGAAGATGGCTATGTTTCTCTACTCTGCGAGGTGACTTCGTTTCCCAATGGATATTTTAGCACTTGGTCTAAATTTATTCTTCTTGCGGCACTCACAAGGGAGTGCCCATCCTCGAGTTGGAACCTATGTTGGTGCTCAAAATTGTCTCGCCCCATTCGTGCCTTGAAAACTTATTGATTTACAACCTCTATCATTTTCTCCTTCCCCGTGTTGAGCTTGGTCGATCTTTGTGGCCATTTTTAATTTGTTCCTGGTTTTGAGTTGTAAATCATGTAAAGGTCTATATTTTGGGTCCCTCATTCTCTGTTCATCTAAAAACTCGGGTTCCCCCATGTTTTCTATTCTCCATGGTCAAGATTTGTCTTCCTTATCATTTCTACCCTAAGTACTTGAAGAAAATGAATGGATGTATCCTGAAGAACGTATTTGAGCCTTGTAACACTCCTAAACTTTCTTTCCTTGAAGAAAGTTTCATTCCCAAGCTAAAATGGTCATTTTTCTATATTTTACGGTTTGACGGGCTTTTCTCTTGGTCAAATTTGCATCCTTGTATCTACAGGGGTCGTGACACCTTTTGGTTGGACGCGGCTCAGCTGGGTACATAGAAAAATTCATGGAAAACCTTAACTCAAAATTTGTCCACATGGAGGCACAACGCTCATTTGAAGATCGAATTTTTGGTTTTTCCTTGGAGTAATGCTGGGAGGACATATGGAGGCTTCCGTTGCTTGGCCCAGACTTAGACAAATGTTCATACAGTTGGGGCAGTTTGGCGGAATAGGACACTTGGTGAGCTCGTGCTCATTCAAGGTCTCTACTTTGGGCACCATCTTGAAGTTGCACCATGGAGACATGTGGAGGAACCGCACATGTTCGGGATCGGCCCTTGAGTTTCATTTTAAAGAAGCGCCGGTGACACGTGGAGGCCTCCGCTCACTTTGCATTTTACTTAGAATTTTCAATGGCCAAAAGAGACTTCCTCAGACCATGACACGTGGCACCTTCTTTTGAGCTTCAAACATTCGAGAGAGACTTTGCGCTGATAGGACACGTGGTGAGCCCATGCTCGTTTAAGGTATCAAATTTTTTGGGACCGCCTCAAGGTGTGCCATGGTGACATGTGGCAGTTTGAAAAGTCAAAAAGGTGGGGAGGCGGGCCATCGGAGGCAACTTGGATTTTTTCCCCAAAGATTAAAATTTCAAAATGGCCCACAAGCTCGATGAGGGAAAAGGTCAATGTTTTACCTTGGTCAACGGCGGAGGTGCAGGCTCTCGGGGGAAATTTGGAAAAAATCCTTTTGAGAAAAAAGAGTCAAAAGTAAAAGGAAGCACGACACCACTCCAATCACATTTGGACATGTGTCAGGCTCGTTTCTCGAGGGTGGAGCTATGGGGAAAATTTGGAAATTTTTCCCTTTTCCAAAAAAGAGATTAAAATGGTAGAATTTGGCCGTGGTTCCGCTTCATTAAAATTTAGACGTGTCTGGCTTGTTTCCCCAGGGTGGAGGTGCGGAGCAAAATGGATTTTTTTCCATTTTTCCAAAAAGTTGTAAAAAGTCAAGGGAAGCCCTCAGTCTATTCTAAAGCTTGAATCTACCACGTGGACGACCCAAATTCAAAGTAAAGATCAATGGCAGCTGTGAGTCTAAATTTGATTTTCCCCCATTTCTCTGAAACACATATGGAAGTGCGAGTCTCCATGATTTATTTGTTTTTTCTACATGCCAAGCAGAGAAGGAAGTTAATGTTGATATCTAAAGTTTTGTGGGAAGATCTGGAAGGTGTCTTTCACCATTAAAATGGTCTAACTTTCATGCCCGATCAAATTTTCCGTTTTTCTTCTCCCAAGCATGCAAGGGGCTAGATTTGACAAATTAGGGGTGGAAGTGGTTGGAAAATTTAAGGAAGAGTGATCTACCAGAGAAAGGAGTTGAATGCGGGAGGAATTCGATGAAATCTACCCCCTCGAGCACCTGGAGACTTTTACAGATCTGATTCTGCAAATCATGAAAGAATCATGGTGAGCACTGGTGCATTAAACATTTTTTTGTCTTTTGGGAGGGAGAGGATCTATTGAAAAGGTTATAAATGGCACAAATTTCTTGTGCAAATGGTTGGGAGGTTGGAAGTTGGAGGTCAAAGTGCTAGAGGTTGAAGAAAATTCCCAAGAGGAAAATTTGACTAAGCTTGTCTTTTGAGAATCCATTTGAGAAGCTAGGTTATCTCTTTTTGTATTAAGTTTTATTGTGTCAAGGTGGTTTCAAGTGTACATCCATTGAAAAGCTCTGAGATTGTTCTTTGAAACTTTCCCCTTGCTAATAGACTTAATCAAATTTGATTTTTTTATGTTGTCTTGAGCAAAATGTGTTTGTTTTATTTTTAGATGTATGCAAGTAGTTTTTCTTGTTTCTGTTGCAATCTTGTATTAAAATCTGATTCAATCACACAGCCTCAATCCTTGTGATAGTTTAGTGGCATATGTAATTCCATTTCTCAGAAGAGCTTTCATTTGGGATTGGAATAAATGGTTTAAAATCACTTTTCTCTCATCAGTTGACAGAGGTTTTCTATAAGCCTTTGGGTGTACCTTAGGCGTGATTTGTCTTAGATCTTGATGCTTTGTTGGGTTTTCTAACTCGAGCCTTTGTGATATAATCTCAAATATTGTGTGAAAGAGTGCTAATCTGGGCCTCCATTGAAGCACATATTCTAGTTGAAGAAACATTTTAGCTATTCTATGGCATTTTGTTGGTTTGACTTTCCATTTTGTAAGGTTCCTCAAGGATCTGGTGAATCTAGTTTCACCCCCCCCACCTCCCACCAAAATTCATTTAACAACAACCAAAACCTCCCCATACTAGCCATGTTTGTGATGTGTGTATGTCAATGCACAATCCTCATCACCTAAACATGCAGAAGCAAGCAAGGTCTTAAATGTCTTTAGTAACCTTTGCCTTGTTGTGAAAGTATCTCCATGATCTGGAAGTGACAACTTGTGAGAGTCAGATCTGGTGTGTTGATCATATTTTCCCCAAGGCATTCTCTATAAAATTTATGCAAAAGAAAGGTACTTGTATCTCCATTCATATAATAGAGGTTACAAAATAGGTTTTCTTACCTTGGTTAAAAGGCACAACCTAAAATAGTTAGGATCAGATCACATCATTTTTAATGTGCTACCCCCTCCCTTGAGGCTTGAGTGCCCACAAGTTATATATATTGCTTCCTCGACTGCAAAATGATATACATGATTTTCTATCTGCCTCTGAGTATCCCGTCTAATCCATGATGTTTCTCGGTCTTTGAAGGAGGTTAAATCTGGGTACCAACAGACTGCATCACTCACAATTTAACAAGATAATCAGGTCCAAAGAATCCAAAAACATATAATGATCATACAAGACATAGGGCATATCCCAAAAATAATAGCATACAATAGAAAAAAATAGTAAAAATATGTCATATAACCATGGATGTATGTAATCTTACATGCAAGTAAAATGCTACATGTGAGGCACACACTTGCCATGTTAGAAGGATATAGATTATGTCATAACATGTATATATAAGTGAAAAATTAAGTGCTAGTAAGAAGTAGTAAATGACTACATGATAGAACATGTAAAGTTTCGAGTACTAAAGGTATATGCCCCAAGAGCCTCGGTGGGAATGACAGAGGATATAGTGATGAGCATCATTGCATCATGTGAAAATGTGTAAGAGACTTGTATTCACTCCCAAAAACCAAGTGAATGTGCATGTGTATATGACAAATATAGTGACATACTAAGTATTGATCTTGCATTGTAAGAAAAGTGTAATATGTAAGTATTATAATAAAGTAAGAGTAAGTGCAACCAAGATATGCAATTGCAATGTATCGAGTAATGGTATGGTGTGCAATATGTGAAGATGGAAGGAGGAGCACTCCCCTTAGTGGATGTGTATGAAATGAGGTTCATTTATAAAATCACCCTCAACATTCTCAAATGAACCATAGAACAAGAATGTGCCATTAGAAAATGGGTATGTGAATCTATATTAGAAATGTATATCATGAAGCATAGAGCATGAAGAGTGAAGGATATGAGGTTCATTTCAAAATAATACCTCATAGTCAAGTATGAATAATGGAACTAGAATGTGTCATATGGTAATGAAGATGCAATGTGTGTATCAATGTGTGTAGAAGTGTTTAGAGAGATTAGACATGGAGCAAGGAGGGGAAAGTGTAGAATTAGAGACTAGATAAAACTAGTGATGTTAGAAGGGAAGGAGAATATATGATACCCCACAAAGTGTGAGAGGGATATAATGTTATCCGAAAATACAGAAGGAAAGGGCCATCAACCCGATATGTGAGGAGACCAAGGCATGTGGCAATGCTCTAAAGATAGATGGAATATAAGAGTAATGATATACATTTGAGTGATACCTATGTGGTGAGAGAGATGATGAACACATATGTGAAGGAGCTTCCCAAGCAAGGGGCTTAGGTTGACGAGGTGGACTAGGGGACCAATGAGGGTAAGGTCTTGAAGTAGGTTTTGGGTGAATAGGAGAGTTATGTGATTTTGAATCGATAGGCAAAGGAGGCCTAAATGAATTAACTATTGTATAGATATCACCAAGGGTAGGTTGAGGAAATTGTGTACATCGTGAAATGCCTTTAATGGTGACAACTTGTTTATTTTGAATGAACTTTAGGCACAAATGATTCATGGAAGGGATGGCTTGGGCAGTGTGGAGCCAAGAAAGGCTTAAGAGCATGTCACAATCTTTAATTAAATGTGCCAAAATGAATGGTACAAACATGGTAAGGGGATGACTGTAATTGGAAGCTTGATGTAGCCAAATGAATTATGAACCGAGAAATGTGACACTAGATAGTTGACATTTGATAGCTAGAAAAGAGTGTGATAGAGAATATATTGGTAGGAGCTGAATGATTCATGGAAGGGATGGCTTGGGCGGTGTGGAGCCAAGAAAGTCTTAAGAGCATGTCACAATCTTTAATTAAATGTGCCAAAATGAATGGTACAAACATGGTAAGGGGACTACTATAATTGGAAGCTTGATGTAGCCAAATGAATTATGAACCAAAAATGTGACACTAGATAGTTGACATTTGATAGCTAGAAAGAGTGTGATAGAGCATATATTGGTAGGAGCTGATGGATAGATCATAATATTTTTGACAGTATAGGAACTAATAAAAGCATTGATGTGAAATTAATTAGAAGAAAATGTAGAATGATAGTCATTATCCTCGAATGTAATTACTAGAGGTGATGCATTTCTTGTAGCAACATGGAAATAAAGAGGCCCCAATGAAGTAGAAGGAAAACATGATATGTATGAATAGAAAAATAATTAGTATCTTGTTTGTCATTATTAAAGGAAATGATCATTAAATATTTTTATATTTTTATTCTCATTGACCGGCTTAGAATTATATGGCGTAGGGAGATTGATTGCATTCTTGTCAATGAGGTCTTGAATAATATACTTAATCTTGAGAAAACAATAAGTGGAGTGCCTAATGTATTGGTGCTAATCACATCTAGCATTGTTGTCATAGTTTTGACCACGGGGAGAGACAAATCAAGATTGATTTGTAGAGAAAGAGTGATAACATTACTTTCAATAAGTTATGGCAATAGAAACCAAGGTGTATAAGGTATCTTGCTAAAATTATGCTTTGGAGGTTGCGATTTAATTTTGTTAGGTGTAGATACAATGTTAACATTGTGCTTTGATTTAGTGGGCTTAAGAGATGGTTTGAAAGTAGACTCATCTTGAAACCGGTTAGAAGATGAGGATGAAACATTTTCATAGTAGTTGGATTTTACAATAGATAAGATTTTACTTTTGCATAATTTAAGTGTATGGAATAATTGATAGAAGGAGGGAGATGTATAAAAGATACCACTCTCTTTTAGTTTAAGTAACAAAATTTAAACAAAATGATCTTGCAATTTATAATCAACAAGTAGATTGGTCCTCTTAGCAAGGTTGTTCTTATAATGTAAGACATAATCTTCTAGAAACTTATTAGATCCTTGTTTGATTTTTTGAAAGTTGTACATAAGAGATCTTGGTGATGATATTAATAAAATATATGAAAGGAAAGATTCACCTAAGAATGTGAAGGAAGTTGTTGGTGCTCAAAATATTCTCGCCCTAGTTTTCCTTTGAAAATCTATCAATTTGCGGCCTCTTTCAGTCACTTTTTCCCGTGTTGTGTCTATTTAATCTTTGTTGCCATTTTTAATTTGTTCCTGGGTCGTAGATCACTTTTGGGTCCATGCTTTGCTCCTTGTTTCTTTGTTCCTCTGGAAAAGGTCTGTAATTTGGGTCTCCCATTCTCTGTTTGTCTAAAAACTCGGGTTCTCCCATAATTTTCGTTCTCCACGGTCAGGATTTGTCTTCCTTATCATTTCTGCCCTAAATACTTAGGAAAAATGAATGGAGGTATCGCTGAGAAACATATTTGAGCCTTGTAATATTTCTAAATTCTCTGTCCTTGGAGAAAATTTCATTTTCGGGATTAAATGATCATTTTTCTGTATTTTACGGTTTGACGGGTGTTTCTCTCGGTCAAATTTACATCCTTACATCGATAGGGGATGTGGCACCTTTTGGTTAGGTGTGGCTCAACTAGGTACTTCAAAATTTCTATGCATCGCCTCAACTTAAAATGTGTCCGCGTGGAGGAACGGTGCTTGTTTTAAGATCTACTTTTTGGTTTGGCCTTGGAGTAGTGTTGAGAGGACGGTGGAGGCTTCTACTGGGTCTCCCCATACTTAGTATTTTTCAAAGAGTTTTGGGAGGGTTGGGACATGTGGAGGAACTACGCATGTTTGGGGATCGGGCCTTGAGTTTCATTTTAAAGAAGCACCAGGAGGACACGTGGAGGCCTCCGCTCACTTTACATTTTTCTTAGACTTTTCAACGGCCAAAGGAAACTGCCTCAGAGCATGACACATGACACCTTCCACTGAGCTTCAAGCATTCAAAAAACTTTGCCGAGTTAGGACACGTGGTGAGCCCACACTCATTGAAGGTATAAAATTTTTGGGACCATCTCAAGGTGCGCCATGGTGATATGCGGAAGTTTGAAAAGTCAAAGGGGTAGGGAAGTGGACCATTGGAAGCAACTTGGATTTTTTTGCCTCTTGTCCTTAGAAAGAGTTAAAACATCAAAATGGCCTGCAAGCCTGATAAGGAAAAGTCAAAGCTTGCTCCAGTCAATGACGAAGGTGTGGACTCTCGGGGGAAATTTGGAAAAATTTCCTTTTGGGAGAAAAGAGTGAAAACATCAAAGTGGCCCATGGACACAGGCGCAGAAATAGTCAATATTTTGCTTCGGTCAACAAATGGAAGGGTAGAGCTACGGGGAAAATTTAGAAAATTTTCCATTTTCCATTTTCCAAAAAGGAGGTGAAATGACAAAATTCGGCTATGGTTCCACTGGGGCCCACCTTAAGACACGTGTCAGGATCATTTCCCAAGGGCGGAGGTGCGGAGAAAAATGGAAATTCTTTCCATTTTTCCAAAAGATTGTAAAAAGTGAAAGGAGGCCCTCGGGCCTATTTTAAAGTTAAATCTTCCACGTGGATGGCCCAAATTCAAAGTAAATATCAATGGCAGTTGAGAGTTTGAATATGATTTTCCCCCCATTTTTCTGAAACATGCCCGAAAGTGTGAGTCTTCATGATTTCTTGGTATTTATTATACACCAAGCAGAGAGGGGAGTTAATTTTGATATCTGAGTTTGGTGGGAAGATTAGGAAGATGTCTTTTGCCATCAAAATGGTTTGACTATCGTGTTCGATTGGAATTTTCCTTTTTCTTCTCCCAAGCACATAAGGAGCTAGATTTGACTGATTAGCAGCGGAAGTGGTTGGAAAATTGAAGAAAGAGTGATCTACCAAAGGAGTTAAATGTGGGAGATATTCGATGAGATTTTCCCTCTCGAGCACCTGACAAATTTTTACAGATTTGATTATGAGAATCACAATTGTGATCATGGCATGCACTGGTAGCACTCAAGGTCTAGGATTTTGGAGGGGAAAAGGGGTCCCTGTTGTAAATGTTATAAATGGCACAAAATTTTCATGTAAATGGTTGGAGTGTTAGGGGTTGGGACTGAATTTTCTAATAGAAAAATCTTGACAGAGCCCATCATTTTGAGAAGCCGTTTGAGAAGTTTGTATATCTTTTTGTATTAAAACTGATCATGTCAAGGTGGTTACAAGTGTACAACCATTGAAAAGATTTGAGACTATTCTAGAAACTTTCCCTGCTGATAGATTTAATCAAATTCGAGTTGTTCTATGTTGTCTTGAAGCAAAATGTGTTTATTTTATTTCTGAATGTATGCGAGTATTTTTCTTGTTTCGTTGCAATCTTGTATTAAATTTTATTCAATCACACAGGCCTCAATCCTTGTGATAGTTTAGTGGCATCTACACTTACAATTCTTAGAAGAGCTTTCATCAAGGATTGGAATAAATGATTTAAAATCACTTCTCTTTCATCTATTGACAAAGATTGCTTGTAAGCCTCTGGGTGTACCTTAGGTGTGATTTGACTCGATCTTGATTATTTATTGGATTTTCTAACTTGAACCTTCATGATAGAATCTTAAAGATTATTTATTGTATTTTCTAACTTGAACCTTCGTGATAGAATCTCAAAGATTATGTGAAAGAGTGCTAATCTGGGCTTCCATTGAAGCAAATATTCTAGTTAAAGAAACATTTTAGCTATTCTATGGCATTCTGTTTGTTTAACCTTCCATTTTGTAAGATTCCTCAAGGATCTAGTGAATCAAGTTCATCCTGCCCCACCTCCCACCAAAAATTCATTCAAAAAAACCAATCCTACCTGTACTACCCCTATTTGTCCTGTGTGTGCACAAATGCATAATTTCCATTACCAAAGCATGCAGAAACAACTAGGATTTCAAATGTCTTTATTAACCTTTGCCTTGTTGTGAAAATATCTCCATGATTTGGAAGTGACAACTCGTGAGAGTTAGATTTGGTGTGTTGATCATATTTTCTCCAAGGTCTCCTTAACCTCTTCATTAGGAAGGATATCTCCATCTCCTCCATAAAAATAGGCTACAAAAGGTTCCTCTTACCCTGGTTGAAAGACACAACCTAAAATAGTGAGGATAGATCAAATCCTCTTGAGGGTGCTATCCATTTCTCCACATTTGAGTGACAGAGAGCCAGTTAGATCTCATCCCCGACTATAAAAAAACTCATCATGATCTAATTTGTCTCTAAGCTTCCTGTCAAACTAGTGATGCTGCTCAAAATTTGAGGGAGAATCAATTTGGATACCAACAACCGAGTGGCATCGTCGCTGGGGACTTGCGCTCACATTTAGACCCTGGTAAAATACTTCTTGTATGCTCCAAGTGTTGTGTGCAATTCTTTCAGTTTTCACACCTAGTGCACTAGCTTTCATTTGATAAATCTGGGTAAAGAAAGTTTAGAATCTTTCCATTTCCAGTTTCTATCATTGACAGACATTTGAAAGATCATACTTTGTGCATTTACATAACTAAGGTGGAAATCCTTAGTGGTGACTCCCTGTTGATATGATTTTTAATGAGTACCAGTGTCTTAGAACTTTGTCAAAGTTAGATTTGTTACTAATATTTGCAAAGATGGAAGGAAGGAGATCTTTCTTTGCTAGGGCATTGTTTCCAGAGCTAGGAAAAGAAAAATCAGAAGGAAGAAAATCCTGGAGAGTTGTGGGAGATCAACAGACAAGAAGAGGGATCTCCATTGATGAAAGTGATCAGCCTATTATTGAAGACTATAATTCAAGTGACTCTAAATCAGGTAGCCTCTTTGTGGAATTGAATTCTCCAACTGGAGAAGGGCCTTCATTTGACTTTGAAAGGTTTTCTTCACATTTTGCACCTGTCTTTTCTGAGGTTGATAGGGCTTTCCAAAAGACAAGGCCTTTGGGGGCTATCCATTTTGAAAATTATACTCTTGGGTTCCAAAGACCCTTTGCCCCCTATTAGTTTGTCACCCTCCAGGTCACCTCCTCAAAACAAGGTATGGTCCACTCACACCCAGGACCTCCTTTTGTTGTAAACACCTTTGGACCTATAAATGTTTTGGGAATGGCTAGATATCTAAATGCAGTGCCTCAAGATGTAAGGAACAAAATGCCAAAGTTCCAAGGAAACAATGCTATTATTGGTGATCAAAGCATCTAAAGTTTTTATCAATATAATGGAAGACTTTGATATTGAACATGAGGATGTATATATTAAGCTGTTTATTCATACCTTGGAAGAGGATGCCAGGGATTGGTATAAATCATTGCCAGATAACTCTATTGATTCTTGGATTGAGATGAGTAATGCATTTATATTGCAGTATGGTGATAAAACTGACCCTAGGTTTCTTTTGACAAAATTTGAAAACATCACAAAGAATCTTAATGAGTCAGTACATGATTTCAACAGAATGTTTAATAAGACCTTGAGGAGATTTCCTGTTAGGATAAGACCTTGTGATGAGTCATGTTTGATCCAATATTCTGATGCATTTGATAAAAAGGATGCATATTACTTAAGAGATAAGAACACCACAAATTTGAGGCAGGCCTTCACCATGGCTCTGCAAATAGAGAACAACATCAAGGTAATTGGAAAGCCTCCAAAAAGGGAGGGTGTAAAGCTGGTTAACCCGAAACCCTCAAACAAGCAAGGCTACTGATTTGGAAGAAGTTGTGAAAACTTTGGTAGGGGCTATCAAAGAATTTTCTAAAATCTAGCCTAGGTTGAGAAAGGAATTAGGCATAGCTCACAAGGTCAACACAAGCAACAAGGCCAAGACAAGTTCACAAATCACCAAAGATTTGATGGCAGAGGTAAGGGACTTGTTGGATTTGGAAATAGACAGTCCCAACCTAGGGATAATGAATGGTACCCGATCCTTTGGTTGCCAAAGTTGCCGTGGTGTTGGAGATAGATGTCATTAATTGGTGTGATAGATGTTTCATGCCCCACGCTCCTTGTGAAGAAGATCAACAAGAAGAAGAAGAGGTAGATGATGATAATGATGATGATTTATATATGATGGGATGTTCCACGAGTTCGCAACAAGGGGAAACTTCAACTGAGGTGATAAGTGCCTAGACTGCTGCTACCTTTTGGGACTGCATTCATAGGGTACCTACTCTTCCTACCTCTTATACTTTAGATGTAGATATTGTACAAGTTTTTTAATTTCCCAATAATGACTTTGAATATTTAAGTGCTTTAATGATAAATAAGTATGATGGAGGAATCCCATCGAGGAAGATAGACAATTCTTGATCAATCTTGTTGTTGCTCAAGAGAAGTAATATAACACAAGAAGTAGGTTTGCCAAAGGGGTAGGGCCTCAAGCCAAGCCAAAATCTCCCTTACTTTCAAACATTCCCAAAGAGGCTCTAGGAAAGATGCCCTTCTAAAAGCCTGCAGTTCCAAACAAAAATCATACCCCTCCCCTGCCTAATCTGTAAAAAATATTATACCACCTAATGATTGTGTTGGCTTTCCTACCAATTTTGCCTTGCCAAGGAATGTCCCATTTATATTGCCCAAGTTTTAAGTCAAAATCAAAGTCTCTGTTCCATTTTTGAGTTGCTTAGGATTCTTGAGAACAAAAAGAAAGCATTTGAATACTTGGGATTGAAAGAAGAGAAGACCGCCCTAGGTAGAAACATAAACATTTTGGAGACCCCACCAATCATTGAAGAACCAGAAGCACCACCAGCATCAGAAGAGCTAGATGAACCACTTGAGTTCTATTTGGGGACATCCTTGGTGGAATATCAACTAAATGTGGATCCATTCTTCACTACCCTGATCATTAAGGATAAACTATTGCACAACTGCATGTTTGACTCAGGGGTATCATGCAATGTCATGCCTTTAGAAGTTATGAATGAGCTGAATATCAAAGTAACAACGACATATGGGAAGTGTACTGCTATGGACTCTAGAGAGGTGCCAGTGGTAGGGTGTGTGAAGTGTTTGGTGGTAAAACTTGCTTACCTAGGTAAGAATTTAAAACTTGATGTTGTCATCGTGGACTGCCCATCCAAGTGGGGCATGCTACTGTCAATAAAATGGGCTACTAGTGTTGGTGGGAGTGTCCAAATGGATATGTCCTATTCCACCATTCCAATTGAAGGCAACCTTGTCAGGTTATATGGGGAAAATAAAATGTTGCATCTTATTGAGGATCCCAACAATGCATCCTATGAAGTATTGTACACAAATGTTGATGCTTGACAACTCGTTCGATTTGCTTTGATGGAAAGGAGCACAAGATTGAAGAATGCAAATGTATTGAATAGATAGGTTCTCCTTAGACTCTATTGTTTGATGGAGCTTGCTCCAAGTTTTGGAATGTTGCTGGTGTTGTTCCACTTTTTCTTAGTCAGAAAAAATTGTTTTCTCCTTCAAAATCAACTTTGAGTGCACCAACAACATTGCTGAGTATGAGGCACTATTGTTGGGTTTAAGAATTGCTTGGAAATATGGTGTCAAGGACATCATTGTCAAAGGAGATTCAAATTTAATTGTAAAACAAGTCCGAAAACTATATGCCACAAAGAATCAACGAATGAAACAATATAAACATGTGGTTTGGGATTTTATTGATATGTTTAATTCATTCAACATAGTGGATCATGATAGGAAATTCAATGACTTCACGAGACAAGCTAGCGAGTGTTGGGGTCTTGTTTTGACAATTGTACAATGTCCCCATATTGTGAATATGATGTTGAGGTATTGACAAGACCTTCTATCCCTGACAACATTAAACATTGGCAGGTTTTTGATGATGATGCTCGAGATAAGAAGATTTCTGCGAACAAGGAGAGTTTTCTCGATCAATGCATTGATTTGGAGCCAATGGTGTGTACAACAGAAGGAAAAGAAACCTTGTTTGGCAAGGGCATCATACAACTAAAGACCAATATCATTCCTAGAGGACTGGTTTCCGTTGAGTCCAATTTTGATAATGTTGATCAAATTGTTAACGATGCATGGCAGCCTTAAGGGATATTGACGAGCATGACTATGGCGAAAGGAGAAGCCAAGAAAAATTTGGTTAGGTAGCAATCTAAAGGAGGAGAAGAATTCATACATCCAGTTGTTGAAAAAAATACCAAGATTTCATGGCTTGGACCTATTCTAAACTAAAAGCATACATAGAGGACCTATTTCAAAGCATGAAATTCCCTTGGAATCTAATGTAAAGAAATTTAGACAAGAAGAACAGGCCCATCAATCCACTTTTATCTTTCAAAATGCAAGATGAACTCGAAGAAACGAGGATGGAGGGATTATTCACCCACAAGATATTCTTCATGGGTTACAAACCTAGTGCCAGACAAAAAGAAAAATGGTGACATTAGGTTATGTGTGGACTTTAGGAATCTGAAAAGAGCATCAATGAAGGATAATTATCCTTTACCAAATATGAAGAACATGATGTAGTTAGTGACTAGGTCTGAGTTTCTCTCTACCATGGATGGTTTCTTTGGTTATAAGCAAGTTGTGGTGAAGTAATCGAGAAAGGATCAAGACATCATTTTATACTCCTTGGGAACATATGTGTATTTCAAGATGCCCTTTGGTTTGATGAATCTTGGAGCCACCTTCCAAAGAGCAATGGATGTTGCTTTTCTTGGTTAAATCAATGAGTTTATTGCAGATTATCAAGATTATGTGACTGTATTTTCCAAGAAGAGAAGTGATCACTGCTACACTTAGAGAAGATGCTAATAAGATGTAGATAATATGGCATCTCACTCAATCCAAAGAAGTGCTGTTAATGCAAAATCACAACACCCCTGAATGAGTTCTAAAATCCACTTTTCTAAGGAAGACTCATTTGGTGTGATTGCATAACATTGAAATTTCCTAAGGTGTGGGACCTTACAAAATGGAAAAGATCTCAAGATTAAGGTTGGTTCCTTATTCCTCTATTTAGGTGCATACGTAGAAACTTACAAAGGATCTGTTCTTAATCCTAATCTAAACTTTACCAAGAAGACATGGATAGAAGGAATATATAAATTAAAACAAAGCTAAACTACGAGGTGATGCACCAAAGGAATGAAGAACACTTGTTTTGTTAATAGAAACAAACCAACAAAATGCATATAATAAACTAGCACAGAGATAGCCGATATATAATGGAAGGCCGGATGAAAGAAAAAGAGACAAGAGAGGATCTAAAATCGATCACGAGATGTGTTTTTGCTTGCTCAGTAGATTGATACGACCATTACAAAGTAGCCAAGAGGCGAAACATATTACAATTTCAGGTGGAAGGCTTGAACCCCACAAATCTCTTTTATAGAAGGAAGAGGGATCCTACAAAACAAATAATGTCCAACCCTTTACACCGAATCCTACCCCTGTATTTATAGATTCCACTTGAAAGAAGAAAAGAGAGAGAGAGAGAGAAGCGAGAAAATCGGGTTAAAGTTCAATCACCATTAATGCCTCACGATGAAATCTCTCCCCCAAATTTGTCTTTACTACATCAATCCTTGGTTTGGCACCTTGAAGGAAGAGGAAATAGTGAAACATATCAAATATGATTTGGTTGTTGAGGCAAAAAGATCCTACATTGAAATCCTGAAGACGTTTCCTCCATTTTTCTTCACCTAACCTCCTCAAACTTAAAGTTCCAGACCTCCATTACATGGGTGAGGTGAGATCTTTCCAACGGCATTAGATTCACAATATTTTGAGCCATGAGTCGAAAGATACGCCTCTTGAAGTTTGTATCGGAGTGCATGTACAAGAGGGTGGGAAAATAGCTCAAAAAATGGGTCCCTTTTGATGTCGGACATGTGTCATCCAAATTGGAACAAAATCGGGCCTAGGGTCCACAATTTATCTTTTTCCCTTTTCTCGATTCTCATCGTGGCTTTGACTCGGGCCTAGATGACGAACCTTTACTTAAGACACATGGTAGTCTAGCACTCATTTAGAAACCTTCTTTGTCCACCTTTTAACTTTGTTTCCTCTTATGCGAGATCATGGTCGATCTAGTATTTGGCATGGGGGTGAAATATGGATAACGAAGTGCCTTTTTGGGTTCTGAAAAGCAAAGTTGGTTGGTCACATAATGTCACAAGGAGTGATGATTAATCCGAGAAGAGTAGAGGCCATCAACAAGGTCCCAATCCCAAGGACTAAGAAGGGAATTCAGTCCTTCTTTGGGCGATAAACTTCATCAAAAGATTTATATCAAACTTTGTTGAGTTGACCATTCCAATCACTTCCATGTCAAGAAATACTAGGTCATCAAATGGGAGGAGGTCATCATCCAAGCTTTCAATGGGATTAAGGAGCATTAAAACATGCCATTGTTTTGGCAGCTCTAGATTATAAGAAGCCTTCCCAACTAGTTTCCTTTGCTTCAGAGAACACTGTTGCTTATGTCCTTGTGTAGAAGGATGATGAAGGGGCTGAGAGGCCAATTGCCTTTTTCAGTAAGGCCTTGCAGGGGGCTGAGCTGAAGTACACTATCATGGAAAAGTAGGCATTTTCCTTGGTAAAAGCAACAAAGGTTTTTAGACCTTACATTCTAAGTTCTAAAGTGGTTTCTTATGTTCCCCACACCATGGTAAAGGAAATCTTGTCAGAGATGGAGGTCTCAAGAAAAAGATGTAGGTGGGTGAACAAGTTGCAAGAATATGATATGGATATCCAAACCACAAATTTGGTGAGAGGTTTGGGCTTGGCTAAGCTTATGGCTGAGAGAAACTTACAAACTATTGAGGTAAATGAGGTAGAAGAAGAAAGGGCGGTGTTTTTGAAAGTTTGATGAGTTCTGAGTGGTACAAGGATGTGATTTTCTATCTCAGAAACTTATAATACCTTAAGCATTTAAGTAAGAACCAGAAAATGGATCTTAAGTTGGCCTCCTAGAAATATGTCATTATTGATTATGGGTTGGCTTGGAAGAACCCAGAGGGAGTCCTCTTAAGATGCATTACTAAAGAAGAAGCCCCCAAGATAATTGCTGATCTCCATGGAGGAGTATGTGGGGAAATTTTCTGCAAGAGTCACAACACACAAGATCTTGAGGGCTGGTTATTGGTGGCCAAATCTCTTCAGGGATACAAATATTTTGGTTAGAAGATGTGAGAGTTTTTAATGCTTCTCTGGAAGACTGAAAGCTACAGGTTCCCTTCCTTTGCAGCCTATATCAATTGAAGCTCCATTCAAGCAACGGGAATGGATTTCATTGGTGAGATTTCGACCCTTGGCGTTGGCCATAAGTGGATTCTTATAGCCACTGATTATTTCACCAAGTGGGTGGAGGAAATCCCCACCAAAAGAGTAACACACCAAATTGTCATGGATTTTCTGTTGAACCATATCATTTACAAGTTTGGGGTGCCAGTCAAGATTTTTGCTGATAATGCCATGAGATTTAGAGCTAAACCTTTGATGGAAATGTGCAAGGAGTATGGGATCAACTTGAAATATGCCTCCAATTACAATCCCCAAGGAAATGGACAAGTTGAGTCTAGTAACAAAATTTGTTGAAGATTATCAAAAAAATATTGAGCAAAACAAGAAAAAGTGGGGTGAACAGTTGAAGTTTTCTGTTTGGGCAGATAGGATCACTGATCAAGAGGGTCACTGGAAAGAGTCCATTTGAGTTGGTATATGGGACTCAGGCCCTACTACCTCTTCATATGTAACTATCTTCATATCAGTTTATGCAATAGTTGGAAGATCAAGAGGTAGGTCCTTATGATGCTCGCATTAACCAGATTGTTGAGCTTGATGAAGAGAGGAGGGCATCCCACTAGAGGCATGTAAAGTTCAGAGAGAAACTGAAGAAGTTATTTGACAAGAAGGTCACTCCAGGCCTTCAATGTTAGAGATCTTGTGCTGCTATGGGATAGCAGACATGAGGATAAGGGCAAGCATGACAAGTTTGACTCATTATGGATGGGCCCTTACTCCATTGATATCAGGATTGGTGAGCATACCTTCTTCCTTAAGGACTTAGATGGTGAATTACTTGAGTTTCATATTAATGGTAGGCATTTTAAGAATTTTTGGATTGATTCCCTAGGATCAAGAAAATATTTTGTATTATGTATAGTTTGTTGTTTGTTTCTTGTCTTTTGTGTTTTTGTTCATTCTGGTCCTCAGTGACCCGTTTTGTTGGTTTCTCTATTTCATTTTTGGAGATGGCTCTATTTCTTTACTTTGAAAATTGACTCTGTTTCCCAATGGATATTTTGGCACTTGGTCTACCTTTGCTCTTGTGGAACTCACGGGGAGTGCTCATTCTTGAGTCGGAGCTGATCTTATTGCTTTAAATAGTCTCACCCCAGGTTTGCCTTTGAAAATCTATCAATTTGTGGCCTCTGTCGGTCACTTTTTGCTCGTGTTGTGTCTCGGTTAATCTTTTTTTCCATTTTTAATTTGTTCCTGGGCCGTAGATCACTTATGGGTCCATGGTTTGCTCCTTGTTTCTTTGTTCCTCTAGAAAAGGTCTATAATTTGGGTCTCTCGTTCTCTGTTTGTCTAAAAACTTGGGTTCTCCCATATTTTTCATTCTCCGTGGTTGGGATTTGTCTTCCTTGTCATTTCGCCATGTCATTTCTGCCATAAATACTTGAATAAAAATGAATGGATGTATCTATGAAACATATTTGAGCCTTGTAACATTTCTAAATTCTCTGTCCTTGGAGAAAATTTCATTTTCGGGCTCAAATGATCATTTTTCTGTATTTTATAGTTTGACGAGTGTTTCTCCTAGTCAAATTTACATCCTTACATCGACAGGGGACATGACACCTTTTGGTTGGACGTGGCTCAACTTGGTACTTCAAAATTTCTATGCATCACCTCAACTCAAAATATGTCCACGTGGAGGAATGACGCTCGTTTGAAGATCTACTTTTTGGTTTGGCCTTGGAGTAGCACCGAGAGGAAACGTGGAGGCTTCTGCCAGGTCTCCCCATACTTAGTATTTTTCCAAGAGTTTTGGGTGGTTTGGGATACTTGGAGGAACCGTCCATGTTTGGGGACCGGGGCTTGAGTTTCATTTTAAAGAAGTGCTAGGAGGACACGTGGAGGCCTCCACTCACTTTGCATTTTGCTTAGACTTTTCAATGGCCAAAGGAAACTACCTTGGAGCATGACACATGGTGCCTTTCATTGAGCTTCAAGCATTGAAAAATTTTTCTGGCAAGACATGTGGCAAGCTTGCACTCATTTAAGGTATCAAATTTTTGGGACCATCTCAAGGTGCGCCATGGTGACACGTGGCGGTTTGAAAAGTCAAAGGGGCGGAAGTGGACCATCGAGGCAACTTGGATTTTTAACTCCTGTCCTCGAAAGAGTTAAAACATCAAAATTGTCGACAAGCCCGATAAGGGAAAAGTCAAAGCTTTCTCCAGTCAACGGCGGAGGTGCGGACTCTCAAGGGAAATTTTGAAAAATTTCCTTTTGGGAGAAAAGAGTTAAAACATCAAAATGGCCCACGGACCCGATAGGAAATAGTCAATATTTTTCCCCGGTCAACAGCGGAAGGGCGGAGCTGCGGGGAAAATTTGGAAAATTTTCCCTTTTCCAAAAAGGAGGTAAAATAGTAGAATTCAACCGCGGTTCCACTAGGGCCCACCTTAGGATAGGTGTCAAGCTCATTTCCTGAGGCGAGGTGCGAAGCGAAATGGAATTTTTTTCCATTTTTCCAAAAGATTGTACAAAGTCAAAGGAAGTCCCCATGCTTGTTTTAAAGTTAAATCTTCCACGTGGAAGGCCCAAATTCAAAGTAAAGATCAATGACAACTGAGAGTCTGAATATGATTTTCCTCCCATTTTACTGAAACACGCCTAGAAGTGTGAGTCTTCATGATTTCTTGGTATTTCCTACACGCCAATAAAAGAGGGGAGTTAATGTTGATATCTAAGTTTGGTTTGAAGATCCGGAAGATGTCTTTCGCAATTAAAATTGTTTGACTATCGTGTTTGATCGGATTTTCTATTTTTCTTCTCTCGAGCATGCAAGGAGCCAGATTTGACAGATTAGGGGTGGAAGTGGTTGGAAAATTGAAGAAAGAGTGATCTACCAAAAGAAAGAGTTGAATGCGGGAGATATTCGATGAGATATCTCCTCTCGAGCACCTAGCGAATTATTACGATCGATTAAGAATCATGATCGTGATCATGGCATGCACTAGTAGCTCTCAAGGTCTAGGATTTTGGACAGAGAAAGGGGGTCCCTATTGTAAATGTTATAAATGGAACAAATTTTTTGTGTAAATGGTTGGAGTGTTAGGGGTCGGGACTGAATTTTCTAATAGAAAAATCTTGACAGAGCCCATCATTTTGAGAAGCGATTTGAGAAGCTTGATATCCCTTGTGTGTTAAAACCATCATGTCAAGGTGGTTACAAGTGTACAACCATTGACAAGTTCTGAGACTGTTCTAGAAACTTTCCCCTGTTGATATATTTAATGAAATTTGAGTTATTCTATGTTGTCTTGAAGAAAAATGTGTTTGTTTTATTTCTGAATGTATGCGAGTAGTTTTTCTTATTTATGTTGCAATCTTGTATTAAATTTGATTCAATCACATAGGCCTCAATCCTTGTGATAGTTTAGTGGCATCTGTAATTTCATTTCTCAGAAGAGCTTTCATCTAGGATTGGAATAAACGATTTAAAATCACTTCTCTTTCATCTGTTGACAAAGATTGTCTGTAAGCCTCTGGGTGTACCTTAGGTATGATTTGACTCAAATCTTGATGCTTTGTTGGATTTTCTAACTTGAGCCTTCATGATAGAATCTCAAATATTGTGTGAAAGAGTGCTAATATGGGCCTCCATTGAAGCACATATTCTAGTTAAAGAAACATTTTAGCTATTCTGTGGCATTCTGTTTGTTTAACCTTCCATTTTGTAAGATTCCTCAAGGATATGGTGAGTCAAGTTCATCATGCCCCACCTCCCACCAAAATTCATTCAAAAACAACCAATCCTACCCGTACTACCCCTATTTTTCCTGTGTGTGCACAAATGCATAATTTCCATTACCAAAGCATGCGAAACAACCAGATTTCAAATGTCTTTAGTAGCCTTTGCCTTGTTGTGAAAATATCTCCATGATCTGGAAGTGACAACTCGTGAGAGTCAGATTTGGTGTGTTGATCATATTTTCTCCAAGGTCTCCTTAACCTCTTCATTAGGAAGGATATCTCCATCTCCTCCATAAACAACAGGCTACAAAAGGGTCCTCTTACCCTGGTTGAAAGGCACAACCTAAAATAGTGAGGATAGATCAAATCCTCTTGAGGGTGCTATCCATTTCTCCACATTTGAGTGACAGAGGGCCGCTTAGATCTCATACCCATCTACAAAACGAATCATCATGATCTTATTTATCTCTAAGCTTCCTATCAAACCAAAGATGTTGCTCAAACTTTGAGGGAGAATCAATTTGGTTACCAACAAAAGTTACATAGTGAAGAGGTAGATTATAGAACCAACACATGGAATATTCTTGTATACTTTTAGGAGATATATTAGCTAGTAATGTATGATCATCCACATAGTCAAGACATACCACATAAAAATTTTGAAGGTGGGAAGCTTAGGTTGAATGAAGTTGGAAGGAAGTGGATAAGAAGAAATGGTGGGTGAAAAATGTGTGTGAAGGACTAATTAGGAGTTAGTAGATGGAGCGGCGCATGAAGTATCTTGCTATGATTGATGGATTTGAACTTGTAGGTCCTAGTATAGAGAAGCTAGGTCTTGATTTCCTAAGAGGATAATTTTCATGTGTGGGAAGGAAAGGGTGGGGTGAAACGATTGGTAGGAGTAGGAATAGAAATGGTAACATTAGAAGTAGGTTGAAGGGTATAATATTTAGGTTGGGTGGAAATAGGAATGGAAGCATTATTAGAGATAGCAGGGTTGAGCTCAACTAGGTTGGTGGCTTCCTCATGGGAATAATACAAATGAACATCTAAATCTTGAGGATGTTCAGAAATATTGGTTTTGATATCATGAATGTCTTCATTTGTAAAGGTGCATATATTTCTACCATGTTAGAAATATGAAAAGGATGCCTAAAATTATGGTAGGGTTCGAGTGATTGGGTTCACCAAATGATTTAATAAAATATAATTAAATCCTATTGAAGAGTAATTATTTTAATATATTATGTACAATTGCGAATGTATAGTATGACACAAGAAAACAAGCATGTAAAGTATTAAGCCCTGAGCAAGTGAGGGAGGTAAGAATACTTAGTTGATATCCATGAAATATAAAAGTGATATATGTAGGGTAAAGTGATGACCATATTATAAACTCCTTCACAACTCTCACTTTAAATTATGGACCTAAGGAATAATGCCATAAAGAGGTGCCTAAGTGTTGATAAATGTATATGGGTTCCCTGACTGTATGTAAAACATTAGGATCTAGTTATCTCTATGTCACGAGGGCTTCACATTTGTTAGTTGTTGATTTCTTTATATTCTCACCTTAGTCACCAAAGGTACATGTAATCTACAAGATAAAAATTCACTTACACATACCCACAAATCAAATCAAAAGTAAAATTGAAAATGAATAATGGCAAGTCGAGTGACCTTGGTGGTCAACCTTTGAGTAAACTTAAGAATGATTGCTACACTACATCTCGGACTCGATGTAATTATTGTATGTGTTTAGAAATGATGCCCTAGGATTCCTTTGTGCGAGTTGTATTAGATAACATGCTATATTTTCTCAATAATGAAAATGTGGGGATGAAATAGAATAAAATTCCCCTTTGTTTTATGTGGAGATTTAAATCCCTTGTCCTTATAATGAGTACTAAATGGATGCTTTTGGATTGATCTTGTGCCTTTGGATGCAAGCTTAGGTGATAATAGTATCTCTCGGTGCTTGGTCATTAATTGTGAAAACATAACTATGTTTTATATGATTCCCTTGTTTTAATTTCATAATTGACAACTAGAAGGTGGACCCATAAGTGGAAAATATGCTCAAAAGATAAAAGATATCCAAAATGAGTGGGTAAGGTAAGAAAGGGTCGGGGTGCCCATGAGAGACAAGAGAGTTTCAGTTGTTATTGTTGTGGATGAGAATTGGTGTCTCAAGTCATATAAAAGATAAGAAATTTAAATTTTGACTAGATTGTAGGGTGTGTAATCCCAAATAGAAAGCAAATTACAAGTTTAATAATTTCATCAATTACTACTTCATATAATCACTTGATTTTTCACCGATATATACATGTTATGATATATTATTTATCTTTCTAGAATACTAATGGGTGCTTCATGTGTAGAATTTTCCTTCCTTACAATACTATATACAACCATGGTTATTTGATACATTTCACTTACTATTGTTTTCTATTGTATACTATTATTTTTCGGGTTATGCCCTATCTCTTATATGATCATTGTATATTATTGGCCACTTCAGCCCTGATTTTCTTATGACATTGTGAGTGATGTCCCATGTTTGATATCAAATTTTTGATTTCTATCATGTATTAGTACTTTCTTGTTACATTGCCTTCTATTTAATTTCATCTTTATACTAACACATGTTACTAACCTACTATTTTTCATGTGCCTTAGTTTCTACCATGTACATCCCCTACCCCATGTAGGTATCCAATTGATTAGCATCAAGTCCTCTTCTTTGTATTGCATCCTCCTACCATCTTTGTATGCGCACCAAATGAGGGGGAATACATTGGGTGAATAAATCAACCTTAAAGAAACTCGAGCTACATATATAGATCTACACTATAGCTCTGAGTTGCTTTAGGGGTGATTTATAGTCTCCATGCTTTGAAATCACTTCACCCTTCACCTATCCACTCGGTATGCTATTCAGATGCACTCTATATATGACCATAAGGTAAACATATTATATCTAATTTATGTTATCAAGTATTCACTTAACAAATTTAGACACAAAATCACACACTTGGGTACATTTCTAGGTCCTAAAATCATGCTAGTATTTACAACATTCGTAAGAAATAATACTAGTGATTGACAACTATATTTTCCCTCTTTTCTTAAAATATTTCTTTCTATTTGGTCTTACATACCCTAAAAATAATTCGAAACTTAACTTATTTATCTTTTGTGACTTTAGACACCAATACATAGATACAATCATCGGTGCTCAAACGCCACTATCACTGTTGCATTCACCCCTATCTAGAAATATTCATGAGGTCCATAATGTACATTGAATGATTACGACGTAATTTTAAAGTTTTTCACCACTTTACCCTTCATGTAGTGCCCACTCCTCTTCGACACTTGTTATATTTTGGTTTCGATTAAGGTTGGCTATAGAAATAAAAATTATTGTATCATTTTGATTTAGCATGATGTTAGATGATAGAAATATTATGACTATTGATGGATTGTGATTCATAGTATTATTTGTGTGGATGCTTAGAGACATAGAGAGACATTTTATATTGATGACGATGATGTGGTGTTACCATATAAATTACTCACATTTCAAATTTTAGTCTTGTTTACTATGATTTAGCATTGAAACTAATCTCACGATCTTATTGATATTGATGAAATGGTAGATTTGAGATGTTGTTGAAATTATAAAAAAATGATAACATTGTTATTCTAAATGATGATTTAATTATATGTGGATGATTATTGATTTGTATTCCTATATTTTATTTTTGATGTTTTGATGTGGCCACGAGGCCGAAGGAGGTGTTGTGTGATTTCACAGGTAATTATATCACAACAATCAAAAGGGGAATTGGAGACCAACAACAACGAGAATACTAGATAGATACAATGAAGCTCACCATGGCAACTTGTGTAATGTCTTTGCTTTGTTTATTTTGTTGGGGGTCCCCATGGGCGATGACCTTCGGTTGTGACCATGGGCTTGAGTGTAATTTTTTCCTTTTCTTTTATTTATTTGTGGTGTATGTGATTTGATTTGTGATGTAATTCCTTTTTATCATTGTTGATTAATGTAACTTAATTAAGTGAATTAATCATGGTTATTAAGTTAATTGTGGATGTGACAAAAATAGTTCATTTATTATAGTAGTTGGTCCTTTAAATTTTACGATTTAAGCTAAGTGTATTCCTATATTTTATTCTTGATGTTTTGATGTGGCCATGAGGCTGAAGGAGGTATTGTGTGATTTCACAGGTAATTATATCACAACAATCAAAAGGGGGATTGGAGACCAACAACAACGAAATACTAGATGGATACAACGAAGGTCACCATGGAAACTTGTGTAATGTTGTTCCTTTTTTTATTTTTTTGGGGGGTTCCATGGGTGGGATGACCTTCGATTGTGACCATAGGCTTGAGTGTAATTATTTTCCTTTTCTTATATTTAATTGTGGTGTATGTGATTTAATTTGTGATGTAATTCCTTTTTATCATTGTTGATTAATGTACCTTAATTAAGTGAATTAATCATGGCTATTAAGTTAATTGTGGATGTGACAAAAAGGGTCCATTTATTAGAGTATTTAGTCCTTTGAATTTTGTGATTTAAGTTGAGTGTATATAACTTTGAGTGTTGTAGACTCTACCTTACCTTGGAATTCGGATTTGGTCTTAAGGACCATTTTTGGAAGCTTTTCGAACAAGCTAAGCTTGTC
This sequence comes from Taxus wallichiana var. yunnanensis, assembly GCA_018340775.1. Classification (NCBI taxonomy): domain Eukaryota; kingdom Viridiplantae; phylum Streptophyta; class Pinopsida; order Cupressales; family Taxaceae; genus Taxus; species Taxus wallichiana. Next base: position 597,396,899 of record CM031241.1, on the reverse strand, counting down.
CCACATCTCTTAATTTGTTATCCCAAACCTACCTATGGATTTGGGGGCCAAAATAGACCCCATTATGTGTTTTGTAAGACAAAATTGACATTTATTGCACTTTTCTTCCATGGGTTATAAATTATGTCCTTAAGGGTGTGGGTTTGGATTACGTGTGTAAGAGGCTTCTCATTCCTCTCAACAACCAATTTATTGTGCATTGGGGTTGAGATTTTACTTATGATGTGGAGTTGAGGATAAGTGATGTGGCATCCTACATCGAGCCACCTCACCCTCCTCTTCCCTTTTCCTATATATGTTAGTTTATTTGTTTGTTTGGGGGTTACTTCTTTTCATTTTGTGCTCTTGTATTTTGGGAGTTAGAGAATTTTGGGAGTTCTTGTTGAATTCTTGAGCTTGTTGGAGTTGGATTGAGCTTGAAGGATCTTGGAGTGTGACTCTTTGATCAAGTTCTACCATGAAAAGGTAGGAACTACACCCTTGTTTTAATTATTCATTTTATATGTGTATATTTGTCTGCAAGTGAATCGTTTGGATGCTTGTTGGGTTCATGGGTAGAATGCATAAGTATGGTGTAGGATAAAGCTATGGCTATTTTATATGTAGGGAGGAAAGAGTTTATTTCGTGTTTTAGGATGGAAATGGGTTGGGTGCCCTACCTTGGATAAGAGAATTATTACATTTCTTACTTGATTCTTTTAAGGAAGACAAGAGATTTTAGGGAGGCATAAGAGAATATGGAGGAATAAGAGGATCTTAAGGGAGGGATAAGAGTTTTGTAAGGGTTTGAGATGAATTTTTGGAGGTTTTTAAGGTGGGAACTGTTATCCAAAATTCACCCCCCAGGGTAATTTTGATAACATGCATCAAATTATTCAAGTCCCACGCAAATAGATAGATTTAAGGCCCAAAATCATGTTTCTGGGGTCCCCTCGGCTTCTTTCTAACTTTTCTGTCCAAGAAGAAAAGAGCAAGTTCTAAAAAAGGGTGAAAAAGTTGCAAAAAACAAGCTTGGGCAGAAAAAATCATGAAAATTGGCTAAGTCCTAGTCCAGGCGGTCCTTGGGACAGTTGGGACGTCGGGGTGTGAATCGGCCGAAAAGCCTCCAGGGGTCCATGCAGCAATTGGGACATCCGGGCCATGGGTACGCACGGGACGCGAAAAGCCAATTCGGCCAAAAAAGGGAAAAAATTGCCTAAGTCGTTGTTTCGCACAGTTGGGACAGTTGGGACAAGAGTACGCGAAAGACATGGATCAAATTGGTTTAGGCGCAAGTCGATCCGAATCGGGCGGTTCGGAGAAATTTGTCCCAAACAGTCGGACAAAAATGCGCGAGAGGACGTGAACTAGCTGGTTTGGCCGAAACAGGAACTTTCGTCCGGGGCGGTTGGGACAAAGGGACGCGTGGGACGCGAAAAGCCGAAAGAGCCGAGAGCCAATCAAATATTGCCATGTGTCTTCACCGCAAGGAGGGACAAGGAAGCTTTGAATCGGGTGGATTGGAGATTTTTGTCCCGGAGTAGTTTGGGATAGTTGGGACAAAGGAATGCGTGGGATGCGAAAAGCCGGGAGACCCGTGGACGAATCAGAATAGGACACGTGTCCTAAGGCGGGGAGTTCGGAGCCAGGGAAAGACTTAGAAAAATTTGTAAAAGTCTTGGGCCAAAAAATTAAAAGACAAGGATGACCCCGCGCCCCTGTCCTCCAACTAGATCACGCCACGTGTCCCAAGTGACGGGCGCGGGAAAAAATGAGAATTTTTCCAAAGTATGAAAAAGGTCAAAATTTCAAAGGAAAGCCCACAGAAAGGTGAAGGAGAGAGAATTACTCAGCCAATCGAGTGCACGACACGTGTCATCCAAGTGGCGAACGCGGGAAAAATTTCAAAATCCGTTTTGGCCTGGTTTTTGCCTAAATCTTCAGATCGCCATATCTTTCGATTCAGAGCTCGGATTTTCACGTTCTTTATATCAATGGAAAGCTGGTGAAATTCTCTGCACGATTCTAGGGTCAATATTGCATTTTGGTTCAGTTTGGAGTGAGAAAATTGAGAAACACCTCTGGCACATAATAATAGATAGAAGTAACATTTCAACAACCAGCTTTAATACAACAGACAGTTCGCCGTTTCTGCTAGACAGTCTGTCGTTTTTCCAGGATTCACCATTTCTGCCATAATGAGATGAGTTAAATGCAATCTAGAAGTGGTTGTGGTAGATTCGACTTTCCTCTCTCTTCCCTCTCTCATTCTTCTTATATATTGTAAGGAGGGGCTTCTTTCAAAAGGTCAAACATTCTGTTTTGCTCCTCCCTTCTTCTCTTTATCAGGCAAGTTGTGGAGTTCGAACCTCCCATTTGAAACTATAATGCGACTCTGCCTCTTGGCATTTTGTAGTGTATTGTATCAATCTTTGGAGCAAGTAATGCATGTCTGTGGATGATTCTCAACCCTCTCTGTGTTCATTTGCATCCTCCTGGTCTTTCACTGCAAGTTTTGTTATCTGTGCATGATCTTGCATCACATTTGAATGGTCTGTGTTTATTGGCAAGATAGATGTTCTTCATTCCTCGGTGCATCACCTCTGTTAGCTTAGGTTTATTTTTATGCATCTTCTTACCCTGTCTCCTTAGCAAGATTAGATTAGGTTTTGAGTAAACTCTCTGCATTTTTCGTGTGCATCGAGCGGAGGAATAAGAACCACCTTCTCTGGAGATTCCTTTCTCATTTCTGCAAGTCCCATGCTTGGAGAAAGGATTCCATGTTGTCAATGTCCTTGCTTTGGATGCTAGAGTGATCAAACTAGAAATTTGATCAATATCCGAGGTCTTTGTGATTTTGCATCAACAGTTTTGGCATGCCCAGTGGGACACTGAGAGGTCTTCCACTTCATCTTTGCAGGTTGGTGTGTTCCTGTGAAGATTTCAGCCTTTGGAGGCACTTGCAAACACATCTGGTGACTCCATCTGATCAACAACCCATTTCTGAAGTTGCAGACCTATTTTTCATCCATTCCCATCCATCCTTCTTTCCATCCCTTTCATTCTTTTCCATTCTATGAAGTTGTGCAATCATGACTTCATTTCCATCATGGAACTCACATTTACAACAACAATTTATCACACCTCCAACATGTTTTACAAATCCTCCAAATCAGCATGCATACCCATATGAGCAGCAATGCCAAGATCATTTTGGCTACGGAGCTTTCCAAGAGCAAGAGTATGCATATAATGAAGACAATTAGATGCAAGATGCTGGTTTGTTGGAGAAAATCCAAAAGATGGAGGTAGAGATGGTGCAGTCCAGAGCAACAACTCAAATGAGAGCTTTCAGAATTGGTTGCAGGACTCCTTGTCCATGGGGAGGCCCTTTTCCAAGACACTTCAGCCCTCAGGAGAAGCTTGACTTCATGATTGCAACGCTGCCATTGCTTGCAAAGTGGATTGAAGAAATAGAGGTGTATGAGAGGAGTATTCAACAACCTTGTCAACGGGTAAGCACGCCATCTCATGCCTTTCTTTTTCCTCTTTCCCAATCTGTTTTATCTCAGCAGTGTCAAGTTTTAAACTCTCCATCTGCTGTCCCAAATGTTGATCCCATGTCTCCACCTCTTAGTCTTCCACCACACCTCAATTCTTCTTTCCTTTTCCCTTCCAAACAGTCATCCCCTCCACAAGAGCTAAAAGAAATACCCCCTCCTCCAAAGAAACAAGAGTTTCCTCCTCTACCACCACAAAAAATTGCCAAATCAATTGAGTTTCAACCTATCCCTCCTCTTGCATTCCCAATTCCATGTGGGGAAGAAGAAATTGCAAAAATCAGCCATGAAGGATAGCAAGAAGAGGAGCAAATTCTAGTTGTGGAGGAGAAAATTACAGATCCAAGGGCTTTGAGTACAAAGCAGGCCACAGGAGAACCTTCGATTCTTCTTTCTACTTCACCTCTCTCAAGTTATAGTACTGAAGAGGAGTTTGATCTCTCAAACTCAATGTTGGAGGGTGAAAGAAACCATGGTGGTCAAGTTACAAATCAAGAAGACACCATGGAGGAAGTTGAGCATTTGCAGCAGGACAACCATGAAGCAGTTTACTTGTTAGATTTGGAGGACTGTTTTGATGGAGAAGAGCCGGTTGAGTTTCCACCATTCTCTCTTTCATCATCCACATTCCAAACACTTGAGTCTACTGCCACGAAGGAGAACATTCATTTGCAGCAGCCTGCATCTTATAGTAGCTCTTTGGAACCAAGATTGGAAGATTTTAATCTTTCATGTTCTTCACTGGAGGAAGAGAAAGGACAGAGGAATTTCATAATTTCTTCCACACCATCCATTCAAGAGGGTCTACAAGAAGACTCCATTTTGGAGTTGAAAATAAGAGCTATGGGCATATCAAATGGATCAGACCTTGCCCAATCAGGTATTTGGCTTCATTGGAGTCAAAGGAGAAGCCACAACCAGTCATGCTTGCTTCTAAGCATGAGGATGAGCTGCAAAGTACCAAGGATCAGCTGTCATACCTCTTCAATCCAAATGCAGAGCAACTAAAAGAGGTATTGAATTTGCCTTCAGCTGATACCTTGATGATTTGGGTGGAACACCAGCTTCTTATTGATTTTCCATCCATCCAAACAGCCATGATCGATGCGAAATCAATTGCATGGCTACCAATTTTGAAGAAAGGAAGCTATTTCTCACAACCGATTCTGAGGGTTTGTTTAGCTTGCCTTTGCTTCTAGTTAGAGTAAGTAGCTAGGTTTGCTTTCAGATAGAAGAATTGCTTGTGCACACTCTGCATGTTCCATTTGGGGCATGTATGATTTTCAGTTATGTACATAGTTTTTGGTGTTGCTGGTTTTGCTCTTGCATAGTTCATTTCAGTGGCCTTTTGGTGAGAACAACTCCATGTCCAGTGGGATTCAAGTGGCTCGAGAGGAAGTTTTCAAAGTTCAGATCAGTTTTCAGGATACTACTCATGACTCCATGCCCAATGGATTGCTTCAGCTCGATCATTCATCTAGCGAGCGGATGACCCCGCCAGTCACCAAAGCTGTTATCCAAAATTCACCCCTGGGTAATTTTGATAACATACATCGATTATTCAAGTCCCACACAAATAGATAGATTCAAGGCCCAAAATCATGTTTAAGGGTCCCCTGCTTCTTTCTAACTCTTCTGTCCAAGAAGAAAAGAGCAAGTTCTAAAAAAGGGTGAAAAAGTTGCAAAAAACAAGCAGGGGGCGTAAAAATAATGAAAATTGGCTAAGTCCTAGTCCAGGCGGTCCTTGGGACAGGTTGGGATGTTGGAGCACGAACTAGCCAAAAGCCTACGCGGTGGTCCACGTAGCAATTGGGACATCTGGACCATGGGTACGTGTGGGGCGTGAAAGCCGATTCGGCAAAAAAGGGAAAAAAATTGCCTAAGTCCTTGTTTATACGGTTGGGACAAGAGTACGCGAAAGACGCGGATCGGCTGGTTTGGCGCAAGTCAATCCGAATCGGGTGGTTCGGAGAAATTTGTCCCAGACAGTCCAGGACAGTTGGGACAAAAATGCATGGAGGACGCGAACTTGGCCGGTTCGGCCGAAACAGGGAACTTTCGTCCGGGACAGTTGGGACAAAGGGACGCGTGGGACGCGAAAAGCCGAAAGAGCCGAGAGCCAATCAAATCTTGCCACGTGTCTTCACCGTAAGGAGGGACAAGGAAGCCCGAATCGGGCGGTTCGAAGATTTTGTCCCGAGGCGATTTGGGACGGTTGGGACAAAGAGACGCGTGGGGCGCGAAAATCCGGGGAGACCCGCGAACGAATCGAAACAGACACGTGTCCTAAGGCGGGGAGTTCGGAGCCGAGGAAAGACTTAGAAAAATTTGCAAAAATCTTGGGCCAAAAAATTAAAAGACAAGGATGACCCCGCGCTCCTGTCCTCCAACCAAATCACACCACGTGTCCCAGTGATGGGGGCACGGGAAAAAAATGAGAATTTTTCCAAAGTATGAAAAAGGTCAAAATTTCAAAGGAAAGCCCACGGAAAGGTGGAGGAGAGAGAATTGCTCAGCCAATCGAGTGCGACACGTGTCATCCAAGTGGCGAGAACGCTGGGAAAAATTTCAAAATCCGTTTTGGCTGGTTTTTGCCCTAAATCTTCGGATCGCCATATCTTTCGATTCAAAGCTCGAATTTTCACTTTCTTTATATCAATGGAAAGCTGGTGAAATTCTCTACACGATTCCAGGGTCAATATTGTATTTTGGTTCAGTTTGGAGTAAGAAAACTTAGAAACACCTCCGGCATGTAATAATAGATGAAGTAACATTTCAACAACCAGCTTTAATACAATGAGGCGATTCGCCATATCTGCTAGGCAGTCCACCATTTTGCCAAGATTCACTGTTTCTGCCATAATGAGATGAGTTAAATGCAATCCAGAAGTGGTTGTGGTAGATTCGAATTTCCTCTCTCTTCCCTCTTTCATTCTTCTTATATATTGTAGGGAGGGGCTTCTTTGAAAAGGTCAAACATTCCTGTTTTGCTCCTCCCTTCTTCTCTTTATCGTGAGTTGTGGAGTTTGAACCTCCCATTTGAAAATGTAATGTGACTCTGCCTCTTGGCATTTTGTAGCGTATTGTATCAATCTTTGGAGCAAGTAATGCATGTCATGGATGATTCTCAACCCTCTCTGTGTTCATTTGCATCCTCCCGGTCTTTCACTTTGCAAAGTTTTGTTATCTCGTGCATGATCTTGCATCACATTTGAATGGTCTGTGTTTATTGGCAAGATAGATGTTCTTCATTCCTCGGTGCATCACCTCTGTTAGATAGATGATCTTTGGAGCCTTCTCTCGAGATTCCTTTCTCATTTCTGCAAGTCCCATGCTTGGAGAAAGGATTCCATGTTGTCTGCACCGGATGCTAGAGTGATCAAACTAGAAATCGATCAATATCCGTGGGTGCTTTGTGATTTTGCATCAACAGAACCTAATCCCATTAGGAGGAATAAGTGATATCCCCATAGATCCTTGCTTCATTGGTTTGCATTTCAAGCCTTGTGTATTTTGAAAGTTACTTTCTTGTGATTATTTCTTGTGTTGAGTGTGTGTTATATGATTATGATTTTTTTTATTATGATATTGAAGCATTTTGTAGCTTCCATGAGCTAGATCCATCCTTTATTGCATTTTTGTTGGGGCTCGGGGGCCAATGAGGAGGATAACTTCTTCTCCTCATTGGATTATTGGTTGGGTGGAGAGTGTTGCCTCTCCCTCTTTTTTTTGTGATTAAAGTGAAGGCATGGTGGAGCTCTTGTTGGAGATTTGGGATTTGGAGCATTTGTTGAAGTAAAAACAACCCTTCATTGTAGAAATTTTCTTGTAATTCCCACTTAAGGTGGAAGACTAGTAGACTTGTATTTAAAAGAAAAGTTACTTTGCAAGTTTTATTTACCAAGTTGTAATATCATATTTGAAGGAAGTTCATTAAAGAATGTGTCTTTCCTTTCTCTTAAAATTAGTTGTATGTAAAGGAATGAATTAAATGGATATCATGTTTAAATTTTACCTTGTGTTGAAAGAAAAGAAAGTTACAAATCTTAATGTTTTGATCACAATGTGAATTGGGAGGTTGTCATAGCCTTATTTTGGGTTGAAATAGTTAAACACTCTTTGGTTTTGATATATTGCAGTTAAAGTTAATTTTTGATATCTATGTTCTTTTATACACTCTTTACTAGAATTATCTAGCCTACATAGTGACTAACATTGGTCGGTCTTAATCGGTGTCGAGTGTAATCGATCTTGACATATGTCACTATTTCTTATTACAAACTTTATAATGTTAGCTCTAAGCTTAGTTATCAACATAAATGATATCATGACTTGCACCGATCGGGGATCATTTTTGAAAGTTCCCTAAACATCCATAAATGGTGTCGGTGCATAATATCATTTCAAGAGCTTTGCGTCAACTGTGAGAATGCAACAAATGGACATCGAGAGCTCTAGATATGTTCGGTTAAAGTTCGATGAACGGAAAGTCAACTATGGTGAACTTGTTAATATTGGACCAATGGCACTGTGACATAGACCAAAAAGTAAAAGGGAATCACTTGTTGTTTTTCGATCTCGGTCTTCGACGGTAGTAAAATATTTCTCGTTGGAACAAGAGGCTCAACTTTTGTTACGGAGGGCCCAGCCAGTGTTGTGTGGACTATGGTATTATCGCCAAAATGGTGGGTCCACAAGCCACCATGTGGCTTGCCACCACGAATCGAATTTGTTCAATTTTCCAATCGCGGGTCGATAAGTGGTCATTTTTGTCATATCTCATGTGGGTCGAATTTCATATTACTTTGTAATTATTTGTCACACATTATTCCCAAATACCACGCATTATGCCACATACTACACATATGTATATATGCCTTAATATTAATGTTCAAACATTAGTATAACCGCACTTACCCACATAACCGCCATATATGCCAAAGCATCCACGTGGTGAAGGAGATGAAGCGGTGGTAGGGGGCATGCAAATTCCATGCATGGAGATCCACGTGAGAAGGAGGTGGGGTGGCTAAGCTCAAGTGGTCCTTTGACCACTATTCATGCGTGGGAAAGGCTTTAATAAAGCCTAAACATTATCTTCTCCCCCAAATGTGGGATATAACCCACTAAACCTTAGCCGCCAAAATGGTATTTTATCCCCTCATTCAACCATACCTCTCCCTATGGGATTTTATCCCTTTTCAAATGCAATCCTCCACCATGGGGAATTAATCCCATTTTTCATGTACGTGCTAGGCTAAAATTAACCTTAGGATAATTTGTAGATGAATTTTTTAAGGGCCCTATTTTTGTATAAATAGGGAACCCATTTCATTGTAATGGACACACACAATGCAATGGAGAAGGTCATTCCTAGAGCTCAGAAAGGTGGAGAGCGAGCCAAGAGGAGAGTTAGTTGCCATGGGAATAGTTGTGTGAAGACCTAATTTATGTAGGCATTATTATTTTAAATATTATTGACCTATTATTTTTAGGCAATAGTAAATTAAAATTACTTGTGGCTAGGAGTTATTAATACTATCCAGTCAGACCATAGTGCCACACCAAATTATTATGAATCCTAGAATATCGACTAGAGTGCCATAGGGTGTTACGAAGCATCTGGAAGGCCGATCGAGAACCGGAGGATTCCGAATAGTGGAGCTAGTGCCATCGAGCTTGCCGAATACACCAGAAAGGGAAGTTAGGTGCTATTTTTCACCCTTGTCTCTGTGAAAGGTCTGTTATTATTCTAAGAAAGTTCTTAATAGTTTCCATTAGGTTTTCTTGTGAAAGTACTATTGTAACTTACAAGTTTTGACTAGTGGAATGGTTCGATAAGAACCCGGAGACGTAGGCAATTGCTGAACTCCGTAATCAATCATTGTGCAATTTTCTTTATTGTCTTGCATTAATTTTTAAATTGATTACTGAAAAAGGAGCAAATTATCGGCAAATAATTAAAGCCTATAAGGGTCTAAGATCAGGTAAATAAAAACTTGATTATTTTTGGATCAAGTTAGTATCAGAGCAGGTTATTGGATTGCAAACTTGCTAATCTTTGAGCAAGTTTGGTATCCAAGCAGGTTATTGGCTTGCAAAACTTGCTAATCCGCAAGCAAGTTTGGTATCAGAGCTAGTTTAGCTCCATTTTTGCTTTAGTAAATCTGATTAACAAAGTGATTGCTCCAGGTTGGTACAGTTGGTTCAGTTTGTGTGAACAGGGTACATGTGCACTATGGGAAATATGTCTAAATAGGAGAAGCTTGATGAGGTTGAAGCTTACAATCACCAGATCCAAGAAGAGAAATATCTCCTGTGATCAATGTATTACTCCTTGGAAGAGGAGAATGCTCGCTTGAAATCAAAATTACAAACCAAGTATGAGCTCTAGGAAAGGTTACAATGTGGTGATTAGAGAAAGGAAATACCTTCAACATCGAGATCAATGACCATGATGACAGATGATTGCACCGTAAGTTGTTCACCATCAAATCTTCTTCTTCCTCCCATTTGGTTTCGGATTCAGGTAATGAAGTCTTTGGTTTTTTTGAAAAGCATACTAGAGGCATTAGATCCAAATTATTATCTAAAATGGGATTTGATGGAAGAGGCCTTGGTAAAAATGGCCAAGGCATATCTAACCCAATATAGGTCGAGGATCATCCTCGTTTTGCAGGTTTGGGTTTTTCTAGTGTGGGGATGGAAATTGGAGAATTCTCCAAGAACACGAGATGGAAGACAATCTTAAAAGCAAAGTGAATACCCCACTAGTCTGTACAAAGATTCTAGCAGCAGGAAACTTGTGCTTCATCGTCATAGGTAGGATGTGGTAAGAGAAATCAGCGAAGAGGTAATAAGATTCCACCTCCAGTTTCTTACCATAATCATAAGCAAAGTAAAACTTTTGATCCACTTTTTCAGCTTAAGCAAGTATGGTTATTATTTTTAGAAGATGTGGAATTCTTTTCCATGTACTTTTTGTGGATTGCATAATCATTATGTGGCTAGATGCTAGAAGAGAAGAACACTAATGAAGAAGTTGATGTCACTCATCGGGAATAAGGAAGTTAGAAATACCAATCTCATCATGTAGAGTCGAGAAATGGCGAAAGAGTTCTTCATCCTAGAAGAAGGAGATTAAGAGGAAATTTTGTGCTCATTGCCGGAGGAATGGGCGTTAGGTGGAAAATTGCTGAAACTGCTTCCATCTCGCCATCGAGTAATGGTAAGAAAAAGATGGAATGGAGGCCTATTGCAAAGGAAAAATATGTTTCTACTCCACCATCAATTGAAAATTAAACCCAAGACTAGGTAATACTAGAAAGTGAAAGTCCTTTAAAATGGGCAAGTCAATAATTTTTCAATTATACATTGCATAATTCCGATTGATTAATAGTATGCGATATTTGTTTGGAGATCGATTTTGTGAGAAAATGTTGAGAGAAAGGTTTACTATACTCAGTGGATTTTCTTACTTAGAAAATTTGATTAATGCTCTAAAAATATCTCGTAATTAGCTTGTGAGTACTGTTACATCTTGGATACTGATTTAACTCATATAAAGCTTAGAGATTGATCTGCCATTTGTGTAGACAGTAGAGTTCACAGGAGTCAGCTCAAAACTTCATTATGTGTAGAGGCATTGTGACCATGCAACAGAATGGTAGCTGAATCACCATTGGCATTGATGTTGGGTTGGAACTTCATTCTATGGAGAAGCCATCATGGGAATCTAGTAGAATGGTACCTGATATAATTTTTCAACAAAAGGAGCTCTCAAAAGATTAGCTTAGAACGTCATTCAGTGTCAAGGCATTGTGACCACACATTCAAATGGTAGCTGATCATTAGACTTAGCATTGTGCATTAGAGGCTTGAGGTTTTGAAAGAGGCTTAGCATCACGTATTGGAGGCGTTGAGGTCCAGTAATAGACTTAGCATCGTGAATTGGAGGCTTGAGGTCTTGAAAGAGGCTTAGCATCATGTATTGGAGGCATTGAGATCTGAAAAAGGACAAGTTATTGTCCATCATCGACATCAGATCAATAATAGCTCTACGTAACATGGAGTTCCTTCGACCGGTTTGGATTTTTGGAATCTACTCAAAGCCATGAGCTATGTTATAGAGTAAAAGAAGATCCTTGTTGTCAGATATCAGAAATCTTAGCACAACAAAGTAGGAGTGTTGAGGTGTCATGCGAAAAGTTAGCACCATATAGCGGAGGTGTGGAGGTCTTCTTTAGATATCAAAATGGTGCAGCGGAAGCATCGTGGGCCCATAAATCATAGGTCCCAGGATCAGAGAAAAGTTTTCAATGTGAGAAAGTTGCAGAGGAGAAGACCCAAGGGTCTACTATAGTAACACTTCCGAGGTGGCAAAATTTTTTCCAGATTTAGGATAGGATGGCAAAATGTTCCAATATAAGCTTTTTGGGACAAAAATCCTTTCTCATTGGGGAGGTGTGATCAGGGGATCATTTTTGAAAGTTCTTGAAACATCCCTAAATGGTGTCAGTGTAGAAGATAGTTTCAAGAGATTTCCATCGATTGTGAGAACGTAACAAACGGACATCGGGAGCTCTAGATATGTCTGGTCAAAGTTTAGTCAATAGAAAAGTCAACTATGGTCAACTAGTCAATATTAGACCAATGGCACTGTGACATGTGGTGAAAAGGCAAAGGGAGTCGTTTGTTGGTTTTCAATCTTTGGTCTTTGTCGGCCATAAAATATTGCTCGCTAGAACAAGAGGCTCAACTTTTGCTATGGAGGGGAGCCCATCCACCATGTGGAGTATGGTATTATCATCGATGTGGTGGGTCCACAAGCCAACATGAATTGAATTTGTTCAATTTTCCAATTGTGGGTCGATGACAAGTGGTATTTTTCGTCATATCTCATGTGGGTCAAATTTCATATTACTTTGTAATTATTTGTCACGCATTATGCCACATACTACGCATATGTATATATGCCTTAATATTAATGTTCAAACATTAGTATAACCGCACTTACCCACATAACCACCATATATGCCAAAGCATCCACATGGTGAAAGAGATGAAGCGGTGGTAGGGGCATGCAAATGTAGATCCACATGAGAAGGAGGTGGGGGTGGTTAAGCTCAAGTGGTCCTTTGACCACTATTCATGCATGGGAAAGGTTTTAATAAAGCCTAAACATTATCTTCTCCCCCAAATGTGGGATATAACCCACTAAACCTTAGCCACCAAAATGGGATTTTATCCCCTCATTCAAACATGCCGCTCCCTATGGGATTTTATCCCTTTTCAAATGCAATCCGCCACCATGGGGAATTAATCCCATTTTTCATGTACGGGCTAGGCTAAAATTAGCCTTAGGATAATTTGTAAATGCATTTTTAAGGGCCCTATTTTTGTATAAATAGGGAACCCATTTCATTGTAATGGACACACACAATGCAATGGAGAAGCTCATTCCTAGAGCTCGGAAAGGTGGAGAGCGAGCCAAGAGGAGAGTTAGTTGCCATGGGCATAGTTGTGTGAAGACCTAATTTATTTAGGCATTATTATTTTAATTATTATTGACCTATTATTTTTAGGAAATAATAAATTAAAATTATTGTGGCTAGGAGTTATTAATACTACCTAGTCGGCCCATAGTGCCACACCAAATTATTATGAATCCTAGAATATTGACCAGAGTGCCATAGGGCATTACGAAGCGTCTGGAAGGCCGATCGAGAACCGAGAGGATTCCGAACAGTGGAGCTGGTGCCATTGAGCTTGCCAAATATGCCAAGAAAGGGGAAGTCGGGTGTTATTTTTCACCCTTATCTTCTAAAGGTCTGGTTATTCTTCTAAGCAAGTTCTTAATAGTTTCCATTAGGTTTTCTTGTGAAAGTACTATTATAACTTACAAGTTTTGACTAGTGGAACGGTTCGATAAGAACCTAGAGACGTAGGTAATTGTTGAACTCTGTAATCAATCATTGTGCAATTTTCTTTATTGTCTTGCATTAATTTTTAAATTGATTATTGAAAAGGAGAAAATTATCAACAAATAATTAAAGCCTATAAGGGTCCAAGATCAGGTAGATAAAAACTTGATTATTTTCGGATCATGCACAACAACCTTAAATTTAATGAATAATTGTTGGAAAAGTCATTTAGATAAGTGTGAATCACAAAATGTTGAAGATATGTTAAAATTTATAAAATAGACTCATATGGCAGTAACCAGCATTGGTGACAAAACCTTCGTCGATATTTCTGAGACCAACATCGGTCACTAGATACTACACCAAATTCAATTTTGTATTTTAACAGTCATTTGTTGCGCCTTGTTTATATCAGATGAATCTGAGACTGTTATGCTTTCTTAAAAATGAATAAGAAGTTTCTCATATAATTAATATGTTACCACCCCCTTGCATTTAAAAAAATATTCTAAAAATTTATCTATAACATAGGAACCGACACCGTAGTGAACCGATGCCGGTAGCACGAGGTTACCGTGGTCGATCACTTATGTGTGAACTTACAAAAAAACATTTTTCTGGCCAAGCCATTGGCTCTTATGGATCTAGACTTCACCCAAATGTGGATCCAACCTATGAGGGTCATGTATGCTTGTTTGGACCCATACTCCAACCTGCATAAAGGGATTTCAATACATTAAACTCTTGATCTACAAAATGGGTTTTTTCCCATCAATGAAAGTAAAGAAAAGCAGAAAACAAATCAATAATAGATATCAAACCAAATCTAGGATAGATGCTTAGATTGAAATTAAATAACTAAGTACGCATGATTAAATATAATATTCAACTATTCTAAAGGAGGATCCAATTGGATGGAATCCCCTTCTTCTTGCACATTGGATCCAAGAAGACTTCTTCATGGTTTTTCCTTAATCCATGGCATCCACTCCCTCAACGTGCAAACCAAAGTGAAACAAATGAATGAGATTAGGGTATGAAATGCTTAAGAAGACTCTCTTAAGGATAATTAGGGCTTTGTTATCCATATTTCACCCCCGTGCCAAATATTAGATCGACCATGATCTCACATAAGAGGAAACATAGTCAAAAGGTGGATAGAGAAGGTTTCTAAATGAGCGCCAGACTGTTGCGTGTCCCAAGGAAAAGGTCAATATCTGGGCCCGAGTCAAAGCCACAGCAGGAATTAGAGGAAAGGGAAAAAGATAAATTGCAGACTTGTAGGCCCGATTTTGTTCCAATCGGCTGCAATGTGTTCGACATCAAAAGGGACTGTTTTTGAGCTATTTTCCCACCCTCCCGTATGCTGACCGATACAAACTTCAAGAGGTGTATATTTCGACTCGGGGCTCGAAATATTGCAAATCGATGTCGTTGAAATATCTCGGCATCACCCATGTAATGGAGTGTCCTGAACTTTAATTTTGAGGAGGTTAGGTGAATAAAAATGGAGGAAACATCTTTGGGTTTTCAATGCAGGGATCTTCTTGCCTCAACAACCGAGATCAAATTTGATCATTTTACCGCTTCCTCTTCCTTCAAGGTTCGAACTAAGGATTGATGCAACAAAGATGAATTTGGGGAAGAGATTTCATCGAGGCATTAACGGTGGTGGTTGAACTTCAACCTTCTTTTCCCACTTCTCTCTCTTTTTTCTTCTTTCAAGTTAAATCTATAAATACGGGATATGATTCATTGTAAAGGGTTGACATTATTTGTTTTACAGCTCCCTCTTCCTTCTAGAAAAGGGATCTGTGGGGTTCATGCCTTCCACTAAAATTGTAATATGTTTCTACCTCTTGGCTACTTTGTAATGGACTCGTCAATCTACGAGTAATAAAACAAGTATGTGATTGATTTTAGATCCTCCCTTGTCTCTTTTTCTTTCATCTCGGCCTTCCATTATATATTTGGCTATCTGTGTTGGTTTATTGTATGCATTTTATTGGTTTGTGTCTATTAGCAAAACAAAATTTCATCATTCCTTTGGTGCATCACCTCGTAGTTTAGCTTTATTGTAATTTCGTATTCCTTTTATCCCTGTCTCCTTGGTAAATTTTAGATTAGGATTAAGAATAGATTCTCTGCAAGTTTCTACGTATGCACCTAAACAAAGGAATAAGGGACCAAAATTTAATTTGGAGATCTTTTCCATTTTATAAGGTCTCACACCTTGGGGAAAGTTCAATGTTATGTAATCACACCAAATGAGTCTACCTTAGAAAATCAGATTTTAGAAATCATTCGGGGTGTCTTGTGATTTTACATTAGTAGTTTTGGAACACCGGTGGGACTAAGAAGTCTCCATCTTATTACAGTAGGAATTGATGTACACTTTCTGTGATTCTGGCTTTTAAGAAGCCTTAAAATTGTACATCTGGTGACTCCAAAAGAAAAAATATCTACTGGTTTCAGCAGCCCAGGCTTGGAATATTCATGAGAAAAACCCGGTCTAGAGCAAGGAAAGAAGGTATATTTGAATACTTGCGTCTATCCCCAAGTAGAGAAAGGAGAGGAAGAAGAATTCAGAGGTCTCCATCTCCACCAAGAAGAACCTTGTCAACACCTCCACCTATAAGGCCTTTCTTTTAGTCTGCAAGGATTCTTAGGCCAATCAAAATGGCACAACCAAATCCATATGTCAACTTCACCGTGGTAGTCCACTTACCTTGATTGCACAAAACCCAATTCGATTGTAGCATTAAAGAGCATCTCATATTTCACTCAGGGAAAATCAAACTTCTCATGGTGACCATGTCCAAGATATTGTAAATGTCTGTACAATCCACTCAAAGGAAGGCTTCACAAAGGTGGTTCAAAAGTCTTACAACGAGCTCTATCCGCAGTGGAACCAGCACATCACGGCTCTTCACAATCAATTTGGGAAAAAAGGTGATAACTTATCTTTGTTAGAGCAACTAACAACAATCAAGAGATCCCCAAACGAGCAACTGATAGACTTCAACCTTAGATTCCAATGGACCTAGGATAGGATTCCAATAGCAGTAAAGCCCACTAATGAAGGTGCCTTCTTATACTTTCTTAGGGCTTTAAATTCTGATATTTCTCTAATGATTCAGTCAATGGGGGCACTACATTACCTGCAGCCTATAGCCTCTCCATAGGGGCTAAGAACTGTTTGATTCAAGCTGGAAAAATCACTCCTAGGCCATCCATGCCTCTGTACCCTAAGTTAGGAAGCCTAGATACTAGCCAAGCACCTACATTAGCTCCTATACCCACCCTCAGGAGTCAAAGCTTAGCTGAAGCTTCCACTTTATCATCTAATACCGATAAAGAGTTTTAGGAAGTGGTAATAAAATAATTTCAGAACTTTGGGAATGAGCTAGTGACCATTAAAAGGAAACAAGCTCAAAGTTTAAGGCCATACCACCGCCTTAGGCTCAATATCAAGCCGGATCCCAAAGATATCAATAGAATAGGCCACCACCTCGGACCATAAACCGAGCTAGAACTAAGGACAACCCCAAGCTACTAGACCTTTTAGGTCATATGATCCTAACACATATTCAACATCAAGGGCATTGGTTCCTACACAAAACAATATGGCACATGAATATGATTGGTGTTTTCCATACAGACGACCACATAACCAATCAACATGCTTCAATGGTTCTCTAAATCAGGACTTGATGGTGCAAACTAGTATGGTGCCACAAGAATTTGACCAAGAGGAAGATCAACAAAAAGGAGCTCAACAAGGTGGACCCCCAAACAAAACTATGCTAGTAAATTGGTAGGCCAAAGACTTACGTGGATGAATCGGTTCCCTTCGAAAGTGTAGCTGCCAATACACGGTCTAAAAGGAGAAATATAAGAGAGGGCCAACCACTGGATTCAAGTGACCCTCAACCTTTCATCACTCCACACACGATCCGGTGCTCCAAGTACAACTCCCAACATGCTGAACTAATCAAGACCACCTCCCAAACCTAGTCAAGCACCTTTGGTTGTAACAACCCATGTGAAAGAAAGAAATGTGTCTAGGAAGGGGTAGAATAAAGATGGATCATTCAATATTATTGAGAAGATGAAGAAGACAAGTGTTAACATCTCACTATGGGAGTCACTAACCATTCAGGGGCGAGAGGATGTGTTGCAGACCGCCATACAAAATTGGTCAAGTTCAAATAACCCCTAACCAAAGAAGAGAAAGTGCTTGCCAATGTAGTTCAACCAGGAAGGAACCATGGAGAACAACAAGGTAAAAACATGAGACCTCCTCCCTTCTATGTCTAATTAATTATTGGGGACAAATTAGTACACAATTATATGATTGATTCTGGGTCTAGTAGTTCTGTGATGACCAAAAAAATAGCTGATTAGTTGGGTTTCCAATATGAGGTCATCTCTAGAGGAATAGTCCAATTAGATGGGACAACAAGAACTACTATGGGAATCATCAAGGATCTGAGTCTCACTCTACACACTTGCCCTAAGGTGACTTTTTTACAAAAGGTGTCAATCATTGACTGCACAAGACATTTTGCTTTGTGTCTATCTAGGGACTTCACCGCCAAAACTTAAGGCTACTGTTTGCCGATTGGTCACATATGCTCTTTAGGACAGGGTATGGGGTGAAGGCCACAGTCAGATCTGAATCTATTGTTGATTATCATATCAAATCCTATGTGCCTAGCCCAATCAACGCCAACTGCTCATATTTTGATCAAGAGGACCTCCTAAGAACTTCTGAAGCAAATACCAAGTTGGGATATATCCCAGACTTGAACCTAGATGATTGGGCCAACAAAAAACATGCTTTTGACCCCTATAGGGAAATGAAAGAATCTGAGCTAGGTGTCTACTGCCTACATGAAGAGGATCAACCTATTCCTCACCTAATCAAGCTAGAATACAAGGATGACAATGAGGTATGGAAATTATTCTTTGATGGTTCAAGGATTAAACAAGGAGCTGGAGGAGGAGCCATGATTTTGTCACCTAGAGGTATGAGATATTATTCAGCCTTCAGATTCTAGTTTTCTTGCTCAAATAACACTGCTGAATATGAGGCTTTAGTCCAAGGTCTTCATTGGGCAAGGAAGCTAGGAATCAAGAACTTGCAAGTATTCTGTGACAGTGAACTGATTGCCAATCAAGTCAGAGGACTAAATGCTGTCAAAAATTACCTACTCATAAACTACAAGAATAGGGTATGGGATCTCATGGAGGATTTCGAGGCCTTCAGTATTGTGTCCATACCCGGAAGGAGAATGAAGCTGCTTGATAGACTTACAAAAATTGGATAAAAGTTTGATGTGGTTGACCACATCAAGAGAGAGAGAACAACCACATATCCACGTGGTTGTGAGGCCGAAATGCCAGATAATAATACATGATGGAAGGTGTTTGAAAATGATCAATAGATCATTAAATTTCTACAAGAAGAAACTAAATTCTCAGGCTATAAACTAGAAGCAGAATAGAGCACTAAGTACGTGAATCGAGATAGTACAACCGCATACAAAGAAGCTTCCCAAAGGCTTAGTGACACTAAAATCTATTTTCAACTCCTAATGATTAGTTTAGAAAAGAAAAGGCTAATATGCAGATCAAAGGAGAAGATTTAGAGTCAATTGCAGTTGGAGAAGATAGAACACTTCAAATTGGCAAAGTTGCCACCAAACAAGAAAGGTATGAATTCATACAACTTTGCCAAGAATTCCCTAATGTGTTTTCTTGGAGCTATGAGGACCTAAGAGGATTCAATCCAAAACTAGCACAACACACAATTGAGCTGGATCCAACTACTCGGCCCATCGGCGAGCGGTGAGACTAGTCAACCCACATATTGAGCCTCTGATGAAGAAGGAGCTGAACAAGCTGATAGAGGCAAGCATCATATTTCTAGTTAAACACTTAAGATGGCTTGCAAATCTGGTCCAGTCGAACACAAAATGGAGAAATAAGGCTATGTTGACTTTAGGGATTTAAACAGAGCCTCCCTCAAAGATCACTACCCACTCCCTTCAATGGAGTAGATTTTACAAGTGGTGTCTAGATCGGAAAGGTTCTCTCTCCTAGATGGTTATTTGGGATACAACCAGATCATGGTGAAAGAAGATGATGAATTCAAAATAGATTTCACTACCAAATGATGCACCTATGCATATAAGAAAATGCCATTTGGATTATCCAACACCGGAGCTACTTTTCAAAGGGAAATGAATATGACATTCAAGGGGTTGATTAATAAAATAGTGCTTTGAGCTATTTGGATGACATCACTATTTTTTCCAAGAATGCCACAGATCACCTCTTCCATCTAAGACAAGTTTTCTAGAGATGTAGGAGATTTGAGGTGTCACCGAACCCTAAAAATGCATATTCTTGGCCCATGAAGGTAAGCTTCTAGGCCATATCGTATCAAAGGAAGGATTAGTAATTGACCTGGAAAGAGTTCAAGCAATAAGAGTATTGCCATTTCCAAGTCACAAGAAGTCTCTTCAAAGCTTCTTGGGAAAAATCAATTTTGTTCACAAGTTTGTTCCAAACTTTCCCACCCTTTTTAAGCTAATAACGTTGATGCTGAAGAAGAGCTTAACATTCAAGTGGATAGCTGAAGGAAAAGCAAGTTTTGAGGTTATCAATGAAGCCATATCACAAGCCCTAACTCTTGTGAACCCAGATTTTTCCAAAGACTTCGTACTGTATGCCTTTGGTGGCAGTGACATAATTTCTACAATCTTGTTGCAGCAGAATAAAGAAAGTACAAAACAACCAATTGCTTCTTCACCATAGTCTAGAATATTATGAGGTAAGGTACTCCTTCATTGAGAGGCAAGTCCTGGCGGTAATCAGAGGATTGAAGAAGTTTAAGCATTTGGTTTCAAACAAAAAAATCCAACTATTGGTCTCCCATGTGGGAGTTAAAGAATTCCTTCTCGATGTAATGACTGAATGAGAAGCATGCGGGATGGATCACTCGTGTCATGGAATATGACATTTAGATCAATCTCATCAAGCTGGTCCATGGGAAGGGGTTATGTGAGCAACTAGCCTCAGTCAACAAGATGAAAAAGACAGGTGAAAGGGAGGGTGTTTTGGTTCTCTGACAAGATGGTCCAGAAGAAGGGAGAGATGATGTATCTGCTCCTTGTTGGACCCAAGACATGGTGCACTTCCTTGAACATGCTTGTGTCCTCATGGGTTGAGTAAAGAAAATAGAAGGAATTTCGGGCTACGGGCCATCCCATATGTTGTTATTGATGGTGTCTTGTTCAAGAGGGACATCAATGGCATTCTGTTGAGATGCATTAGGGCAGATCAAGTGGAGAGTGTGCTATAAGAATTCCATGTTGAAGCAGCTGGAGGTCATTTTTCTCCAAGATTGATAGCACTCAAAATCATGAAAGTAGGATATTATTAGCCCTAAGTGTTTAGTGACTGCTACACATGGATCAAAAGGTGTAAGAATTATGCATTCTTCAAAGGCAAGGAAAGGCTAAGCAACACTTCCACTGCACCCAATCTCAATCGACCAACCTTTCATACAATGGGGATTGGAGTTCATTGAAGTCATCAATCCAAACTTAAGCCAAGGTCACAAATGGATCCTAACAACGACAGATTATTTCACCAAATGGACCAAGGCAGTGGCACTCAAGGAAGCAAATGAGTCTAGTATCCTAGATTTCTATGAAGGGATAGTGACTAGATTTGAAGTGCCATCCACCATCATATAAGACAATGCATTAGCATTTATAGGTTCCAAGATCAGATGATGGGCTGTCAAGAATGGGACTTATTTGAGTACTTCATCAAACTATTACCCTTAAGGTAATGGCTAGGATGAGTCCACAAACAAGAACATGCTAAAGATCATAAGAAAAACTCTTGATGAGAATTAGAGGACCTACACACAAAGCTTGAAATGACCTTATGGGACGATAGAGTAACGCCCAGGGATCTAGAGGTAG
Source organism: Taxus wallichiana var. yunnanensis (assembly GCA_018340775.1). Lineage (NCBI taxonomy): Eukaryota > Viridiplantae > Streptophyta > Pinopsida > Cupressales > Taxaceae > Taxus > Taxus wallichiana. The sequence continues at coordinate 597,375,434 of CM031241.1, read as the reverse complement.
CTCTCCATTCAAGCTTGTCTATGGGAAAGAGGCAATGTTGCCTATATCACTTGAGTTTCCATCATTGGAGCTTGTGAAGCAACTAGAGATGTATGAATTTGGAACAATGGAGGCCAGGTATGTGGAGCTGATGGAATTAGAAGAAAGAAGAGAGCATTCTCTCCAAGCAATAAAGAAGAATCATGCTTCAATCAAGAAATGTTTTGACAAGAAAATAAAGGAAAGGACCTTTTAGGAAGGAGACTTGGTTTTGAAATGGGATGCGATTGAACGAAACCGGAAGGCATTCCAAATTTGACGCCATCTAGAGTGGCCCCTATATGATCATGAGATGCAAAAGTAGCAATGCTTTCCAATTGTCTACATTGGAGGGTGAAGAGTTATAGATTCTAGTAAATGGGATCTATCTTAAGCACTTCTACTAAAAGGGAATTCTCACCCTATACATATTAGTTTAGTTTCTCTTTCCTCTAAGTGCTTGTGCACATTGTCTTGTTGTAGTGTAAATTTCTTTTCTCTAAGTGCTTTACACACTTTGCATGTTCCATTTCAATTTTGTATATAGTGTGGTGATTTTTGTTGCTCTCATGCGGTGTTTGGACTCGGAATTTGGTCAAGATCAATCGTTATCACCAAATCACAGCACCCTTATGTTTACACAAGTGCATATACTTGAGCTCACGCTGTGATTGGATAACATGGGTACTATCTCCAAGTTGTGGGACTTAATACTTGAGATAGACCTCCAGAGAAAGCTAGTTCTTGCTCCTAAACTACCTGCCACAATCTACTCTAATGCAAGTAAGACTATCTTTCCTAATCTAACTTTCTAAGGGACCAAGGAGAGAGAATGCATGAAAATAAGAGCCTACACTAAAGTGGTGATACACTAGAAAAGGAGGGGTGTGAGAGTAGTCTTCCAATACATGGAATACGAAACAAAGTGCACACTAGAGGGGGTGATGAAAGTTCTCCACAATCTAGCAAAATGCATTCACAACAACATATCAACATACATAATGATAATGGATCCCTATAAGAGCATCAAGATAGACACAATATTCTTGTATTGAAGGCTAAAAGGGAAAGAAGAGTGCAAACAAACACATCGGGGAAGAATCCTTAATTCATAGATTACACTTTGGGCAAGGAGGAAAGGAATTAAGAATTTGTAAGTATTTGGAGATAGTGAGTTGATTGTGAACTAAGTCATAAGAAAAAATGCTGCCAGGAATGATTTGTTGAAGAACTACAAAAATCGGGTATGGGATCTCATTGAAGATTTTGAAGCTTTTAGCATCAATTCCATCCCAAGAAAGAAGAATGAAGCAACAGATAGACTAACAACAATTGGGGCCGATTTTGATATTGTAGAAATTATCAAAAGCGAGAAATCTTAGCCTCATATCAAAGTGGTTATGAGACCAGCTGTTCTTAGGATAATAGTACAAGTGGAAAGTCTTCGAGAATGATAAATAACTTGTCAATTTCCTATAAGAAGAGACTGATTTATCCACCGAAATCAAGACAATTTAGAGCAACAATATGGTGACCGGTGGTGCAAAATGAGAACTAACAAATTAACAAAAGACCTTATAACCTTAGATTCAATCTTCAACCCGAATGATCGGTTCTAGAAAAATAAAGCAAACATTCAAGTAAAGGGTGAAGATTCGAGCCTATTTTAGTAAATGATGGCAAGACATTGCGAATTGGCAAAGTAAGTACCCCACAAGAGAAATCTTAATTTGTTCACTTTGTTAAGAGTTCCCGAGATGTCTTTGTTTGGACTTACAAGGATTTAAGATGTTTCAATCCAAAGTTGGCACAACATACTATTGGCCCGAATATGGAATCCAATCCTATCAAGCGAAGTAAAGGCGGTGAATCCCCATATTGAACCTCTCATGAGAAAAGAGTTGAACAAGATGATTGAAGCTAGTATCATCTTCCTATAAAACATTCAAGTTGGGTTGTAAACTTGGTGCCGGAGAAAGAGAAATGGAGAAATAAGATTGTGTGTGGACTTTCATGATCTAAATAGAGCATCACTCAAGGATCATTACCCACTTCCATCAATGGAACAAATCTTGCAGGTTGTAGCTAGTTCTGAATGGTTTTCATTGCTAGACGGATACTCAGGCTATAATTAGATAATGGTGAAGGAAGAAGATCAATTCAAGACAGCCTTCACTACAAAATGGGGCACATATGCTTACAAAGATGCCATTTAGACTATCAAACGCTGGAGCAACATTTCGAGTGAGCTATGGTTATGGCGTTCAAGGGCTTAATCAACAAGATAGTGCTGGTATACCTAGATGATATCACTGTCTTCTCAAAGAATGTAATGGATCATCTCTTTCACCTCGGATAAGTGTTTGAGAGGTGTAGAAGGTTCGAGTGTCATTGAATTTGAAGAAGTGTGTATTCTTGGCACATGAGGGAAAATTATTGGGCCACATTGTCTCAAGGGAAGGGTTGACAATTGATCCTGAAAGGGTTGAAGCCATCCAAAACTTCCATTACCACATCACAAGAAATATCTCCAAAGCTTCTTGGGAAGGATAAACTTTTTCTCAGATTTGTACCTAATTTTGCCACTCTTGTGAAGCCTTTAACAATGATGTTGAAGAAGAGTCTTGCATTTTAATGGACAACGGAAGGCAAAGAGAGTTTCGAGAACATCAAGAATGCAATATCACAAGCTCCAACTCTTATCAACCCAAACTTTTAAAAGGACTTCATGTCTTTGTATACTTTTGGAGGATCAAATACAATCGCAGATTATCTTGATACAATTTGAATAGAGAAGGTTCGAAACAACCCATAGCATTCTTCAGATCAAACCTTGGAAGATTATGAAGTAAATTATTCTTTTATTGAAATGCATATCCTTACTGTCTGTCGAGAGTTTGAAGAAGTTCAAACACTTGGTCTTGAACAATAAGATTCAACCTGCTGGTGTCTCATGCTGGTGTCAAGTAATTTCTCCTAAACAAAGATTTGAACAAGAAGAGAGTAGGTTGGATCACTCGGGTGATGGAATATGATATTGAAATCAAAGTGACCAAGCTAGTTTGTAGAAAAGGTTTGTGTGAGCACCTCACTTCCAAACAACCCGATGGGTCAAAAGGGGAAGAAGATGCTATCTTATTACTACGAATGATCACGAACAACCAACCGACGATGCACCCATACCATGTTAGACCCAAGACATAGTGTATTATCTCCAAACAGGTTTGTTCCCTCCAAAATGAGCAAAGAAAAGAGGATATACTTTAGATTACAAGCTATCCCATATGTACTCATTAATGGCATCTTGTTTAAGAAGGACATCAATGGTATTCTATTGAGATGCATTGGAACAAGTCAAGTTGAGAGGATAGTACATGAGTTCCATGACAGAGAAGTAGGAGGTGCTTTGCTCCATGAGTAATAGCTCTCAAAATCATGAAGGCTGTTCTATTGGCCTACAAAGTTCAATTATTGTTACTCATGGATTAAGAAGTGTAGGAAATGTGCATTCTTCATAGGGAAGGGAAGGTTAGCATCACTACCCCTTCGTCTCGATTTTAGTAAATAAACTATTCATGCAAAATGGAGATTGGACTTCATTGGGGTTATCAATCTAAATTCAAGTCAAGGCCACAAGTGGATACTTACGGCAATGAACTATTTCACCAAGTGGACTAAAGCAATGGCACTCAAGGAGGCAAATGAATCCAACATCTTAGATTTCTATGAAGGGATAGTCACAAGGTTTGGTGTCCCGGCCACTATCATATTAGACAATGCATTGGCATTCCTTGGCACAAAGATCACTTAATGGGCTGTCAAGAATTGTGTGTATCTCAACACTTCATCAAATTATTACCCTAAGGGTAATGGTCAAGCAGAGTCTATGAATAAGAACCTACTAAGAATCATAGAACTTGGCATGCAAAGCTCAAATCAGCTCTATGGGCTAATAGGATCACACCCAAGAGGTCTACAAGAAGCTCTCCATACAAGCTTGTATATGAGAAAGAAGTAGTTCTACCTATATCACTCAAGTTTCCAACATTAGAACTCATGAAATAGTTGGAACTAGCTGAGTTTGAGCCTATGGAAATCAGGTATGCGAGCTGATGGAATTAGAAGAAACAAGAAATGTAGACCATGGAAAAAATCAAGCATTGATCAAGAAAAGTTTTGACAAGAAAGCTAAGGCCAAGATGTTGCAAACTGGAGATTTGGTACTAAAGTGGGATGGTGATCATGCAAATCCAAGAAAGCATTCTAAGTTCGACACCATATGGAGTGGTCCATACCTGATCATTGAAACAAAGGTAGCAATGCTTTCTAGCTGGTTAAGTTAAATGGTGAAGAGTTACAGATTCCGGTCAATGGAATCTATTTCAAACATTGCTTCTACAAAGAGAGTTTCTCACCCTTGTAATTATTAATTTAGAATTTCCATTCCTCCAAGTGCTTATGCACATTGTATTGCTGTTAGGATAGTTTTCATTTCTTTAAGTGCTAGTGCACATGCCCTATTTCTTCTAGTGTGCGCATGTTTATAGTTCATCGAGCCCCCACAAAAGAATTTGTAGCCACAGGAGAATCAAATCAACAAATGTTTCAATGGCTCAAGGATGTAGGTTTTCAAACTTCAGATCAGATGATATATTATTAAATAGAGTCCATGCCCAATAGATTCCTACGAAAAGTTGGCCATACTTCATTTGGCGAGCAGATAACCCCACCGAGTTGCCAAAATCAAGTTATCCAAAATTTACCTCTCAAGGTAATTTTGATAACATGCATCAAATTCTTCAATCCTGAGTAAATAATATTGATTCAAGGCCCAAAATCATGTTTTTGGGGTACCCTTAGCTTCTCTCTAACTTCCGCATACAAGGAAAAAATCCAAGAAGTTAGGAAAAATTGAAAAAATCTAAAAACGAAGTTGCAGGCTTGTTTTAAAGCATTATAGGTTTGGAGGTGTGGGTCGTACCAAGTCAATCATACTCAAGTTTGGAGCCAAAATACAAAGGAATTAGAAAAATATGACATTTTTGTTATAGGAAATCCATGGGATAGTTGGGACAGCTAGGACAAAAGTATGCGTGGGACACGAATCGACCGAGTTGCCGCCGAAGTTAGTCTATTGTGGGTGGCGCATAGATTTTCATCTGGGACAGTCGGGACAAAAACGCCTTTACGAGGCGTGCAAAGGAAAAATCACCACACAAGAAGGCCCAAATCATCTCATGCGGAAGAACGTGTTCAGGATAGCTGGGACACGTGGACCTGATTTTTCCGCAATACCCGCAATTCAAAGGAAAAGTAAAAGTTTCACCTCCCGAACTTCAAACGGCCATAACTTTTGACTCCGAGATCCAATTTTCATAAAATTGGACTTTCTGAAATGAGCATGACATCCTCTACATCACAAAAATGGATTTATTAATTTTCACAAGGGTATATATATTTAAATAAAAGAAACATATTCAGCTTGATCGATTAATGCTCATTCCCGTCAAATGATAGAAAATGCCTGCGAGACCCAAAATAGCTACTTGCACTCAGAAGGTCATAAATTTTACATTTCTCAACGAAATCACATAAAATTGGTATGGTTGGAATTATTCCTTTGAGCCGGTGCACAAAAATCAAGAAAATCTAGATTTGATGAGAAATAAATGAGGTTTTTCATAAAATGAGGCCTGTTTCATGACATTGTTTTATTTGGTAGTTAGGAGTGCAATTAAGAGGCATGGTCATCATTCCTTCTTTCTTTGTAGCACACAGGACATTATGGGAGCCTTTTTCAAGTAACATATCATCATTTCACTCCATTTAATGCCTCTTAAAAGTTGTTGAAGGATAGATTTCAAGATTTCCATTTTCCCCTTCTCTCTCTATTCTCATTCTTCTATAAAGTGGAGTGTTGGGATCACTATAAAGAGGTAGTTTTGTTGTAGCAAATCTCTATCAAAATTGATTTGTGAAGCCAATGTGCTGCAGAGCCCTTATAGTGGACTCCTTGTATGGTGATACAAGCCATTATCTTGTAATAGATTGAATTGTGTATATCATGAAGTAATAAAATACAAGTTTGTGGATGCATCTTCCCTACTATGTTTGTTTGCATTCTTCTTTCCCTTTCAACCTTCATTACAAGAATATTGTGTCTATCTTTATGCTCTTACAGGGGATTCGTTATCATTGTGTATGTTGAGATGTTGTTGTGAATGTATTTTGCTAGATTTTGGAGAACTGTCATCACCCCTTCTAGTGTTCAATTTACTTCTGTATCTCACGCATTGGAAGACTACTCTCACACCCCTCCTTTTCTGGTGTATCACAGCTTTAGTGTAGGATTTTATTTTCATGCATCCTCTCTCCTTGGTCCCTTAAAAAGTTAGATTAAGAAAGATAGTCTTACCTGCATTAGAGTAGATTGTGGCAGGTAGTTTAGGAGTAAGAAACAACTTTCTCTGGAGGCCTATCTCAAGTAGCAAGTCCAATAACTTGGAGATAGTACCCATGTTATCCAATCACACCGTGAGATCAAGTATATGCACTTGTGTAAACATAAGGGTGATATGATTCGGTGATAACATCGGTTTTGGTGTTAATGGGTTTCTAAGTGGCCCAAGGGTCGGTATTCAAAGTTTAGATCGGTAGTAGGATATCACTCATGACTCCATGCCCAACGGATATGACAAGGCAATTGGTCTTTTAATCTAGCAGTAGATACCCTGTGTGTCACCAAATTGTTATCCATATTTCACCCTCGTGCAAATATTAGATCGACCATGATCTCACATAAGAGGAAACAAAGTCAAAAGGTCGATAGAGAAGGTTTCTAAACGAGTGCATGTTCCAGGAAAAATTCACCATCTGGGCCCAAGTCAAAGCCATAGCAGGAATAAGAGGAAATGGAAAAAGGTAAATTATGGACCCGTAGGTCCAATTTTGTTCCAATTTGATTGCCACGTGTCGACATCAAAAGGGACCCATTTTTTGAGCTATATTCCTGCCCTCTTGTACAAACCCGATACAAACTTCAAGAGGCGTATCTTTCGACTCGTGGATCGAAATATTACAAATTTGATGTCGTTGGAAAGATCTTAGCCTCACCCATGTATTGGATGTATGGAAATTTAATTTTGAGGATGTTAGGTGAAGAAAAATGGAGGAAACGTCTTCAAGATTTCAATGCGGGATATTTTTGCCTCAACAACCAAGGATTGATGTAGTAAAGACGAATTTGGGGGAGAGATTTCATCAGAGGCATTAATAGAGGTGGTTGAACTTCAACCTTCTTTTCCCACTTCTCTTTTTTTTCTTCTTTCAGGTTGAATCTATAAATATGGGGGCATGATTCATTGTAAAGGGTTGGACATTATTTGTTTTGTAGGCTCCCTCTTCCTTCTAGAAAAGGGATTTGTGGGGTTCATGCCTTCCACTAAAATTGTAATACGTTTCTACCTCTTGCTACTTTGTAATGGACTGTATCAATCTACAAAGTAATAAAACACGTCTGTGATCGATTTTAGATCCTCTCTTGTCTCTTTTTCTTTCATTTGGCCTTCCATTATATATCTAGCTATCTGTCTTTGGTTTATTGTATGCATTTTGTTGGTTTGTGTCTATTAGCAAAACAAGTGTTCATCATTCCTTTGATGCATCACCTCGTAGTTTAGCTTTGTTTTAATTTCTGTATTCCTTCTATCCCTATCTCCTTGGTAAAGTTTAGATTAGGATTAAGAACATATCTTCTACAAGTTTCTATATATGCACCTAAATAGAGGAATAAGGAACCAACCTTTAATCTGGAGAGCTTTTCCATTTTGTAAGGTCCCACACCTTGGGGAAAGTTCAATGTTATGTAATCACACTAAATGAGTCTACCTTAGAAAAGTGGATTTTAGAACTCATTCGGGGTCTTTGTGATTTTGCATTAATAGGCTTCTTTTTGGTAGATCTAATCTTGTGGTCCCTATTGATTTGATGTTAAGAATCAACCCTACAAGTGTTAGGTGAGAATATTCATATTATGATTGTAAATTTTAAATAAATCAAATGTATGTGTAAATGGGTGAATGGGCCACTTAGGGCTCTAGTGTATTAAGTTAAAAATGTAACCCTCTAGTAGGTTTTAGGGAATGAATCAATGGTCATTAAAGAAAATAATTTAAGAGAACTAAGGTAACCAAGGATAAAGGTTTATTAAATGTGGGTTGAATTTTAATTCCCATGAAGGAAACTATTTAACCTATCAGGAGAAATTAATGGACACATATCTAGTGATGATAATTAAATTGACATTTAAACTGAACCAATAATATTTGATTAATAATCTAGACTAGATCTATCCTATGAAATGTAACATTGTTGGTAGGAATTGAATTAAACGTATATTAGCGTTTGATACCCTTATAACTTAAAAAAAAAAAAAAATCTATAAATTTTCAGATAATTATCTAAGGATTAATGTGGTTTAGAATGTCATATTTGTGGGCATTACCCTTCCTAGATCACTTCAGTTGAGCGAATATTAACCTAGTCTTCTTACCTCCCTCTCTTTCTCATGGTTTCATAATTTACATCTTTTTTTCTTGTCTCATACTTTATATTAGCAATTATACATCACTTATTATAGTAGTTACTATGTAATATGATGTAATTATATTTTTATTAAATCACATTTATATCTAGTAAGGATTACAATCTATAAAAAATAGTAATATTAATGATTTTATATCCACCTTTAACATAATTTTTTATCATATATAGTAAATGATTTATGAAATCTAATCACTTATCAAATCATCCATCATCTATGAATAATCTCGTAATAAATTATCAAATCATCCAAGCAATTATGAATAGTAATGCATACGACCAAAATCTGTCATCTCAAATTCCTTCTTTATGGCTGATTTGAATGAATCTATAGATATAATTCTAGTAGTAAATGATTTATGAAATCTAATCACTTATCAAATCATCCATCATCTATGAATAGTAATGTAATCAATTATCAAATCATCCATGAAATTATGAATAGTAATGCATAAGACCAAAATTTATCATCTCATATTCCTTCTTCATGGCTGATTTGAATGAATCTATAGATATAATTCTAGTAATGATCAAATCATCTACGTACAAACAAACAATGAGAATCTTATCTTTCTAATTTACCTTTTGATATAAGGTATCACCCCGCTTTCCAATTGAAAACATTTTGAATCAAATAAGAATTAATTATCTTTGTGTACAAGATCTAGGTTCTTTGTTGAGACCATAGAGAACATTTTTCAACATATATACCTTTCCTTCATGACCTTCAATCTCAAAAAATTCTAGTTTATTCAAATAAACTTCTTTAAGAAAACCATTCAAGAATACTGATTTTACATCCATATGATAAATAGGCCATTTGTTTTGAGATAAAATTGTCAAAACCATTCTCGTCGTGTCCAAATGTGCCACTGGTGCAAACATTTTACTCTATACATCTCTATATTGTTGCGTATATTCTCTTTCTACCATCCTTGCTTTATTTTTATGTAATTTTTTGTTAGCATTTTGTTTAGTCTTGTAGAACAATTTCACTCCTATCACGTCCTTTCCTTTTGTATGTACCGCCAACTTTGAAGTTTGATTTTTCTCTATAGCATCGATCTCATCATCCACAGCTTGTGCCAAAAATTAATTGTTTATAGCCTCTTCAAAATACTAGATCTGCAGCTTGTTAAAACAATGTAAAAATTGAAAATGAATTATTTATATCAACATTGTAGATATCACTAATACTCCATGGTTTCCCCCTAAAATCATGATCGGATGATGGTCTATTTTGAGGTGATGGGTTTGCTTCAGTGTTGTTTGTGGTGTCTCTTGCATGGATAAAGATGACTGGAATCTTAGAGACCTCCGAACTGTAGATGGAGGTGTATCTTGTGCTACAAATTGTGATTTATGTCTAATATTTGAAGATACATTGCCTTTTTGCTCTAAATTTTCATCTTCCATATCATCTTGCAGAATAGTTTTTGCTTTATACCGATTGCTTTTCTATACTTCCATCCCATGCTTCATTTTAAATAAAATGTACATCTCTGATGATCACAACCTTTCTAGTGACCAAATTGTACAAATTTATGCTTTTGTATTCTCTGAATACCCAACAAATATGCATCTTCTCATTTTTTTCTAGCTTCTTTTGTAGCTCATCACCACATGTGAATATGCCATATAACTAAAAATTCTAAATGAGAAAAAGCTGTGTTTGTTGGTAGTCATGGCGTTTTTTGAGGAACCATGTTCCTAATAATTTTTGGACACTTGTTTAAAATGTAAACAACAATTTATACTGCTTTTTCCCAATTATCATTTATAACATGTTTTCCCTTCATCATACTTATTTCCATTTCCATAATGGTTATCTTCTTCCTCTCTACCACACAATTCCATTGTGATGTATACTGTAGTAAAAGCGCTTGTGTATACCATGATATTTGGAAAAATCATAAATTCAATTCGAAACATACTCACCTCCTCTATCCGTCCTTAGAACTTTGATGTAGTATCCAATTTTATTCTCCACTAAAGCTTTGAAATTATGAAATATATAAAAAATCATTTGATTTATGTCTCATAAAATATACCCATATATTCCTTGTATAATCATCAATGAATGTCATAAAATATGATTAAACTCTAATAGAACTTGTGTACATAGGTCCACATAAATTTAAGTGAACAATCATAGGAGGTGCACTTTCTCTTGCATATTTACCAATAGAGAAAGACTCTCTGTGTTTCTTCCCAAAACCACACATTTCACTACTCTTTATGGTTTTACGAATAAAGGAAAAATCTTTAACCATATTATTTACGTGCAATAAATTCAAACCTCTAAAATTTAAATTTCCATACCTTAGATGTTAAAGACATGATTCGTATTTCATGACTAATTGAAAAACTAATTGTGTTCCTTGAGTGAAAGAATCTCTTTCATTAGCATAGTCCTCCTTTACATTGGCACAAGACTCATTTACCTTAGCACATGAATCATTTTCTTGAGCATAGGAATAACCAAAGGATTGATTTGACTTAGCGTAGGACTTGGAAGCGAACCGAAATTTGCTGATTACGCCTCAAATGAGATCCAATTTTCTCTTTTTCTTGGTTTTAATATCAAGGGAAACATTCTATTTCTTCTCATCTTCACTTTTTCTATCAACTGAGTGCTAGGGGATTTGTCCACAATCATGCACTCATTATCTTCCATATAAACTCGTATCCTTTTTGTACCAACTGTATCAATACTCATAAGATTGTGCTTCAAACTGCAACATAGTAAACATCATGCATATTCATTTTCCCCTCGTTTTAGTTAGAATGTTGATTGTCCCTTTTCCTTTTATAGAAACAATATTGTTATTCCCAAGAGTAACATCACTCTTCACTAACTCATCCAAAATAGAAAATAAATCTATCTAAAACATGCAATTCACACTTACTTTGGAATATCTTTAAGATTTTACAAAAATAAAACTTCCAAGAAACTATTTACGGGGTTGTTTTATTTGTTTTTCAATATGCATGTCAATGCCAACGCTTAAGAAATTTTCCAATAGAAAGGTATGTGATTATATCCCTTCAATTTTGGCCCGTAATAAAGACAATGAAAATATTAACATTTTTTAACTGTAAGATGTGCCCAGACATTTGAAATAATCACATTCATTTCTACTGATACCTTCTTGTTTCTACAAAATTTTTGATGTATTTTCACTAGCATAAGATTGAAAAAATGTGTCCACATTTTCAATTCTTTGTCAACATCTACTTATGATGAAATATGAATACAATGAATTGGATTACTTTTAAATAATAAAGAAAAAGCGATGTCTATTCCATGCTTGGAATTCATGGTGAAGTAAGCAGAGAGAAATGCCCCACATAGTAAAAACTACTAGAAAATCATAACTCTTCCTCTTAATTCAATACCCAAATGAAAAGTAAACATGACAAGTAACAAAATTGAAGTGTAGATATGGGTTAAAACAATGCCATGATTACAAAATATGCCAAGCTAGAAAAAATTAAGGATGCACATCAAGTTATTGACAAAATGTTTGAGTGAAACATAATGTTTTGGACTCGAGGGTTTCAAGGTATGTTCAAAATAGGAGAATAGAGGATACTCACCAACTATTTGACAAAATTCTTTATAAAAATGTGATCTCATGGAATAATATGTTATCTTGGTATGTGGTATTCTAGGTGGGTATGTCCAAATGATAATTTATTGCATACACAAAATCTGCATAAAATCCTCCCAAAGAGTTTTTTTAGAATGAAAAACATTTGTAATTGAAACTTTGGTCACTTTGACTACTGTCGATCAAAATATTTGGAGAGGGAATATTTTCGTCTGTATTACGTTACATAGAATACTTACCAAATTTTTTAATGAATTTGAACCAGCCTTGAAAGACTATAATGGTATTTCACTCAAATAAATAGATAACATTGAGGAAGTTGATGAAGGATGCATGCCAAAATTTCCACCAATTACAACAAATTGAGTATCTAAATTAGCAAAACCTAACCAACTAAGGAATTTGGCGCATGATAATATCCTACTCAAGCTATTAACATGTTTCTATTTTCTTAGTCTAACAAATAGCTTGGTACATGAGTTATCCATGTCGCATGAATCGTAACCAAATATTAAAGAATTGATGTTATATCCTTCTTTTCAAACTTGTTCTTCCCATGCACAATCAAGAGAAATACATATATACGATTACTAGCATAAGAATTTTCCTGTTACAGTAAGGCTTTCTTTCCCATGGGTGACAAAGAATACATTAGATTTTCATTTTTAACTAGTAAATTTCCTAGCATAGGACTTAACCCCAAACTTTGGGAAATAATATATTAGAATAAAGGAAGGATGAATTTTGGGTAAATTGAGTTCTTTAGATGGAATAATTTTGAGATAAATACATGAAAATCAGATACTTCATGACACTGAATAACTTATTTATTTTCCATGTTTTCTAAAAGCCTCAATACAAATAAACAAGACTAATTTCATTTGTCTATAAATACAACTTCCATTGCGAGAGGCACACCTTGCAAAAATCATAGGATCTGAAAATAATTCTATAGGATCATCATGGCTAAAAATTGCATTCTACAAATCTTCCTCATTTTAACAATTGAAATTCTAGGAAAGAAAATAAAATGACATCCATCTTGCGTCGATTTTTATGAGTGTCAATCTCTAATTTTGATCCCTACTTTGAAGATAATCAATGCACGATCTACAAAATTCCCCCTTTAATATCATGTATGGGTACTTTAATTACTTAATTACATGGATGCATTTCATTAAAAGTATATACCCATGAAGATTTACATGGTTTTTGGAAAGATTACCTTCTAAATGACACTTGACTACATTACATTAGCTATGTTGTCAATTTCATGTTTATCTTCAAGCCATCGAAATAACTTATTTTACATAGCATATGAATAAATTGCATTTAATTTTCAGGTTTTCAATTTAATTCCAATGAAAATGAATCAATCATCTAGCAATAGATTTTTATTTTTGGCAAATATTTTTTTGAAAGGGACTATACCCTTATACATAACGACCCAAAATCAAGATTTTACGATATCAACATAACAAAAAGTGATCAAAATCAAGATATAACAAATAATCCCAATAACGTAAGACAATATGTCAACTACAACTCATTAAGAGCTAATAAAATTCATCTTAACAAGAGCTACACAAGGGCAGCCAACAACCCAAATTTTTAACGAGATCAAACAATAGGACAAGATTCATGCATTATCCGAGACGATGGGGGATTTAGATTTTGTGTATCCCTTATTTTTCCTATCTATTACCATCCATTCCAATTTTCCTTCTTCTTCTTAAATTTTAATAACAACTTCAAGTGATTTGATAGGGATGTGACCTATAGGGGGGGGTCAAGCACAATTTATTAAATAATCTGCTCCATGTAAAGAATAATCGGGATGTATCTTTTTGTATTGTTCAAAGTGTAGTTCCAAATCCTCTTCAACATTGATATTACTCTGATTTTGCTTATTTTGGATTAGAAACATATACATTATTATCATATTGATATTTAGATATTGATATATTTGATAGACAATATGGATGTTTTAGATTTATATTTATAGACATTGTTATATTTGATTAGCTTATTTGATAGACAATAAGTATGTTTTAGATTTATGACATGATGTGATTTACATGATGAATTATATACATGGATCAACATATTAGTATTTGATGATCTTGAGCTGCTCTTGTATTGACACAATGGATTTGATATACGAGATATTGCTATATGATTCAGTTGGTTTTGTGATCTTATTGTTAATTGATAAACCGATAAAATCGAAATATTTAGAATAGTGAACAATTGGTGAATTACTTAATTTTAGTGATGGTTTAGTTATGATACTGATGATGTGAATTGATGTGTGTGTGTGTGTGTGTGTGTGTGTGTGTGGGCATTTTATTATCTCAATGTCGTTAATATGGCCATGAGGCTAGAAAGGTATTGTTTTGATTTTTGTAGGCATTTGTAACACAACAAACAAAAGGGGATAGGAGACCAACAGTGAAGGAATTTGGGGTATTGGCAACATGTCACCTTGGCAACTAGTGTAAATGTATGATGTTATTGTTGTTAGTTTGTTAGGAGGTCCCCATTGGGGTGGCCTCAAATGTGACCTTGGATAATTGTGGTTTTCCCTTTTTGGTTTTATTTATTTGTGAGTAATTGTATTATGAGTCACTTTATTATTGTTGTTAAGTACTCCTTTTAAGTTAATTAAAATTTATTAATTAGTGTAATTTAGGATGTGAAAAAGGGTGGGTAATTAATGTGAGTTGGTAGTATTGGATTCAAAAGAATTTAATTACTTTTGAGTTTCATGCACTCACCACCGCATGTAATTTTCGGATTTTGAATTTCTAGCCCATTTTGGAGGCTTATGGGACAAGTTAAGCTTGTCCCACACCTCTTAAGTCACCCACCCTCTATACCTATGATGTGAGGGGATTATTTTAGGCCTTTTTGTGTGTTTTAATGGAGAAAAGAGCAATTAATTACACTTTTCTTACAAGAATCTTTAATTGTGTCCTTTAGGGGTGTGGATTTGAGTTTGAGTGTGTAAGAGGGTTTTCATTCCCTCAACCACCAATTTATTTTCTTTGGGGATTGGGTTTTACCTTGTGATGTGGAATGGAGGAGTAATGATGTGGCATCCTACATGGAGCCACATCACCTCTCTCTCCTCTCTTTTCTATTTATTCTAATTTGTTTGAATATTTGGGGGTTATTTGTTTTATTTTGAGACTTTTTCTTTTGGAGGAGCTGCTTTGAGAGTTATATTTGGAGCTTGGAGTTGGATTGTGCTTTCTTGGACTTGGAAAAAGGCTTAGAACTTTCTTTTGGATTGGAAACTCTTGCAATGGCAAGGTAGGGTCTTCACCCATGTTATCTTTTACTAATTTTTGTGCATATGTTTGTGAATGAATTGTTGTTGCATGTGTAGGAGAAAATAGAAATGGGGATATTTTGGAGGGAGGATTAATATTTTATTGGATATTTTAAGAGGTAGTTGGTTTGGGGTGCTCCACCTTATGATAAGTTAAATTTTTCCTTATCTTATTGTCTTATTGTGGGAGGTATAAGAGTGAGGGAGGCATAAGAGTTATTTTTATTTGAGGAGATATACGAGTTTTTTTCTTTGAGGGAGGCATAAGAGTTGTTGTTCTTTGAGGGAGGCATAAGAATTTTGTGGGAAGTGATTGATTTATTTGAGATTTTAAGGTGGGAAAAAGAACCCTCGGGAGATATAAGTAGATCCCCATGTTCCTTTCTCTTTCTTGGCATGGGTTAAGAGATTTTGTGTTGGGAAACTTGTGTGTGATGATGTGATTTTTTTTTGTTCTTGTTATGTTGAATTTTTGGTTTGAATGTGAATGTGGAAGCCTTATTAAGTTTCCAATGGTTGTCTTATACACTTAATTTCTTCATTATTTGAGATTGATGGCCAATGAGGAAGAAGACTTCTCTTCCTCATTGGATTATTGGTTGGGTGGAGAGTGTTTCCTACTCCCCTATTTTGGTTTTTGTGTTTAGAATTTGGGAAGATGGTGGATCTACAGGTGAATATTTTGTGTTTATAGTACCTTTAAAAAATAAAGATGATATTCCTTCTTGTAAAAGAAATCTTTACCATATTGTCTCCATTTGAATGGAGGGCTTGTAACTTGCTTGTTAAATAATTTCAATCTCTTGTAAATGTGTTGTAAAATGGTTGATTTGTATCAAGTTTTCAAATGTATGTATATGGGAAAATAGGCAAAGGAAAGTTGCATTTGTTACTTGAAAATCCCTTCAACTTGTAAATTCTACTAAGATTGTTTTGAATGAAAAATTTGCATTTTAAATGTATTAGTTCTTGTAAAGGAAAATCACCAAATCTTGCATTGTTAAATGAAGTAGAAACTTTGAAATGGGATTGAAATGAAAATAAATTTCTTCCAACCTAAGTTATTTTATTGTCTCCAAAGTGTGAGAAGTTTAACTTCAAACAGATTGATGATCATGTTGAAATTATACTTGTGTCTTAAAATGGATTGTCATTTAGTTATTGTGAATGAAATTAAATGGTTACTTGTTTCTATTGAAAGAAAAACATAGTGAAAATAGTGAAACTATGGTTACATTTCTTGCTATATTGAAGGAAAGAATAGAGAATGAGTTGATGTTGTGCAATTTGAGTATGAAACTAGAAATTTTATTAATCTAGCAACTAATGAATAGAAGACACCTTAGTTCAATTTATCATTACTTTAAAAAACCAACTTAAGAAGAAGAAATGTTACAAAAAAATTATGTTGGAAGGTTATGTAATTGGATAATAGAACCGCCGCCCTATGCGAGTGGCGGTTTCAAAAGCGCCGCTCAACACAGAGTGACATTGAATGAACCACCCCGGGCATAGTGGTGGTCACAGGACCGTCGGCTTACATAGGGCGATAGTTTCGTCACTTTCGATGGAAAAATAAAATCCATTTGTTAAATACCTAGATGTACAAATTAAGGAAATCTAAGCCTAAAAAAATTAAAAGGTAACTTCCAACAACTATAAATGAGTTGAAATTAAGTGTTTAATATCTCCAAATCTTGTTTTATGGCACCCAAATGTGTAAAATTCCTAAATTAAAGGAAATGGGGTTTTCCCCAATTGTTGAACTCAAAACAAGAAAATATTTTCATTAAAATACAAAATAGATCCATTGTAGGATCTCTATATTTAACAAATGGGCAATATCACAATAGCAAAATCTTTACTGACTAAAACCATGCAATTTTTTCCATCGTTGCTATTTTTACTCTCATGGCTCTTCTTCTTTGTCCTCTCCCAAAAATAAAAAAATCTACAATTTTTTGAGGAAATAAGTCAAATAAATGAATAAGAACACTATGTAGAAATGTTTACGATTAGTGTGAAATCCCTACGATCTAAGGGCCCACATGGAATCCATCTAAGGGTTATGGTTCAACCCTACAAAAGTTAGGTGAGAATTAGGTTGAAATATGTCTTAATTAAAAACCATGTGTAATTTTTGAATGGGGCCACTAAGGAGTGTTAGAAGATAAATTTTAATTGTACCTAATGTGTAGTTGTTGACTTTTAAATTTAAAGAGCCCTTGACTCTTGTAATTAAATAAATAAAATTTACTCAAGGGTAACTAGACAACATTTAATTTAGGGATTAAATTTAATTGTATTTAACTTAATGGGAGGGTAAGTTTAGACTTAGCCCTAGAATAATAAATTAATAAATGACATTAGAACTGTGTTACTAAATTAATCACATATTATAACAAGGGGATTTTATGCTTTGATACGAGGAATTAAATAATATTAGTTAAATTTTCATTAAAACAAATAAAATATTAACCGAGAAATAAACTAAATATAGTTGAAGGTATTTCTGTTATAACCTAGTTTTAAAAAAATATTCCATATATTTTCAAATCTAACTATTGGGTTGTCTTGGGTTTTGTGTAGGAAATTTGTGGGCATTACACTTGGTATCGAGTCGTGGGTTCAACACTTGGACCCTTAGGTACACTTGAAAACTCAAACAGTTAACCTAGTACAACCTATAACTAGATCACACAACTTTGCATGACATTTTAAAACATAGAAAACCTAGAAAATTGAAACAAAACCTAGAATGATAAACTAACTCCCGTCTTGATTTGTGCAGGAGGCGTAAATCAAATGAGGGGATTTTCACGTGTAGTTAGATATACCACCTTAATAGCAGGCGGTGAATGTTATATTACCGTAAATACTACATACATTTCAGGATGTCAATGTAATTATACGAGGTGGCACATTTGGGGCACGGTTTGGTTAAGCGTGATAGGGAGCCATCACATGAAGCTCAATACCCTCCAAGACACAACAATGAGCACAAGGAAGAGAAATCCCACATGGACTCAAATTTAGAATAGAATCACCTCGGAAGGGCTATGGAGATAGGGTTTCAAGACATTAGACAAATCTAGGAGCCGTAGGCTGAGAAATGAGCATGTAGAGAGACCTAGGGGTCGAAAATCATCAGTTGTAGATCATATTAGGGAGATCCTGAAGCTACACCCATCTCATTATTCTGGTGATATAAGAGGTTTTCAGGAAGAGGCTTGGTTAGTGAGCTTGAGTGGGTTCTTCAAGATTTTCCCATGTACTAGCAACATGAAGGCTCGTGTTATAATTCACCTTCTGAGGGATGGAGCAGGTGTCTAGTGGAGGACTGAGGAGCAGAAGCTCCACATAGACATAGAGAGAGGAACTTTGAAGTTCTTCGAGGAGTAGTTCAAGAGTAGATACTTATCCAGGAGGTTTATTTAGCATAGGATAGATGATTTCCATGACCTACGTTAGACATCCATGACAATAGTAGAGTTTGAGAGTCTATTTCTATACTTGCTTCAAATATGTCAACTACATGAATGATGAGAAGGTTAGGATCCACAGGTTTATCAAGGGCTTGAACTTAGATTTGGAGGTGCAATATGCATTCATTGTCTACAAATCCTAGCTGAGGCCATTGAGAAGGCCTACATTGTAGAGGAGACCAAGGGGAATACGCAATAGGCTAGAGATAGAGTGCAGAGCCATATTTAACAGATGTAGGATAACAAGTTGAGGGGTTTAACTCCTCCTCCTCATGTCGAGACATGGTTATTCATAATATTCATTCAAGCCACCACAATAGTCACCTCAACAGCATCAAACTCGTCCACCATTTAGACCTCTATATATATTTGTCACTCAAAGGATATGGAGCATCGGGCATCCTCCAGGGGGCCCATCGGACACGAGGAGTACGTAGAGCTCATTCAAATGGATCTTGTCGAAACAACCACAACAGTCCATAACAGGATCATTAGGATCCACTACACAGAACACTATAGTACCTATTGGAGCTGCATCTCATTCGAGGGGACCAGGAAGTTGCTATGAATGTGGTGCACTTGGACATCATTAGAGAGAGTGCCCTCAGAACACTAATAAAAAGGGTAAGATTATGATTTGAGCCTACAATTTGTGACAAGGATATATAAATCGAATCTATGCACCAATCAAGAACTTCCAGGGGAAAATAATTAGGGCACAGTGATCAAGACTGCATGTAGCATTAGTGGTATCCCTATCCCTATTATGTTTGATTTTGGCTCATTTGATTCTTTTATTGCACCATCTTTTATAGAGAGATGCGAGGCTAGTGGCGATTAGGAAAGACCTTAGTTGGGATGTCAAGATGGATTCTAGAGGTAAGATCTCAGTAAACTCCTTAGTCAAGGAGTGCATAGTGTACTTAGGACCATTCACCACTACCTTGGATCTTAGTATCCTTCCTTTAGGTTCTTATGGAGTGATCTTGGGCATTGATTGGTTATCTACACACTTAGCAAGAATTGATTATTACAATAAGGTCATATCTTGTGCAGATGATTTGGGAGTGGAGTTTTATCTCTCAAAAGTGCACCTGTAGAAAGATGGCTGCATGTGTTCTAAGCTTGCAAAATAGATATTTGTCTTTAGTAGATACAATGGAAACACATCAGGTTTGTGGGTATACCTATTTTGACATGAGTCTCTGGTATCAAGGCCGGTTCATTATTGATGTATCCCAAACTAATTTTTTGGGGTTTAAGGGTAAAAGATGACTGAAAAATGAAATTAAAACTGAGGTGATACACCAAACTTGTATGATATATTTGGTAGTATATGCACAATTGATATGGAAAAGATTTTTGGTGCATGAGCCAACAATTTTCTGAAGATAATTAAGGGTAAACACTTTGATGTATTGAGGGATAAAATCACAACAATACTACTAAGTTACACATACACATTAATATCATGCAGAAATTACTAAATTTGTAACAGGGTAAGATGATTAATTAGGGAATTCAACATTCACAAGATTAATGGAAACATACACAATACTGCAAATAATTGGAAAGGTAGAAAATACTTCACATTCAAAGGGAAAAACTGGTAGAAAATTGCTTCAGCACTCCTGTATCTAAAGTCCTCCTCTTTGTGCTTTGCCAAAGCACACAATATATAGCAAAATTATTTCCCACCCTTCCTAAAAATAGGCTAGAATTGTACTCACCCATGCATCCTATTTTTATCCTTCATCTATTAATAAATAAAGGAATAAAAATAAAACATGCAAATACAAAGAGGCATTAATAGCCATTGGTTACAACTCAATCAACTGCAGTCAACTATTCTATTTTTAAGAAAAGCATGAGTACTAATTTGCTAAAAATAATTTTTTCTTAATGAGCAAGTTTTATTCCTTGTGCATGCGGTCTGTCTTCTTGATGATCTGTCCTTTTGCTGAAGGTATGTGATCTTATCTATTTGTAATGATAATATTAGCACTTTCTAACCATGGTTGAATCTGGTGAACTCGGGACTCGAATTAAGGTGCAAGAGTATTGCAAACTTAATCTTTTTGTATTTTCATTGTTGAGCTCCATTTGAGCTAGAAAATTTATGCTAAATTTTCCCCTGGCCATAATTGTTGACTGTTCAAGTTTGATTGAAGGTTTCTATAAAGAACTCTATCTTTCATCATTTCGAAAAAGAGTTATCCACGTAGGACATATTTGAACTAAAAATAGGCCTGGAAAACTTTCTTTTTCCATTTCTGATAGAGATTGTGCATTTTTAAACATTCATCCCACCCTTCCGCTTCTAATTTGGGCCCCACACGTGTCTTTATTTGATGCCAGATCAAATTTAACTTTATCCTCTCTTTCTAAAATAAAGGTTCAAAGTTTCAAAATAAAAAAAAATTCTAGAAGCCTGCCTTTCCACCTTGGGCTTTTGATGGTGTGGGTGGAGTCATGAGAAATTTTATCACTTTTCTCCCTTTTTTCAAAAAGGGCTCAAAATCTCAAATTGACTCGACACTATGCTTTTGACTTATTAAATACGTGGCCTTGTTTGGTCTTTAGCGGGGTCGTGGGAAATTTTTAAACTTTACTCCCTTTTCAAAAAGTTTCAAAGTTTCAAAGGCCAAAAACGTTCCAACGATCCACTCAATCCGCCTTGAATTTTTTGATGCGGACTCAACATTTGACTTTTTCCCTTAGCATGAGCATGGCCATGGGTGATTTTACGACTTTACGCCCTTTTGGAAATAAAGTTCAAAATCTCAAAAGGCTCTGACGATCTGCCTTGAATTTTTGATGTGGGCTCAACATTTGACTTTTTCCCTTGGCATGAGCGGGGTTGTGGGCCATTTTACGACTTTACGCCCTTTTGGAAATAAAGCTCAAAATCTCAAAAGGCTCTCGATGATACACCTTGACTTTTTGATGCGGGCACAACATTTGACTTTTTCCCTTGGCAAGAGCAAGGTTGTGGGTTATTTTACGACTTTATGCCTTTTTGGAAATAAAGCTCAAAATCTCAAAAGGCTCCGATGATCCGACTTGGATTTTTGATATGGGCTCAACATTTAACCTTTTCCCTTGTAATGAGCGGGGTTGTGGGTCATTTTATGACTTTAATCCCTTTGCCAAAATGCCTCAAAACACAAAAAGGGCTGCCCCTCCGCATTGGGCCTCCGGACCAATTTGAATATTTTACAAAAAGGAAAAGTGGCAAGTTTTGCAAAATGGCCCTGTTGTGCCACATCTAATTAAATTTCGTTGGACGTGTGGGTCAATTTTAACACTTTTACAAAATGATGAAAAGATGCTAAGTTCACCAAAAAGACCCGCCATTTTAATGTGTCAAGCTAGGGTTTGCATCGATTTTGGTGATCAATTCGAGCATTAATTTATGTAATTTTGATTCGTGGCTATTGATCTCCAACTCACTCGATGAGTTACGTTACTTGGTTTGATGAATAAAACACTTAAAACCCTAAGTCTTTCATATTTTCATTCTCAAGCTCTATCCGAGCTAAAGGAACTCTGTAAATAAAAAATTTCCCTAGATGATGGCCATTGGAGATGATATTTCAAGCTCGGTTTATTTGCATCTATAATTTTTTTCTATTGAGCTTAGCTTTAGAACTATCTGATTATTTAACATCCACCATTTTGATCACTTCGAGTTCTAGGTTGGCTTATACTACAAGATTTGGTTGATTTGACTAGTTGTGTTGCTTTGAGTTCGATTTTATTCAAAAGATCTGTGTCCTATGAAGCTTTGCGAAGATTCTATGGCTGCCATTGTTGAGGTTTGTGAGCTCAATCCTTTCTGTATCATCATTATTTTGAACAATATGGTAGTGGCTTTGTGTTTTTTTTTTTTTGTAATCTCTTGACTGTATATTGCTCATTTTGATCAGTATTGAGCTCGCCCTTTTAATTTGTCTCTGCTTTATTTCATCTTCGAAACATTGATACTCGTTTTCCTTTGCATTTTTAATGTGATTTCTAGAACAACATTGATCTCTGAGTTGAAACTCATTCAGGTTCCCCTTTTGGCTCTAAATTTGATGAGGGTTTTCTCTGCTTCAATTTTAACCAGTGAGTTCTTGATCCTTACTCGATTTTAGTACCCATTAATGGGTCTTTCTCAATCAAAGCCAGGATCTGCATTTTCTTCCTTAGATCTACAACTTTATTCATTCCTTTGAGTTGTATTGCAACAAATCTATATATGAACCTTTAACTGTCCTGCCTGAATGAATTATTTTTCCCAAACTCTGTATCTACACATGTATTTTTTCAAATTTTGGCTTGAAATATTACAACCTAGATTTGGGTATTATGTCCATGGTTTTCTTTTCTTCTTTCTCCTTCTTTCTGAGTGAGAAAATCATGTATGTAGTTTTGATCTTCAAGTAATCTATATCTCATATTATTAGAGATCCATGTGCACGAATTAGGACAGTATAGGAATATGGATTGTACCCTAAGCTCATAAACTGATAGTTTTCTCTTTTCTATTTTTAGGTATAGTGCTCTTAGCAATGAAGATGAAGAGGGAACAAAGATGAAGATGAGGATGCATCAACTGAAGGACAAACCTCAAGCAATGATGGGTTCACTCATACTCCTTTATTTTATCTTTCATGCATGTGTACCTCTTATTCCAGTAGTTGTACTTTACTTTCCGCTTTACATCCCATGGCTTGTGTGGGAACATTTGAAATTCCTTATGAATAAAGCATTGAATTGTGAAAATGAGTTGTGTATTTCTTTCTGCATTTCTGCTTTCTGATATGGATTGTATGATGAACTAAACAACTCAGTAATATAATTGAATGTCTTAATCATGAAGGAAATAACATTAAAGAATACTTGTAACACCCAGTAATGAACTCTGATTTATGTAATATGTAATTATGTTTGTTGTTCCAAAACTTAGCATTTCATCTATTTTGCAATTGGATGTCTTCATCAAGGCAACACAAATGTCCTTCGGGGATTTGTGTTCTTTTGCTGAAGATAGTCATGAAATTGTAGACTATGTGATCTGTTATATTTTGAAACAACACACATAGCTGCAAATCTCATGAAATCATTAATTAATTCAATAGTAACAATATTATCTGAAAGAAAATCCCTTGATTAGGTATACTTCACCAATGTTATCCATCGTAACAAAGTTTCGAGTTGCCCATTTTCACACAAGAGGATGGGGCTAGTGGACCTTCACTTGATGATCACCCCATTTTGTAAGAGTTTTCTGATCTTTTTCCTAGTGAGTTGTTGGGGTTACCTCCTCTACATGATATAGACTTTCATATTGATTTGGTTCCAGAGCAGATCCTATCTCATGTGCTCCATATAGGATGACCACCCTTGAGCTATGTGAGCTCAAGTTTTATCTTGAGGGCCTTGTTGAGAAATTCTTGATCCATCCTAGTGTATCTCCTTGGGGTGCACTAGTGATTTTTATGAAGAAGAAGGATGGGTCTTTGAGGTTGTGTGTGGACTACAGACAACTGAATAAAGTAAAGATCAAGAATTGTTACACTATTCATCATGTTGATGATTTATTTGATCGAGATGACATCTAGTGGCCTTCTCTACCCGCATGATATACTAGAATTTGAAATGGGACACCATTTCCATGGACTTCATAGTAGGGCTACTGATGTCGAGATACCACCATGATGCCATCATGGTCATGGTGGATAGATTGACGAAAGTGGCTCATTTTTATCCGGTGGAGACCACCTACACGATGGTGTAGTGGCACAAGTATACTTAGATTATATTGTTAGGTTGCAAGGGATTTGGCGGAAGATTATTTGTGGCCGCGATCCCTTATACACCTCTCATTTCTAGACTACTATTATCCAATTTTCCCCCTTAGGAAAAATTTATCAAATACGACCTTGCATAGGAGAAATGGAGAGGCTAGTTCAGTCGTACAAGATCACATTCGATCCCAAAAAATCAAGTTGTGGGTGGACTAGACAATGAAGTACGAGTTAGAAAATGAGTGGCCAAACAATGTTGAAGGATATCAAAGCTCAAGTGAAAAAATGGAGGAAGGCTCAAAGTTTTTGTATTTCACATTTTTAGGGATATCGGGAAACAGATGATTAAAAATGGAGAAAGATAACTTGGTAAGTTAAAATTGAGCTGAGAATGATTCAACTCGAAGCAAAGCAATGGACTCGCGGAAGCCTCCACGTGCCTCATCAGCACAGCTTAAAAAGGTATGAAAAAAGTGGGGTCCCCAAACAAGTGCGGGCTCTCCACGTGGTCAAAGCCTAACAAAGCCATGTTCACTCGAGGCACATATCGGATACGCATAAAAGGTCCAGTGGAAACCCCACGTGTCTCTTCGATGTAGTTTTGGTATGATGTTCAAAAGTGGGGTCCAAAACAAGCGCAAGATCTCCACTTGTCTAGGGCTCGAGAAAGTTACACCAACCGTTGAAAATTCTAAGAGCCAACGAAGCCTCCACCTATCATCTCAGTGTAACTTCAAGGGTAAAACCCAAATGCGAGGTCCTAAACGAGCATTGGCCCTCCACACGTGTCTAGGGTCAAACATAGTATCTTCACCAAACGGAAGGAAAAACACAAAGGAAGTAGAGTAGGCTTACAAACGGTGCCAAGTGTCAACACGTTGCATTCCTAGGACCCTAAAAGGTAGAAAAATATTAAGAATGCGCGGGGCTTCCATGTTGATCTTGCACGGATAGACTCCAAACCCAAAGTAGTTTGGAGATGATCATAACTATTGATTGGAAGCCCAGATTTGAGCAAGAGAGGACTTTTTGGAAAGATTTCAACATCTCCTTCTCACTACAACCATAATGAAGAATGGGCTTCCTTTATTTACCAACAAGGAACAAAACATGGAGGCATGAGTTTTGCAGTGTAACACATCATTGTCCCAAGTGAATCCAATGCTCTTTTGGGGTGGTTGAATTAGGTTTCAAATTCTTCCCTCCTTTCTCTCTCATTCTTCCAATATATTGTAAAGAGGGGCATTTTTCTAAAGGTTGGTCATTTTTTTCTCCTTCCCCCTCTCTGTTTCTCCCCTAGGGTTAAATGTGGAGCTAAAGCCTCCTCTCATTGCTTTACAAGGGTGTTTTCTTGCCTCTTACCCACTTTGCTGATGTATTGTGTGGACTCATTGAGCAATAAATATGTTTTGTGATGAATTTTTCCATCCTTCCTTATTTTATTATCTCTTCTCGCCTTTCATCATCATTGCAAGGTATATTATGCATACTTCGATGTCTATTACGAGGTTACGAGAGATGTTTTTAATGGGGTTTGAAGTGGTGTTATTTGTAAACCATATCTTTGGTCTGTGATGCATCTTGTCTATCCTCTCCATTGCTCACCTCTCTCCATTTTAGGCAGTTGGATTTGTGATCAGCAACCCCTTTTCTTGGTGCTATCACCTATGTAGTGTAGGATTTCTTTATTTTGATGCTCTCTCTCCCTGTCTCATTGGCATTGTTAGATTAAGGGTAGATAATTGAATTTCCTTCCTTAGAATTAGTTTAGCATTAGGATTAGGAAGAGGAATGTGACCTTCTCTGGAGGACCATTTCAAGTTTGCAAGTCCCACAACTTAAGAGATGGTCCAATGTTATGCATATTTCTTCGGATTCTCCATTCACATCTAAGGACATTTGGGGGTGTTGTAATTTCACATCAAAATTTTTGGCACGCCTAGTGGGACGGAGTTTGAAGAACCTTACCACTTCATCGTAGCAGTTGGTGTGTTCCTATTAAGATTTAGCCTTTAAAGGCACATGCAAAACACATCTAGCGACTCCATCCGTCAACAACCCAATATCTAAATTTAAAAACCTTTTCTCATCCATTTCCACCCCATCTTATTTCCACATCTTCCATCTTTTTCCATTCATGAAGTTGTGTAGTGATGACTCCATTCCCATCTTAGAAGTCACACTTGTAGCAACAACAGTGCAATCATCCTCTAATGAGTTTCATGACTACTCCAGATTAACATTATGATCAGATTCATGACCATCATGCTTACCCATATGAGTAGTGTCAAATCCAGTTTGGCTATGAAGCTTATAAAGAGTAAGGGTATGCATACAATGGTAACAATTATATGGAGAATACTGACCTACAGGAGAAGATTCAAAGTATGGAGGCTAACATGGTGTAGTTCAAGGCTACAACTTAGATTAAAGATTTTAGAATTGGTTGTAAGGCACCTTATCCATGCGAAGGCCCTTTTCAAAGACATTACAATCCGCGGGATAATCTTGACTTCATGGTTGAAATTTCACCTCAACTTGCGCAGTGGACTAAGGAAATAGAGACCTACGAGCTTTGTGCCAGAAAACCTTGTCAATGGGTAAGTCTTACACCATCATTTAGTAATTTTCTCTCCATTCCCCAAGCATCAACATCTCAACCTAAGCTTCAATTTCCAAGCTTCCCATCTGCTGCTCGAAGTGTTGATTTCCCTTCTCCATCTTCTAATATTCCCTCTCATCTCAATTCCTCTTCCCTTTTCCCTTCCAAATCCAAGTCCCCTCCACAAGAGCCAAAAGAAATACCTTCCCCACCCACCACTCCTCCTAATTTCCCGAGTCCATGTTGGGAAGAGACTCAAAAATATAGTCAAGGAGAGTAACAAGAAGAAGAGTAAAGAAAAAAAAAAAAGAAATGATCAAAATCTTAGTGAGCTTGACTCTAAGATTCAGAATTGAAAAGATTCCCTTGTTGGTTAAGCCTATAGAGGAGGTCAAAGTTGAAGAGCCAGTGGTGGCTAAGGCTATTTTTAGCAATAGTGGAATGAGAAGATCAACACTTAGTATGCTCTAAATGAAGTATCCATGATGACACTTTATATGAAGAGAATGTTGATCCAATTCAAGCTACACAATCGAGTCTAAATGAGGAGGAGTGCATTCCGATTGGAGGAGAACCATACAATTTCAAAGGCTTTGAACACAAAGAAGGCCATAGAAGAACCTTTAGTTCTTCCTCCCACTTCATCCCCTTCAAGATCTTATGTCGAAGAAGAGTTTGAGATTTCAAACTTCATGTTTGAGGATGAGGGGAACCATGGTGAGAAAGTTACAGATAATGAGGACACTATGGAGGAGGTCAAGCACATGCAGCAAGAGGCAACAAGGAGGCAGATTATCTATCTTACTTGAAGGATTTATTCAATGGAGAGAAGCCCATGGAAATCACATCATTTTCTCCTCCATCATCCACCTTCCAAGCACATGAACCTACTGTCATGAGAGAGAGCATTCAAGTGTAGCGGCTTGCATTTCACAATAGCCCTCTAACAATGAAAGTTGGAGGATCATAATCTTTTATGTTATTCTCAGGAGGAGGAAGGAAAAGAACACGAGGATCCCGTCTATCCCACACCATCCACCTAGGAAGGATTGTAAGAGGACTCCAATTTTGGAGTTGAATTTTAGAGCAATGGTAAAACTTCACGGATTAGACCATGCCCAATCAGATACTTGGCTTCATTAGAGATGAGGAGAAGTAAAAATAGTCATGATTACTTTTGAGCATGAGGATGAGTCTCGAGTACTAAGGATTGGCTATAATGCCTCTTCAATCCAAAAATAGAGCAACTAAAAGAGGTATTTTTATTATTTCTAGTTAATACCTTAATGATTTGGGTGGAAAATTAGCCTCTTATCAGTTTTCACTCATAATAACAACCATGTTCAATGCCAAATCATATATGGCTGCCTATTTTAAGAAAGGGAAGCTACTTCTCCCTACCAGTTGCGGATTTGTTTAAGTTCCCTTTACTTTTAGTTAACATAGAGTAGGTAGGTTTTCTTTTAGCAGAAGAAGTGATTTCACACACTCTGCATATCCCACTTGGGGTGTGTATGATTTTTAGTTTTGTACATAGCGGTGTTGTGGTGTTTTTTTGCTCCAAGGTTGTATCATTGTATAGTTTGATGTGCCTCCAAGGTGAATGTTGTAGCAGTCCATTTCAGGGACATGTGAATGCTCTAGGTCAAAAAAGTTTTCTACTCTCAGAAATCTCACCTTCAAGATTTTCATATGAAAATTGAGAGTGTAGATGATGGGGCAAGCTTAGGATCACTAAGTGCAAGTAGTTGGGATCGAGGTTTCGGAACATGATAAGTATTAGGCTATCAATCATGACTCCATGCCCAATGGATGCTTCAAGGTCACTAATCACTTCATCTAGTAGGCATACATCCCCATGAGTCGCCAAATTGTTATCCAATTTTCCCCCTTAGGAAAAATTGATCAAACAAGACCTTACACAGGAGAAATGGAGAGGTTGGTTTAGTCATATGAGCTCACATTCGATTCAAAAAATCAAGTTGCGGGTGGGATCAAAAATGAAAAAGCAGGCTCGAGAAAATTAGTAGCCTAATAATGTTAAAGGAGATCAAAGCTTAAGTGAAACAATGGAGGAAGGCTTGAAGTTTTTAGACTTCACATTTTCAGGGATCTTGGGGAAATGGATGATTAAAAAAATGGAGAAAGCTAACTCGATAAGTCAAAATCAAGCCCAAAATGATTCAACTCAAAGAAAATCGGTGGACTCACGGAAGTCTCCACGTGCCTTAGCAATGCAACTTCAAAAGGTATGACAAAAGCGGGGTCCCCAAACGAGTGTAGGCTCTCCACATGGTCAAATCCTAAAAAAGTAGTGTTCACTCAAGGCCCGAATCGGCTAAGCATAAAAAGGGCTAGCGAAAGACTCCATTTTCTCTTTGGCATACTTTTGGTATGATATTCAAAAGCGGGATTCCCAAACAAGTGTAGGCTCTCCACGTGTCTAGGGCTCGATAAAGTTGCACCATCTGTTGAAAATTCTAAGAGCCACCAAGCCTCTACATGTCAGCTCGGCATAACTTCAAGGGTAAAACCCAAAGGTAGGTCCCAAATGTGTGCTAGCCCTCCACGCGTCTAGGGTCAGACATAGTATCTTCACCAAATAGAAGGGACTTAGGAAGAACACAAAGGAAGTAGAGTAGAATTACGGACGGTGCCAAGAGTTGGCAAGTCACACTCTAGGACCCTAAAAGGTAGCAAAAGCTTAAGAATGTGTGGGGCTTCCACATGGATCTTCTACAAATAGACTCAAAACCCAAAGCATTGTGGAGATGATCCTAACTTTTGACTAGAAGCTTAGATTTGAGCAAGAGAGAACTTTTTGGAAAGTTCTCAATGTCTACTTCTCATTACCACCATAATGAAAAATAGGATTCCTTTCTTTCCCAACAAGGAACAACACATGGAGGCATGGGTTTCGTAGTGTAACCCATCATTGTTGCAAATGAATCCAATGCTCTTTTGGGGTGGTTGAAGTAGGTTTCGAATCCTTCCCTCCTTTCTTTCTCATTCTTCCAATATATTATAAGGAGGGGCATTTTTCTAGAGGTTGGTCATTTTTTTCTCCTTCCCCCTCTCTCTTTCTCCCCTAGGGTTAAATGTGGAGCTAAAGCCTCCTCTCATTTCTTTGCAATGGAATTTACTTGCCTCTTTCCCAATGGTGATGTATTGTGTCGACTCATGGAGCAATAAAATATGTTTTGTGATGCATTTTTACCATCCTTCCTTATTTTATTGTCTCTTCTTGCCTCTCATAATTGTAGGGTATATTGTGCATACTTATGATGTCTATTGTAGGTTTTGAGAGCTGTGTTTAATGGGGTTTGAAGTGGTGTTCTGTGTGAACTCTATCTTTGGTCTGTGATGCATCTTGTCCATCCTCTCCATCACTCACCTCTCTCCATTTCAGTAGTTGCATTTGTGATTAACAACCCCTTTTCTTGGTGCTATCACCTCTGTAGTGTAGGATTTCTTTATTTTCATGCTCTCTCTTTCCCTATCTCCTTGGCATTGGTAGATTAAGGGTAGATAATCAAATTTCCTTCCTTAGAATTAGTTTAGCATTTGGATTTGGTAGAGGAAGTCAGCCTTCTTTGGAGGACCATCTCAATTTTACAAGTTCCATAGCTTGAGAGATGGTCCCATGTTATGCGAGACTCTGGATGCCCCACTCACATCTAAGGCCATTCGGGGTTTTGTAATTTTGCATGAACAACTACCATACAACATGCCATTGGGATGAGTATCAACTTTAGTTCAATATATCATCTAGAGATAGATGGATAGACAGAGTGGGTGAATAAGATTTTAGAGGAAATCCTTTTGATGTAAGTCATGGACCATCAATTGAGGTGGGAGGAGTATTTGTACTTATTGGAGTTTTCCTATAAAAATAATTTTGAGTTCGATTGACATGGCTCCATTTCGGGAATTGTATGACAGAGAGTACATGACATTGTTGAGTTAGGACAGGTTGGAGGACATGGTTTCTCTCGGCCATCTCTATTACATAATATGTGATTCGACAAATATTACAAGAGAGGCTCGGGACGGATAAAATAAATATGTAGATCAGTTGAGGACACATCACATTTTTTAGGTGTGCATGAAGGAGTTTCTTCATGTTATGCCACATAAGAGCCCTATCCATTACGTAAAATGTCTTAAGCTTGCTATGAGGTTTTAAGTCCCTTTGAGATCTTGGAGTGTATCGGTCCTTTGGTGTATCATCTAGCATTACCACCCAACTTGTCTCACATCCATGATGTACTTCATGTTTTTGTGCAGCTCAGGAGGTACATTCTATATCCTTCTCATGTATTGGATTGGACCACATTGCAGGTGTGCGGGGGCATGGGAAGGTGATGGTGGAGCCCTTTCATATTCTAGAGTGCGGGACCTCGACCTTTGAGGTAGAGATTGATTAGGTTTACATCCAATGGGATCAATATGATGAGATAACAACTACATTGGAGGACGACATACTGTTATCCAAAATTCACCCCCCAGGGTAATTTTGATAACATGCATCAGAATATTCAAGTCCCAGGAAAGTAGGTTGATCCAGAAAAAATCGTGAAAATTGGCTAAGTCCTGCTCAAGGTCGCCTTTGGGACGTGTGGGACAGAAAGACGCGGATCGGCCAAAAAGCCTCCAGGCGGCCCGCTAAGCATTTGGGACAATCGGGCCAGAAGTACGCGGCGGGCGCGAGAAGCCGATCCGGCCGAAAGAGGAAAAGAAAATTGACTAACTGCTGAGAGGGACAGTTCGGGACAAGAGTACGCGAAGGACCCGAACCGGCCGGTTCGGCCGAAATGAGAACAAATGGTCCGAAAGCAAATGGGACATTTGGGCGCGAAATCTGTGGCGAACCTAGGCCGAGGGATCAAGGCGAAATGGGAACAAACGATCAAAAAAGCATTTGGGACATGGGGAAAAATGGATGCGAACCGGCCGGTTCGGCAAGAAATCAGCACAAGGAGAACCTTTGAGACATCCGGGACAAAGGGGCGTGTGGGGGTGCGGATCGCCGAAGAAGCCGAAAGCCAATCAAGCGATGCCACGTGTCATCGGCCGAATGAGGGACAAGGAAGCCCATTCGGGCGGATCGGAGGTTTATGTCCCAAACGGTTTGGAACATCCGGGACATAAAAAAACACGAAGGGCACGAAAAGAGCGGTAGGGCCGAAAACCAATGAGAAGCTGACCACGTGTCACGAGGAAAAGGTCGAAAAAGTCAAAGGGGCGAGTTTTGAGCACTCATCCGAACCAATGAAATAGCGCCACGTGTCCCAGCGAGGGGCCTGAGAAATTTCAAATGAAATCCCGCCAAAGGTAGAGGAGAGAGAATCATGCGACCAATCAATGCGTGCCATGTGTCATCCAGGTGGCGAAGCGTGGGAAATATTTCAAAATCCGTTTTGGTCTGTTAGTGCCCTAAATCTTCAGATCGCCATATCTTTTGATCCAGAGCTCGGATTTGCACATTCTTTATATCAACGGAAAGCTGTTGAAATTCTCTACATGATTCTAGGATCAATCTCGAGTTTTGGTGCGTCTGGAGAGAAAATTGAGAAACAGCTCGACGCGTGATAATGGCGAGGCGGCGTTTAATGACAACTTGTTTTAATGCTAATGGGTCGCATTCTTCTTCAGCACGGCCAGAAGTGACATTTCAGCGGCCAAATTAATGCAAATGGGTCGCATTCTCCTCCAAATCGGTGAAAAGATGGCAGGGTATGGGTTGGTAAGGTATCCCATGCCGTTTTAATGCATATGCATTCAATGAGGAATGGGCTGGCACGTTTTCCCACATTTACATCCCCAGGCTCGACCCATGCATGTAAAAAGCGATTTGGCTCAAAAATAAAAGTTGTTCATTCTTTCTGCTCTGCCCTCCCTTCTTTTCTTCTCTAGGGTTGAAAATGGAGTTCGAACCTCCTCCCTTGCTCTGTAATGGCGTTTTTGCCTCTTATTAATGGAATGATGTTACATGCGAAACTTACGGAGCAACAAAACGTGTTTTGTGATGCATCTGTCCATCCTTGCTCATTTTTGCTTGTTCTCTTCTTGCCTCTCTTCATTGCAGGTATTTGTGCATGTTTGAATGTTCATTGCAGGTTTGGAGCTGTGTTCATGGAGTTTTGGGACATTTTATGTGTGAAATCTATCCTTGGGCCTGTGATGCATCTATCCATCCTTCCCATTGCTCACCTCTCTTTGTCCCATGGTAGTTTTGATAGATGTCCAACATTCTCCTTCTCTGGTGTATCACCGTTTTAGTGTAGGCTTTTGCTGTTTTTCCCTTCTCTCTCTCTCTCTCTGTCTCCTTGGCATGGTTAGATTAGGATTAGATTAGCTTGCCTGCACTGGAATAGCTTGTGGCAGGTAGTTTAGGAGCAGGAACCAGCCTTCTCTGGAGATTCCTCTCTCGGTTTCACAAGTCCCACGCTTGGAGAGAGGTTTCCATGTTGTGCAATCACACTAGATGCATGAGTGATCAACCTAGAAGCCTGATCTGCATCCGGGGTCTTTGTGATTTTGCACTAACAGTTTTGGCATGCCCGGTGGGACCTTAGAGGTCTTTCACTTCATCTTTTGCAGGTTGGTGTGTTCCTGTGAAGATTTCAGCCTTTGGAGGCACTTGCAAACACATCTGGCGACTCCATCTGATCAGCAACCCATTTCTCTAAGCTTGCAGACCCGTTTCCATCCATTTTCATCCATCTTTCTTTCCATCCCTTTCATTCTTTTCCATTCCATGAAGTTGTGCAATCATGACTTCATTTCCATCATGGAATTCACATCAACAACAACAGTATATTCCACCTCCAACATGTTTTACAAATCCTCCAGATCAGCATGCATACTCATATGAGCAGCAGTGCCAAAGTCAGTTTGGCTATGGAGCTTTCCAGCAAGCAAGTATGCATACAGATAGAAGACCATCGAGATCCAAGATGCTGGTGCATTGGAGAAAATCCAAAAGATGGAGGTGGGGATGGTGCGGTCCAGGGCTCAAGCACAAATGAAAGCTTTTGGAATCGGTTGTGGAGCACCCTGTCCATGGGTGGGACCTTTTCCAAGCATTACTGACCCTCAGGAGAAGCTTGACTTCATGATTGCAACGCTGCCTTTGCTTGCAAAGTGGATTGAAGAAATAGAGGTGTATGAGAGAAGTATTCAGCAACCTTGTCAACGGGTAAGCACATCTTCTCATGCCTTTTCTTTTCCTCTTTCCCAATCTGTTTCATTTCAGCAGTGTCAAGTTTCAAACCCTCCATCTGCTGTCCCAAGTGTTGAATCCATCCCTCCATCCCCTAGTCTTCCACCCCATCTTAATTCTTCTTTCCTTTTTCCTTCTAGACAGTCATCCCCTCCACAAGAGCTAACAGAAACACCCCCTCCTCCAAAGAAACAAGAGGTTTCACCGCCTCCACCACCACACAAAATTGTAAAATCAGTTGAGTTACAACCCATCCCTCCTCTTGCATTCCCAAATCCATGTTGGGAGGATGAAAATCAGAATGCCAGTCAAGGAAAACAACAGCAAAAAGAGAGGCCAAACAAAGATGAAGAAATTCAAAGTCTGAAGAGTTGGGCTCTCAAATTTGGGATAACAAAGATCCCCTTGATGGTTAAACCTACAGAAGAGGCTAGGGTTGGAGAACAGGTGGTGGTTAGGACTGATTTTGTTGCAGCAGAAGAAGAAGATCTTGCAGTCCCAACTTGCCCTCTAGAGCAGCAGAATGAAGAGTTTGACTTGACAAACTTCATGCTAGAGGAAGAGTTTTATCAAGAGCAAGATTCTCTTCAAGTAGTAGAGGAAGGAGAAGCTGCTCCAAATCCAAAAGAAGAGGAGCACAATCTAGCTGTGGAGGAGAATAGTGCAGAT
The DNA here is from genome assembly GCA_018340775.1 of Taxus wallichiana var. yunnanensis. Classification (NCBI taxonomy): domain Eukaryota; kingdom Viridiplantae; phylum Streptophyta; class Pinopsida; order Cupressales; family Taxaceae; genus Taxus; species Taxus wallichiana. The sequence goes on along the minus strand of CM031241.1, from coordinate 597,340,091 downwards.
CCAAAGGCTTTGAGCACAAAGCAGGCTACAGGAGAACCTTCAGTTCTTCTTTCCACTTCATCTCTCTCAAGTTCTAGTACTGAAGAAGAGTTTGATCTCTCAAACTCAATATTGGAGAGTGAAGGAAACCATGGTGGTCAAGTTGCAGATCAAGAGGACACCATGGAAGAAGTTGAAAATGAGCAGTGGGACAGCAATGAGAGGCAGTTTACAGCGAGTTTGGAGGACTGTTTTGATGGAGAAGAGCCGGTTGAGCTTTCACCTTTCTCTCTTTCATCACCCACATCCCAAACACCAGAGCCTGCTGCCATGAAGGAGAGCATTCATTTGCAGCAGCCTGCATCTTATAGCAGCCCTTTGGAATCAAAATTGGAAGATTCTAATCTTCCCTGTTCTTCATTGGAGGAAGAGAAAGGACAGAAGGATTCCACCATTTCTTCCACATCATCCATTCAGGTGGGTCTACAAGAAGACTCCATTCTTGGAGTTGAAAATCAGAGCTATGGGCATATCAAACGGATCAGACCTTGCCCAATCAGGTATTTGGCTTCATTGGAGCCAAAGGAGAAGCCACAACCAGTCATGCTTGCTTCTGAGCATGAGGATGAGCTCTGAAAGTACCAAGGATCAGCTGCCATACCTCTCGATCCAAATGCGAGCAACTAAAAGAGTATTGGATTTTTTTGATTGATACCTTGATGATTTGGATAGAAGACCAGACTTCTTGTTGATTTTCCATCCATCCAAACAACCATGATCGATGCGAATCAATTGCATGGCTGCCAATTTTGAAGAAAGGAAGCTATTTCTCACAACGATTCTGAGGTTTGTTTAGCTTGCCTTTGCTTCCGATTAAGTAAGTAGCTAGGTTTGCTTTCAGTTGAAGAAGTGCTTGTGCACACTCTGCATGTTCCATTTGGGGCATGTATGATTTTCAGTTTTGTACATAGTTTTTGGTGTTGCTGGTTTTGCTCTTGCACAGTTCATTTCAGTGGTTTTGGTGAGAACAACTCCATGTCCGGTGGGTTTCAAGTGGCTCAGAGGGAAGTTTTCAAAGTTCAGATCAGTTTTCGAGGATCTACTCTCATGACTCCATGCCCAATGGATTGCTTGAACTCTTGATCATTCATCTAGCGAGCGAGATGACCCCACTGAGTCACCAAAACTGTTATCCAAAATTCACCCCGGGTAATTTTGATAACATGCATCAGAATATTCAAGTCCCGAGCAAAGTAGGTTGATCCGGAAAAATCGTGAAAATTGGCTAAGTCTGCTCAAGGTTGCCTTTGGGACGTGTGGGACGAGAAAATGCGGATCGGCGAAGAGCCTCCGAGGCGGCCGTGAAAATTGGCTAAGTCTTCAAGCATTTGGGATAATCGGGCCGAAGTCACGCATTTGGGACAATGGGCGCGCGAAGCGCGAAGCGATCCGGCCGAAAGAGGAAAAGAAAATCGACTAAGCTGTTGAGAGAGGGCGTTCGGGACAAGAGTACGTGAAGGACCCGAACCGGCCGGTTCGGCGAAATGAGGCAAATGAAACAAATGGTCAAAAGCAAATGGGACATTTGGGCCACGAATCTGTGAACCGGCCGAACCGGGCGAAATGGGAACAAACGTCAAAAGCATTCGGGACATCTGGGAAAAATGGGCCGAACCGGCGTTCGGGAACTGAAATCAACAAGGAGCACCTTGAGACATCCAGGGACAAAGGGACGCGTGGGGCGCGATCGCCGATCAAGAAGAGCAAAGCCAATCAGCGGCGCCACGTGTCATCGGCCGAATGAGGGACAAGGAAGCCCATTTCGGGCGGATCGGAGGTTTATGTCCCAAACGGTTTGGGACATCCGGGACAAAAAACGTGAAGGGGGCGCGAAAGAGCGGCGGGGCTGAAACCAATGAGAAGCATGACACGTGTCACGAGGGAAAGGTCGAAAAAGTCAAAGGGTGAGTTTTGAGCACTCATCCGAACCAATGAAATAGCGCCACGTGTCGGCGAGGGGCCTGAGAAATTTCAAATGAAAGCCCGCCGAAAGGTAGAGGAGAGAGAATCATGCGACCAATCAATGCGTGCCACGTGTCATCCAGGTGGCGAAGCGCGAAAATATTTCAAAATCCGTTTTGAGTGCATTACGTGCCCTAAATCTTGAGATCGCCATATCTTTTGATCGAGCTTGGATTTGCACATTCTTTATATCAGCGAAAAGCTTTGAAATTCTCTACATGATTAGGATCAATCTCGAGTTTTGGTGTAGTATGGAGAGAAAAATTGAGAAACGGACTCGACACGTGATAATGGCGAGCGACGTTTCAACAACTTTGTTTTAATGCTAATGGGTCGCATTCTTCTTGACGGCGGCCCAAGTGACATTTCAGCGGCCAATTAATGCAAATGGGTCGCATTCTCCTCCAAATCAATGAAAAGATGGCAGGGTATGGGTTGGTAAGGTATCCCATGCCGTTTTAATGCATATGTAATCAATGAGGAATGGGTTGGCACGTTTTCCCACATTTCTGTCCCCTGGGCTCGACCCATGCAATGTAAAAAGCCAGATTTGGCTCAAAAATAGCAAGTTGTTCATTCTTTCTGCTCTGCCCTCCCTTCTTTTCTTCTCTAGGGTTGAAAATGGAGTTCGAACCTCCTCCCTTGCTCTGTAATGGCGTTTTTGCCTCTTATTAATGGAATGATGTTCTGTGCAAACTTCTGAAGCAACAAAACGTGTTTTGTGATGCATCTGTCCATCCTTGCTCGTTTTTGCTTGTTCTCTTCTTGCCTCTCTTCATTGCAGGTATTTGTGCATGTTTGAATGTTCATTGCAGGTCTGGAGCTGTGTTCATGGAGTTTTGGGACATTTTCTGTGTGAAATCTATCCTTGGGCTGTGATGCATCTCATCCCATCCTTCCCATTGCTCACCTCTCCTTGTCCCATGGCGGTTTTGATAGATGTCCAACATTCTCCTTCTCGGTGTATCACATTTTAGTGTAGGCTTTTGCTGTTTTTCCCTTCTCTCTCTCTCTCTCTGTCTCCTTGGCATGGTTAGATTAGGATTAGATTAGCTTGCCTGCACTGGAATAGCTTGTGGCAGGTAGTTTAGGAGCAGGAACCAGCCTTCTCTGGAGATTCCTCTCTCGGTTTCACAAGTCCCACGCTTGGAGAGAGGTTTCCATGTTGTGCAATCACACTTTGGAAGGTTTATGACATGATGTGATTTACGGGATGGATTATATGTATGGATCAACATATTAGTATTTAATAATCTTGAGCTAATCTGTATTGACAAATTGGATTTGATATACATATGTTGCTAGATGATTCATTGGTTTTGTGATCTTATTTGTAATTGATAAATTGATAAAAGTGAAATATTTAGAATTCTAAACAATTGGTGAATTACTTAATTTTAGTGATGGTTTAGTTATGATACTTTGATGATGTGAATTTATTTGTATATGTGGGCATTTTACTATCTCAATGTCGCTAATATAGCCACGAGGCCAAAAAGGTATTGTTTTGATTTTTGTAGGTATTTGAAGCACATAAAACAAAAGGGGATAGGAGACCAACAGTGAAGGAATTTGAGGTATTGAAAATAGGTCACCTTGGAAAATAGTGTAAATGTATGATGTTATTGTTGTTATTTTGTTAGGAGCTCCCAATTAGGGGGGGTGGCCTCAAATGTGACCTTGGGTAATTGTGGTTTTCCCTTTTTGGTTTTATTTATTTGTGAGTAGTTTTATTTGTTTAGTATTGTGAGTCATTTTCATTATTGTTGTTAATTACTCCTTTTAAGTTAATTAAATTTGATTAAATAGTGTAATTTAGGATGTGACAAAAAGGGGGTAATTAATGTGAGATGGTATTCTTGGTTTGTGATGGATTTGAAAGAATTTAATTACTTTTGAGTGTTGTGCACTCAACTCGCATACAATTTTCGGATTTTGACTTTCTAGCACATTTTGAGGCTTGTGGGAAATGTTAAGCTAGTCCCACACCTCTTAAAGTCACCCACCCTATATACCTATAATGTGAGGGGCTTATTGTAGACCTTTTGTACATTTTAATGTTGAAAAAGAGTAATTAATTTCACTTTTCTTACAAGAGTCTTTAATTGTGTCCTTTAGGGGTGTGGGTTTGGGTTTGAGTGTGTAAGAGGGTTGTCATTCCCTCAACCACCAATTTATTGTGCTTTGGAGATTGGGTTTGACCTTGTGATGTGGAATGGAGGATAAATGATGTGGCATCCTACATGGAGCCACATCACCTCTCTCTCCTCTCTTTTCTATTTATTCTAATTTGTTTGAGGATTTGGGGGTTACTTGTTTTATTTTGAGACTTTTGCTTTTGGAGGAGCTTTCTTTGAGAGTGTTGTTTGGAACTTGGAGTTGGATTGTGATTTCTTGGACTTGGAAAAAGGCTTAGAACTTGCTTTTGGATTGGAAACTCTTGCAATGGAAAGGTAGGGTCTTCACCCATGTTTTCTTTTGCTAATTTGTTGTGCATATGTTTGTGAATGAATTGTTGTTGCATGTGTGTTTTTGGAAAGTAAAATGGCCCTTAGGTTGTGTAGGAGAAAATGGAAATGGGGATATTTTGGAGGGAGGCATAAGAGTTTATTGGGTATTTTAGGAGGGATTTGGGTTGGGGTGCCCCACCTTGTGATAAGTTAAATTTGTTCTTATCTTATTGTCTTATTGTGGGAGGCATAAGAGTGACAGAGGCCGAAGAGGTGTTTTTAGGGAGAAATAATAGTTACTTTTCTTTGAGGGGGCATAAGAGTTGTTATTTGAGGGAGGCATAAGAGTTTTGTGGGTTGTGATTGAGTTCTTGGAGGTTTTAAGGTGGGAACCCAAACCCTTGGGAGGCATAAGTAGATTCCCATGTTCCTTTCTCTTTCTTGGCTTGAGTTTAGAGCCTTTGTGTTGGGAAACTTGTGTGTGTTGATGTGATTTTGTTGTTGTTCTTGTTATGTTGAATGTTTGGTTTGAATGTGAATGTGGAAGCCTTGTTAAGTTTCCAATGGTTGTCTTATACTCCTCATTGCTTCATTGTTGGGGCTTAGGGGCCAATGAGGAAGAAGGATTCTCTTCCTCATTGGATTATTAGTTAGGTGGAGAGTGTTGATTACTCCCCTATGTTAGTTGTTGTGTTTAGACTTTTGGAAGGCGGTGGAGCTTAAGTGAATATTTGGTCCTTGTAGCACCTTGAAACAATGGATATGATATTCCTCCTTGTAAAAGAAAAATTTACCATATTGTCTCCATTTGAATGGAGGGCTTGTAACTTTCTTTCTAAAGAATTTCAATCTCTTGTAAATGTGTTGTAAAATGGTTGATTTGTATTAAGTTTTCAAATTTATGTATATGGGAAAATAGGCAAAGGAAAGTTGCATTTGTTACTTGAAAATCCCTTCAACTTGTAAATTATACTAAGAATGTTTTGAATGAATAATTAAAATTTTAAATGTATTAGTTATTGTAAAGGAAAATCACCAAATATTGCATTGTTAAATAAAGTAGAAAATTTGAAATGGGATTGAAATGAAAATAAAGTTCTTCCAACCTAAGTTATTTTATTGTCTCCAAAGTGTGAGATGTTTCACTTCAAAAATATTGATGATCATGTTGAAAATATACTTGTTGCTTAAAATGGATTGTCATTTAGTTATTGTGAATGAAAGTAAATGGTTCTTTGTTTCTATTGAAAAGAAAACATAGTGAAAATAGTGAAATTATGGTTACATTTCTTTTTATATTGAAGGAAAGAATAGAGAATGAGTTGATGTTGTGCAATTTGAGTATAAAACTAGAAATTTTATCAATCTAGCAACCAATGAATAGAAGACACATTAGTTTAATTTATAATTACTTTAAAAACTAAATTAAGTAGAAGAATTGTTAAAAAATGCATATTTGGAAGGTTTGGTTTTCGGAGAATAGAAGCGCCACCATGTGTAGAGCGGTGGTTTGAATTACCACCCAAAATAGAGTGGAATTCGATGAACCACCCCTAGGTAGGGAGGTGGTCACAAGACCACCGACCTGCATAAGGCTGCAGCTTCATCACTTTCGATGGAAAAATAAAATCTATCTCGTTAAAAACTCGATTAAAAAATTAAGAAAATATAAGCCCAAAACAATTAAAAGGTAACTTCCAAAGAACTATAAATCATTTAATATTAAGTGTTTAAGATATCCAATCTTATTTTATGGAACCCAAATGTGTAAAATTCCTAGATTAAAGGAAATGGGGTTTTCCCCAATTGTTGAACTCAAAACAAGAAAATGTTTTCAATAAATAATAAAACATATCCATTATAGGATCTATACTTTTAAAGAAATGGGTAATAAATACAATAGTGAAATCTTTTCAACTAAAACCATGAAAATTTTTCTATGGTTTTTCTTCTTTCTCTCGTGGCTCTTCCTCTTTCGATCTTCCAAAAAAACTAAAAGAGAAAATGAGGAAATAAGTCAAATGAATAAATAAAAATACTCCATAGAGATGTTTAGGGTTAGTGTGAAATCCCTAAGATCCAAATGCCCACATGGAATCCATCAAAGGATTGTGGATCAACCCTATAAAAGTTAATTGAGAATTACGTGGAAATATCTCTTAAATAAAAAAACATGTGTAATTTTTGAATGGGGCCACTAAAGGAGTGTTAGAAGATAAACTTAAATTGTAACCTTAATGTGTAGTTGGTGAATTTTAAAATTAAAAAGCCCTTGACTCTTGTATTTAATTAAATCAAATTTACTCAAGGGTAATTAGACAACATTTAATTTAGGGATTAAATTTAATTGTATTTAACTTAATGGGAGGGTAAGTTTAGACTTAGCCCTAGAATAATAAATTAATAAATGACATTAGAACTATGTTACTAAATTAATTAAATATTGTAACAAGGGGATTTTATGTGGATTTGGGAATTAAATAATATTAATTAAATGTTAATTAAAATGAATAAAACATTAACCGAGAAATAAACTAAATCTAGTTGAAGGTATTTCTTATAACCTAGTTTTAAAAATAAAAATAAAAAATCATTCTGTAAGTTTTCAAATCTTACTGCTGGGTTGTCTTGGGTTTTGTGCAAGAAATTTGTGGGCGTAACATCAAGACCCTTCCATAGTTGGTTGGTCAACTTGTGAGGTAGATTCCACAACCAGGTCGAATGAGGATTGATTTTTAGATGTTTGGGTAGAGAATCCTTCCACCATGCAGGTTTGATCTTGCATTTGGAATGTTCACAATCCTCTATAATATGAATAGTTTGGAAGCAATATTGACATATAAAAGTAAGACCCTCGTATTCTAACCTCTACAACCAGATCCTTTCAACGATTTGCTAATTGATTTTTCTTTGGTACACTTGGGAGGTATCAAGATCTATAAGGATATGAGCATAAGTAGTATGGGTCTAAATAGAGGTCTTATCATCAAATTTCATACATGAGCCTAGAGTATCACCTATAGAAATCACGAAAGATTTATTCAAGATCTGAAGTGGGAGCCCTGACAAGAGAACCCAAACAAGGTAGGTATCAAAGGAGTATTTTAAAGGATCAAAAGACATATATATGGCTTGAACATCAGCCCATGTGTAATGCCTCGTTCGGTGTTGACATCCATTCTTGATTTTTTGACCCTTGTTGTTGATTGTTTGTTGGTTGTGCATACTTCCTTTGATCATTGGGTGATTGTGATGCTATTGTGAAGTTAATTTAATGTATTTTATTTCCTTCTTACCTTCTTGTCTTGTCATTAATGTTGTCTAGTTATTGTGGTTCTTCATAGCATCTTTTATGAATATTCTTTTAAGGACCTCTCGTATTCTCATTTATTTGGGTTGTGTAATGAAACTTTGGTGTAACAACTATGAAGGAATTTTGAAACCATTGCAAAAGTGTTTAGGGTGTGTTCTTTTTTAAAGGAACCTATTATTATTTTAAGCTAAGTTTAATTGCATTGTTGATCTGCCTCCTTAAACATAGTTTAAACTTACGTGGGAAGGAGGAGTTGGATTTGTTTGGTGGTGCTAAGGCTTAGGTAAGGACTAATAAATTTAATGTTAAATTTAAATGCTCCAATAGCTAGCTTCCCCCTTGCAATCAATCTGGTTACCACGCATGATCCTTATTAATAAAATTATGTTTTGTGTGGGGTTATTTGTTACCTAGTTCTTGTTTTTTTAGTTACCTATTGGTGAATAGTGGGTGGCCCCGATGGCCACCTCGCCATTTTTTATTGTCATTAATGGAAACATTCTTGGCATATGTTTGGTTGGTCTAAATGCATATTTGGATGTTGGCCACTTGCATTCTTTTTATTGTATTATTTAAGACATGTTATGACATTTGTGGTGGTTAGAAGATTCCAAATTGTGACTGGTCGCGTGAGTTTGGTGGAGGAATTTAGTTTGGGGTCTGTGGAAAAATCTTTGAAACTCCCAAGAAAATGTAATCCATAGGTATTCAGCCTTGTGCTACTGCATTCTCTCCCTTCCTATGCCAAAACATGGTCATGAATGGAGTTTGGACATCCAACAAGCAAAAGCCAAGAAATTTCACCATGTGTACTGCTACAAGGGCACAGTAGGAGTGGTTGCAAGTTTGGAAGTATTTAACATGCATGATAAGCTACCCATCTCAATAATTTCTAAGCTTTAACAATCTCTCAAAATGAATCATTTCTCTTTCCTGAAATTGGTTTTTTGAATGTGATTTTGTGGATTGTTTTCAGTTGTTTGTTTACTTACTGGTTGTTCCCTGATTATCCTTTGGTTTTGGGTTTTCCGGTTCTTTTATCTCTCGAAAATGAACCCTATAGAGAGATGATAGAAGGTGTTCTAATATTTCTATGGATCTCTCTCTTTCATAGATACAATGGAAACACTTGAGGTATGTGGGTATAGCTATTGTTGAGGTGAGTCTCCGGTATCAAGACCGGTTACTTTTTGATATATCCTAAACTAACTTTTAGGGGTTTGAGGGTAAAAAGATGACTATAACTGAATTGAAAACTGGGTGATACACCAAACTTATTGAGGGATTTGACTGAGTACATGCACAATCAATTTGAGAATGAAACTTGGATGCACAAACCTATAGTTTTCAGCATAATATTAAGGAAAAACACTTGGTGTATTGAGGGAATGAATCACAACAATAATACAGTAAGATAACATGCACACTAATGTTATGCAAAAATTACTAAATTTACAGCAAGGTAAGATGATTAATTAGGTAATTTGACATTCACAAGAATTAATAAGATATACATACCATCTCAAATAATTAGAAAGGAAAGAATAAATTCTCATTTAATGGGAAAAATGCTGGAAAAATCAGCTTTAGCACTCCTATGTCAAAAAATTCCTCCCTTATGCTTTGCAATTGCACACAATATATAGAAAAATTATCCACCCATCCCATCCTCAAAATATGATAAAATTGTACTTACTCATGCATGCTAATTTTAACCCTTTATGATGAATAAATAAAGGAATAAAAATAGACATGCTAATACAATGAGGCATTAATAGCCTTGATTACAAAAATACATCCCAATCAAACTATAGTTGACTGATCTATTTTTAACAAAGTAAGATGAATAATTTGGCTAATAATAGCCCTTGATTGTTGTGTAAGTCTCCTCCAATGTGCATGCAATATCTGTCTTCTAGTGCTTGATGTGACACTTATAATTTGATCCACTTGTAATGATAAATTTAGCACTTTAATTGTACTGTTGATGTGAAATCGAGAACCCCCGAATGATATGGAACTCGATGGGTTGAGACTCTCAGTGTGATTCCATAACATGGGACCATCTCTCAATCTTTGGGACTTGCGAACTTGAGATGGACCTCCAGAGAAGGATGGTTCCTGCTCCTAAACTACATACCACAAGCTACTCTAATGCAGGAAAACTATCTAATCCTAATCTAACTATTCTAAGGGACCGAAGAGAGAGTGCATGAAAAAAATCCTACAAGGAGGTTGTTGATCACAATCTCAACTACCTGAAGTGGAGAGATGTGAGAAATGGAGAGGGTGGACAAGATGCACAACAAACTAGAGATAGAGTTCACATAGAACACCACTTCAAACCCATTAAACACAACTCTCAAACCCTACAATAGACATCTCGAAGTATGTACAAGTATACCTTGTGAATGACGAGAGGGAGAAGAGACAGGTTAAATAAGGAAGGATGGACAAAATGCATCACAAAACAAATTCTATTGCTCCATGATTTCACACACAGTACACCATCGGTGGGAAATAGGCATGAAAAATCCATTACAAAGCAATAAGAGGAGGCTTACGCTCCACATTCAACCCTAGAGAAGAAAGAGAGAGGGGGTAGGAGAGAAAATATGACCCGACATCAAAAATGCCCCTCCTTACAATATGAGAGAGAAAGGAGGAAAATTTGAATCCTACTTCAACCACCCCAACAATGCATTGAATTCTCCCCCCTCAACCACCTAAAAATTCATTGAACTCACCCCAAAATTGATGGGTTCCATGAAACAACCCACACCTCCATTACTATTTCTTGTTGGGAAAGAAGGGAAGCCCATACTTAATTATGGTGGTGGGTGAGAAGCATGAAAGGATAAAAAATGGCAGCCTAAAAATTATGGTGGCGGTGAGTTACAGACATTGGGAGCTTTCCAAAAGTCATCTCTCAAGAAAATCCAAGCTCCCAAATTGAAAGATATCATTGCACGAAGGTCGAAGGTCGGGTCGTATTTAACGTGGGCTCACAATATTTAATAGAGTCTATCCATGCAAGATCTGTGTGGCAGCAGCCCGTGCATGTTAATATTTTCCTCCTCCTTTTAATCTTGAAGTTACACCAATTGGACACTTGGAATCATCCGTGGGCCTACTTTACTTTCTTCTTGTTTTGGCTAAGTCCCTCCTTTTTGGCGAGCAAATACGTCTAACCCTAGAAATTTGGAGAATTTGTGCATGTTTGGAACCTGCTCCGGATTTTATTTTTGAAGTTGCACCGAGTGACATGTGGCTCTTTCTACTGCTCTGCTATTTTGCTTTGAATTTTCAACGGCGGTGCAACTTTTCGGGCCTGGACACATGGAGGACTGCGCTTATTTGGGGACTGGCCTTTGGGTATTACCTTTGAAGGTGCACCGATGAGACATGTGGAGGCTTCCGCTAACGGTTATTAACTTAGCTGATTCGTGCCTTGAGTGAACATTGCCTTCTTTGTTCCTTTGGGTGAGTAAAGGGTCCCATTATATATGACATCAAAACCCCTTTTCGGTGGGACTGTGTAATTAGTTTTGAAGTTGAGACAATGGGACACTTGGCATTGTCCACAAGCTTGCTACATGATGAGATCCACGTGGAGGTCAAGCACATCCCTTGGGGCTCTGCTTTTGTTGCACCTTTTTAAAGTGTGTCGAGGTGACACGTGGTACATTTCGTGGATCTATTATTTTTCTTTGAGTCGACCCGCGTGTGAAGTCTCGAAGACTTCAATATTTTCTCCATTTTTCTTCCTCTCAAGATTTAATCTCTTTTAACACTGTTTTGTCCTTATTTTCTCGAACTTTTTCCCCATTGTTAATCCTACCTACCACTTTGTTTTTGGGATCGAATGTGAGCTCGCACGACTAAACCGAACCTTCAATTTTCTCCTGTGTAGGGTCGTGTTTGATCAATTTTACCTTAGGGGAAAAATTGGATAACATTGCTTCTTAGTTACACATGAAAAAATAAGTCTCTAAATGTGAGAAAAATAACTCCTTTATTTGCAATACTTGGCAAAAATTCACCCATGTATTCCATATACCGTGCGAGATCACCTGAAAATTATGATGTTGACATCTTTGCATATGCTCAACTTTTGTCTTATCTTAGGTACAAAAGGTCTTTTTACAAAAATTGAGGTAATTTTTACCTTTCTTTGGTATATTCTTCATAGTGATGTGACCTTTTTCACCAGGTTTAAGACATAATTAGTCACTTCATGATTAAAACCAAAATCATTGTCTTTTTGAATTGTGTATGTGAAAAATAATATTCCTTCTTGCTAAGGTGGAAATAATAAATCAGGGGTCAAATAATGTTGACCATGCACTTTTTCTATCTTTGGATGATAGTTTTATCCTAACATAGACTCCTCCTTGACTCGACACATATTATGATCAAATAATTATTGAGCTTTTTTTACATGGCACAAATCATATGAGGCCTCCCTTTGAATTTGATTCATTCATTTCATATACTTTCGTCTTTTGATTAATAATCAGTTGATTGATTATTCTTGTCGGTGTTTGTAATGATTTTTAAAAAATAAATGGGATTGTTTCCTCCCCCCCTTTCATGATGATTTGACCCTTTGTGATATGTTGTCGGTGAAAATACAACCCTAAATAAGGTTTTATCATGCTTTGCCAAGTTTGTACTCTTTGACTGGGGTAGAGTTTGATGAAACTATGATCAAGGTTATATTTCTGCATGGAAATTGGTGAATGATTCTTGACCCTCGATCTTGGTACCAAATCTATTTTAGTCATTGATGTTTAAAGTGGAAGATGGGTAGGTGGTGTGGATTAACTTTGAACCATCAATCATTTGTATTTTTACATCTCTACCATCGATGACTGTAAACTCTATTTGAGTTAAGCTAGGGTTTTCATTGATATTAATGATGGATATTTATCCGTCAATTCTTTTACCTTTTGATCTCTCGCCATCAAATTTTACTTGATGAGTTGGCTTGTGGTTTTGATTTGCACCATTGATCTTCGTACTTTGATCCCTCAACCATTGATCTTATACTCAGGTTGAGTTGGATTGGCATGAGGTTGAGTTGGTGAATGTGATTATTTGTAACCTAAAAATTTATCATTTCACATTAATGCTTATTTTCCGGGCAAAGCCCTAAAAAAATTTCTCCAGGCCACCACTTGTTGTGTGCTCGAGCTCGATTTTCCTCTGTAGGTTGGTTTTATGAAGCTATGAACGTGAAAATTTTCTTCCATTATTGATTGTTTGAGCTCTGAGCACAATTTTATGGAGGTGGTTGTGGTTATAGTTAATTTAGACTCTTTGTTTAATTTTTGAGAATGATAATTTGTATCTCAAGCTCTGAGGGAGCATTGTTTCATGATTATCAAGCCTGTGTGATTTTCCTACAATCATTTTGAGCTCGGTTCCTTTATTTCTCGTCTCTGATTCAAGCTTTCAAGGTGCGGTTTAGTTGTGTTTGACACCATTATTCTTTGATTTCAAGCTTGAGTTGAGTCTGAGGAATTCATTTGAAGCTCATTGTGGTTTTGTAAGTTCAACTTCCATTCTTTGACTGCTCAAACTTGTATTACATTTTGAGGATAGAGGTCATCTATTTGAAGTTTTGTGGGAGTATTGTTTGTCATTCTCGGGCCTATGGTGGGTTGCTGTAACTTTGAGCACCTTTCGTTCTTTTATTTTACACCTTTCAAGCTCTGTGTTAGATTTATTCACAATTGGCCACCACTATCAGGAATCTTCGAGCTCATTATTTTCTCTATGTCACCTGAAACCGAAGAAGGTAAAGTCGTGATTGTATTTGAGCACTGTAAAATTATTTCTTATCATTTTTGCTTCTCTAGAACTGAAACTTTGAAATATTTTGTTTTTCTGTGTCCTCTGGAAACTTTGAGCTTGAAATTGGATCTAGGTACTCGAAGTTTGGCCTTTTTCTCCTTCTAAGGGTGATCAATGATTTGAAAATATAGTAAGTTCTTGATATATTTTCATTTTGTTATCCCTCTATTTTTTTAATAATATTTTGCCATTCCTCTATCATTTTCTCCATCTCTTATGGGTCACAACAAGTATTCCATGAGATTTTATTGTAACTCCACACTATGGCATTTATTATTTCTAAGTTTGAGACTCTATTTTGCTACTTTATCTACTCTGATTTTGTTGTAGTTATTTGTATGTTCGTTGTCCTCTTCTATTGTTGGAGTTTTAATAATGGACGTCATGATAGTTTATTCTGAATCTCTATGATAATTGAGGAAACTCTCTGTGACATGAATATCTATTGGAATGAGTGGAAAGATTATTTTGTCTTCGTTTACACTTGCGGCCATGTATTTCTTTTAATGACCACCATATGAGGTTATGAATCTCAAAATGTCTCCTATCTGGGTGCTTTTGGTCACTTGTTTTTAGGTTCTATAATCATTTTTGCTGCGTGAGTTTTATTTGTGAACACTTAATTCCTTATGCTTACCCTCGAATAATGATTTTTGTAGATTGTTGATGAAATTTGTTAATTCGGTATTAAGGTTTAGGAGTTGCATGAGCTATTTATTCTCTATGTAATATTTTCCTCGCAACTTCGTCTATTCAAAGCTCGATAGCTCACTTGTAGAATTATGTTTTAAGTCAAATAGTATTTTTCTTAAGTTATCCATGCTTTTCAACATCTACACTTCTACAAATTAATGAGAATGTTTTTTCGAAAAGAAAAGGGACTCTGTGATTTTCTTGGTTGCATTAGTTTGTTCATTGACCTATATATGATGTACCTTGAATTAGGTAATCATTGGATAATTTTCTTGTAGACATTATTATCATACTATAATTTGGAAAACCGTATTCAAGTCAGCCAACTTAACTCTCTCTAATGTATTTCAAGATGAGAAGCCTATATGATCAAAATCTTGAAACTTCATGTTTGGAGGCATCTGTAGAAAGACAAATTTTACATAGGTGATGTAAATTTGATTGCAAAGTTGTTGAACTCATGAACATTTGTAAATCTGAATCTTCTTCAAAATAATTCTTCATTCCTCATTGATGATATTTTAGGTTTTGATTATGTTTTTCTGAAGTTGATCTGAAACTTGAACTTGCATTATGAGATCCTTCATGTGTTGCAGATATTAAAAATTTACATTCAGATTTGTACATGCCTTCTATTTCTTTCTAAGCTCATAGGTTATGTTTATTGCAGCTTTACCAAGATCTGTAGATTAACTTACTTTGAGTTATGTTTTCAAATTTTTCCCTCTCTTTGAGTGTTTTTCAGTAAAATTATTTTGATATATATGTTGAAACCTGAAAATTTCCATTTATACTTAATCCTTATAAAACTTAAGAATTATGTACCTTTCGAAACATGTACTTTCCTTTTTGGACAGCTATTTTCTTCATTCTTTGTAGATGATTGAAATTTGAAATGGATTTTTTTCTTCTCATCTATAGAATTAATCATGCAAACTATGTTTCTGATTTGTCCTGTAACTTTTTCCTTTTCTAGAAATCTTCCTAACTTTGAGCTATATTCTTCTTTCTTACCATATATACCGTGATATGGAAATTATTGAAAACTGAAAATCTATCATGTTTCTCTTAAATTCATACTTCCATTTCATTTGAGAAGATTTTTTTATTTGAATAAAAAGATGAACACTTTGTACTTTTGCATCCTAATGATCATGAAAGACATGAATGACCTTCCTTGTTTGATGAATTTTGAAACAAGCCTTTGAATTTTTCTTTACAAATGAACTCTAATCCTTTTAGCTTTGACTCTGAGATGTAAATGTCATTTTTTCCTTTGATGAAATGGATTTTTTTCTCATGAATTTGTAATTTACTAATACATCTTTTATTTGTTGCACTTATCTTGATCACTTTTAAACTGTTCTTTTGAGCTTATATCTCTCATTAATATCTTTAGAGTTTCATTTCTTGTGGTATCTCCTGTAACTATCCTCTTCAATGCAAGGTTTTCATCAATACCGTTTATGCCTCCTTTTTATGCATCATACCTTATTTAAAAAATTTCTACAGATTCAGATACTTATTATGTACTTTACACTTGACTGTAATATGATGAAAAAAATTGATGAGAATATTTTTTTTCTATTTGAGTTTTCATTTTCTCCAAATTCCTTGAGAAAGCATTTATTTTTTGTACAATAATCATTTGTTGCAAAAGATTTCTACTTTCTAATCTGCTACCTATACTTGCACACTTAAAGAAACAACTAGAATACATTTTAGGATTTTTGGCCTTTCTTATGTTCCATAGTTTTTATTTTCTCTTTCTTTTTTTGAAATGATTATGGGAATCATATGTGCTAATGTAGAATACTTCTCTTATCAATTGTGTATTTGTATGTGATGTACCTTATACTTCTACTTTTAGAAATCCATCTGCATGTAGTTAGATAGTACAAGGGTACATATTAAACCCTGAGCTCAATGTCTGATGACAATTATCTTTCATTTTTCAGGTACATTGTGGCTGCTAGGAGAGATGGGTAAAATATGGAGCTGGAGATGAAGTGAATAAGATCAGAAGAAAACCCAAGGCAATGATGGGTTTCTTCTATACTTTTTACTTTTAACTTCATGCATATGTACTTCTTTCTTTAGTAGTTATGAGTTACATCCCATGGCTTGTGTGGGAAACATTGTACTTCTTCATGAATAAATAACATTTAATTTATGTACTTGAGTTGTATATTTCTTTCTACTTTCATATTTATGAAATTGATTGTATAACGAAATAAACAACTCAAACACATACTTAAATGTATTTACATGCAGAAATAAAGAGTTTTGGAATACCTGTAACTTAATAATGAACTCTCTTTCTTGTAAACTACAACTTTGTTTGTTGTTCCCAAATTGAGCACTTCACCTAAATTGTGATTCCTGCCTTCATCAAGGCAATACATTAGTCCTTTGGGGCTTTTGTGTTTCCTTGCTGAAGATGAACATGGAATGGCAGGCTATGTGAGGTGTTACATTTTGTAACAACACACATAGTTGTAGATTACATGTAAATAATCAATTACTGCAACTGAAAACATGATAATACTGTAATGCATTCCCCTAGTTAGGTCCACTCCATCAATACCGTCCATCGTAACAAAGTTTTGAGTTGCCCATTTTTACACAAGTGTAAAAATTGTCAACATTTGCTGTGAATGTGTACATTTCGAGAAATTTTTTTCTAGGTAAATTTTTCCATAGAGATCTATTATGGGTTTAGTCACCTTGCTGTAAAATATTTCCTCTTCCCTCAAAATTTCTTGATATAACTATAAAAGTCACCAAATGTTAGTTGTGGACGATAAGGATTTATTCCTCTTACTCTAGTTGTTATGTTTCATAATTGATTGAATGATCTACTACCATTATTTATCAATATTTCTTTAAATGAGTAACTGGGTTATCAAGCTGTTTAATAGCTAGTAATTTCACATTGTGTAAAAAATTCTGCTGAATAGCTATAAATATCTTTCTTTTCATACAAGCTTGTTATATAAAGATATGATTCCATTCCCCGGGTATTCACGTTTGTTCTATATCCGTGAATTCTAAATCTAGGTACTTGAGTTGTTTTCATTATCCAGAACGCCTTCTCTAGGTATGCAAGTTGTTTTTAATAATTAAAAGTTTATAAACCCTTTTTAATTTTTCCTTAAATAAATTTGTTTAGTTGAAATAAGGTTCATGTGGTTCTCCATTCCGTTTATGGGTATGTTGAGCAAAGTTTACATGGGTTTATGTTAACCTTGCTTTAGCGAGAAGACATTGGTTCGAACCCCAATCTAGTTTGGGGAGACTATTGTTTTATTAGGGAACTTATCCACACTTTTTGCGTTATAAAAAAAAATGGTTTAAAGATGGTTGTTTATTTGGTGTTTCCAAACCTTGTGTGGTGAGTTTGTCAAGGTCTATTAGATCTCCATGGTCTCATTTCTTATGGACTATGTAAGTTGTCCTATTGATATTCAAAACCATCCTACATGTTTACAAAACAATATGAGTGGTTGACTACGGTGATTAGATTTAAGTATGGAGGAAGTATCGAGGATTTTCGTGTTCGGTTACTTAGTATCTGCATCTTGGGTATTACTATAGAAATGAATATGATGCAAGATATATATAATTACTTGAAGATCTTTGGTATAGATTCAAGACGTTTAAGTTTTTCCTTAAGGGGCACATTGACCGTTCCTTATAGAGCTTGAACCGTAACTAAATATAGCCATCGAGATTTAAAGATACATATGTACATTTATGTATAGTATTCACCTTGTTATTATTAGAACTACCTTGGCTTAATTCTAATAAGGGATGACTGATGGAAATTATTATTAAGATTTTTAATGACATTTATAGTGTTTATATATAGATATCTTGTATATATATATATATATATATATATATATATATATATATATATATATATATATATATATATATATATATATATATATATATATATATATTTATTTACAATGAAATTGTTGTTAATATATTTATGGCATTTGATGGTATATATAAATGCATATATAAGTGTGACATTGAGTAGGGCAACAGCGATAGTTACTTTAAAAGAACTTGTGATGAGAAAGTGGTGATCCACTTTTTATAAACCAAAAATTATAGATTAAATAAGGGGATTATGAATCTAAAGTACTATGAAACTTGGATGAATGTTTAGAATTATAACTTACCTGAAGGACTTAGGTAGTTTTGAGACTTTTCGTTGTTTTGTACTTGGATATATCAAGTAACTTGGCTACTAGGAAATGCCTATTTCAGTCATTTTGATAGCCATCATTTTATCTTATCATTATTAATTGTGGAGTCAATTATTAGATAAGAAAATATAGATTGATGGTTTGAATATTAGATTTCAATCATATAATCTATATGATTACATGATTGAAATCCCAATACACTCGACATTTTATTTCTAACTCATAAAGTCTATGGTCCTACTTGATTGGTTGTTAAACTTTTGTTGTTTTAGAGACATTGTTCATAACTGAAGCATAAGACTTCCTTCTTAGATTGGCATGGTGGAAATTTTAGTTTGACTTAAGAATTTGTCATTATTTAGAGCTTAGATAAATTTCTTGAAATAGAATGTTTCCTTTCATGATATTGTTAAATAGTAGCATATTGTTGTTATGTGTAGTTCTTATCATGCTCAGTTCTCATGAACTGACTCAGGATAATAAATGTGCAGATGGACTTTGTGAGTAGAAAATGGAATGACATGTAAAGAGTTGCATCGGTTTTGCTTATGAATTTATTTTTCTCAAATGATTAATGTGTTGAAAGGATCTGGAATGCTATTTGTGGATAATTTAGTAACGCTTAATGCTTTATTTTTTTAATTCATGGAGTGATGTTTTCATATCTAACTGAAACTAAAACTTATAAATATTATTGTGAATGATATAATCTGATCACGACATTCTTATGCATATTTTATTATATTATAGTAATTTTGAAAGCTAGTTTATCTTGAATATGACCAATATTGTTTATCTTTTTGTTTCTAATTCAAAGTTCACTAGAATATTTTTACCACCTTTGGATTGTGTCTTTGTGTTGGATAGGAAATTTTGCAATCATGTCTAGTTCTCATAAAAGGGTAATGGGAAATTTTTTGAGTTATAACTTTTTGTAGTAATCCCTTCTAGGTGTTAGCATAGTCTATGTACGTTATCTTATTATTAGAATAATTGTTATCTATTCCATTATTCTCTCCTTCTTGTTTGTATCTTCTCCATCCATTCAGGGGAATATTGTTTATTCAATATACCTATAAATATGTACCATGCTTCTGATAATAATATAGAATAATAAGAGATATCAATCTCTATTCTCTCTCCACTATTTTAGCCTCTCAACTGGTATCAGAGTGGTGTACGTTTCAAGAAGATTGGGAGATATTGCGTGGAAGAAGCGGTCTTCTATTTTGTGCGTAGAAAGGCTTGGATATTTTTGTGTTGCATTGAGGAGTAGACTGATCACATTTCTTGGACACCGGTCATCTACAAGCTAGAGAGTTTTTCTTTGCAAAGTTACATGAAATTTGGGTGAAGATCATTCCCTACTCGTGGCCACTCTTAATACTCTGACCTACGTACATAGAAGAAAATCATATGCTTATCAGGCTAGATGTGGTCATCCAAAACCTTGAGTGGGAGAGAATTGTTGCATCGTGGGAGTATGCCATATTTTTATTTCTCTTTGGATGTGGAGATCTATGTAAATAGATTTGTGTGGATATTTTTTTATCCCTGCTATACGTGGAAACTGTTGCATAGTCTTTAACAAAGAAAAAAATGTGAAACTTCGGCTCTCCCCATTGCCATCTCTGGTTGAAGTGGAATATCCTTCCCTCTGGCACACACCGTGCTGGATATTGGAAGTCGTGTGGTGGAGATTAATTCAACCTCAATCGACATGCCTATAAAAGGAGACCTTGCCTAATACAACTTCAAAAGCATCCGCGCCATCATTACATAAAAGGAAGAGGAATTTTTATAGAATATGGCACTTCTTTGTGTGGATCTTGCGTGGAAGTCGGCATAGTATTAAGCAAAGATATCTTTGAGAGAAAAATAAGTCACAATTAATTAAAAAACGTGCCATTAATTAGCTAGAGAAGGTACATGGAGCCTCATCAAAGCCATATCGAATATTAAGCATGAACGAAACGATCGAGATTGTTGAAAGCTACAACCTTGACTCACAAGCTAGAGAACACCATGACGCATCTCTTGAGATCTCCGGGTTCTACTTTTCTTTTCTCAACAAGCTTGAAAACACCGACTATCTAGTCTTCGATGAGCTAGTTCAAAGAGCAATTATTGAATATTTCCTTTTTGACATCAGCTGCCAAGAAAAGTGAGTTCGATAGGAATTAGAAGTCGTGTGCGATGCTTGACTATGAAGATGAAGAAGAATTCCCCACCAAGTGTCGTCATCTCTCAGCACGCGAGTATCGAGAGCATCTACGAGCTAGTACTTCACATCAGTGAGTCATAGTTGTAATATCTCTTGAAATAAATATATAAATAAATAATAAAAAGTTTTTATTAAAAATGTCTACTCCAAAGTTGCTTCTCTCTGATGCTCAGTTGCTTAAAGGGCCCAATTTTGTGGCCTGAAAAACAAAGATGTGGAAAATCCTTCAGTTTGAAGGATTATGGGGCATCATGACTAGATCTGTGCACGTTCCCACTACCCCTGATGAATTAATGAAGTACACCAAGACACTCTTGGAAAAGTACAAAATGTCTGATTGTAAACCTATATCCACTCCCACGGAGAAAGGCTTGCAACTTTCAAGATTCTAGGACTCACCTCAAGTAGATGTTACTCTCGACATGAATTTTTTTGGAGGACTCATCTACTTGACACATACTAGACCAAATTTATGCTATCTTGTTAGTTATCTTTCTAGATTCATGCAAGAACTCAAGAATTATCACCGGAATGCAGCAAAGAATGTTTTGAGGTATGTCCACGGTACAATTTATTATGCTCTAGAATATAAGAAAAATGATCAATTCTTCTTACAAGGATACGTCGACTCAGACCACACCGGATCTGTTGATGACAGGAAATCAACTACAGGATACATATTTCATCTCAGATCTAGACCTATCTCATGGATAAGAAATAAGTAGAATGCTGTTTTGATATCATCCATAGAGGGAGAATATCGCACCTTGGGGAGCCATGTGCGAAGTGATATGGTTACGTCACATTTTGGATGACCTAGGAATTCCTTAAAAACAGTCACCTATTCTCTATTGTGATAATTAGAGTGTGTTGAAGCTCATGCAGAATCCATTTTTCATGAACGAAAGCATATTGAGATTGATTGTCATTTCATTTGAGAGAACATCTTGAACCATCACATTCAGCTCTAGTATTGTCCTACAGAAGCACAAGTTTCTAACATTCTCACAAAATCTCTTGGAAAAGTGAAATTTGAACTTTTCAGGGGTCACATTTGCAAGAATAATGTAATAAGGGGGAATGTTAGCATAGTCTACGTACGTTATCTTATTATTAGACTAATTGTTATCTATTCCATTATTCTCTCCTTCTTGTTTGTATCTTCTCCATCCATTCAGGGAATATTGTTTATTCAATATACCTATAAATATGTACCGTGCTTCTGATAATAATATAAAATAATAAGAGATATCAATCTCTATTCTCTCTCCATTTCAGCCTCTCACTAGGTTATGGCAATAATGTAATACTAGGCATAACATAATGGTATGGTAACCCTTATAAAAGTTATACAAAAAAATGAGGTTATGATCTTATAGATGAAGTCGACATTCTTTAAGTGGGAGAAAAAAAAACTATCTACTTTTGTTAAAAAGAATATACCTTACTACCCTTAAGCTATACTGATAAAATTTATCCTTAGTGTTGATGGGGGTAAAATGATATTAAAATGTAAACAATGTTTAGCTTTTGGGAGGATAACAAGGTTATAACAAGTAGGGGTAATTGATCAAGAAATCATTAAATCTAACTTATCTGTTTAAAAACCTAATTTCTACTCATTTGACAAACTTAACCAAGAGAATTCTAGATGAGGCTCTTAACCAATCTAGATGGATTTATAAGTCTAAATGAATGAATGATTAATGACTAATGAGATCATGAAGATGAATTTAAATTGACCTTTTAGCCACTAACACTTTTGAAGGTTCATTGTAATCCTTTCTTAAGTGATGTTAAACGTTTTGATCCCTACACAAAGGAAGTTTTAGTTCCGAACCTAAATGGTACTCCACCTCAATTGGAGCTTGTGCTTGTCTCCTTGTGCAATGGAGGTATGAAACTAGATTCAATAGCTTGAGTATGGATAAATAGCCTTGTGAGAAATTGAATACCCCTTTATTAAACAAACAAATTAAACAAGTAATTGACATATTAGAGATGATCCTTATTTAGGAAATTTTATCTTATCTAAATGCTCATTAATATAAAAGAAATAAATCTAGCTTTATAAGAAGGATTGTATGAATTGTAAAATGAGTCTTCTAGAACTTAAGTTAAGAATCAAAATATGATTATAGCAAATAAACAATCCTAAAATATTTTACCATCGGAAAATCCTACCTATAGGTGTATATTGTGGTTAGACCATTATGTAGTGCCTTGTCAAAAGAAAAGTGAAATGGGTCTTGATGGGTATCGTATGTTTCCTATTCCCTATGTGGTTAAATCTTGTAGCGAGCTTATCGTGAGTTGGGTGTGGCCCTTTGAGATCACATGTAGTGTCGTATGAACTTCAAGGAAGTCAAAAAGAAATTATCCCATTTGTGTCATGTTATCCTTGTGTGTGTTTTAGTGTGGGCGTTACACTTTGTATCGAGTAGAGAGTTCATTCTCTCAAACCTCTAGGATAGAGTGGAGTTGCATTGGTGTTGCATGGTGGTGGTATAGATTGGATGAGTAATGTGATATAAACATGATGTGAAATATGTCATAATTATGATATTGTGAATGACATGTTTTTTATGTCACTTAGTGCATAATTATTGGCATGTTTATATGTTGGAGATGAAAATTACCACTCTCCTTTTTATAGATTCTATGAGGAATTTGAGTTTCATGTACCATCTTGTTGTGTGTGTGAAAGAAATTTTATTTTCGATTATGGAGTGTTGGATCCTTTTTGGCATTTTTGATATGTGGGTGTACTGATGTGTCATATGACAAGGTTGGTCTATAGTGAACTAGATTGCATAGTGACGTTGGCATCATGTTGGATAAAACGTGTGTATGACCATGTTATATTGCAATTGATTGTATGTTGTAATTTTTCTCATCATAAGTGTAATTTGAGTAAAATGTAATGGTTAATGTCATGATTTAGGGGCATATGGTGAAAATATGATCCCTATTGTGTAGTGCTTGTGCTTTGGGTGTTGTATGTGGTAGTGGGATGTCTTGAACACCATGAATGTAATGTATGTGATATAACCCGTATTTATGCCATGCGTAAGACACTACGGTTAATGTGCATGAACCTCCTGTTTTCACCAAATCACAACACCCTATGGTTTGCATAAGCATGTGTTCTTGAGCTCATAGTGTGATTGGATAACATGGGTACTATCTTCTAGTTGTGGGACATACTACTTGAGATAGACCTCTAAAGAAAGATGGGTCTTTCTCCTAAAGTACCTTTCACAATCTACTCTAATGCAAAAAAACTATCTATCCTAATCTAACCTTTCAAGGGACTAGGGAGAGACATTGCATGGAAACAAAGCCTACACTAAAGCAAAGATACACCGAAAAGGAGAGTGTGAGAATAGTATCCAATGTGTGAAAAAGAAATAAAGTTCATACTAGAAGGGGTGATAACAGTTCTCCATAATCTAGCAACTGCATTCACAACAATATTTCATGCACACACAATGATAATGAATCCCTACAACAACATAAGATAGAAACAATATATATGCAATGAGATTGAAGGGGCAAGAGGAATGCAAACAAACACAACAAGGGAAGAGAAATCCACAAATTTGTATCTATTATTTTCATTGATATGCATAGTTCAATCTATTACAAAATAAGGGCCTGAATCACCATGCAAGGATTCCACTACAAGGGCCTACAACACATTGGCTTCACAAAACAATTTTGATAGAGTTTTTCTACTCAAAAATATCTCCCTTTACAATGAGCCCAACACTCCAATTTATAGAATCTAAGAAGAGAGAGAGAGGGAAAATGAAAATCTTGAAATTTGTCCTTCAACCACTTGCAAGAGGTAGTAAATGGAGTGAAATGATGTTTTGTTTCTTGTAAAATTCCCCATACTACCCCATAACTTTCAGCAGTGAAATATGTCAACCCATGCTTCATTAATGCATCCCAGCTACCAAATAAAACATTATTATGAACTTGGCCATGTTTTCAGCAAAATCTCCATTAATTCCTCATAAAATTCTAGATTTATTGATTTTTTTGCATCGGGATCAGAACCATTATTCCAACGGTACCAATTTTGTGCATTTTTCGTTGAGAAATGCAAAAGTTATGGCCTTCTGAGTACGGGCAGCTATTTTGGGTCTGCCAGGCATTTCTGTCATTTAACATGAATAAACATTTAATTGAATGGAGCTGAAGATTTTAATTCTATTTTCAAATACCTACCCTCATTAAAATTAATAAATCTAGTTTTGCGGTGTAGATGACATCGTGCTCATTCCAGAAAGTCAAATTTTGTAAAAAAAATAGCTCAGAGTCAAAAGTTATGGTTGTTTGAAGTTTGGGGTCTGATTTGCATTGTTTTCCTTTGTATGTGGACATGTTGGCTATTTCAGGTCCTTTTGTCTTGACTGTCCCGGATAAAAATCTCGATCCACCCTCAAGCCTCCTTCCACAAAGATTTTCGGTAAAAGTAAGATTTTGGCGAACTCATGTCCCGTTGTCCCACTTGTTGATCGGGCTGTTTGGGTCGTTGAACCCTACTTCATATGTATCCCACTTGATCAGCTATTTCAGAATTTCAGGTTCTAGATGTCTTGCTTGTACTTGTGCGGATGGGAAAAAAACTTGACTTTCTTGATTCTTGTGCAAAGCAGATCCCGCCGTCCATGGACCACGCAGAAAAAAAATACCTGATTTTATTGAATTGAACTACCTGCGGCCATTTTAGATTTTTGGGTCTTGGATGTCCCGCTCGTACGTGTGTGGCATGGGCCAAAAAACCCCGAATTTGCCGAAATATACTAGCTAAAGCCATTTTTTTGGATTTTTTCAATTTTGTCTAACTCCTTGAATTTTTTCCTTGGATGGGGGTTAGAAAAGAGCCAAAGGGAGCTCTAAAACCTGATTTTTTTCCTCGATCCATTTCTACTTGCTCAGTCTAAAGAAATCATGTGAGCTATCCGATTTACCTTAAGGGGTGAATTTGGGATAACACCTCCATTGTGTTAGTGATGTAGTTATGTGTTATATCATGAACCTTACACTAACCAACCCTAAGGGAAATTAGTAAAAGTGTATGTTTAGAGTGAGGAAATGTGTACCACAGACCGTAACATGAGCTAACCTTAGGCTTAGGAGATGATGCCCTATGCTTCTTTTTCTGCCTCCCTATGTGGTTGTTGTATGGATTCAACCTAAGTATAGTTACGACTATGTTGAGCCTTGTCGAAGTGGTGGCGGGATGATTCAGATAAATATGATGACAGTTGTATTATTGATATGTTATTTTACGAGCTGAGGCTTGATGTTCTGAGTGCCAACAACTCATTGAGTACCCCTTGGTGGTCGTATAAGGCCACATAGTCATCGTAATGTGCTATTCCTATATATGTATTTTATTTGTAAATTTAACTTTTTTCTTTTTTGTAAGGACCAACAATTTTCTTGATTTATATGTTTTTATATTTTGGGCATTTTCGTTGGTTGTTGTACTAACATGTGGATTTTTACACTAACTATGGCTACTTGGCCATTTTTTTGCTTATATTTAGATCTTCTTTTAAATTTAAAATTTTTATAGCCTAGCCCAAGGCTTGGATGTTTGCCACTTGGCATTTGAAATGGATTTTTATGTTGGTTCTATTATTGTAATTTGTGGAATAGGGTCATGGGATGCACCATGGAATGGTTAAACCTATGGTCCCGCTTCATTGTATGGGGTACGCCCAAAGGAATTATAGATAACTAGCGGGTTTTTCAACCATGAGTTATTATATCACTTGGGTTAGGGGTGTTTGGACTCTATGTGCCTAGGGCCATAGGGTGATTGGCATTTTGGGGAGTGAAAAGGAAACCTTATCTATATAATACTACTTGAGCGAGGCATAAGATATTTGAGGAGGCATAAGAGACTTGAGGGAGGCATAAAATATTTTTTTGTATGATTGATGCTACGGAGGTATACAAAGTTGTTTACGATGTTCCGAGAGTGGTGTAACGATGTATGTGTACTCACATGAGTCAGCCATGTTTTTGATGTTGTGATACAATTTTGATTCCCTAGTTGACTCTATGTATCTACATTTATTGTTTGAGTTGTCTAAAACCTTCATATGTGGGGAAATTTCATGTTGATTTTTTTATAGATAAAATTTTTGGAAAGGCCCCAAGGGCCATATACAAAATATATTACAATGTCAATGACACACCATAAAAAAACATCTATAAAAAAACAAGCCCAAGGAAAAAACCCAACTTAAGTCAAGGAGACATTGACTAAAAACATAGGTACAAACCAGATCGAAAGAAATGAGCCTAGCTAGACCAAATACCACCAAATGAAAAACACAATGAAGACTCGTAAGAAAAAGTGTCCCAAAAATCTCCTCAGATTATTTTAGCCCGAGTCCTTGAATTTGGACCTACAGAAACCTCTTAACCAGACCCCCCATCTTCATCCTCTGAGCTACTGACAACATACATTCTTTTCTTCCCTTTTCCCACCGCAACCATCTCCTGAAGCACATCCACCCTATTACTTAGCATCATTATCTTAGCACCATGATGTTACGACCCCTCTAATTAAGATTTTATTTTCAACCTTCACCGCTTCACCACATCCTCCAGACTATCAATTTTATTAGCAAGAAATCTCACAAACACATTGGCTTCATTCAACCCCTCATCATTACTCGTATCCTTACTTTGACCAACAAGAAAATGTAGAGCCTCCACCACATCCAAATCCTTCCTATCCCTATCCTTCAAAGCAATAAGCTTACACCTATTGGCTAGACTAACATGATCTTCCCAATCATCCCCAAAATTGATAGTAACATCTTTAGAAGGAATAGGGGTACCAACTTTAAAGAGTAACAAAATTAACCCTTAATGCAATGACACATCCACAGTTTTAGCCTTGAAATATTTCACCGAAAAACTTAGAGAAGTAAATAATTAAAAGGGAATACTTGACCTTCCTATTCCTTCGAAAATGGTTTAACATGATGAAGTGTTGGGTGTGGAGTTTCCTATATTTTCTGTCGAGAGTAATATACTTCATAATGTTAAAACAAACCTCTGGCCACCGCCAAGGTAGAGAATTATGAGCAATCCCATCCTCCATGTGAACAATGTTCTCATCAACACTTAGGAAGTTTAAAACCTCTTCCTGTATTTAGAAACCTTGCAACCATTACAGTCCATATCAATAAATTTCCTATAAAATATTTCGATACCAAAAAAATTACACCATGCATAACAACCACCCCATTCTTCTAGGCCTGTGTAAAATCCTTGGAGATATTTTCATCGAAGCCCGAAGTTTCTAAAATAAATGTGCCACTCCACTTCTAAAGATATCCCAAATCATTGAATCCCTCTCCAAAAAGTGCATGATGAAGGTTCCACCCTAATGTGATTTCCACCCATAATGGTAAAACCAGTATCAAACCCAACAATAACCAGCAAGAGTAAAAAACCGACTATAAAATTCCCAACTCGGAAATAAATATTTGGGAGCCCGCTCAATTAGAAATGATGAAAATGATTACACAAATCCACCCCTCAGACTTAACATTAAAATCACTCATCTTTCTGTACAAAGGAAAATCTTAGTATCCGAAGGAAATCCATCTCATTAAGCCATACATGATCATGATGGGCTCGAACTCCCACACTTGCTAATGAGTCAACACCAACATTAGCTTCACGGTAAACATGTGCGACACAAATATCCTCAAATTTTGATACTAAAGTCCTTATTTCTTCCATGATGTGGTTTATATTAATATGATGCTTTAATTTCCTTTGTATAGATTTAATAATATACAAAGAGTCCCCTTCCACGTAGAGATTTTTACTTGATGGCTATTAGCCCATCTTAGACCATAAAGAGCAGCAAACACCTCAACATAATTATTAGTTTTATTTCCAATAGGCACTTTGCATAAGCCATAACTAAGAAGCCCCTATCATTTCTAATAATACCTCCCACACCAGCCAACCCCAAACTACTCTTTGTTGCTCCATCAAAATTCAATTTCAACCAACCACTCCTTGGTTTTTCCCACTTCACATTACACCTGTCATTATTATTTATCACAAAAGCCATTGGACATAATTACCAAACCCCAAAGCTTTAATAATCTCCTTTTAACACTTGAGACCTCTTTGACTTCCTTAAATCTAATAATGGAAAGGTTGCTACTCAAGGCTCCCAATATCAAATTCCCCACCCTTTTCGAAGATTTTGAGTTTCCCTAAAATTCTATGATTTCTTTCAAGCCAAATACCCCACAAGAAATGAGGTAAAACCAATTTCTAGGATTTTACCAAACACTTAGAGGTAAAAGGGCCCTTCCATTGTTCATACCCGATCAATTTAAAATTTCGAAACACCCAAGACAAGTGACCTATGACAAGTGGAAAACCTACAAACCCATAATTACCTCCAATAATTCGTTTAATTAAAACATGATAAAATAATGAGTGGGTGATGGTAACATACCCTTATTATTTAGCACTTGTTGACAAAATCCAATTACTAAACTACACCCCCTTATGAAAGAAAAATCCTCATGTTGTTCTCCACGTAATTTTGTAAGTGTGAATGTTGTAACACCCGCAAAATTTCACACATGAAACTCAAACCCAAACATAGATTATACTAGAAAATTATGGAATAATTTTATTTAAGGATGTAAGTAACATAAAGCTAATCCCTAGGTTAATAAACGACCGTCACAAAATTAATTAAATAATAATATTTAAATAAAATAATTGGTTTAATCTACAATTAGGTTTAACATACTTCATTCAAATTCTCCTAAATAAATTCAATACAATAGTTTCCTAAGGTCATGCAAAATTAAATAATTAAAGTTCAAGTCAAAATAGCTCTTTCATTTATACTAAGCTAATTAATTAATTCTCCATTGTAAAAGTAAACTATATTAATAAGGAGAAATTTCATTTAATTTAATTCAAGGATAAAAGGTAATAACTAAATTTCTTTCAACACACACTAGTGGCCCCATTCAAAAGGAGACCCATGTGATTAAATGATCACCTCACCTACCCCCACATAAGTATTGTAGGGACAATCTTAGCCCTTGGATGAGACCAATATGAACCATTGGATGAGAGGATTTCAAAACAACCCTAAAAATCCTTAAGGAAGGCTTTTATTCATCTTTTTCCTCATTTCATTCATTTATTTGTGTTTGTTTTGCAGGTTAAGGGAAGATGGAAGAGGAGGAAGCCATGGATGAGAAGGTTGCAAAGCTTGGGGATGGATATACACATCCCCCAATATTATTTATTTTATTTTGTTTTCTTTACATTCCTATATTACCCTCTTATAGGGTTGTAGATTCTCACTTTATTGAAGCATGATTTAAAGGAATACCCATTTGGGTATTTTACATTTTCTCAAAGGATCTAACATTATACCATTATTTTGTTTATGAAAGAAATATTCTCTTCGTTTTGTTAAATGAGAATATCTTCAAAGGTATGCAACTATATGTATATATATGCATATACACTTGTGTGTATATGGATATATGTATATATATGTTTACAAATTTTAAATAAACATAATAACCCGAAAATCTAAAATTATTAAACAAAAGAAAAGGATATACCCCACCGATTATTGTATTTAAAGGTTTAAGGGGTGGGGAGGGTCGGCGACCCCACCCCCACCCCATATATAGTATATGGTATGGGATGGGGATGGGATCGCGGGTGGGGTGGGGTTGCCGACCCCTCCCCACCCCATTTTTATTTAAACTTCCCAATATATAGGCCAATGGCCACACCACAAAGAACCTTCTTTTCTTTTATTTTTAAATATATTTTTTATAAATTTATTAACACTAATATTTATTGTTATCAATAATAATAATGATTTATTATCAATAATAATAATAATTAATAATTGGTATTATTATTAATAATAATCTTTATTATTATTAATAATATTTACTATTAGTAATTTAATAATTATAAAATAATAATAACAATAACTATAATTATATAATTATATATATGTAAGATTAGTAACATATCAATTTTGCTAAGATTTTATTAAATAGAAACAATACTAATATATTAATATATCAATTATATTAATATATTACTAATAGTGAGATAGCCACACCTATTTGAATCTCTAAATGATTAAGTTAATTTGTATATATGTGTTTCCTTTGTATATTACATCTAAGGCTAAGTTGAGAAATATAAGATGATTCCATACACAACTCATTTTACATAATGGTAGTAAAAGAAGTCTTTATTTAATCTAAGGATTTTGACAACTATCTCCCTTCAACTAATTTAGTATAACATCCATAGTTGAAAATACTTCCACTTACTTTCTTTTAAAGGAAACAAAATAACCATTCATCTCTCAAGGCAAATGCAAACCAACAAGACACTCATTTCTTTTAAAATGAAGCCTATCAAACTTTACAAGATTCTTAGAGGTGGAAGTATATCACATTTGAGAAACAATGGAAAGTACTTAATTTAAAAGGAATGCACCTCCATTTCAACTCTAATCAAATTTTCCTTTCACCAAGACAAAGTAAAACTTGATAATTTCTTTTCCCAAACTAATACATTTGAAATTGTAAATTTTCTCAATCCACACTTTTAAAGGAGTTTACAAGATAAATAATTTCCAAGAGATACAACAAATTTATCACAATTTACAATTTTACAATGCATCCACTCAAAGTGGGAAGTATGAATTTGAAAATAAATCACAACAAGGCTATCCACAACCAACTTTCAAGTCTTCAAAGAGTATGTCTTCTCCAGGTAGCTTCAACTTTGGCTCTCTTCAACTTCATAAAGATATCACAAAAAAGGAAGGGGGAGTAGGCAACGCTCTCCACCCAACCTTAAATCCATTAAGGGAAGAAGCCATTCCCTTAATGTCCCCTGAGCCCCAACCAAGGAACCATGAGGAGCATTGAGAAACAATGACAACTATCACAAAGAGGCTTCTCAACAAAACACACATACAAGACATGTAACTCCACCAAGATCACATAACCAACAAGTTTACACACACACAACAAAACAAAGGTTTGAGGATCAAACCAAGTAGAGAAAGGGTTATGGGAGACCACCTCCTTATGCCTCCCAAGTGAAGTGGGAGTCTTACCCAAGCCTCCAAGTGCACAAAATAATCACACAAATCCTTATATCTCCCTTACAACAAGCAACAATTCCATGAATCCCTTTTCTCTCCCCATAGGTAAGACTCCAATTCACACTCCCACCAATTTTCATTCCTCACATAAACTCCCTTTTCCCTCCCCAATGGTCCCATAAGCCCTTCTCAACACACCCAACTAAGGCCAACTACTCAACCAACCCACACAAATACCATCACAAGAAAAAAATATTTATAGAAAGCACAACATTGCTTACGAAAAAAAAAGTAACATAATAATAAAGAGGCTGGAGATCCTACCTATCCATCAAGATCCAAGAAAAACCTTCACAACATTCTTCAAATCCAAGCCAAGCACTCCAACAATTCCCCAAATCAAAAAAGTGCATAAGAACCAAAATGAGCAAGTAACCCCCATTCCAACCAAAAATCACCAATAAATAGAAATTGGAAGTGAGGATGATGAGGTGGCTCCATGTAGGATGCAACTTCATCATCCCCATCCCCACACCCAAGTCAAACACACCAAGACCAAGAAAATTAATGCATAAGTAAGGACTATGACAACCCACATGGCTCAAACTTGCACACCATGCTTTCAAGGGACATAATAAATTGGATTAGAAGAAAGTGCAATGATTTTCCTTCTCTAACACTCAAAAATGGACAAAGAAGTCAAAATTAAGCTTCCCACCTATAACGCCCACAATTACACACACAAATACAACAGTAATAATACCAGGATAATTATTTTTTGATTTACATTCATTTCTCACTACACAACACCACAAGGGCTCCAAGAAGAGAAACTCAACAATGCATAAGACACTTACATAAGTCATCAACTCACATAGACACATGAAAAACCATATACATGTCGATGCCACACTTTTCCCAATGAACGAATGTTAGAAATGACCTAACCACAAGAAAGGAATTCAAGGATTGGAAATACCACAACATATAATTACCATGATTACATCTTATTTACGATTAATATTCCAAGAACATTATTATGCAAGCATAATGTTATTATTTTTCCTCCTATATATTCTTAAATTCATTTCACATTCAACTTACATTCAATCATTTAAGGTTTCTCTTTATCTATTACGACAATCTCCACAACTTACATAATTATTTTCATATTTCAAATTGCATATGAAGTTCTTAATTATCTTGTTCTTATTAAGAATATTCTTCTCTAAGGTTTGCTCAAATTTTAAAATTCAGCCTTGCTACATAAGAGAATCTAGCGTGATGTCAGAAAGAAAACTTAGGATATAAGGGATATTTAGATTTAGGATACCTTTCTCCCATAAACATTCTTTGATCACAGTATCTTTATTTCCCTACCATAGTTAAAATAGTTCGATAACTTGTTGAAGCCATTCAACATTTCCACATCAAGAAATTTTATTCAGATTATATATATATCTTTTGTTTTCTCCATGTTTGATCTCACCAAGACAATTCATATTCTTTGTAACACATAAAATTGTTTAATTGAGTTATAAGGATTCCAAGAGTGACATTATTCCTAACCTCAAATCTCATTTTACTCTAATATGCTTTCCTCTTACATCGCACTATGGTCTCATTATTAGCATTGTTTAAAAACAATTGAGTCATGAAAGTACTTGTGTAACTTCTTGAAGAAGTACATGATTGGAAGCATTATAAACTACACATGAACCACAAGTGATTTGTGCTTGAGGTAAGATCCCATGATTCTACATTTCACGATTCCGCATGTGAAATTTCTTTTATTCTTAATGTCATAAAAGGCATAACAAGGGATTATGGGACAAAGTTTCTGGTTTCCTGGGTTCTCTAAAGTCAAAATATTTCAAATCAATTTTATTTTCAAGGAGTTACTTACCATTTTCTACCCACGAGTTAACCCCTTAATTAGCCAAGGTTTGACTTAATTCTAATTTCACCTAAGGATCTACACCCTAACTATATATGAGTTTAAGGTGAGAGTACATATTTATGCTAAACAACCTTTATGAAAGACTAAGGTGTTATGTTGTTAGTAACCAAGGTAACACATTTATCTGTGAAGAACTAAGGAGATCGTTAACAAGAGTTTAATTCATATCACAACTATTTCCCCACCTCCATTCTTTTCATCTAGACCAAAAAATGAATTCATTCGATGATGATAAAAATTATAGATCTAACTTCATAAGACTAGGGATTCCACTAGTATACTAAGGGAGTAATAGATCTTCTTACTCCATATATGGTAATATTACACCACATAGTAATTGCTTTGAACAAGGACTCTTAAGGTGACTTCCAGTGGTCTTCACCACTCAACACGGTGTCAGAACTGAAGAGAAGACATTCCCCTTACCCCACGCATGGTTACCAAACCTAAAAGGAAACCACATACTCTAGATAAAGTTTGACCATGTCATTCCTACAATATGGGTTCACGACAAAGTCACCAAACATAATGACTATGACGGTAAACTAAAACTAGGGGTTTTATTTACCTAAACTAGGAGGTTCCATAAAGTGCAAAGTTTAAGTTCATTCTACGAGTTTAAATTTCTTATATGGTAAGAAGGATCACACATGAAGACATGTTATGCATGAATCTTATACTAGGGTTGAGTGTTTCGATTAAATCTCTTTATTACATTTATAATGTAAGAATACAACACACTAATTAATTAATCATTTATTGAACACTGAAAATGCACTACAAGATATTAACTTCAAATTCATTTAACATATATATATCAAACCTTTTTACCATACATAACTATGAATCAAATTGAACCTATGATTAACTACACATTTCCCAAGGTACCCCTAAAACTAGCATCTCATAAATATTAGCAAATTTCAAATACAAATTTTCTATAACATGGAACTACATTATACATATATACATTTTACGATGACCTATATAAATTACAATAATAAACAATGAATTGCCCAATGCCTTTTCTCCATCTTTCTTGCATCTTGCAAAATCACGTGAGCATGAAATCAACGATAAATCGATGGCATGGCATCCACCCTAATCTAACACAATTAACGTTTTAGTTCTCCATTTATGTGATATTAATAATTCACATTCAAAAAAGGGGGTTTAGAGACACGTGTTTGTTTCATTTTATTTCACCTTATTTCATAACCAAGGAGAGAAAAAGAGATAGGGAAGAGAGAGAAACACTATTTTTCCAAAAGTTCAATTTTCACACAATAAGTCACATGATAGATTTTCAAACTGTTGTTTACAAGTGTCAAAAATTTCAATGATGGTTTTGGTTACCCGTTGGAGGTCCTACAATTTTTTTTTATGTTTTCATGCTAGTTGTAAAATCATTTAATTAAGGCTCATAGGCTAAGAAACCACTTTCAAATGTTGTCATCTAATGAAAAAACACACTATGGGTAAAATTATACATGTCCTCCTATTCACCAAGAACTCAGGGGAACTGACTAAAATCGAACTAGCAAATGATTTACAATTGCTTTGCCAATTTTCCAAGGCCATCGGTCGTAATTGGCCTAGTTGAAAAAGATCAAAAGTTATCTTGCACCTAAGAAAACCACGTCCAAAACTGACATTCAATGGAAGAACGCAAAACGAGGAACTTCCTACAAGTTTCCACATATATGGATAATTCACTAGAGTCGATGGGAATGAGAACTAGTAAATGGTTTTTAGACGGTGAAAAGTTTTCTAGCGCCACCGGTCGTAATTTGTTCAGTTTGACCTAGTCAAACTATGACTGGAGGCCTACAAAATGCCTTTTCCAAACTACCCAAAAATGTGATTTTCCCAAACTGAAGGTTCTAGGTAATTGTCTTTTAAAAATATAAGACGTTTGCGAAGGCAAATAAGTATTTTTTGTTCGAGTTCGAGCACGAGTTGAAATGAAACCCAAGTTTTCACTTTTAACATCTTCCTATAGCTGCAAAAAGGTGTTACAGGGATCTTAGAAGAGTGTCAAAAAGATCACAGACTATCAAATGAGGTTGATCCAAGGGATTGAAGTGACTCCTCACATAACAAAGTACACGTAGGAAACTCAACATCTCCTTTCCTGAGGAGTTACGAAGGTTGATTTGCAAGTCTCCAAAATCGTGATTTATATGTTTTTACAAGGGAGCAAGTAACATATTTGTAGGGGTTCAACTTCAACTTGTCACTAAAATGGGTACTGTAGTAATATGGATTGGTTGGGACATTTGCTTACATCATCACAGAGTGAGGGTTTAAGTCCATTATTTACAAATGAGTATTGGATCATGTAGGTTACGTTATAACGTCTTATTGCTTTGAAAACATGATTATTTAAACAATTAGATCTTATGATAATTCCTACGGTTTAAAATTTTATCTTATTGCAAATGAAAAACTAAATGAAAATAATTATAAAAGATAAGGAGAGAAGAACCATGCATGTGGAGGAAATTTGACCAAAACTAAGGAATTTGGTTCTGTACCTCAATTAAGCATTTCATCAAATGGTTGCACGCAATCCAAAAAGTTTATCCTTCTTCATTCACAACTGCTCCACATACCTTTTTAACAAAGATATTGAATCATCAAAATGAGCTTGGGTAGCAAGGTAGTGAGAGTGCATAATAAATATGGTAACTAAGCTCAAACAAATGAGCTCCAAATGAGCAACACACCGAGCTAGATCCCGATATGGCTAGTCAATGCAAATGAAAATGTTTTGATACCAAATGAATACCTCTATGAGCTCGAGTCAAACAAATGCAAAGATTGACTTTAAATAGTAAAACAATCAAATTTTGAATGTATAGCGAGTCGGTGTTTAACCTAGATGAGCTTTGATGGAAACCATGCCCAAGAAATACATGATGATCTCTAATAAAAAAGAGCTCGCTACCCAAAATAATAAATCTCAAGCCACAAAAGGAGAACACAACGAGTTCCATACATACGGTGTACCCCCCATAATTATTACAGGAGGTATTTGAATCTATATATTACATATGGTATGCACAAAGATGTTGAAGGAGCACAAACATCAAATCAAATGGGTATTTGTTTATGAGATTTGGTGAGGTGATTTCAAAAAACATTATTTGATTGGAATGAGATGGACTGTGTTCTTTCGGGAAGAAAGTGTGTTGGTGCTCAATTTTTCTAGCCTTGTTTGTCCTTAAAGTTCTCCAGTTTGTGGGCTCTGTCGTCTTCTCTATCTCCCCCATATTGATGCATAAAAACATTATCCTCCATTTGGTTATCATGATTAGTCCCTTCCTTGGTTGAGGATCACTTAAAAGTCTAGAATTTTTTTGTTCCTCTATCCATGTGAAAGAGTTTGTAACTTGGGCGTAAACTCGGTTTTTCCTTCCTTCCATTTTCCACAGTCACATTTTGTTGTCCCTATCTTTTTGTCCCAAGTATCTATGAAAACATGATTGGATATGGCTTAGAGGATCATATTTGGGCCTTATATCATTTCTCAATTCCTGTCTTGAAAGAAAGATTCATTTCCAGGCTCAAATGGTGATTTTCCTGCATTCTACAGTTTGATGGGCATCTGTGGAAATGTGGCTCTTTCTAGTTATATGTGGCTCGATGGGGCACTTTCAAAAATATAAGGCCCAATTAAACTCAAAACTTTTCCATGTGGAGGCTTGGTGCTCATCTTAAAATTCACCTTTTGGTTTGGCCTTGAAGTTGGGTCGGGAGACACGTGGAGACTTAGAATTTTTTTTTATGTGGCCGGTTCATTTTTGGTGGACCATGGACACATGGAGGGTTAGCGCTCATTTGATTATCTTCCTCAGGGTCCCAACTTAACAATTGCAATAGGGAGACATGTGGAGGCTTCCACTGGCTCCAATCTATACTTAAAATTTCCAAAGCAATTTTGAAAGTCCTGGGACACGTAAAGGGACCACGCCTATTTGGGGACCAACCCCTAAGTTTTATTTTAAAGAAGCATGAGGAGGACACTTGAGGCTTCCTCTCACTCTGCCCTTTCTTGGAATTGTCAATGGCTAAAGAAAACTATCTCAAACCACTGACACATGACTCCTTCCACTGATCCTTCAAATTTTTATCAACTCTGCTAGACTATGACACATGGTGAGCTCACACTTGTTCGGGGTCTCAGATTTTGAGGAACATACTAAAGGTGTGCCAAGATGACACGTGGAGGCTTCCCCGGCTCCTTTTTGGTGAGAAATTTTCAAAGGCCAAAAGGTGTTTTTCTTGGGCCCAGAGCACGTGGAAGGCCTGTGCTTGTTTGGAAACTTGCCTCTGTACTTCTCCTTTGTAGTTGTGCCAATGAAACACATGGAAGGATATAATATAAAGTAGATAAGGGGCAGAATCATTAAAGGTTGGTATGCATTTTACATTTTTTTTTATAATTTTTGATCCAAGACTCTGAAGATATGAATACACACTGTTTTTCATCATTTTTTGATGAAATTCCTTGTCGTCTCTGTCTGTAAAGTTCCATTGAATGGATTTGGAACTTAATTTGTGAGTCCAAGGATTGTTAAGGTTGATATTTTGAATTTGGAATTGCTCAAGCACTTGCGAAAATGGGAATTACTAGAGAAATTGGATGTAGGACAAAGTTGCAGAGGAAAGAAAGGGAAAATGATGAAATGATGAAAGTTGCAGGCACAAAAGATGAAAGAGGTGTTGCCTCTAGAGAAAATAGGATTACCTATCATATCCCGCTGTGCAAATCCTCTAGAAAATGATTAAAAAGGGGATTTATCACATGACAGAATCGAATGGTTAGAAGGATTGCCAAAACATTGTGGCATGACATCCTAGTCATTAGTTGAGGGCCCAAGAAATGTGATCATTTCATGTTTGGTCTACTGGAATCTTTCGGATGTGAATTTGTTAAATGTCACTTTTTGAGAAAAATTGGTAACAAGCAAAGGTCCCTCAAATATTCTTCTCTTTAGGGGGAAAAATGAGTGAGTAAAATGTATAAATGTAATGAGAATACTCTTGCAAATGGTCGAGGGTTGAATTCTTAAGAGAAAATTTGAGAAAAGTCATCTTCCTGAGAGACCAATCCGAGATAACTTGTTAATTTTTTCTATGTTAGATTTTCTATCATGTCAATTTGGTTACAGATGTATAGCCATTGATGAGCACTGAGATTGCTCTGGAAGCTTTCCCCTGTTGATGAATTTAAGAAATTTTAAAATTAATTTGTGTCAATCTTGGAGCAATTAGTGTATGTTTTGTTTCAAAATTTCTGCAAATGGTTTCTTTCATTCCTATTGCAATCTTACATTGAAATATTTGTGAAATCATATAGGATCTCATCCCTATGATAGTTTAGTGGCATTTGTAATTTAATTTCAAGAAGAGCCTTCATCTTGTGATGAGATAAATGATTTAAAATCACTCCATTGTCATTTGTTGATAAATATTGTCTATAAGTCTTTGGGTGTACCTTAGGCATGATTGATAAGAGATTTTGGTGTTTAATTGAGTCTTTTAACTCGAGCCTTTGTGTTAGATTCTCAAATATTGTGTGAAAATGTGTTGATCTGGGCCTCCATTGAAGCACACCTTTTGGTTGAAGGAACGTATTAACTATTCTGAAGCTTTTTGTTGTTGAGTTGTCCATTGTTGTGAAGTTTCTCAAAGATTTGGTATAATCAGCTTTTTCCTACTCAATCTCCCACCAAAATTATTCAAAAACCATGAATCCATCCTGAACTACCCCTCTTTTGCCCTGTATATCAAAAAAGGAACAAAATCTATTTACTAAAATATGCAGAACAATCATGATCTCATAATGTCTTCAATAACCTTA
This sequence comes from Taxus wallichiana var. yunnanensis, assembly GCA_018340775.1. Taxonomy (NCBI): domain Eukaryota; kingdom Viridiplantae; phylum Streptophyta; class Pinopsida; order Cupressales; family Taxaceae; genus Taxus; species Taxus wallichiana. The sequence goes on along the minus strand of CM031241.1, from coordinate 597,300,320 downwards.
GCCTTATTTTGAAAATATCTCCATCTTTTAGAAGTGAAAACTCTTAGGAGTTAAATTATGGAGTATTGACTGTATTTTCCCAAGGTTTTCTTCATAAAATTTGTGCAAAAGAAGGATATCTCCATCTCCTTCATCAGAAAGAGGTTACATTATGGGTCCTCTCACCTTGGTCGAAAGGCACAACCTACAGTAGTGAGGATAGGTCAAATCCTCTTGAAGGTGTTATCCATCTCTCCACAAATATGAGTGACAAAGGGCCAGTTAGATCTCATTCGTGGCTACAAAACAACACACATCATGATCTATCTATCTCTAAGCTCCATGTTGAATTTGTGATGCTTCTCAGCATGAAAGGGAGAACAAATTTGGATACCAACACTCGTGGTGCCGTTGCCAGGGATAATTTATTGATTTGTTGCCAGTTCATATCCATTTGGCCCATCAACAACATTGGTGGCACCGTTTCTGGGGAGTATTTGAACAAAGGTATACACATACATACCTTGGTAATGTTTCTTACATAATCTAAGTGTAAATATATTGCTATAATATCATTATCTATTCGAGATCTGTAAGAATTGTTCAAAGTCGTAAGTTCTGAGTACAATATTTCCAGATTATACAGTCATTGCACTAAATTTTGTATCATCATTGATAAATTTGGGTAGAAGAAGAGCCGATCTTATAATATTTTCATGAATCTGGTGTGAGACAGACATTTTATAGTTTTTTCATAGTGCATTTGCACAAACTAAGGTGAAAATCCTTAGTGGCGACTCCATGTTGTTTAAATTCTTAATAAATACCAGTGTCTTAACATATATCAAGTAAGATTTGTCATTAATCTCTGCAAAGCTGGAAGGAAGAAGATCTTTCTTTGCCAAGGACCCTAGTAGAAGGTTGTTTCAAGAGTTTGGAAAGTCTAATTCATAAGGAAGAAGAATTTGGAAGGTTGTTGGAGATCAAGCATCAAGAAAAGAGATCTTAATTGGTAAAATTTATCAGCCTGTGATTGAAGATTGCAATACTTCCTCAAGTGCTTTTGATTCAAGTAGTCTCTTTGTTAAATTGAATTCTCCATCTGGAGAGGGTCCTTTTTTATTTGAAACATTTGCTTCTCAATATACCCTAGTATTTTCCAAATCTAATAGAGTTTTCCAAGAAATAGATCCTTTAGAGGGCGAGTCATTCTAAAAATTACATCCTTGTACCACACACACCTCTCACTCCTCATTAGTTTGCAGCTCCTCCAAGTTCACCTCCTCAAAATAATATGGCTCAGCCTCCACCTAAACCTCCATTTGTTGTTAATACTTTTGGTCCCATCAATTTTAGGGGTATTGTTGCTTATCCAAATGTTGTGCTACAAGATGTAAGAAATAGATTGCCTAAGTTTCAAGGAAATAATAAAATCACTAGTGATCAACACTTGAATCTCTTTGTTAATATGATAAAGAACTTTGAAATAGAATTTGAGGATGTATACATTAAATTGTTTATCCATACTCTAGAAGAAGATGTAAGGGACTGGTATAAATATTTGCTAGATAATTCCATTGATTCTTGGACTAATATGAAGAATGCTTTTAGAATGTAGTATGGTGATAAAACAGACCCTAGGTTTATTTTATTAGAATTTGAAAATATAAAAAATAATCCTAATGAATTAGTGCATGATTTCAATACAATATTTAACAAAACATTAAGAAGACTGCCTATTAATTTGAGGCCATGTGATGAATCATGTCTAATAAAGTATTAAGATGCATTTGATAAGAAAGTTGCTTACTATTTGAAGGATAATAACCCAACAACTTTGAGGTAGGGCTTTAACATGGCTCTGTAAATTGAGAACAACATTAAAGTAGTTGGAAAACCTCCTAAGAGGGAGGGTGTTAAACTAATTAACCCAGAGAAAGCCTCAATCAAGTAAGGCTGTGGATCTTGAGGAAGTTGTAAAGAATTTGGCCACGGCTGTCAAAGAAATATATTACAAGCTAGCCATTGCAGAGAAAGGAATTGGACAAGGTTCTCAAGGTCAACATAGGAAACAAGGACAAGATAGATTTGTAAATCATCCTAGAAATGATCAGATATCTGATGACAGAGGTAAAGGACCCATGAGAGCTAGACAACTCAAGATAGGGAAAATAGAGTAGTGCATGATCCTCTAAATGCCAGAGTTGTTGTTGTTAAAGAGACAAATGAAATTGATTGGTGTGACAAATGTTTCTTACCCCACCCGCCATGTGAAGTAGATCAAAAAGTTGAAGAAGCTGATGATGATGATAACATTGATGATGATGCATGCATGGTGGACTGCTCTACAAGCTCACAGCAAGGAGCAACTTCAACTGAAGTAATAAGTGCAAGAACTGCTGCAAGTTTTTGGGATTGCATTCACTAGGTACCTCTTCTTCCTCCCTCTCATGCTTTAGAAATAGATATGGTACAAGATTTTCATAGATGTATAGCAAGTTAGATATCATCCACGGCTACAAAACAACACACATCATGATCTATTTTTCTCTAAGCTCCATGTCGAATCTATGGTGTTGCTTAACTTGAAAGGGAGAACAAATTTGGATACTAATAAAGTGCATCCCCACGAGCCCTTTCTATCTCAGGTTTACATCTCCCCATGGATAAGCTGATTTAAAAACAAATGATCATATTTCTTATATGATCACAAAAAAAGCGGACCCAAGGCCATTTCAAATGGATCCATATTGTGCATATCCTATAGTCAATCCATTCCTTGTAGACATTTTTTTAACATTCTTTCAAAGCAGTTCACGTCTACCAAGCTTCCACAATTTACATACACATCTTCCAGAGCTCATATTTTGGCACATGCTAGGAATACGTGGCAATGTAAACTGATCAGGTTGGAGACCAAATTGAAGCGCCTCATGACCTCAATATTCTTCCTGCTTACACCAAAAAAATAGTGGTGATAGAGGTCGTTTCCTCACAAAGGCAAAGAATCCACTGCAACTATCTATGTTTCTACTAAATTTACAATGTTAACAAGGGTTTCAACATGGTTATTGTCTCAAGATCTCAAAAGGCATTCTTGATTTATTAAACAAGGAAAAAAATGCAGGTCTAAAAAGGTGTTCTGGATGTGACACTCTCCTTTTTTAGTTTGAAAGGTCCTTTCCACATGCCCATTCGTAGATAGCTCATTATAAAATGGTGGATTGTTTCACAAGCAAGGGAAAGAAATAATCTTGAGTGGGGATGCAAAAACAATCAAGATCACAATATCTCCAAATTCCAAGATATTATAGAGCCCCATATTTTATATTATTATTATTTTTTACCACTTACCAAGGTGCATGAATCCCTTAGGAAGTTGTATCCACCCATCCACTTGCCCACAAATTCGACTTTTTAATTATTTTATATTGTATTTCACTTCGGGTATTACATTTCCCTCCCGTTATAAGAGCATTGTGCTTGATGTGATAGTACACCTAATATCGAAGGGTACATAGGAAATAAAGTCAATAACAACAAATGTCATTTGAAAAAACAAATAATTGGTGCAAAGTGAACACAAGGAAGAAAACTCAATTTTGCAATATCTTAAATTATAATGTTCTCTGAAGATTGGTATTTTTTAGTTTACACTATTACTAAGTCTTTCCTTTTAAAGTATTTATTATTTCATGGTGTAAGATTTTACTTGTCTTATGTTTACATGTGCCTAATAGAACTAACATCATAATACCACATCATAGACAAACACAACACTAATGGTTCAGAAGACATATTTCTACATACTTCCATGATTGTATAACATCACAAGAACTCAACTAACCCATGGGAGGAAAAAAATAACTCTCACAACACCGTATTTATCACACATGATTATGACAAAAATGTACTTATAACATAAGCAGACTACAACAACATGGAATTCCCAACATGTACACATATAGGGGTTTCACGCAACTCAAAACTATAACTATAGTTATATAGGGTCAAGATGGAAACAATATCACAAAACATAAACCAGACTTATAAGAGTACACCTAAATCACTATACCAAATCCACACATCAAAAGACATCACAAAATAATCTCCATATATATCCCAAAGCATCACAAACAACTCCATATATCTCCCAAAGCATCACAAAATAACTCCATATACCTCCCAAATCATCAATCACACACACACAAATCTCTTATGTCTCCCTCAAGTCTCTTATGCCTCCCTCAAGTCTCTTATGTCTCCCTTAAGTCTTTTATGTATCCCTCAAACAAATAGAATAAAGATTAATTTTCCTTTTCACTCCCTAAAATAGTTCGATCACGCTATGGCCCTAGGCACATAGAGTCCAAATACCTCTAACCCAAGTGACATAATAACTTGTGGTTTGACAACCCGCTAGTTATCTGTAACTCCTTAGGGTGTACCCCCATACAATGAAGTGGGTCCATAGGTTCCACCACTCCATGGTGAATCCCATGACCCTATTCCAACACATTACAACATTAGAACTGACATAAAAATCCATTTCAAATGCCAAGTGGAAAAAATTTCAAGCCTTGGGCTAGGCTATTAAACTTTTAAACATGATATGCAAAATTAAAACTAAGAAAATCAAATGGCTAATTAGCCATGGTTAGTGCAAAAAAATCCACATGTTAGTGCAACAACCAAATAAATGCCCAAAATATAAGAACATGTCAATCAAGAAAACTACTAGTTCTAGCAAGAAAAGGGATAGTGTTCAATTTATGAATAAAATACGTGTAGAGAAATAACACATCACAATAACTATGTGGACCTTTTTTTTAGATTGTTTATTTGATGTGTTGATGCCAAGCAGAGATAGGGTAACGGGCATAGGAGGAATACCTATTCAAATTTCAGTTGATGGGTTGTTGTGTGCATATGACTTCCGAATCCACAACTGATCGTGAGAGCTTCCTTTAGGCCAGGAGGAACTACTTGTAATGAAAACAAGACCACCAGAAGGAATTAAACAATATGGCGGTGAAGCCGACTAGCGTAAGCTATATCCAGAAAGTATGATACTTCCTAGATGGCTGTCAGTCCACTATTTTAAACAATTCAATGCTGTAAACAAAGTAAATCCTATTGTTATTTTAAAATGATTTAGGTATCTCACTTAAAAACACAATAAGAAAATAGATCTAATCTAACAGGCTAAGCTAGAATAGAATCCAAATTTCAAATGATTGGTTATGGGTCTCTACAGGTGTCGATAAAGTCTCGGGTAGGTCACAGTGAATGAGGGTGAGATAAAATTATGTGGGTAGGTCTGCATTCGAGTGTGTGTGGCAAACATAAGGACCAGTGTCGGTCGGGGTTACTAACGATGGTTAGGTGTAACCGGTCTTTGATTCTTGTCAGATCTAGAAATGTTATAGAACAAACTTTTGATCTCCTTTGTGATTACAAAAAGGACTTTGGTTGGTTGGGACGGTGTATTAGGTGACGGGAGTATGCTTTTACGAGGCTTTAATGGGTATATGGAGGTGGGAGTATGGGAATGAGTCAATATGGGGGAAAGGTAAACAAATGGATGATAAAATGATGAAGAAATGAAATGATCGGAAAGTATGATGTTGTACTTACTTGGATTCTTTTCTGAAGGCTTGTGTGTGAGGGATGGAGGTGTGATGATGGGTTTGAAGGCTGCAAGTGATAACCAACTAAAGAAAAGCTTCTGCATGGGCTGCATGTACACTCCTCTTTGCTTGGATGGATCGATCATGGTTGGGATGGTCATGCGGGAGAAGATGCTCAATCTCCTTCCTTGGATGTGATTTTTCTCTGGAATTGGCTCTCTGAAGGTGCATTATCTCTCTGAGATGTGTTCTTGCTCGTAAATGTTCTTGCTTCCAACTTCCAACTTACAACCTTGAGAATAAGGTTGTTTTGGGTTAAAAGGGGTAATCGACGGCGGTCGGCTTAACCGGCGATAGTTAGGGATAACCGACATTGGTCAAGGTAGGATTTCCTAGGTTTACTAAACTAGGGAGATCCTCTTGATTTCCTTAGATCTCATGTCATTATCCTGCAGATTAGAATTAGAGCCTCTTGGTAGCATGCGAGAATGTGGTTAGAGGGAATGTAGGCATTGATTTTTAGGGTTTGGGTAAGTCTTAGTTAGTTATGGCAACTTGCTAAGAATAGGTCTTAGGTTGAGTTGGCTTGGTGAGGTGTCTAAGTGAATTGTATGTGTAGATATTATTTAAATAAGATATTTAAATAATAAATATAGTGAGGATAATGAATTAATTTAATTAAATTAATTAAATTAATATTAGTGGGGTGAAGGGGGTCATGGCTAGGTAAATGTAATAAAGGGTGCTTATATGTCGAGGGACGAAAGGGGAGTGTGACCTAATTTTAGTGTCTACATTTTTCCCCTTTTTGTTGCATAGCTTGTATTGGTAAGCAACGCTAACAAAAATAAGATGTGGTTGCCCCATGTGTGGGTGAAGGTGATCCCCCTCAAACTAGGAACTAACGAGGCAGCAGGCTAAAGTGGTGAGTGGTTTGATAAAAGGTAAATGTGAGGAAAAGGCAAGTGGGTACAAGGGAAAAGGGGTGAAAGGTCTACTCAAGAAATCTAGGTAATGGGTCAAGGTCACAGGTAGCAACAGTCAAATGCACACACATGTATAAACTGCAGCACGCTACTAGGTTGAAGAGCAAGAAAACTCTACATCGTCTAAGGTCGATAGGTTTATCCAAACAAGGTTGAAGTGAATCGGTATCCAAGGTATAGGATATGGTTAGGAAACACAACGTAGGTTAGGTGCAGGAATGTTTAGGTATGTTCTGGTACACCAAAGGTAGGGTCAGGATAAATGGTCACGGTAATAGGCTAGGTAAGGTCATTAGGTCAATCAACACAGGTAACAGTGCCATAAGGTATAGCGAACACATGAGGTCAAAGGTCACTAGTGATGGTCCAGTCCAAATATCTAGGTCACGGCATGGGTAAGGCCAAGGTAGGGGTAAAATAAGGAGTCCCCAAAGGAGGACAAATGGAGGTAGTAAATGATGAGGTCAGGAAAGGTAAGGTAATGGGTTGGGTAAAGGGAAAGGTAGAGGGTGGGGTAAAATGGAAGAGTAGGGGCAATGTGTAGGTAAGGGTGACTGGTGGCGGTCATGGATAACTGACGTCGGTATAGGAAAACTGATGATGGTGAGGTAGGGCACAAGACCGATGTCGGTCAAGGGGAACCGACATTGGTTAGGTTAGGTTTTGTATAAAAACAAAAAATCCACATTTTTATTATTCATTTGTGAATTGTGAAGTGAAGAAACGACAAAAAGAGAGAAAAGTGAGAAAAGTGAGAAATGTGTCAGAGGAAACGGGACGGTGGTGGCGGTGTGAGTTAATGGTGGTTGGGTTTGTGAGTAGCAGGTCCACGAGATCAAGGTGAGAGAGTTGATTGGTCGGAGGTTGTGGGTAGATAATCAGGGATAGTAGAGACTGGAGAGGGATCGGGTGGAAAACCAAAGACAACGGCCGATATGCCACCAAGATGGCGACATCGTGACGAGGTAAGCGCCTAACTCTATAGTGTTAATTAGATATAGTAGAGGTTGTAATAGGTGTTATTTTAGGGTTCTTTGTATTTTGTGGGTGGGAAAAATTTAAATCGGGTATGGAGGGAAATAATGGGAAAAAAGAGGGGGAGGGTAGTAAATTGGATAGGTGGGGTGGGTAGGGGTTTTGGGGTAGTGTAGGTCATTGTAGGTGGGGTAAAAGGGATAGGTGGGAGGGTTTTAGAAAAAGGGGGTTTGGGAAGTTGTGGATTTTTCGTGATAGTGACCAGCGTCGATCAAGCTTGGCCGGTGTTGGTCAAGCAGAACCGGGATCGGTCACCTAACAGGTGACCAATGCCGGTTACGTGGTAACCATGGTCAATAAAGTTGAACTAGTATCGGTCACCAAATAGGTGACCGATGCGGTTTAAGGGTGACCGGAGTCGGTTAGGATGAACCGGCACTGGTCGAGATTTTAGGCACAAGGGTCCAAAAAAATGATGTAGGCTAGGTGGTTGAGATGGGTAAGGTAAAAAAAAGGGTGGTGGGTAATAATAAGTGATGAATATGGTCATGGTAAAGGTAGATTAATGTTGTGTTTTGGATGGGATGTAGTGGAGATCGCATCTACATATGCGAGATAGGGTTTTGCATGCTCGGGTGACATTACATGGCTTAGCAAGCCCTTTAGAGCTGCATCACATGGAGGCAAAGGGCTTGAGTGGTATTTGGCGCTACTGACATGTTGTTCAACAACCTAGTTTGATGGTCGTGCTCATTGATAGATGGGACTTCCGACCAACACGTTCCACCTTCTGACGGGTGAGATGACTATCACCTTGGAGGACGTGTTCTATATTCTAAGGTTACCCATATTGGGGGCCCAGGTGTACTCTATCTCCTCCGAGGCCTTAGAGGAGATGATCGAGACAAGATTCGAGATAGGGGTGATGGAGCTGAGATTCCATAGTGCTAGTTTGAGCTATGGCGAGATGTACCTAGCCCATCCAGATGAGATGAGGCTAGTAGTTTTATTGATGGAGGTAGTGTGCTACTATGCACTGCCCGATGTAGAGGGTGGATGCTTTCCCGATCATTGATGGGGGTGATCCATGATATGATGGTGCATGAGACACACTTCACTTGGGCACCAACATTCTTGGTACAACTATACAGAGAGCTATGGGCATATGGGTGGTTACATAGGTTTAGCCTGTGTTGTACATTTATACTACACTGCTAGGCCTATGAGCACATAGTCTGTGTTTGACCTATAGGGATGCCCTGAGTAGATGCATTCCCAGTGAGATCTGTGCGGTTGGGATACAAGAGATGGGTGCCGGTTGCAGGAGAGCGGAGGTCGAGATAGGCCGACATATGATGTGGCCCATTTTCGGCAGTTGTTGGAGGGGTTGTTTAGAGTGGACATTATCTAGAGACCATATGTGGGATTCCCCTCATATAGGAACATGCATGAGGAGCTAGTTGAGCTCTAGGTAGAGAGGTGGATACAGGGTCACCATGCCGGGAGGATGAGATGATCCCGATAGACAGGGTCCGATGGCAATTCGGGCTTATACAGGATATTCCTCCATCCTTCCCACAGTATTAGAGAGATGACATGGAGAGGCCTCTACCTCTACCTCTACCACAACCTATAGTGCCTACAGGAGAGGAGTAACAACCAGTGGATTGGTGGATTGATGATGCTGAATGCATAGATATATATAGGCAGTGGTGGGTAGCTTAGTTATGAGCCATACCACCTAGACCGGGGCAACCAGACTTAGCTACCGTGACAGTGCAGAGAGATGCCCTACAGGGGTAGGTAGCGATGCTGATCATGCAGATAGGTATACTACAGACGTAGCTAGACGGGTTAGAGGTAGAGGTAGTAGAGCTACGATTACAGGTGGTTAGTCTGCAAGCCCAGATGGCAGAGCGAGAGGGTGGAGGAGATGACAGAGATAGAGATAGAGATGGTCAGGTGGTAGCCTTAGTGGCTCAGGTGGTAGGTTTACAGGGCCATTTGGCCACAACCCAGGCATAGATTGGGGCCTTACAGGCCCAAATACAGGCATAGGGGTAGGGGGAACCACCATAGGCACAGGGACATGGGCAGGGGGCATCACCATAGGCACAGGGAGCTGGTCCCAATTCATAGTATGGCACATGGTAGGTAGAGGGGCCAAGACCTATGGGACCACCACAGACCGTGCCTATATCTAGGCTATGGGATGCCTTAGGTGAGGTGAGATACTATCAAGACCATCTCATGGCAGCCATTATAGAATTCCTCTCATACGAAGAGTATAGGGCATAACAGGCATCCAGTGAGAGGACGAGATCCTGCGCACATAGTGTGGAGAGAACAATAGGTCAGCAAGCTCTGAGGCCTGATTAGGGAGAGGCCACCAGTGCACGCGACTAGAGCTAGGTGATGTGCCAACAGGGACACAGGAGGCCAAGGGTGTAGGTGATATAGAGATGGAGGACATCCGGTGAGATGTCTGATATGTGGCCACCCTGATTTTTGATGTATACTAGTGATTATTTTGATAGATATAATGGCCTCGCATGCTTTGAACATAGTTGTATTTTTAATCTCATACCAGCCTACGTCTTTGAAGACAAGAGGATGTACGAGTGATTTTGTTGTATATTGTGAGCATATACCAGCCTGCGTGCCAAAGATTTTTGTGTATTGATTCATTCATTCTTTTTGTATATATGAGACTAGCCTATGTGCTGATGACATTTTGTATTGTATATCGGCCAACGTGTCAATATTTTTGAGATGATGGCCATGATGAGATAGGCATGTATTTTGAGATACACATTTATTGATTTATATGATGAGATTCATGGTATTTTGTGATGTGTTAATATGCTTATGAGATATTGGATGTATGGCTTGTGTTAGATGAGATATGGATTTGTTACTTTGATATGGATGGAAATTAGGTGAGTTAGGCATGATGGAGTTAGGTCGGTTTAGGCATGGATCGAGTCAAGTTAGGTAGGCATGGATTGAGTCAGGTTATAGGCATGGTTGAGTTAGGTTATAGGCATGGATGAGTTAGGTTAGTTTAGGCATGATTCATTATGTTGGCAATGAATGATACTATGGGTCAGATGGGAAATGTTCTATAATCTATGCATAGTGATGATAGAGGGATGGTAGGTGTAATAAATGTATGCTTTGTGGTAAGTAACTTGTTATGTATGTGGCTTAATTTCCAATTTCTTTAGAAAAGGGGAACTAAGTGAAATGTGGGGTAAATGGTGAGTCGGACATGCTTAATGAATTGTTTAGGGTAGAGAATGGCCAAGCTAACCTCCAAGGGCCCCATGCCCTCAGAGTGTTACCTACATAGTCTGGCGAAAAGGGACCTCATGCTGATGTAGTTCTCCCATGAGCTAGGGAAGAATATGAGAATGAGTTGGTAGGTTTTTAGGCACGTAGTGGGTTTAGGTGTAATCGGTGTGGGTAGATTATAGGTAAAATGATGTAGGTGAAGGCTATTATGTTGAAAGGGGAGGATTAACCCAAAGGTAAGTGTCGAGTACCAAGTCCTGTATAAGGTAATCAAAATGTCAACAAAGATGGATACAAGATAAGAGGGGGAAATAAAGCCACGTAATTGGGTAGGATCATATTGAGGAGATCATACCTTGGAGGGGTGATGAACACAAGACCCAAAAGGAATTACACGATTAACGGTTCTACGGTGAAAGTAGTCATAGGATCACCGAATGTCTAAATTCCAAGATGTCCCTTGAGGTGATTTAGGAAATGAGAGTGGAAATGGTAAGGTGGGTGAAAGGTAGTTAATGGTATATGTTTTGAGTGATAGGGATTTTGGGCAAGAGGTCCGAGGTCACAATGGGCAAGTCCATGACTAAATTTTTTTTGTGATAGACTGATCGATGTGGGAAGTCTATATGGGATAAATAATATGGTACTCCTTGAGGTATTTGTGAAGCTGATTGATGTGGGAAGCTTTGGTTTCTCTCGTTCTTTTTTTTTTTTTTAAAGCTTCACATAGCTGTCCTTTGAGGGAGAAGTCTATTTATAGTAGCAATTTTGTTGAGAGGAAGATGTCCTTTTGAGGGAGTCATCTTTTTATTAGAAGTTTGACTCAAGGAGTTTGGTCCCATTGGAGGTCTTTGAAATCATGGACAAGACCAAGGTGAAGGATAGGACTCTTGTTCAAAAGGCAAGGTGGAACGACCATGGGATCTCATCTAAAGATAGATGAAAAGTATCCATGAGAATCATGCTATGTGGTACACATATTCAAGAGAAGATAACAAGTGACGGGTACTCACATGATTCTTGTTTAATCGTTAGGGAGGTGTATGGAGTGGATAGCGCTCAAGGGATAAGCATGTAAAGAGACAAAGGGTGAGGTAGGACAATGAGTCAAAAATAGAATGGTTGAAGATGCAATGCATTAAGGGGCTCAGGTTCAGGTTTACCTTCAAGTGAGGACAAACGATAGGCACCCGATCCATAGGTATGAGTTACGATGTATGGTCCAAGATAATTAAGAGTGAATTTTCCCCATTTACTATTTTTTGCTTTGGTTACATGTTGAATTTCTTTCAAGACATGGTCACCGACTTGGAAGGTTTGTTCATGAGCATGTTTTTCATAAGCACGTTTGATATGTTGTTGGTAAACTTAAAGGTGATCCAAAGCATTCGGATGACGTTCGTCTAATAATTCTAGTTGTGCTAAGAAGTCTTGGTGAAAGTCTTCATCAGTAAGCATGTCTTAGAGAGAAATGCGGAGTGAGGGGATCTAGACTTTGAGAGGCAGAACAACCTCTGTACCGTAGACCAACGAAAAGGGTGTGGTTGCAGTGGAAGTGCGAATACTAGTGCGGTATACCCATAGGGCAAAAGGAATGTGTGTATTCCTATCCTTCCCAGTATCGTCAACCACTTTCATGAGAATTTTGTTGAGGGTTTTGTTAGTGGATTCAACTTGGCCATTGGTTTATGGGTAATAAGGTGATGATAAAATTAGTTGAATGCCGAAGGCATCAAAAAGTTTTGCAGTGTTTTGTTTTTGATTTTTTTCCATTGTCAGTGATGAGGTGATGAGGGACACCAAAGCGGCAAATGATGTGATGGTTAATGAACTCACATATTTTCTTAGCTTTCGTGGAGATGAGTGGTATGGCTTCCACCCATTTTGTGTAGTATTTGGTAGCAGTTATGATCCATTGATGGCGTTGGGAAGAATGAGGATTGATTTCTCCGACAAGATCCAAACCCCATTGAGAGAAGGGCCAAAGGTCACGAGCGACCTATAAGGCATGAATGGGTGTATGATGAAGGTTGGAATGTTGTTGGAATTTCACACAACGTTTGACATAGTCACAACAATCATGGTTAAGGGTTAGCCAGTAATAGCCTAGGTGAAGAATATACTTAGCAACAACAAGGCCACTAAAGTGACCTCCACATATGCCATCATGGACCTCCCTAATGATATAAGGAATTTCAGAACTTGTGAGGCATTGTAAGAGAATACCATCAAAGCTACGCTTATAGAGGAGTCCCATTATAATGACAAAATGGGATACCTTTTTAAGGAAGGTGCATTGTTCGTTACAAGTGAGATCAGGAGGTAAGATGGACAGGGAAAGGTAGTCAGAGTAGTGTTTATACCAAAGGTCACTCGGGTCAGGGGTGTCATTTCTAATTGAGTAAACATTGTGAGGTAAATAAGAAGGTGAATGGAGGCATTGTATGGTGACAAATATTTTGGAATTGGTAGGGGAAGCGGTATTTGGGAAGCTAAGCAAGCCATGGTATCTACAAATTTGTTGGTTGAACATGGGATGGTTTGAAGGGTGTAACGATCAAAGGTGGTCAAAAGTATGTCTACATGATGTTTATACTTTTGAAGTATATCGTTATGACATTTGTATATACCATTGACTTGGTTTACGACCAATTGTGAATCACCAAAGATGTGGATTGATTTGACATCTAGGGCATATGTGGCTTGGAGACCTAGTATGAGTGCTTCATACTTGACAATATTGTTGGTGCATTCAAAGTCTAGTTTGAAAGACAAAGGCATGGGTTCTCCATCTAGAGGCATGATGATAACACCAGCCCCGCCCCCACGCTGAAACTTGGAACCATCGAAGAACAATGTCATTTGGTAAGGGGGTCATCCAGGGAAAGAGTAGCAATTGACTCATCGGGAAAGTCAAAATTAGAGGGTTGATCCCTAGAAATAGGTGCGTCAGCCAGTTGGTCGGTGATATCCTGGCCTTTGATGGAATTTTGGTGAATTAATTCAAGGTCAAGATCAGCTAAAATCATAATCCATCGTGCGACACGTTGATTTTGATAAGGTTTGGCGTACATGAAGTGTAAGGGATCGGTGTTGGTCATGACATAGGTTTTGTGGTTGAGTAGGTAATGGCAGAGTTTGGTGGCAATGAAAACTAAGGCTAAGCAAAGCTTTTCTAGATGGTTGTATCAGGTTTCATAGTCCAAAAGAGTATGGCTTATGTAATAAACCACCTGCTCCCTGTGTTGTTCATCACAATGAGCGAGCATGGCTCCCAAGGAATGATTGGTAGCTAATATGTATAGGTAAAAAGGTTGATCATCTTTAGGTGGAATGAGTACGGGTGGTTGGAGAAGGTATTATTTTAGGGCCTCAAAAGCTTTGTGACAGTCATCATACCATTTAAAGGAGACATCCTTCCTAAGTAGATGATGAAATGGTTGACACCGATCAGATAATTGTGAAATGAAACGGCAAATGGATTACAATTTACCTTGCAGGCTACGAAATTTTTTTAAGGTTAGTAGGTGGAGGAATTTCCAGAATGGCCTTGACCTTAGTAGGTTCAATTTCTATACCATGGAGGGAAACAATAAATCGCATGATATTTCCCGAGAGAACCGCGAAGACCTAGTTTTTAGACTAAAGGTGGACGTAATATTTAATGAGGTGATCAAATATGGTTTCGAGGATGGCAAGGTGCTCAACACGACATTTATATTTGGCCAAGAGATCATCCACGTAATCTTCCAATATGTGATGCATGATATCATGGAAGATGTAAGTCATAGCACGTTGATATGTAGTACCAGCATTTTTAAGGCCAAAAGGCATGACTCGATAGTAAAAGGTTCCTCAAGGGGTAATGAATGTGGTCTTGTGTTGATCTTCTAGGGAAAGAAAAATTTGGTTATAGCCTAAGAAGCCATCCATGAGTGAGAGCATCTCGTGACCAACAGTGAGGTCAACCAGTTGATCAATACCAAGCAAGGGAAAGTTGTCTTTTTTGGGCGGGATAGGTTGAGGTCATGGAAGTCCCCGTGAAAATGCGAGTCCCCATGTTGTTTTAGTAACAGGGACAATGTTAGAAATCCAATGAGGATAATCAATGGGTAAGATGAAGGAAATGGAAAGAAGGCGCTGAAGTTCTTCTCTGATGAGAAGAGCATTGCATGGGTGCATTTTCCTCAGCTTTTGTTTGATAGGTTTGGCATCGGGAATGGTTATGATATTGTGGACCACTATGGTTGGGTCAATACTAGGCATGTCTACATAAGACCAAGCGAAAGGGTGTTTATGATCCTGGAGAAAAGAAGTGATGGCTTCTGTTCAAAGACTAAAAAGATTGTCTAATCTTTAGGATGTGCGGGTCATCCTGAGTATGAATGTTGATCTCGATAGTCGATTCATTCAACATGGTTTGTGTCTTAGAGGGTAATGACCGATGAATATATGAGTCTTCTGCACCAAGGTAGGTGAGTATGGATTCATCATCCTGACATTGAATGATGTTAATTGTAGGTGTGTCGTCATCGATCATTTCAGGATACAGGAATGGGAGAGTGGAAGGGGCCTCGCCTTCGTGTTGATAAGTCAAAGGCCCCAAGGAA
The DNA here is from genome assembly GCA_018340775.1 of Taxus wallichiana var. yunnanensis. Classification (NCBI taxonomy): domain Eukaryota; kingdom Viridiplantae; phylum Streptophyta; class Pinopsida; order Cupressales; family Taxaceae; genus Taxus; species Taxus wallichiana. The sequence continues at coordinate 597,284,846 of CM031241.1, read as the reverse complement.
ATGGTGTTTATGAAAAAAAAAGTTAGGGGGGATAGATTCAGGATCCATCAATTCTGTCGGTGAGGGTGGTGTTGAAGATGGAGCGGGTGAAGGTAGTGATGAAGATGAAGGTGGAGGAGGGCTAGGGTCTTCAATGAGTTCAATGTAGGCCTATTTGGTAGGAGGTTTGGGGAAGCCGATACCACTACGGTCATTATGTTTGTGGGTGGTACATGGAATAATGGTATGGCGGCCTTTCTCGTAAAATCCAAAACCAAAACCCTTCCACGCACAGCGGTGCAGGAAGGTGTGGGTGAAACAGTGATTGGTAAGTGATTGGAAGTCAGTGGAAAATGGGCAGGATTGTGACGGTGGCTCAGGTGTGTAAGTGGTAGTATCAAGTCCCCATAGGTGAGACTAGTATGAAGAGAGGACCATAAAGAGGCATTCTCTTATATGGTGATCATAAAGCAGGGGTGTTGGTGAAGGCCTCCATACTCTTGTGGATTAAGGAATGTGTTGACACTATATAGGCAGTACTCCCGTAGAGTGAGGCATTGAAAAAAACCTTCCGATGGATCAGTGGTTGGTATGTCGGTAGCTGGTATGGATGATGTATCAGAGGTCGATTTGGAGCTGGAGTTAATGGATTGGGAAGCTAATGGGTCAGCCGTGGAGGTTATGGCAGCCATAGGAATGGACGAGGTATGTGTGGTGAAAGTAGCGGCTGTACTAGTAGGTGGAGGTATAGGTGAAGTGGTATTGGTTACGAGAGGTAAACGGTTTGTGAGTATGAGCACATCACTGGTCGGTAAAGCATGTTACATGTTTTGAAAGGTGATGGGTTAGCTGGAATGTTATAAGTGTGTCCTTCATGTTCAAACTTTACACAATGATGCAAAGTGGAAGGAACGTAACCCATGACATGGATCCAAGGTCTACCAAGTAGCAAGTTATATTGGAATTCCTCCTCCAAAATGTAAAACAATTTCGGAATAGTGTGGGGCCCATGCGAATGTGAAGGATGACAAGTGCCTAGTGTGGAGGTGATAGCATCATTGAATGAATGCAACATGACTAGATGTTTATGCATGTAATTGTCAAGTATGTGCATTTGAGAAAATATATGGGATGAAATGATGTTAATGCTAGCACCTCCTTCAATCATCACATGGCATACTTGTATGTCATCAATGTGGACAGAGATGAAGAGGACCGGGTCTGGGTCATCATTTTTGTCTGGCGCGATTTCCTCCTCTGAGAATCTAAGGGAGGGCACTTGGTGGATAAGGTGAGGTGAGGATGAAGGTGGTAATTTGGTGAGAGAGGCTACATGATGGGGTGTGATAATGGAGGCTATGGGTGCAGGGTCATTGGGTAAAATCTTAATAGATTGAAGAACCTCCATGAGGGCTTGATGATGGGATTTTGAGGTTTGGATGAGGTCATATAAGGAAATTTTGAGGGGAGATTTGTGTAGTTATTTGAGCATGGTGCGATGTGTGATGCCATTAGAAATGGGGTATGTGGGGCCATAGATAGTTATTTTAGGTATGGGTGCAGATGGTATGTTGGGTATAGTATTGGTTGGTGGGTCGATTGCCTTTTCTTTTGCCCTTACGTGGCACATGTACCATGTTAATTTGAGGAAGTTGGCAAATGGAGAAGGTGTAGGGTGATTGGTATAATGACATGAAGGGAAAAAACCTACTGGAGGAGAAAAACCTGTGAGGTCAGTTGGGCACAATGACATTTGGGTGGTGGCGTGGCAAGTTCTTTGATGCAAACCATGTTAATTTCAAATCTTGAGGGTGGCTCTAGGAGCTGTGAGGGTGGAGGTTGTGGTTGTTGAGTGGGTAGTGAGGGAATGGGTGTTGGTGAAGCAAGTACCCTTGTTGAGAAGGTCGTCATCATCAAAGTTGGTTTCTGGTGGACACAATTGGATAAGGATGGTTTTCAAGGCCTTGCAGTTCTCCACATCATGCCCTGACACACGATGGTATGCACAAATTTTAGTATCATCAAACCATTTTGGCTTAGGTTTAAGGGGGTTGTAAGGTCGGAGTGGCGGTAATGTGATAATAGAAGTCTCGAGGGGTTGGTTAAATTTTTAGCATAGGACCTTACTAGTGGATCACAATGGGAAGTGAATGTGGGTTTGGGTGTAGGTGTGGTTGATTGTCGAGGGATTGTTTTTGGAAGAGTAGGAATAGATTGAGCTATGGGTTTAGGTGCTTTGGTGTGGTTTGAGGTATCGGTCGGGTTTGTTTGGGTAGGGATACATTAGATGGACGGGTAGGAGCATGTGGGGTTGTTTTTACTACCTTGTTGTGAGGTAGCGGGGTTTTGTTTTTGGGTTGCACCTTCTTGGGCAAAGGTGATGTGGGTGTACGACGTCTAAAAGGAAAAGTAGATGGAGGAAGAGGGTGAGTTACCCATGAGGATAACGGGGGTGCTGTGAAGGTAGATGACGCAGGTCGTGCTTGGGGTGTGAGGGACAATGAATAAAGTGTAGTTGTTAGTGAAGCAATAGCTGAAGGTATTGGAGGTATTGGTGTTAAGGAGACTGTAGGTGTGGGTATAAGTCGTGTTGTGTGCCTGGGTAGGTTAGAGGTTTGTGAGGAAGGAATGGGTTGTTGTGTTATTGGTTTATGGATGGGTAAAGGGTGCTTGACCATGTTGGGAAGCTGAGGTCTTAAGGCAGATGGGACACGTGTAGGTGTGATTGGTACAGTCGGGGTATGAGGTCGATGAGTTTGTTTCTTTAGTTTGGGTGTCGGTGTAGGTGTGGTTTTGACATTGGAGGATGTAGCTAAATCTAGTTTAATAGGTGGATGAGTAAGGCTGGTGGTCGGGTGACCCCTAAAGTGATAATAGGTTTAGTGGAGGCAAATGTTGTGGCTATGGGTGTGGGTTTAGATCTAGGTTGGGTTATAGGTAATGGTGTGGTGTGAGTGCTAACGGGTATTGTGGAAGGGGTTGCGACAACATTAGTTGTATTTGGTTTGATGGGTCTAAATGTGTTTGGGTAGATAGTGGAAGTGTCATCGAGGGATCTCTGCATTTGTGTTGATAAAGGGAGTAAGAGGCGCTGTCAACACCAATCCGGCACTATGATAATTATTCACCGGGAACTCCTCATGCTATGATTATTAACTAATGCACAGCTCTTATTTTGGTGGATGTAATCTGGAAACACAACAACAAACATAACACAAGAATACCATAGACTATGCTAAGAAAGAATAATGATAAATCTGAAATATTAGTGTAAATTATAATATCAACATGAAATTGTTACAATCTCACCCATGAGGTTCTTCAAGTGTTATTAACTTCACTTGCCTTCAAACAATAACTATGGGAGAAACTTCACAATTACACCTCTTAATGGCTTCTTTAACACACCTTCAAAATGATGGCTTCCTTTACACACTTACTCATACAATATTTCTCACTACTTCTCTCTATGCTAAATGAGGGGGGGTGGCCTCTTTATTTATAGGAATTCAGGCTTATCCACCTTATCTCTAAGATAGGATAGGAAATCTCTTCCGCCAATCATATTCCATGCCTAAACTCTTGCCTTTACATGTAGGCTTATCTTCTAAGATAAGATAAACCTTATCATCTCACATGGGTTCCACCTTTTTAGAATTTTCCACAAATAAAATATACAAAATATTTATGACATCACTCTTTGTCCTTATTACAAATATAATATTTCTAATTCCTAATCATGTAGACCCTACTTCTCTACTTATCCCAACTTTGACATTTTAACATTACCGGACCACTTACGACAAATATTTACTTTTTACAACATTCCTATTGTACTTTGACTGTTACCATACTCTACATTATTGGTGGCACCGTACTGACAACGCCGTTATCTTCTATTGGATGTCACTACTAATTATACTTAACAACATCCTATTCCTAATACATACATTAATAAAATAGAAATTACGGAGGAAAATTTTAATGTCAACAGCGCCCCATAGTAAATCCCTATCCACATAATCTAAGTGATCAGCCAAACGTGAGAAACGACATGTCATCAGGGTGGAGTTGGTGAGGACCTAATGGGAATTCAAGTAAAATACATCTTATAGATAGGGGAATTGGCCACTTTCAGCTTCCATGGGTAAGAGAGCTAAAAGTAGGTCTATTAGATTTTGAGTAGCTAATGGAGAATGCTCACCAAGAGGCAAAGGTATCTCAACTGGGTCTATGATGGGTGGAAGAGATGATGAGATCTCCTCTATAAGTGGAGGAACAGATAGGTGCTCCTCTATGGGTGGAGGAGGTAATGGGTGCTCCTCTGCGGGTGGAGGAGGTGATGGGTGCTCCTCTATGGGTGGAGGAGGTACGGTAGGTAAAGGTTCTCTAAGTGGTGAAGCTAGGGGTGAGATGGGATCGATGTTAGTGGAAGACCCCTCCGTAGGTGATGAGGGAGATGAAAGGTGTTCCTCTGTTGGTGAAGGAACAGTGGAGGTTGGTTCCATTGTGGAAGGAGGATTTCGGGCTAGGATTTCCTCTATGGAAGGGATGTGAGGTAATTGAGAGGTGACAGGTACCTTGTTAAAGATTGTGTGAACCTCACGGGTATGGGTATTGTGAGTGGATGTCTCACCGGTTTGATTGGATGAAGGGGCATGGTTTGGAAATGATTTTTGAAGATTTGTAGATTTTGGTTGGGGGTGGCATTGGGATTATCCACAATTAACTCACCTTTCTTGAGCATTTCTTAGACAATATTCTTGAAAGTGATGTAGTTGCCATCACTATGACCATTTACTCGGTGATAGTTATAGAAATCATGCTCTTTATACCATGCGGGCATGGGGCGAGTAGGGTCAAAACTAGTGTGGGGTTTTATGGGTGGAAGGGTGATGGCTCTAGCTTTGATAAGCTTTTCTAAGACAAAAGAGTAAGCTTCCTTAATTGGGGTATATTTTTGCTGCTCTTGTCTGAATCAAAAAGCCTAGACAGGTGAGAGATTAGATGAGGGTGTAGCCTGATTCAACGAATGAGTTGGGCTAGCATTGAGTACCACTACATTAGCGGTGCCCTTAGCCTTTGAATAATTGGTTAGTGGTTTGGAAGATGAAGAGGTATAATTCGACTTGAATGCCGAATTCTTATTTCGTAATTGGATTTTCTTCTCTTCGATGGCCCGAATCTCTAATTTTTGTGCCATAGTGAATGCCTCATCGAATGTTCGGAAGGTTTGGAGTTGTAAGGTCGGGGAGATATGTCTATTGCAAGCCCATGTGAAGAGCTCGATGAGTTCATTTTGTTGCAGTTGGAAAGTAAGTTGATTGATCAGGCTACGCCAATGAGTGACAAAATTTGTGATAGATTCGTCCTCGTACTGACGTGTGGAATATAGATCAGTCATGGTAACCTTCTTGAATATATTGATATAGAAATGATCCAAGAAGGCTTGGGCTACTGATTAAATGGGAATATAGAGTGTTTAGGTAACCCTCTATACCAGTTTAATGTAGGTCCAGTGAGGGACATGGGAAAAGTTCTCAAAATTAAAGCATCATTATGAGTGATCAGATAACACCCATGTTTGAACAAGTGCAAATGTTGTTGTGGGTCTTCTTTGCTATTGAAACGATTGAATTTAGGCATTTCCCAATGCACAGGGTATGAATAGATAGGAATGGATGGGTGAATAGGCTCATTGTAAATCTCATCATAGGTGAGAGTGTTGTGGGAGCTAGAAACCAATGCCTCCAATGTCTGCATCTTGTCCAACATCAATTTAATTAGGTCATTGGTGGGTTGTGATGATTGGATGCCTCCTGTAGCGTGAGGAGGTTAGTTTGTGTATGGGGCTGCCATGTAAGGTGGTGGAGAAGAAGGTAGTGAAATAGGGGTACGTACCGGAATGAATAATAGATGAAATAGGCGGTGTTGGTAGTATGTATATGGGGGTGGAAGGGTCGTGGTAACCCTAGTGGCAATAGGGGCTAATGATTGTGGAATGGAAAGAACCATGTTCTGAAATGGGGTAGGGGTCATCAACACTAGAGGTGGGAATGTAGCTATAGGTATGTATGAGACATTAGGGGTGGATGAGGTTGTGTTTGGGGTAGTCGTCGAGGGTATGGTGGATGTGATGGGTACCACAGAGGTAACAGATGCGGCAGTCATAGCGGGTATAGAACCTAACTACGAAATGACTAGGGGTAAGGTGGATGTGGGCAACATGGAGCCAGATGGGGCCAATGTGGAAGTGGGTGTGAGAGTTGGGGGATAGATATGGGCATGTTGTATATCAATTGACCCGAGGCATCTCAAGTGGATGAGTGGGAAAGGTAAAACTACAAGGTGGCAGGGTTCTGGTCAAGGAGTCATGTGAACTCCTCATCTCTAGTAGCGATAGTAGTAGGTTGGATGGGATCCATGGCTAGTGATAAAATAGAAGGTGGTGAAGGAATAGGTGGGAGTGGTTGACAACTGGCGTGGAATAAGAGGGCGCTTGCTTGTCTTCGGGTTAACACCATGTGAACCAGTATTGATCAGGTAGGGCTCCTTCTCTGTAAATGATATAGAAAAAAACAAGAACAAGTGAGTCTGGTGATGAAAAGTGGATGAAGTAACAAATGGTGGCTGGAATGTGAAATAGGCTAACCGATGCTGGTTAGGGAAAACCAACATCAGTCAAGGGTAATCACACTGCCACTTTGTAGAAAATGGACAAAGATGAGTAAATAGTGAAGCATAAGGTAAAATCGCGGTATGCCAAATGGGGAATTTTAAAATGTCAAAGGAATAATGACAAGAGACAGAGACTGTGAAAGGTGGTAGAAAGTGAAGTAAAATGTCCTTTTGAGTAGGTTAGCAAAAGGACCTAGAACAACGTCGGTTGGGTATAACCGATGGCGGTCAGAGGTAACCGATGACGGTTACTATGAAATTGAAACAATGATGAAAGAAAGTGGTTGTGAATTAAAATCTAATGTAGAATCAGACCCAGAATTCTAAGAATGATGATGATATGGCCCAGAACACTTAGGTGAAGCCGGAATACACTAGCTATGATGAGGAGCGTGTAAGGATGAACAAAAAAAGTGACGAACGTGATCTTTCACCTCAAAACGCAAGCCAAGTAGAAACACTAAGAAAATGTGATCCTAGGAGTTCCTTTTCTATTATGTTTGTTTAGCTTATGCTATTTAGGGACTGACACATGAATTGTGAAATAGAGTTTTTGGTGAGGATGGATTCCTACAAAGAAGGAGATCTAAAAGGTGAGGTTTTAGGTATGTTATGGTGGGGGCGGGCTTCACTCTGAAGTATGACTCGACAGAGCAGCAAGTTGGGTGCCCACTATGTTGTGATCATGTGATCACCTACAGCTTCTTCTAGGTAGGATGTTGTTTAAGAATGTATGTATTTTGAATTTTTGTGTGGTTTGGTAAGACTCAGAGAAAGAGAAAATGATAGAAGTGCTTTTCTACGATTCGTTTGTCAACCATCAGCTGGTCATGACTTCCAGCGTATAGGTTACCCTCAATTAATGTGAGCTAATGCAATAAAATAGAATGCAATGCACTTGTTTTAAACCCAAATCGAAAATGTGAAATTGGATGACATAATAAGATGAAGAGGAAGAGGGATGCTCTTTCACTACAATGCAAAAACATGAAGAAATGATTCCTTTTAATTACAACAAAAGAAAGTTTCCTTTAGAGTAAATAGAAAGGAGATGTGGATTACCATGGAAGAAAATTAGTGTGTACACTTTTTGAAGGGAAACAAACACACAATTTTTCCTAGGAATGAATGAAATGCAAGGAACCCCGAGATGGGTCCCACCAGCGTGCTAAAATGTTTCACCTTTTTCTTAGATTGTTTCTTTGAAGTGTTGATGAAATAGATAGGGTAACGAGTGTAGGAGGAATACTTGTTCAAATTTTGGTTGATGGGTTGTTATGTGCGTATGATTTCGAACCCACGAGATGATTGTGAGAGCTTCCTTTTGGCTAGGAGGAACTACCTGTAATGAAAACAAGACCACTAGAAGGAATTAAACAATATGGGAAGTGAACTGCCTAGCGTAAGCTAGATCCGAGAAGTATGATACTTCCTAGATGGTTATCAGTCCACTGTTTTAAACAATTTAATGTTGTAAACAAAGTAAATCCTATTGTTATTTTAAAATGATTTAGTTATCTCACTTAAAAACATAACAATAAAACAGATCTAATCTAACAAGCTAAGCTAGAATAGAATCCAAAGGTCAAATGATTGGTCCCGGTGTTTGCGGTCGATAAAGGTCTTGGGTAGGTCACAGGTGAATGAAGGTAAGATAAAATTAGGTGGGTAGGTCTCTATTTAGGGCTGTGTGGGAAAACATAGAGACCGGTGTTGGTCGGGGTGACCAATGACAGCTTAGGTATAACTGGTGTCGATTCTTGTCGAGATCTAGAAATGTCACAAAATAGAATTTTGATCTCCTTTGTGATTGCACAAAGGACTTTGGTTGGTTGGGACGGTGTATTGGGTGACGGGAGTAGGATTTTGCGAGGTTTTAATGGGTATATGGAGGTGGGAGTGTGGAGAAGGTCAATAGGGGCAAGGTAAACAAATGGATGATAAAATGATGAAGAAATGAAATAACCAGGAAAGTATGATGTTGTACTTACTTGGATTCCATTCTTGAAGGCCTGTGTGTGAGGGATGGAGGTGTTGATGATGGGTTTGAAGGTTGCAAGTGATCACCAACTGAAGAAAAGCTTCTGCATGGGCTGCATGTACACTCCTCTTTGCTTAGATAGATTAGATCATGGCTGGGATGGTTGTGCAGGAGAAGATGCTCAATCTCCTTCCTTGGATGTGAGTTTTCGCTGGAATTGGCTCTCTGAAGATGTGTTATCTCTTTGAGATGTGTTCTTGCTTGTCAAATTTCTTGCTTCCAACTTCCAAGTTCCAAGTTCCTTGACCTTGAGAATAAGGTTGTTTTGGGTTAAAAGGGGTAACCGATGGCGGTCCTGTCTTAACCGATGATGGTTAGGGGTAACCGGCGTCGGTTAAGGTGGGATTTTGTAGGTGTACTAAACTAGGGAGATCCTCCTAATTTCCTTGGATCTCATGTCGTTATCCCATGGATTAGACTCGAAGCCTCTTGTGAGCATGCGGGAATGTGGTTAGAGGGAATGTAGGCATTGATTTTTAGGGTTTGGGTAAGTCTTAGTTAGTTATGGCAACTTGCTAAGAATAGGTCTTAGGTTGAGTTGGCTTGGTGAGGTGTCTAAGTGAACTATATGTGTAGATATTATTTAAATAAGATATTTAAATAATAAATATAGTGAGGATAATGCATTAAATTAATTAAATTAATATTAGTGGGGTGAAGGGGGTCATGGCTAGGTAAATGTAATAAATGGTGCTTATATGTCGAGGGACAAAAGGGGAGTGTGACCTAATTTTAGTGTCTACACTTATATGGCCACCAAAGGGATACTCAATGAGTTCTTTGGCACTCGGACATCGAGCATCGACTCGTAAAATAACATATCAAATAATACAAGTGTCATCATCTCTGTCTGAATCATCCCTCCACCACTTCCATAAGGCCTAACATATTCGTAACTACACTTAGGTTGAATCCATATGATAACTATATATATAGGGAGAAAGGAGTATAAGTCGCCATCTACTGAGCCTAAGGTGTCCGTAAAAAAAAATGCATGACATTCGTAGAGAAAGTGTCATACATACCAAAAAAATAAAAGTGATTTTTCAATGTGTGTAAGACTCCACTTCCTATCTCGTACTCGGCTCGAGTGACTAGTCAATGGTACACATTTCCTCACTCCAAACATACACCTTTTACTGATTTCCCTCAGGGTCGGTTAGTGTAAGGTTCACAACATAACACATAACTACATCACTAACACAATGGTTGCTCACGCACATTAACCATAGCATCTACGCATGGTATCTATACAGGGTACATCACAATCATTACATTCACTAGTTACAATACATCATGTTACCACATACTACACCCAAATTGCAAGCACTATACAATAGGGATCATACGTTCACCATATGCCCCTAAATCATGACATGAACCATCACATATTACACAAATAATACGTATGATGAACACAACGAGTAACATTACAACATAAAATTAATTGCTATATAACATGGTGACACACAATTCATCACAACATGGTGGCAACATCACGATACAATCCAATTCACTATACACCAATTATGTCATGCAACACATCAACACACCTACATACCACAGAATAACAAGAAACTCCAACACTTTGCAATCCACAACAACATTATTTTCACACACACCAAGGTGGCACATCACACGTGAACTCCTCATTGAATCCACAAAAAGGAGAGTGAATAATCTCATCACAAGCACATCAACATGATAACAAATACACACTAAGTGACATGCACAACATGTGCATTCGTAATATCACAATTACAATGTTGTTCACATTACAACATATATCACATTACTCTTCCAATATCCACCACCACCATGCAAAATCATCACTACTCCAATCTATCCTAGAGTTTTGAGAGCATGAACCTTACTCTAATACCAAAATGTAACACCCACAATTACACACACAAATACAACAATAATAATACTAGGATACAATTTTTTTGATTTACATTCATTACTCACTATAAAACACCACAAGGGATCAAAGAAGAGAAATTCAAAAATGCATAAGACAATTACATAAGTCATCAACTCACATAGACACATGACAACACCATATATTTGTCGATGCCACACTTTTCCCAATGAATGAATGTTAGCAATGACCTAACTGTAGTGCCCACTTTCCTTTGACACTCTTTTAATACTAATCACATGATCTGCTGATTATATTATGAACATGATTATGGACTTTATTATAGTATGATGTTAAATGTTAGATCATGGATTATTGTTGACTCGATTCAGATTATGATGCATGCTTATTATTAGAGACATTTTATATATTGATGATGATATCTTTTTGGAAATGGTTATCTGTATTATCTCATTTACCTTCTTCGTGGACAAAGCTGATTTACGAATTAGCTATCATCTAGATAGATTAGAAGAAATGGATGTTGTTCGGACTTGTGATATTTGGATATTGTGAGTAGACCTAGAAATGGAAAATTATTAGATGATGATATAGTTGTTGATAAAAATATAAATGATATTGTTAGATTACTTTGATGTTGTTGTGATTCATATATCTAAATGATTTTAGAATTTTAATTATATTTATATTATTTTAGACATTCTGATATGGCCACAAGGCCGAAGGAGGTATTTGTGTTTTGTAGGTTAAAATATCACAACAAACATCGAGGGATTGGAGACCAACCACATTGGAATTCTAGATGAATTCAACAAGGTCACCATGGAAACTGTATTTGTTTGTGTGTGTTGTTTGTGTTAGGGATTCCCATGGGGGGATCACCTTTAAATGTGACCAAGGGATTTTATGTTTTTCTTTTATTTGGTCCCTTTTGTTTAAATTTTTCATGTGTTTTATGTGGTGCACTTACCCCTTTCATTATTTATTTAATGTGGTGTTAATATTGTGAGTAATCATATTGTTTAGTTAATTAATTAAAAGATGTCATAAGAATGTAATTAATAGAGTTGTTGGCCATGTTTTAAAGTGTTGTAAGAATGTGTAAGTAATGTGTAAGTGACCTTGTAAGTGATGTGTAAGTTAACTCTTGAGTGTGAAACACTCCACCTTCTTAGAAATTCGAATTTGTCCTTGGAGGCTGTTTTGGAGGCTTGTGGGATAAGTTAAACTTGTCTCATACCTCTTAAATTTATTTACCAACCATACCTATGGTTGGGGAGTTGAAATTAAACTTTTATTATGCATTTTGGGAAGACTTATTGTAGGTTTTAATTGCACTTTTCTTACATGTTTTAATTTCAGTCCTTTGGGGTGTGGGTTGGATTTGAGTGTGTAAGTGGACTGTCATATTATTCACCCACTTATTTATTATGCATTAGAGAATGAAGTTGACTTTTGGGGTTGGGGTTGAGGATGTGTGATGTGGCATCCTACATGGATCCACCTCATCCTCTTCTCTTCCCTCTTCTATAAAATTTGAATTATTTGCCTTGTTTTGGGTTGCTTCACTTTGGAGACTTCATTTTGGGTGAATTTTTCTTTCTTTTTGAGAGCTCTTGCTTGGAGAAATTTTTGGAAGATTGTTGCATGCTTCTTTGGTTGTTTTCGATTTCTTGCATTGGGATAAAGTTTGTTTTTTTGAAACTTGGAACAACTCCATCATGGAGAGGTAGGAGCTTGGCTCTTGAAATGCTCTTCTTGTATATATGTAAATGTTCTTGTGTGAATGTTTTGGTATATATTGTGGGTTGTTGGGTAGATGGCCTAGGAATGGTGTAGGAGAAGACTATGGGGTTATTTTGTGGGAGGCACAAGTGGTTTTAGGGAGGTATAAGGGTGGAGAGAGTGGGGATTTGGGTTCCACCTTACAAAGAAATAGCTTGCATTTCTTTACTCGTTATGGGGTGCCATAAGAGGTTGGGGAGATAGAAGAAAATGTGAGGAATAAGGGGTACTTGGGGAGGCATAAGGGCATGACAAGATTTTGAAATGAATATATATATATATATATATATATATATATTGTTTGTCATGTTTTAATGTAGTTGTAAACTACATTATGTTTCATTGTTTTTCTTTATGAAAATTCTGCTTGTATGTTTGTGGAAGCTTGTTGTTGCCATGATTTGGATCACATATTTTATTGCATTGTGGTTGGGTCTCGGGGCCGATGAAGAAGGATGGCTTCTCCTCTTCATTGGATGTCTTGGTTGGGTGGAGAGCGTTGCCTTTCCCCTACTCCCGCTTGTGATCAAATTAGAAGAATGAGGAGTACGCATGTTGATGTTCGGAGCTGGGAAAGATAGTTTGACAGGTCCCTTGTGATATAAAATCTCATTGTAACCTTTCCCACTTGAAGTGGAAGAACTTGTAAATGTTTGTAATGGACAGATGTTGTACTAATTTCAAGTTGTATATTGAAATGTAAAGAGTTATACTTTCTTTTTTGTTTTGGAAACAATGTGAAAGAAAGATATGTGTTTTTGTATGTTGCAGTTTGAAACCAAAGGGAAAGGAAGTTGTAAGAGTTTATTTAAATTAATGGAAGTGGTTTTGTATTTTCAATATGTTTTTATTCCATTGGAAATTTGTGTTTAGCATTCACTATGAAATCCTTGTTTGAAAAGTGGTAAAGCAAAACACGTGAGAAGAAAATGTATTATTTTGTTCTAGATATAATATATGTTTTGGAAGGAATAAAAGAAGAAAGGTTGTAATGTTGTATTTTGGAATCAATAAAGGATTGCATTACCTTTTTCAATCTGTATTGTTGTATTGAAATTGATCATCCATTGTGTTTTGAAATCTCTGTTGAAAAGAAGAATTGCATGTGAGGAAAAATATAATGCTCTATTCTTCAAAAAAATGTTAAGATTGGAAATCAGAATTTGCATTTTAGCCCGTAGATGGTTTGATTGAATCAAATAAATGTATTAGGCTAGGATTAGAATGAATTTCCACACTTGGGAGATGGAAAGTAATTAAATAGATCCTTTAAAAATTTTCCCTCTATTTTGTTCTTTCAAACGGCAATTATCTAAACAAAAATTTACAGATCGAACCTACAACAATAAAATAAAAAATTAAATGATTAAATTGAAGTAGTAGGACCTAAAAAAACTCAATTAGACAAAAACACTTAATGGAAATACTTCAAAACCTGGCAAACCGAGTTCAAAGTTTCCACAATGGTTTTACTGTCAAATTTGTAAATTTCGAATTAGAATTCAATCAAATAGATCTACCTCACAAAATTATCCTAATTCCTCCTAAGAACAACTCTCCATGTCTATTTAACATGTTGAGAGAGGAAGAAGATCAAATTGAATAAATCTCACAAGTTAAAATTTACCATTTGCACTATAAAATCCTGCAGGACGTTTTCTTAAAATTTACCCCTTAAACTTTATCAAAATAAAAATTAATGATCTCTATGCAAAGAGGACTTCGAGAGCTTTTCATAAAGTCCCCGTTTTCCCAAAATGTAGCCCTTTATCAAAATTTATGGCCTTATGAAATTTTCCTTCCTTCACAAAAAATGGGAAAAATTTCCATAAGCGGGCTCTGCGGCTCAATTTTTCCCTTAAGCACTTAGGAAATTTTTTAGAAATATTTCCAAATTTTCCCTGCCACCCCACCAGCCGTAGCTAATCGTAGGCTACCATGTGGCACCATGGGGTGTTGGCGGAGGGGTGGACCCCTTTTTAAACTTAGCACATCCAGAAATTTTTGGGAAAATTTTCCAAGTTTTTCCCGCCGCCCCATGGCTCGTGACCAATCGTAATGCCATGTGGCATCATGAGGCATCGGCGGAGGAGCGGGTCCCTTTTTCCTTTTTGTGTTTTAGAAAATTTTGGGAAAAATTTCCATGTCTTCCCCGCCGTTCCGCTGATCCGCAGCCCAATCGGGAGGCTGCTGCCACGTGTCCTTTGAGGATCCGTGGGAACGCAGTGCAAAGTCCGGGATTTTCATCCCACGCAGAAATTTCTCAAATTATTTCCCACCGCCCTTCCCTTCCCCGTGCTAGCTTGGGAGGCACCACATGTCCCTTGTGGACTTGTAGAAGCTATGGTGCGTGGGCACAAAGTTAATTTTTCGCTCTGTGTGGGATATTTTCCAAGAGTCTCCCCGCAGCCCGCTAACTTGCCATTTGGGAAAATTTTCACCTCTAGGCCCAGAGGCCTGCTCTTGGGGAAAAGTTTCACCCCAAGGCCCACCAGCCCATAACTTGAGAAATATGAAGAGTTAGGAGGACTTCTTTATATCAATGGAAAGGTGAGAAAATTTCCTATCCAATGGGAATGTTTTAGGGAATTTTTGAATGTGTTAAGTGTGAGAAAAATCAAGATGAAAATTTAATCCTATTAGAGACTACGTATGGTGAAGATTTACCCTCTGAATCTAATTGAACCTTCTACCCTAAATTTTGGACCTTATGACCTCTAATAAATTTTTAATCAGAGTAAAGTATGTTCTAGTGGATTAGAATTGTTTTGGAACTTGTTAAGTGACAATTGTTGCCTTGTAACCTAGTTGTAGACTCTTCTTATTATAAAAAATTATTCCATAATTTTCCTAACTAATCCTAGGTTGTTCTTGGGTCTCAAGTGGGTTGTTTTTAGTAGGTGTTGCACTAACCATAAGAAAGGAACTCAAGGATTGGCAATCCCACAACACATCATTACCATTATTACATCTTAGTTACGATTAATATTCCAATAACATTATTATGCAAGGATAATTTAATTATTTTTCCTCCTACAGATTCTTATATTCATTTCACATTCAACTTACAGTTCAACCAGTCAAGTTGGCACTTTATCTCTTACAAAAATCTCCATAACTTACATAATTATTTGGCATATTTCAAATTACATACGAAGTTCTTAATTCTCTTGTTCTTATTTTAAGAATATGCTTCTCTAACATTTATTCAAAGTTAAAAATTCACCCTTTCTACACAAGGTAATCTGGCATGATGTCATAAAGAAAACTTAGGATTTAAGGGATATTTAGATTCAAGATACCTTTCTCCCATAAACATTATTTGATCATGGTATCTTTATTTCCCTACCATAGTTAAAATAGTTTGATAACTTGTTGAAGCCATTCAACATTTCCACATCAAGAAATTTTATTTAGATTATATATATCTTTTGTTTTCTCAAAGTTTGATCTCACCAAGACAATTCATATTCTTTATAACACATGAAAATGTTTAATTGAGTTATAAGGATTCCAAGAGTGACATTATTCCTAACCTCAAATCTCGTTTTACTCTAATATCCTTTCCTCTTACATCACACTATGGTCTCATTATTAGCATTGTTTAAAAACAATTGAGTCATGAAAGTAGTTGTGTAACTTTTGAATAAGTACATGATTGGAAGTATTATAAAATACACATGAACCACAAGTGATTTGTGTTCAAGGTAAGATCCCATGATTCTACATTTCACGATTCCACATGTGAAATTTATTTTATTCTTAATGTCATAAAAGGCATAACAAGGGATTACGTGGGTTCTCTAAAGTCAACATATTTCAAATCAATTTTGTTTGCAAGGAGTTACTTACCATTTTCTACCCATGAGTTAACCCCTTAATTAGCCAAGGTTTGGTTTAATTCCAATTACACCTAAGGATCTACACCCTAACTATATATGAGTTTAAGGTGAGAGTACATATTTATGCTAAACAACCTTCATGAAAGACTAAGGTGTTATGTTGTTAGTAACCAAGGTAACACATTTATCTATGAATAACTAAGGAGATCATTAACAAGAGTTTAAGTCAAAGCACAACTATTTCCCTAGCTCCATTTGTGTCATCTGGATCCAAAAATGAATTCATTTGATGACGAAAAAAATTCTAGATCTAACTTCGTAAGACTCGAGAGTCCACTAGGATACTAAGGGAGTAATAGCTCTTATTACTCTATATATGGTAAGGTTACACCAGATAGTCATTGCTTTGGACAAAGGACTCTTAAGCTTACTTCAGAGCATTCTTCACCACTCAACACAGTGTTGGAACCGAAGAGAAGAAATTCCCCTTGCCCTACGCACGATTCTGAAACCTAAAAGGAAACCACATACTCCGGATAAATTTTTACCATGTCATTCCTAAAATATGGGTTCACGACAAAGTTGCTAAACATAACGACTATGACGGTAAACTCAAACTAGGGTTTTATTTACCTAAACTAGGAGGTTCCATTGAGTGCAAAGTTTAAGTTCATTCTACGGTTTCAATTTCTTCTATGGTAAGAAGGATCACACATGAAGACATGTTATGCACGAATCTTATACTAGGGTTGAGTGTTTCGATTAAATCTCTTTATTACATTTACAAGGTAAGAATACAACACACTAATTAATTAATCATTTATTGAACATTGAAAATGCACTACAAGATATTAACTTTAAATTCATTTAACACACACACACACACACACACACACACACACACACACACACACACACACACACACACACACACACACACTGTACATGCGCGTGCACGCACACACACATATAATTTTCCTTTACGTAACTATGAATCAAATTGAACCTATGATTAACTACACATTTCCCAAGATATCCCTAAAACTAACATTTCGTACATATTAGCAAATTTCAAATACAACTATTTTGCAACATGGGACTACATTATACATATATACATTTTACAATGACCTATATAAATTACCATGATAAAAAATGAATTCCACAATTCCTTTTCGCCATCTTTCTTACATCCCGCAAAACCACATGATCATGAAATCAACGATAAATCACTGGAATAACATCCACCCTAATCTAACATAATTAACGTTTTCGCTTTTCTATTTACATAATATTAATAATTTGCATTAAAAAAGGGGGGGTTTAGAGACACGTGTTTGTTTCATTTCATTTCACCTTATTTTGTAACTAGGGAGAGAGAAAGAGATAGGAAGAGAGAGAAAAACTATTTTTCCAAAAGTTGAATTTTCACACAATAAGTCACAAGATATATTTTCAGAAGTTTGTTTACAAGTGTCAACAAATTTCGATGATGTTTTAGTTACCCATTGGAGGTCCTACAACTTTATTTTTTTACGTTTTCTTGCTATTTGTAAAATCATTCAATTAACACTTAGAGGCTAAGAAACAACTTTCAAATTTTGTCATCCGATGAACAAACACACCACGGGTAAAATTATACATGTCTTTCTATACACCAAGAACTCATAGGAACTGATGGAATTCAGAACTGGAAAATGATTTACAATTGGTGGCCAATTTTCTAAGGCCATTGGTCATAATTGGCCTAGATGAAAAAGATCAACGATTATCATGCGAGCTCGAAAACCACATCCAAAATTGACGTTCAATGGAAGAACGCACAATGCGGAACTTCCTACAAGATCCCATGTATATGGAGAATTCACGAGAGTCGGCGAGGCCGAGAACTATTAAATGGTTTTAGATGGTGACAAGTTTTTGGAGCTACCATTCGTAATTGGTCTAGTTTGACCTAGTCAAACTATGACCGACACCCTACTTAAATGCCTTTGCCAAACTACCCAAAAATGTGATTTTCTCGAACCGAAAGTTCTAGGAAATTATCTAGTAAAAATAATAGAGGTTTTCGAAGGTGGATAAGTATTTTGTTTCTCAAGGTTTGAATGACGAGATGAAACGAAACCCAACTTTTCACTTTTAGCAGCTTCCTATAGCTGCAAAAGGTGTTACTGAGGGATCTTAGATGGGCATCAAAAGATCACAGAGAATCAAATGAGGTCGATCCGAGGGATTGAAGTGACTCCTCACATAATAAGGTACATGTAGGAAACTCAACATCTCCTTTCCGGAGTTACGAAGGTTGATTTTAAGTCTCCAAAAATCATGATTTATCTATTTTAACAAGGGAGCGGACAACATATTTGTAGGGGCTCAACTTCAACTTATCAATAAAACAGTTCTTGTAGTAATCTGGTTTGGTTGGGATGTTTTCTTAGATCATCACAGAGTGAGGGTTTAAGTCCATTATTTACAAAGGAGTATTGGATCTTGTAGGTTATGTTATAACGTCTTATTGCTTTGAAAACATGATTATTTAAACAATCATATCTATGATAATTCCTACGGTTTAAAATTTTATCTTATTGCAAATGAAAAACTAAATGACAAAAATTATAAAAGATAAGGAGAGAAGAACCATGCCTGTGGAGGGAAGTCAACCGAAACTAAGGAATTTGGTTCTGCATCTCAATTAAGCATTTTATCAAATGGTTGCACGCAATCCAAAAAGCTTATCCTTCTTCATTCACAGCTGCTCCGTGTACCTTTTTAAAAAGATCTTGAATCATCAAAATGAGCTCGGGTAGCAAGGTAATGAGAGTGCATAATAAATATGGTAACTAAGCTCAAACAAATGGGCTCCAATGAGTAACACATTGAGCTAGATCTCAATATGGCTAGTCAATTTAAATGAAAATGTTATGAGCCCAAATGAATACCTCCACGAGATTGAGTTAAAAAAATGTAGAGATCGGCTTTAAATAGTAAAATAGTTGAGTTTTGAATGTATAGCGAGTTGGTGTTTAACCTGGCCGAGCTTGGATGGAAACCATGCCCAAGAAATACATGATGATCTCGAATCAAAACAGAGCTCGCTACCCATAATAATAAATCTCAAGCCACGAAAGGAGAACATAGTGAGTTCCATACATACGGTGTCCCCCTAGTAATTATTACAAGAGGTATTTGAATGAATATATTACAGATGGTATGCACGGAGATGTTGAAGGAGCATAAACATCAGATATAATGTGCATTTGTTCGTGCTATTTGGTGAGGTGATTTCAAAAAAAAGCTGTTAGACTAGAATGAGGCTAGATTGTGTTCTATCAAGAAGAAAGTGCATCCCCATGAGCCCTTTCTATCTCAGGTCTACTTCTCTCCATGGATGAGATGATTTAAGAAAAATAATGACCATATTTCTTATAACACTTATAAAAACACAGCCCCAAGGCCATTTCAAAGGATCCATTATGTGCATATCCTACGGTCAAGCCAAGTCCTTGTAGCTATTTTTTTAACATTCTATCAAATAGTTCACATGCTGACAAGCTTCCATAATTTGCATTCACATCTACCGATCTCATATTTTACCATAGGCTAGGAATACATGGCAATGTAAACTGATCAGGTTGGAAACCAAATTGAAGCACCTCATGACCTCAATCTTCTTTTGATTACACCAAAAAAATGGTGGTAGGCGAGGTTGTTTCCTCACAAAGGTAAATAATCCACTGCAACTATCCATTTCATTAAATTTACAATGTTAACAAGGGTTTCAACATGGTTATTGTCTCAAGATCTCAAAAGGTGTTCTTGATTTATTAAACAAGGAAAAAAATATAAGTCTAAAAAGGCATTCTAGATGTGACACTCTCCATTTTTAGTTTAAAAGGTCCTTTCCACATGCCCATCTCTAGATATCTCATTATAAAATGGTGGATTGTTTCGCAAGCAAGGGAAAGAAATAATCTTGAGTGGGGACGTAAAAACCAATCAAGATAACAATATCTCCAAACTCAAAGATATCATGGAGCCCCATATTTTATATTATTATTATTTTTTAACCACTTGCAAAGGTGCATGAATCCCTTAGGAGTTTGTATGCACCCATCCACTTTCCCACAAATTCTTCCTTTTTAATTATTTTATATTGTATTTCACTTCGGGTACTACACAACCCATAGGTAAGGTTGTTGGGTCAAATTAAGAGGCATGGGACAAGTCTTTCTTATCCCACAAGTCTCCAAAAGTGCCCCCAAGTCAAAATCCAAATTTTAAACTTGGGGTGGAGTAAAACACTCCCAAATCAACATAAATTCTTCTTACACAAGGACTACAAGATCACATCATCACTATTAGTCACATCTCTACTTTGGTTAAACAAAACAAGAAGGGTTAAGTCTAATAAACACACATTTACACATGCTAATAAAGTGACAAATTTTCCAAATTTAAAATACAAAAAACATAAATAAGCACATACAAAGATTAAAGAAAGGGACAAAAATTCACCCCATGGCCACACATGTGAAATCACCCCCATGGGTGACCTCCAAACTAGACAAGAAAGACACTACACAAAACAACATTACACAAGTTGTCAATTTCGCCTTGTTGCTCAATGCTCGACATCCTTTCATGGTTGGTCCCCTATCCGCAAGGCTGAATTAAAGTTTCCGAGCGCCCTAGCGTGCTACGAGCATGTGCCCCCTCCCACCCGAGACCAACAACCCACCTATATGTGAATGGTTTTTAAACAATTATAGACTTAGTATAACTCTTGACACATTTTATTAAAGATATAAAGGTAATCCTTGATAAATTGTAATTCTAGAATCCCTTCAGATTCACACATCGATCCAGATCTAATACGTGATACTCTGAATTAAACAATAAAAGAAAACGTTTGAGGGCAGTGAAATTGGGAGGGATACAAGGCAACAACATGGCTTGGAAGCTCAAATTTCTGCCGAGGTTGAAACTCAAATTTATAAACTCGGTGGTTAATGTTTCTGCAAAATCATGGATTACAAAAATAAAAGATGGATATGTGAGCACATTGTTGTCGTCGTGTACCACCGTCAGGCGGGCTCCAGCCTATTCCAATCCTTATTTAATTTTCAAATTATAAAAAACCCAGACTATTCCAATCCTTGTAAACAAAAATAACTCTTAAGCAAACCTTAAATGTAGTTGAAATTTCTGAAATCTAAAAAAACAAATCAATCTAATTCCAAAAAAATTAACAATTCAAGCAATCATTTTCTTCCTTGCTATTGATGTTTTTCACATCTAACTTTATTGAATAAAAAATAATTTTAAATAATATTTTTCTCCCTTGCTTCTGAAGCTCCTAAATTCTAATTTCTTCTCAGCGTTTTGGAAAGAAAGAAATAAACTTTCAAGCAATCCTAGATTCAATAAAAAAATTGCATTAAAATTAGCTGAAAAATCTACAGATACTAAAATTTGTCATTTATATAGAGCAGAATCGTAGATTCAATACAATATACATTAAATTAACTAGAAGATACATGTGTTCTCAAAGAACGAAGCTCCACTTGGAAGTTGGGTAAATTGGCTTTGCAGCCATGGATCCGGCCCCAGAACACCCACATATCCTGTCATATTTGCACCAGAAATAGGCTCCATATGGTAAAAAATGTATGAATTTCTCTGTAACAAATATGTTTCAAGTCTAATTTTTTTATATTACAAAATCAGCTGATCTTCTTAGAACAAAAAAAGACTGATCGAAGGAAGATGTAATGCGTATTAATTGTTTCCTAAAAATGGGGAAATTTATGGGTGATATATAATGAAAAAAGCTGCCACAGCCTACAGGGAAGAGAGTTATGCATGATACACTGTAAATATTTAATCCATCACATCATGATGTAGCTACAAGGTGCATCCGTAGGAGATTCCAAGAACAAAAACCGAATTTGAAACTACAGTCTCACTATCTCTATCTAGTAATTTGTAAACAACAATGAATTTTAAACAAAATTTAGCCAACCGCCTAGCCGACCTGGAATTTTATTTTTTAAATGTGGCACCCTCCCTCTTGTGTGCCCTAGGCAACTGCATAGGTTTCCTAGGGTAAGACACGCCCCTGCCTATCCACTTAGATGTTTGTGATAAGAGTCCCGCACGTAATAAATACCACATCGAGATCATATGCACATAAAATCAATGTTCATCATTCAATATTTAACATTTCTATTTTCCATCAATATGTCAAATTCTAACCTACAATCCATGAGATTACAATTATATTCCAACATCTCAAAACATAACATGTCAGTATAAAATCCACATCATGAAAATCCTGTAATGCCCACTTCCCTACGACACTTAGTTGATTATCATTTTGAATTATGCAGACTTTAGATACGGACATGACTTATAATTATGTTGATTAGCATGATGTTTTGTGACTAGATGCATTTGGATTAGGATTGGATTTTGTTTTAGTATGATCTAAACTGACTCATGGAAAGACTATTGGATACCGATATTATTTTTATATGGATATATTGCATGTGTTCTAACATTGGATTTCTTCGCCATGATGAGTAGACTGTAGTTGTTGAATTTACATTACTGTAATTTTGGATAATGATGAAATGCATAATTAAGTTGTGATTTAGACCTAGAAATAATGATTGATTTGATTACGTATAGATGTTAATAAATTTCATGCATATGACTATTTTGGACATTTTAACATGGCCGCAAGGCCGAGGGAGGTATTCTGTATTTTGCAGGAAACACAACATGATCACAACCTAAAGGGGGATTGGGAACCAAACACAACAGGATGTCGGGTGGTTACAGCATTTGGTCGTCAAGGCAACTAGTGAATTGTTTTGTGTTACCCTTATTCTTTTATGTGTTAAGAAAATTTCCATGAGGGGGAAATTTTCTAATGTGACCAAGGGGTAAGAATTTTGATTACTTGTTTAACTTATTTTAGTAGGTGATTTTATTTGTGATGTTCCTTTTTAAAATTGCTTTGCTAAGTGTGTTTAGATTAATGTAATATCTTGTTTTAATTTTTTTTTTTTAGTTTTGAGGGAAGTCAAGTGGGTGTAATAAATTTTGAGTGTTTCCTCATGTATTATTGAATGCTTGGTTTTGAGTGTTGACCACTCCAAACTCTTTGAATCTCGAATTTGAGATTGAGGGCAATTTTGGGACTTGTGGGACAAGTTAAACTTGTCCCACACTTCCCAAAAACCCCTTACCAACCATATCTATGGGTTGGGAATCCAAAAATGGGATTATTTATTGTTTTGGGAAGGGAAATATGACTTTGGAGTGCTCTTTTCTTCATTTTGCATTTATTTGTGCCTTAGGACACATGGGGAAGGGATGGATGTGGAAATGAGTTGTCATTCAACCCAACCACCCATTTATGGTGTTTTGGGATTTGAGTTGACTTTGGGAGGTGGTTTGAGGATGTGTGATGTGGCATCCTACATGGAGCCACATCACCCTCACTCTTCCTCTTGTCTATTTATAGAATTTTCCTCCCTTGTTGAGGGGGTTGGAGTTTTGTTTTTGTTTTGTTGAAGAGTTCTCTTTTGTTATTTTGGGAGAGAAAAGAATTGGGAGAAAGAGAAAAAGAGAGTGCTTGGACTTGCATGCTTGGATTGATTTGGGAAGGAGCTTGGACAAATTTCTTGGTTTAGGCTTCTCCAATGGAGAGGTAGGAGACCCTCTCCTTTGTTTTGCTTTCATATTATTGTTGCTTCTATGCTAAAATTGTGAAAAATGCATGTTTACTTTGGTGTATTGTGAAAATGGATAGAATGCTTATTGTGTAGTATAGGAGAGGTCTATGGGAATACTCATGAGGGAGGCATAAGAGTAGATTATGATTTTGTGGAGGGATTTTGAGAGGGATGCCCATCTTGGGTAAGAATGTTTACATTCTACCTTGTCTTTGAGGGAGCCATAAGAGGAGGGAGGCATAAGAGTATGGGAGGAAAAAGGGGTACTTGAGGGAGGCATAAGAGTCATAGGGGCTTGTGTTTTATTGTGGAGGGTTTTGGATGGGCATCTCATCTCAATTGGGAGGCATAAGGAAAACATTCCCATAGTTCCTTCTCTTGTTGGCTTGGATGCAAGCCTTGTTGTGCAAAGTATTGTGTTATTTGTGTTTCCTTGTTGTTTCCTCTTTTTATTTTGAATGTTGTGAAGAAATTGTATTGTGGAAGCAAGTATTGTTGCCTTGAGTTGGAGACCACCCTTCATTGTGTTGTGTTTGGGGCTCGGGGTCAATGGAGGAGATTGC
The DNA here is from genome assembly GCA_018340775.1 of Taxus wallichiana var. yunnanensis. Classification (NCBI taxonomy): domain Eukaryota; kingdom Viridiplantae; phylum Streptophyta; class Pinopsida; order Cupressales; family Taxaceae; genus Taxus; species Taxus wallichiana. Next base: position 597,260,334 of record CM031241.1, on the reverse strand, counting down.
TTCTCTTCTCCATTGAGTTTTGGTTGGGAGGAGAGTGTTGCCTCTCCCCCTATCTTGGTTGTGGTTTGAGCTACTTGAAACTTGGAGCATGGATGAAGAACACCTTGGAGCACAAGAACCATGTTGTTGACAATGTAAAAATATCATGTAATTACCACCTTGAGTGGAGGAAAAATGTAATATTGTTTTGCTTTCTTATCTTCCATTATTGCAACTTTGTTTTCCACATGAAGTAGGATATGTTGTAAAAGGATTTGGAAGGAAAAATTGCATTAAATGATAGTATTTCTTACTCTAAAATTATTGGAAAATTTGTTGAATCCTTTGTGGAATGTTGGAAAGAAAATTACAAAAGAATATGCATGTTAGATCTCATTTTGTTGTTTAAAAGGAGATGTATTGAAAGGTGGAATGTTAGTATATTTCCCCTTCTTGTACTATTGAAGAAAGGACTTAAGTTTTAAATTGCCTCCAATATAACCATGAAATCATCAAGGCTCTAGCTCCATTATGTTTCTCATTTATGAAATCATTGTCAATATATTTGCAAATTATAAAAGGAGATCGAACCCGCTTGATATTTCATACAAATACCCCTATTGCAATATGAAGAAAGAGGTTTTAACACAAAATTCTAAGCTCAGTTAGTTCTTACCCATCTCTCACCTATTAGGAAACTAATACCTTCAATATAATTGATATTTAAGTAATACTAAAACTAATAAATTTAGTAATAATAAATTATAATGATATTAATGTACCATTAATTATTATTTAGTCATCTAAATGCATCTCAGCATACTACCACTAACATGTATGCAGATAAACTACATTCAAGCAATAATGTCAACAAAATATATATACCTAAACCTACGTAGTCTCCATGCTTATAGTAATAAAGCATATTACGCCCCTGTATATTCTAGCATGAAACCGATCCACCTCTGTGAGATTTCCTCCCCGGGTGACTTTCTCACTGTCCCCAATCGATTCTGTTTCTTTCTGTACGCCTTTCACTTGTCCACCACCGTGCTTTGTTGCAGAGGACAATGATTTGATGGAAATCAAACCTTCAATGAGACCATCATATGGAGCAGTCTCATAAACCCTAGGTCGTCTACTATTAATTTATGAATTACCAAACATAATGTTGCTAGAAGAATAAATCACACAAACCCACAAAATGCAAAGAACTCAGGTCGTGTTTGGTCAAGAATATAATATGGAAATGATTTATAAATGTAAGCATATCAAATAATTATCAAATAAGAAAATACAGCAACATAGACTGATCTATATGTATATCTCCAAGGCATAAAATATAGTTTGCTTGGAGTCTTTATCGATCGCCTAGACATATCTAATGCTCTTCTATTAACCATGCTCACCCTGCACCCCCCCTCTTGCACTGTCCCTTGAATCGATCTGAGGGCGTAACCAATTTGAGAATGCATTCGATACTGAACAGATAACAACATAGTTGAACAGCCTGCTCGCTTGACATCCTGGCGACCTGTTCTCCCCGCGCTCACCTGTTTCCACGCGGCCTGGGCGTACGTACCAGCTTCTTCTCCGTTATTCCGACCTGTGCCTTCATCCATTACCTCCCACACCCTTACCCGCGCTGCCAGGACATTGGAAAAGTGTTTGGTCGACTGAACAAAGCAAGATTTCCAAGATCTAAATGAATAATGGGAAGTGGCGCCGGGTAGTTTTCTTGCACGCTAGGAAGAAGTCATAATGGTGGACAGGTGGTGGTTGACACCCACCGTCCAACCATAACATTTATAGTTATGTTGAAAAGTTTTCCCAAGTCGACTCTTACTTCTTTGTATAAAAGAAATTTCAATTTAGGTTTAGCGCTATATATAAACAATAGCAGTGATAGGTAGTTAAACTTTCTTATACACACTAGAGATAAGTATGGTAGTATGTATATCTAAGTATATTAACAATATACAATGCAATAAAACAGATCGGTATCAAGTACATACCGAAATGGGTGTTTTCCTATATAAATATATATATATATATATATATATATATATATATATATATATATATATACGTATGTAAATATAAATAAATATATAAATATATATATATATATATCTACAATTACATATAATGTAATGTATTAATTTTGAAATAACGTAATATAACCGAATGATAAAGTAAGTATATATATATATATATATATATATATGTATATTAAAATGTATTAAATTTTGAAATAACGTAATATAACCGAATAATAAAGTAAGAATAAAAATCGAAGTGGTTAATGTATTCAATTCAAAATAAATTATATCATCCTCTTGGGTTACCTTTCAGACATATTGTTATCACGTTTTTTTTTTTTTTTTCAGACATTAGACAAATTGACTCGTATGACGACCCTACTTATCTCTGTGGAACGTCGACTGAGATAGATTCAAATATCTCTTACCTCGAAGCTTTGTCGTGACTGGTAGCTCGAGCCTGTATACGGGCACAACCTTTTTTATAAAAAAAAATTTATGTCGCAATTTTCGTCTTGGTTGTTTATGGCGCGTCATCGTCGTTGCTGTCGTGAGTGTGGTGTCACCATCCTTTAGCGATGTTACATTTTTGGTATCAGAGCCAGGGGTTCGAAGCTGGGACCCTTGGGCACACGCAGGAAAACGTAAACCAGAAACATTTAACTTAGTACAGAGCTGATTCTTTTAAAAAAATAAAACCACAATGTTGATAATTATAGAAAACAAAAAATTTAGAAAACGACACAAGACCTAGAACAACGAACTAACTCTCGTCTTGATCTGTGCAGGAGGCACGGATTGGGTGAGGGGTCTCTTCATATAGACCTAGACATACCACCGCCAGAGCAGGCCGTATCAGCTCTCCTACCTCGGATCTTCGCAGACACTCCAGAAGTCAATGCCGCTATACGCCGAGAGCCCTTGGGAGGACGACTTGCTAGGCATAGTTTGGAGCCATCAGCAGATGCCTGGCATCCCTCGACACAGCGAGGAGCACAGAGTAGAGAATTTCCATGCAGAGTTGGCTAGGGCAGAGTCACCACAGAGAGGACATGGGGATAGGATCTCAGGACATAGGGACAGGTCTCGAGCCCTAGACAGAGGGAGGAGCATACAGAGAGATCTAGGATTTGTCATACATCAGCTGCAGACCATATCAGGGAGATCCTGAAGCTGCGACCATCTCACTATTCGGGTGATACAGGTGGTTTTCAGGCAGAGGCCTGGTTGGTGAGCTTGAGCGGATGCTTCAAGCTCTGTCCTTGTAGTAGCAACACGAAAGCTCGTGTTGCGATCCATCTTCTGAAGGATGGAGCAGGAGTCTGGTGGAGGACCGAGGAGCAAAAGCTCCATGTTGACTCAGAGACGATTACCTGGGAGTTATTTGAGGAGCGTTTCAGGAGTAGGTATTTACCTAGGAGATTTATTCAGCAGCGCGATAGATGAGTTTCATGACCTCCGTCAGGGATCGATGATAGTAGCTGAGTATGAGAGTCGATTTCTGGACCTACTTCAGTACGTCGACTATATGCGGGATGAGCAGGTACGGATTCACAGTTCATCCGGGCTCGAACTTGATTTAGCCGGCGCAGTGCGCATTCACCGCCTACGAGACGTTAGCGAGAGGCCGTGGAGAAGGCCTATATTGCGGAGAGAGACACGGGGAAGACACATCAGGCTAGAGACAAAGTTCGGAGCCGTATCCAGCAGATGCAGGATAGTAGGTCGAAGGGGTCAGTTCCTCCTCCATGGGGTGGATAGAGTTCAGGGCAAGCTTCATTTAGGCCACCACGGCGCAGCAGACCACCCACCCACCTTACCGACCTCCTCAGAGATTTGATGCACAGAGAGGATGTAGTATGGGGCCTCCTCCTAGGGGTCCCATCGGGACACGAGTGCATCGACCCGGTCGAGGGAGCTCATGCCGCCAGACCTCGTCGGGATCATCGGGATCTCGTATCTCGATCATCTAGAGTACCAGCTGGAGCTGCTTCCCACTGGAGAGGACCAGGCAGCTGTTATGGTTGTGGTGTTGTTGGACATATTTGGAGAGATTTCCCACATAACCCTACCAAGGGTAAGACACAGAGCTCAGAGCCTACCGTTGGAGATATGGCACGGAGTCATCGGATCTACGCAGCGGTCGAGAACCGCCAGGCTGAGCATCAGAGTACTGTGATTGAGACGACAGGTAGTGTTGGTGGTATTTCCACCTCTATATTATTTGATTCTGGCTCTTCTGATTCTTTCATTGCACCATCCTTAGTAGAGCGTTGTAGGCTGGTGGCAGTTAGGTAGGGCCGTAGTTGGGACGTTGAGATGGCTTCTGGAGCCAAGATTTCTGTAGACTCCTTAGTCAAGGAGTGTGTAGTGGATTTGGGACCCTTCACCACTACTTCTGACCTTCGGATCCTTCCATTAGGATCTTATGGCATCATTTTAGGCATGGATTGGTTGTCCACTCACAGAGCTAGAGTGGATTGCTACCACAAGACTATTGCTTGCATTGATGATCTTGGGGCGGAGTTAGTGATATCAGGGGTTAAGAGACCCGTTTCTATTCGCACCATCTCCGCTATGCAGCTTAAGCGGTGTGTGCGACGGGGTTGCCAGTTGTATGTCTTTATTACGCTTAGTGTGATCGAGAGGATGAGTCAGGGGGACCTTCCCTCGATGATCATCCCATCTTATCAGAGTTCGCCGATGTGTTTCCAGGGGAGCTACCGGGATTACCTCCCCCACGTGAGATCGACTTCCATATAGATCTAGTTCCAGGCGCAGAGCCTATCTCACGAGCACCCTATCGGATGACTACTCCTGAGTTATGTGAGCTCAAGTTGCAGCTTGAGGGCCTTCTGGAGAAAGGCCTAATCCATCCTAGTGTATCCCCTTGGGGTGCACCAGTTATCTTCGTAAAGAAGAAGGATGGATCTCTTCGGTTGTGTATTGACTACCGTTAGCTGAATAAAGTAACAATCAAGAATCGTTACCCCCTTCCACGCATTGATGATTTATTTGATCAAATGAAGGGGGCTACAGTTTTCTCTAAGATAGATCTTAAGTCAGGATACCATCAGCTCAGGATTGCGGAGACGGATATTCACAAGACAGCTTTCCGCATGAGATATGGCCACTACGAGTTCACATTGGGTACCTTTCGGTTTGATGAATGCCCCATGTGTTCATGAGTTTGATGAATGGGGTATTTAGGACCTTCCTTAATCGCTTCGTGCTCATCTTCCTTGATGACATTATGATTTACTCACACACACGTGAGGAGCACGAGGAGCACCTTCTCCAGGTTCTTCAGTGTCTTCGCGAACAGCGCCTTTACGGGAACTTGGAGAAGTGTGCATTCTTTCGCAGGCGAGGTGCGATATTTGGGCCACATTATTTCTAGGGAAGGTATCACATTGATCCTTCCAAGATTCGAGCCATCATGGATTGGCCAGCACACACTAGTGTGACCGAGGTGCGTAGTTTCATGGGTCTAGCAGGATATTACAGGAGGTTTATTCAGGACTTTTCTTGGATTGCGCACCCTATCACTTCTCTTTAATGGAAAGGGAAGAAGTTTTTATGGTCAGATAGATGTGAGTAGGCCTTCAGTACACTGAAGGAATGCCTTACGAGAGCACCTATCCTTGCAGTGCCAGATCCTCATGGAGAGTTTTTCGTATGCACAGATGCTTCCTTGGCAGGACTTGGAGGTGTGTTAATGCAGGAGGGTAGAGTAGTTGCCTTTGAGTCTCGCAAACTCAAAGATTATGAGCTCAATTATCCGACCCATGACCTTGAGCTTGCAGCAGTGGTACATGCCTTAGTGCGGTGGAGACATTTTCTTCTTGGCCGGAGATTTACACTCAGGACTGATCACTTGAGTCTTCGCCACCTCTTCACGCAGCCCAATCTCAACGCTCGTCAGCGGCGTTGGATGGAGTTACTTTGTGAGTATGACATGGAGATAGAGCATGTGAAAGGGAAGGAGAATGTGGTTACAGATGCCTTGAGTAGACGGAGACATGTGGCTATGGCCACCTCAGTGGGCACAGATTTGCGGAGTAGGATCTTGCAGCAGCTTCCTCATGATAGTTTCTACCTTGCAGCCAGAGCAGAGATTGAGTCTCAGAGACCTCTTGAGGGGAGGTTTGATGGATTTTCACTAGAGGCAGATGGCCTTCTCAGACACAGAGGTCAAATTTATGTTCCTAGAGATGGAGGCTTGAGACATGATATTTTGACAGAGGCTCATCGTGCACCTTACTCAGCCCATCCCGGGGTGAAGAAGATGCACGCCACCTTGAGACAGTTGTACTTTTGGAGAGGACTTTGGAGAGACATAGCTTCTTTTGTATCCCATTGTTTAGAGTGTCAGAGGGTGAAGGCCGAGCATCAACATCCAGCCGGCCTTCTCTATCCTCACGCCATACCAGAGTGGAAGTGGGACACCATTTCTATGGATTTCATTGTTGGGTTGCCGACGTCGAGATACCACCACGACGCCATCATGGTCATAGTGGATAAATTGACGAAGGTAGCTCATTTTTCCCCAGTGAAGACTACCTATACACAAGTGCTTGCAAGTGCTCGAGTATATCTTGATGAGATTTTCATACTACATGGGATTCCACGGAAGATCATTTGCGACCGCGACCCTTTGTACACTTCCCATTTCTGGACCACCATGCAAAGGTATGCCTTAGGAACGAGGATTAATTTCAGCACAGCTTATCACCCCGAGATTGATGGACTAACAATGAGGGTGAATCAATTTTGGAGGATATGCTCAGGATGTGCGTGATGGATCATCAATCGAGATGGGAAGAGTATCTGTATTTGGTGGAGTTTGCCTACAATAATAGTTTTCAGAGTTCTATAGGCATGGCTCCTTTTCAGGCATTATATGGTAGAGAGTGCAGGACACCTCTCAGTTGGGATAGGATTGAGGACAGGGTTTCTCTTGGGCCAGCATTATTACAGGACATGGAGCAGCAGGTTACCTTGATCAGACAGAGATTGCAGGAGGCACAGGATAGACAGAAGAAGTATGCAGACCAACATAGGACAGATCACAGTTTTGAGGTAGGCACGAAGGTGTTTCTTCGTGTCAGACCGCATAAGAGCCCTATCCATTATGGAAAAGGTTCTAAGCTTGCTCCTAGATTTGTGGGTCCCTTTGAGATCTTGGAGTGCCTCGGCCCCTTAGCCTATCGTCTAGCACTGCCACCTAGCTTATCGCGCGTCCATGATGTATTTCACGTTTTTGTGCTTAGGAGATATGTTTCTGATCCTTCTCATGTGCTAGATTGGACTGCATTGCAGGTGCAGGATCAGGGGCAGGTGATGGTGGAGCCCATGCGCATTTTAGATCGCAGGACCCTGGGCCTTCGCGGCAGAGAGATTGATCAGGTTCGGGTCCAATGGGACAGTAATGCGATGAGGCTGCTGCTACTGGGGGAGGATGCTACATCATTGCGAGCTCAGTTTCCACACTTATTTCAGTGACTTCCAGGAGGAAGTCTAGTCTAAGGGGAGGGGGATGTAATGCCCACTTCCCTACGACACTTAGTTGATTATCATTTTGAATTATGCAGACTTTAGATATGGACATGACTTATACTTATGTTGATTAGCATGATGTTTTGTGACTAGATGCATTTGGATTAGATTGGATTTTGTTTTAGTATGATCTACACTGACTCATGGAAAGACTATTGGATACCGATATTATTTTTATATGGATATATTGCATGTGTTCTAACATTGGATTTCTTCTCCATGATGAGTAGAATGTAGTTGTTGAATTTACATTACTATAATTTTGGATAATGATGAAATGCATAATTAAGTTATGATTTAGACCTAGAAATAATGATTGATTTGATTACATATAGATGTTAATAAATTTCATGCATATGACTATTTTGGACATTTTAACATGGCCGAAGGCCGAGGAGGTATTTTGCATTTTGCAGGAAACACAAATGATCACAACCTAAAGGGGGATTGGGAACCAAACACAACAGGATGTCGGGTGGTTACAACATTTGGTCGTCAAGGCAACTAGTGAATTGTGTTGTGTTACCTTTATTCTTTTATGTGTTAAGAAAATTTCCATGAGGGGGAAATTTTCTAATGTGACCAAGGGGGTAAGAATTTTGATTACTTGTTTAACTTATTTTAGTAGGTGATTTTATTTGTGATGTTCCTTTTTAAAATTGCTTTGCTAAGTGTGTTTAGATTAATGTAATATCTTGTTTTAATTTTTTAAGTTTTGGAGGGAAGTCAAGTGGGTGTAATAAATTTTGATGGTTGGCTCCTTGAGCCTTGTGTTTCCTCATGTATTGAATGCTTGGTTTTGAGTGTTGACCACTCCAAACTCTTTGAATCTCGAATTTGAGATTGAGGGCAATTTTGGGGGACTTGTGGGACAAGTTAAACTTGTCCCACACTTCCCAAAACCCCTTACCAACCATATCTATGGGTTGGGAATCCAAAAAGGGGATTATTTATTGTTTTGGGAAGGGAAATATGACTTTGGAGTGCTCTTTTCTTCATTTTGCATTTATTGTGCCTTAGGACACATGGGGAAGGGATGGATGTGGAAGTGAGTTGTCATTCAACCCAACCACCCATTTATGGTGTTTTGGGATTTGAGTTGACTTTGGGAGGTGGTTTGAGGATGTGTGATGTGGCATCCTACATGGAGCCACATCACCCTCACTCTTCCTCTTGTCTATTTATAGAAATTTCCTCCCTTGTTGAGGGGGTTGGAGTTTTGTTTTTGTTTTGTGGAAGAGTTCTCTTTTGTTATTTTTGGGAGAGAAAAGAATTGGGAGAAGAGAAAAAAAAGAGTGCTTGGACTTGCATGCTTGGATTGATTTGGGAAGGAGCTTGGACAAATTTCTTGGTTTAGGCTTCTCCAATGGAGAGGTAGGAGACCCTCTCCTTTGTTTTGCTTTCATATTATTGTTGCTTCTATGCTAAAATTGTGAAAAATGCATGTTTACTTTGGTGTATTGTGAAAATGGATAGAATGCTTATTGTGTAGTATAGGAGAGGTCTATGGGAATACTCATGAGGGAGGCATAAGAGTAGATTAGGATTTTGTGGAGGGAGTTTGAGAGGGATGCCCATCTTGGGTAAGAATGTTTACATTCTACCTTGTCTTTGAGGGAGCCATAAGAGGAGGGAGGCATAAGAGTATGGGAGGAAAAAGGGGTACTTGAGGGAGGCATAAGAGTCATAGGGGCTTGTGTTTTATTGTGGAGGGTTTTGGATGGGCATCTCATCTCAATTGGGAGGCATAAGGAAAACATTCCCATAGTTCCTTCTCTTGTTGGCTTGGATGCAAGCCTTGTTGTGCAAAGTATTGTGTTATTTGTGTTTCCTTGTTGTTTCCTCTTTTATTTTGAATGTTGTGAAGAAATTGTATTGTGGAAGCAAGTATTGTTGCCTTGAGTTGGAGACCACCCTTCATTGTGTTGTGTTTGGGGCTCGGGGGTCAATGGAGGAGATTGCTTCTCTTCTCCATTGAGTTTTGGTTGGGAGGAGAGTGTTGCCTCTCCCCCTATCTTGGTTGTGATTTGAATACTTGGAACATGGAGCATGGATGAAGAACACTTTGGAGCACAAGAACCTTGTTGTTGACAATGTTAAAATATCATGTAATTACCCACCTTGAGTGGAGAAAGAAATGTAATATTGCCTTGCTTCTTTAGCTTCCATTATTGTAAAATTGTTTCCACATGAAGTAGGATATGTTGTAAAAGATTTGGAAGGAAAAGTTGCATTAAGATGATAGTATTTCTTACTCTAAAATTTATTGGAAATGTTGTTGAATCCTTTTGTGGAATGTTGGAAAGAAAATTACAAAAGAATATGCATGTTAGATCTCATTTTGTTGTTTAAAAGGAGATGTATTGAAAGGTGGAATGTTAGTATATTTCCCCTTCTTGTACTATTGAAGAAAGGACTTAAGTTTTAAATTGCCTCCAATATAACCATGAAATCATTAAGGCTCTAGCTCTATTATGCTTCTTCATTTATGAAATCATTGTCAATATATTTGCAAATTGTAAAAGGAGATCAAACCCGCTTGATACTTCATACAAATATCCCTATTGCAATGTGAAGAAAGAGGTTTTAACACAAAATTCTAAGCTCAGTTAGTTCTTACCCATCTCTCACCTATTAGGAAACTAATACCTTCAATATAATTGATATTTAAGTAATACTAAAACTAATAAATTTAGTAATAATAAATTATAATGATATTAATGTACCATTAATTATTATTTTGTCATCTAAATACATCTCAGCATACTACCACTAACATGTATGCAGATAAACTACATTCAAGCAATAATGTCAACAAAATATATATACCTAAACCTACGTAGTCTCCATGCTTATAGTAATAAAGCATATTACGCCCCTGTATATTCTAGCATGAAATCGATCCACCTATGTGAGATTTCCTCCCGGGTGACTTTCTCACTGTCCCCAATCGACTCTGTTTCTTTCTGTACGCCTTTCAATGTCCACCACCATGCTTTGTTGCAGAGGACAATGATTTGATGGAAATCAAACCTTCAACAGACCATCATATGGAGCAGTCTCATAAATCCTAGGTCGTCTACTATTAATTTATGAATTACCAAACATAATGTTGCTAGAAGAATAAATCACACAAACCCACAAAATGCAAAGAACTCAGGTCGTGTTTGGTCAAGAATATAATATGGAAATGATTTATAAACGTAAGCATATCAAATAATTATCAAATAAGAAAATACAAAGAACACGTGATCGATCTATATGTATATCTCCAAGGCATAAAATATAGTTTGCTTGGAGTCTTTATCGATCGCTAGACATATCTAATGCTCTTCTATTAACCATGCTCACCCCGCACCCCCTCTTGCACTTTGTCCCTTGAATCGATCTCGAGGCGTAACCAATTTGAGAATGCATTCAATCTCGAATGATAACAACATAGTTGAACAACCTGCTCGCCGCTTGACATCATGGCGACTGTTCTCCCCCGCGCTCACTTGTTTCCACGCGGCCCGGCGTACGTACTGCAGCTTCTTCTCTCCATTATTCCGACTCGTGCCTTCATCCATTACCTCCCACACCCTTACCCATGCTGCCAGACATTGGAAAAGTGTTTGGTCGATCAACAAAGCAAGATTTCCAAGATCTAAATGAATAATGGGAAGTGGCGCTGGGTAGTTTTCTTACTGCACGCTAGAAGAAGTCATAATGGTGGACGGTGGTGGTTGACACTCCACCGTCCAACCATAACATTTATAGTTATGTTGAAAAGTTTTCCCAAGTCGACTCTTACTTCTTTGTATAAAAGAAATTTCAATTTAGGTTTAGCGCTATATATAAACAATAGCAGGTGATAGGTAGTTAAACTTTCTTATACACACTAGAGATAAGTATGGTAGTATGTATATCTAAGTATATTAACAATATACAATGCAATAAAAAAGAGATCGGTATCAAGTACATACCGAAATGGGTGTCTTCCTATATAAATATGTATATATATATACGTATGAAAATATAAATAAATAAATAAATATATATATATATAAAAATATATAATTACATATAATGTAATGTATTAATTTCGAAATAACGTATATATAATATATATAATGATAAAATAAGTATATATATATATATATATATATATATATATATATATATATATATATATATAAAATGTATTAAATTTTGAAATAACGTAATATGACTGAATAATAAAGTCAGGATAGAAATCGAAGTGGTTCATGTATTCAATTCAAAATAAACTATATCATCCTCTTGGGTTACCTTTCGGACATATTGTTATCACATTTTTTTTTTTTTAGACATTAGACAAATTGACTAGTATGACGACCCTACTTATCTCTGTGGGCGTCGAATGAGATAGATTCAAATATCTCTTACCTCAAAGCTTTGTCATGACCTTGTAGCTCGAGCTCAGTATACGTGCCTGACAACCTTTTTATAAAAAAAAATTTATGTCGCAATTTTCGTCTTGGTTGTTTATGGCACGTCATCGCTGTTCTTGTCGTGAGTGTGGTGTCACCATCCTTTAAGCGGCGTTACAAATCCACATACATCTAACTAACATCGCTATCTAGTGCATCATGATAAAACATAAACCTCATATTGTCAATAATCCACATATCAAGTATAATCTTTCATCTATTGATTAACATATCATAATCCAATGTCTGAACATCACTCCAATAGCATAAATATCAATCTAAAACAATATCAAAGAGGAGTGAGCACTACAAATGCATTCTTAACCAACCCTTTCTATGTGCTCTTACGCGATTGAAAAAAATATATTGGGACATCTATTGAGAAAATAATGTACACAATGTGGGAGTAGTGTGATGTGTTGTGATATTTATTCTTGACTAAACCATTTTATCCCTTGAATACCTTTCATAATGCTTTTTGTAACGCCCATAAAAATGACGTTCTAAAAACACGCTAACTCCCAACACTTAACCCGAAATTTGCGACTAATTTTTTTGTTACAAGAACAAGGTAGAAGGATAAAATAGGTTACAAGGATGTTAATCCCTAGGGTACAACAACTAACTAACACCACTAACTCAACTTTTCGATTGAAGAACCTGGTCTAGAACAAAGGTTAACATATTCTCAAATTTATCTCTAAAGTCCATTAATCAATTATGCATTAGGAAGGTACCCTAGATTAATTTACTTAATTAAATTTTTCATCACTTAAGTTAATGTTCAATCCAAAATTGACTAACCTCATGATTAAATAATTTAGTTTCATTATCCTAATAGTCTAAAGTCCTTTTATTAATTTACTAAAACATACTAAGGGCTAATAAGGACTTCACATTCCTAAGGCAATTAAATGGCCCCATTCCCCATTTACACATACTAAAGTTTTAAAACAACATTTATAAAAAAATCATTCTCACCTAACAAAATTAGGGTGAAACCTCCACCCTTAGATCAAGTCAATCTTGGCCACTAGATCCTAGGGTTCCCATCTAGCCCTAAATTTCCTTATGAGTTTTTGTTAAAGCCTTTCCTTTCTTCATTTCCCTCATTTGGTCTATTTGTTTTGTTTAAACTTGCAGGTTGGAGAAGAGGAAGACATGGGAGTAGAGGAAGAACTATGGAAGATTCTATAAGGAGATCCGGTTTAGATTAGTTTAGTTGTATTTTATTGTTGTTATAACTTCCACTCAAGGATTGGGAGGGTTATTCCCTTTACCAATCTAGTTTTGTTTCAGCTTTTTTTGTATTTGTTTTTTTTTTTTAATTTGGGCAAACCCTACCCTCATGAATAAATGAGAAGAATATTTTTAGATCTGAAATTTGTATAATTTATTGCTCAAATCCATGGGATCACACATTGTTTGCATGTTGGAAGTCATTGGTTAAATTTTAAAACTTTAAGTTTTACATAAACCAGCTTAAAAAATTACATAGGCACGGATCCGCGAAGTTACTCACGTGAGTGAAAGAACCATTGCCCGAGAGAAGACCGTCGGTCCCGGGACCGCCACCTTGCCTCGGGTGACCAACTACGGATGCCACCCTACCGAGCGGTGGTTTGGAGACTTCCACATAGCTTTGAGTAGCGATTCACGGGCCGGCACTCTACAGGTGGTGGTGGTCCTGCTTTCTAAAAGAAATGAACCTTAATCCAAGATTTTTACAAAAAGTAAAAGTTGCTACTATGTTCCAAAACACATTCTGAACTTGATTTTATGCACCTAAAGTTTCCAGTTTTGAGATTTCATTCCATTTGATCATTTCTTAGTTAAAATTACTCATTTAAAGCATTTGAAATCTAATAATAACTACTAGATCTATTCCATTTTGTTCAACTAAATTTTCTTTCTATTTCCATGAGCAAAAGAAATCTAAATCTACTTATACATTATTGTTTTCTTACTACAAAAATCAACATTTCCAAATAACAACATACTTCAAATTTGTTCTCTTGTTCCCATTTTTACTACAACATATGTATGTTCAAAATAACTATAACAACTTCATTTTCCATTCAAATTTACTATGTATACATTGGCAACATCTACAACTTCTATATTTCTTCTTTCTCATTTACCACATTACAACTTCACAATGAAAATAACTTTCTTCTTCACAATGCAACTTCCAACTAAACTTTTACACAATATATCCATTTTGATTATTTCTCTTTCCCTATTACATTCTAATGAGAAGGAAATTTATTTCTTTACAATTCTACAATGAACTTCTTCAAATATTAATACAACTTGTATTTCAACATTTCCTTTAAAACATAACCAAATTTACAATCTTCCACTTTGAGTGGGAAACAAAAGGATTCTCTCAAGAAGGGAAATCTTCAAGGACTCCAACAAACTTCCAAGCTCCTCAACACCAACAAGAAGGCTCCATCATGATTTTTTTGATTCACAACAAAATGGGGGAGAGGCAACGCTCTCCACCCAACCAAGACATCCAATGAAGAGGAGAAGCCATCCTCTCCATTGGCCCCGAGCCCCAACCACATTACAATGGGAGATAATTCCAACACATGGCAACAACAAGCTTCCACAACACAAACAAATATTTCACAACATTTCAACCACATTCAAAACAACAACAACACAAGAAGAAGAACAACAACAACAAAACAAGGCTTAAAATGAAATCCAAAGGAGCAAGACCTATGGGGAGGCCACTTATGTCTCTCAATGGAAATGAGTGCCCACCTTAAAACCTCCAATGCATATCTCAAATCCCCTACATACTCTTATACCTCCCTCAAGTACCCCTTATACCTCCCACATACTCTTATGCCTCCCTCAATCTCTTATGCCTCCCTCATAAAAGAAACAAGTAAGAAATGCAAGCATTCCTTATCCTAGGTGGGGCACCCAACCCAAACTCCCTCCAAACAAGAAAGTAAACTCTTATGCCTCCCTACAAGAAAACTCCCCATAGTCTCCTCCTACTCCAAACTTATGAAATCTACCCACACCCAAAGAAAACAATACACAAACAAACACAAAATAAAGCATAACATAAGCAAGGTAAAAGCTCCTACCTTTCCATAGTAGAGCTTGTTCCAAGAGTAAGTCTCCAAGCTCTCCAAAACGAAGCAAGTATTCACAAGCTCCAACAATCCACAAGTTCTCCCAAAATCCTCTAACTCTCCCAAAAATACAAGAGCACAAAATAATGAAGTAACCCCCAAATAAGCAAAATAACTCCAATAAATAGAAAAGGGAGAGAGGAGGATGAGGTGGCTCCATGTAGGATGCCACATCACTCATCCTCAACTCCACCTAAGAATTCAAACCTCAACCCCAATGCACCATAAATTGGTGGGTGAGAGGAATGACAAGATACTTACACACACAAACTAAGCCCACACCCCTCTAAGGACAAAATTAATTACTTGAAAGAAAGTGCAATAAACATTTCACCTTTTTATCTTCCCAAAACACCTAATGGGGTCTAATTTTGACCCCCCAACCCATAGGTAGGGTTGGTATGACCATTTATGAGGTGTGAGACTATTTTTACTTGTCCCACAAGCCTTCAAAATTGGCCTTTAAGGTGAAATTCGAGTTTCCCATGAAGGGTAGAGTGTACAACACTCAAAATCTCAAGCATTCAACACACAACACAAAATCCAAGATTAAATCAAGTCTAATAAATGAAATCCTTTTGGTCACATCTTTAATTAGTTTAGGACAATATTTATTAATTTTAATAAGACACTTAAACCCACTAAGATAAAGGGAAAAACATACATCAAAAACTAAATAATTAAAACAAGTAAATTACATCACTCAAAGGAACACATACTAACATTAATAAAAGGGAAACTAAAACAAAAGACAACACATGACCCCTTGGTCACAATTTTCCCCTAACCAAATAATTCTAACATACACACACAATTACATGTTACCATGGTGACCCTAGTTGAATTCATCTAGAATTCCAATGTGGTTGGTCTTCAATCCCCGATGTTGTTGTGAATATATATACTGCAAAACATAGAATACCTCCTTTGGCCTCGTGGCCGCATTAAAACATCCATGCCAAAATATGCAATATAAATCTAAAATCATCTATATATGAATTAATATCATCTAGGCAATTACGAATCATTTACAATTTTCTAGCAACATTTCTATCCAACGTTTCATCCATGTCAAAAATGATCACAACATTAATTCAATTATCAAAGCCTACTCATGGCGACGAAATTATATCGCATGTCAGAAATATATATAAATAACCATGTCCACGGAATATTAACATCAATATAATATGTTTCTAATAATCCACATGCATCATATATGAATTGAAATCAACAACACCCAAAGATTCTAACATCTAGTATCATGTTAAATCAAAAGGCTACAACAATGTCCATAAGTGTAGTCGATAATATCAAAATCAAATAAAAAGTTGTCGAAGGGAAGTGGACACTACACTTGTTGTGATTTTCTCTTACTAAGACATGGCTCTGTGACTTTTACCTACCTTGAAATAGAGGAATATATATTATTTTAACTAGATGAGTGCTTCATAGTTGGCGTAACTTGGCTTCTTTAAGTGATGCACAACTACTTGAGGATGTTTTATGATAGGATTGATTGTTTTTGTATTTATGTTTATAATACAATGTTATAAAAGTGATAAATGATTTATGAGCTGATATTGAATCGCTTATATTTTCTTTTGTAGGTGACATATCATGTTAACACCAACCCTAGGAATATGAGATGACTCTCACCAACATTGGAATGAATCATATATTCATATTTTCTTGTTTTTTATTAGTTGGAATTGTATTGCACTATATGTTTCTAATGAATCTCACCAACAATGCGATGTGATGTCACTAACATCCTACCAAAACTCAAATTTCGGTGATTTTAAAAAAAAAAAATCTTTTAAAATATCTTTTGGGTTTTTTGAAAAATTTGACAACTTGCATATGAAGTTCATGACTACAAACCCATTCAATTTCATCACAACCCAGACTGTGGTTATAAAGATAACACCTATTCTTTAGTTGCGTTTAGCTAGATTTTTGTTGTCTTCATATACCAAAATTGATGTTAAAAATATTAAATTTCAATCCACTATTCTCTGAATTTCTATTCATCAATCAAAAGATATTGATGCTTGATTCAACTAAATTGAATACTACAACCATTTACCATGACTCCCTTTGATCAAATTGGTGACAATGATCAAACACACACACACACACACACACACACACACACACACACACACACACACACACACACACACACACACACACACACACACACACACACACACACACACACACACACGGTATGGAATAACAACAACAATTTTGCCTTCAATAACACTCTGGAAACTGAGAAAATATCATCAAAACCTGTCCCAACATATATGCATAATGATGGAAGGATGGAAATTCAACACATCAAAAATATTTTAAAAATGATTTTCCAATACCCCGTATAGGTCTACACACCTTGGCAAATTTCTGCTACTTTGTTCTTTCTTCACACAACACCAATCAAACTAATTCCTTTTGTTGATGATGGGTGACCTCCGGGAAGAAATTTTTCTGAAAATTTATATTTTTATTGGATAATTTGTGAGTTTGATCCAAATTTAAGATTTTTCCACTATCTTGTAAACTGGATTCGACTGTGTTAAAACATAGATATAAAACCAGTTTAATTCCACCCAATTCGAATTCCTTATTTTTTTAATTGACAATCTTTGCCAATTGACTTACAAAATCTTAATAAACTATATTTTATTCCCCTTCAAAAATTTATATGCAAAATGTTTATAATAGCCACCATACACATACACCCATGCTTTTCTCTATTAATTATATTAAAACCAAACCTATTCTCCCCCTTCTACGAGCTTCAAGTTGGGATAAGATAATATATTATTTTCTTATGCATTCTCTCTTTCGTGGATCTCTACTAATTATGACTAAACTAAGACAATAGTTTAACAAATCTCCCAAGAATCATGCAACAACTTTGCTAACATACTAGATGCACTCCTAAGATCACTCCTTGGCTTGTACCAATTAACTCTTCTACCCTTGCATGATCTTCGCTTCTTTATTTAGCCTTATACATGCTTATTACAATTCATGCTTATTTATTTTATGAGAACCAGCCATTAAAATAATTTTAATACAAATATTTGTTGGAAATAAACTTTACTACACTCTTAGACCAATTAAACTACCAAAATCTTGACTAGCACAGATGCTCCTGCATCCTGGATGAATCATATATTCATATTTACCTCGTCTTGTTAACTCAACTAGTTTGCATTCTTACTATCATAGCAAGATCACTCATTTGAGCTTGGAAGGCCACCTTAAATCCATCTCTCTCGTAAGGGGAGTAGAATCATGCACTATTTACATAGAAGCAAGGGTAGACTCGTGGTGGCCATAATCACAATAGGTTCCAATTAAAGAAAAAAATTATGTAAAAGGGTGTTGTTTTAACCAATCAAGTTTAACTATACTTGCAATGCTTATTAGTAAATATATTACTTTTTTAATAATATATAAAATCGCTTTCTCGTAAAACAATTTGGATCAATTTGATGTTTACCAAAAAAAACTTAAATTTAAATTGTTTAAATTGTGTAATTACAACAAAGACACTTAATACAACAACACCACTAATAAAACCCCTTTCCTCTGTGTGTGTGTATATATATATATATATATAATTCTTGAAATTATAATTTAAATTTATAAATATAAATATTTTCTAAAAAAATTCTCATAATTTTCTCATAATTTTTATAACACGAGTGTCTCTTATTTATTTATACGAGTAAAATAGTTACATGCCATAGAGCGAGGCACACTCGTAGCTTACAACACACATACATAACTTCATAAACATCGATAACAGATTGGATCTTATGATTTTGTTAGGACACAAACGGCTATATGCTATTTAGTGAACCACGCACGAAACTTAGTATCTGTTATCGTTATTCTACATCATTTAGGTATCGGTAACGGATCGAATCTTAGGATCTAGTGAGGGCAAGCGCTTGAACATTTCCCCTACTGCTGAAAGGGCATGCCTTCCCCATAAAACCTGGATCGCATCCACATCGTTTTCTCCAACGGATCCTCCAGCATAATTAGTTATCGATCTCAATGCTAGGAACGCCATATTCTTCTCGCTCTTGCACACCTGCACATTCAATGATTCAGTGTTGTAAATTACAATCATCCCATTAATCCCACTAGATAATATGCAAATTCACAGAGAAGGCAATAGTATAATAACCATTGCAATTGCTGCGCTCTCCGTGTCGATGGAGGTGATGTCCAGGTTGGTACGCAGGAAATCTCTGTAGGCCTCGTTGTTCACGTATATGTTGGCGCTGCTTCCTTTTTCAATTCTCTTAATTTTTGGCTGCTGTTCAAGACATCTTAACGACCTCCCCAAGCACTTGTCTAACTCTACATTCTGTATGTCAAATCATCACAAGCTATTGTTTACCGTTGATATTTATAAAATAGATATAACCAGTAATCACACCCACAAGATATACCTCTATCTTCTGCGCCAAGGCATACAAGCTATCATCCACATTAATAAAAAATGTTTCTTTTCCGTTCTCGGGCTTTCCGGCGTAGTAAATAACTTCCGGTTGGAAATACACACTCTGAAGTTTATTCGCAACTTTCTTCTCTCCGACATTATATTCGGAAAATGTGAGGTTGGCAATGTCGCGAGTGAAACTTGAAGAATCGCCTTGATATTTCTGATTTGATCGCATATACCAACCACAAAAACTGTAAATGGTAAGCATATAAAAATTAAAGATGAAGAATTCAGATAATGATTCCTCAGTTATACCTCCCAGTAGAAAATGCCAGCGTGAGCGAATTGGCGGGGAATAGCGACGTCACCGATGTGAAGTTTATTTGGGTTTGCACTTGCCGCTCTTCCATAGTGAAGTACTGCCCTCACACGAAACAGACTTACCAGGAACTGTGCTGTCTGTGCTGCATTCACCTGTCTCATACATCACAGATCAATATTATTATTATGTACGTTATTACAAAACTCTGTTTGTTGTTTTCCCAATCGGCTACTTAGAAGTGTTAAAATTACCATTCCACTTCCGCACATGACCACAATAGTCCTATGCTTTCCTATCTTCCCCACATGATATCTCCGAGCTGTAACAGTACAATCACCGTATTTAATGCAATTTCAAAATGTCATGCTAACAAAAGCTAAGGGAAGAACTGAAATGAATGGGTAGAGTAGAAAGTAGAAAGTACCAGAGGCATCTACAGTAGGCAAATCCCCGTCTGGTTGGAACACTCCCCCATTACCAATAAGTGCCTTGAGCTCAGCATTACCAGAAACTATGAGACCATAATACTCTCCCTTTTTATTGATGCTCTCAATCTGTTGAGCTACCTCTTTTGGAATATCAGCACGGGAGGGGAACGGAAAGGCCGTCAAAACCATCAGAAGAAGAAGAAGAAAAGCAGAGGGAATGGAGCGCCTTTGAAAAGCCATGATGATATTGATGATGAATCACTCTGAAATACTTTGGGCTGGTTTGAAATTGCAAAGGGTCTACAATGCTATTTATAGCGAGGAAAGCCGAGGATTTAGTACTTCTTAAGAGCAATAAAAGCTTTAAATAATAATATCAGTGCTTAAGTAAGCAAACCTTATCTTGTACATGTATTATGCACTTGAAGACTGTACGAGATTGCAATCAGTGGCGCCACCATAATTTTAATATTGTCACTGTAAAAGAATTTGATTTTGATATCAAAACTTGACAGGAGGAAGGCCCGTGATCCTTAATTAGAGCTATTACAGCCTTAAATAATATTATTGTTCATGTAAAGGAAAACAATATACCGGCTCAGACTCCGTTTAAACCCTGGATATCGGTGGTGTTTAATGATTCAGCGCCACGAAGTGGAATGGGTGGTGGTTCTATCATTATCAGTGTCCTTTGTGTTTGGGAAACGAAAACAATTTTGTTTTTTTCTTTGACTTTTTCAATCTCTTAATTCCTTACCTTTCAATTCTTATCTGTTTTAGGAAATATGGCTTAGTGAATGCATTAATTTACATTTATACAAATTTAACTATATACATTTGTCCTCGGATTTTACTATCACTGTCATTAATAGAGAAGAACAACATTAATGGAGCGCCTTTAGAAAGCCATGATGATGATGAGAGACTAACTCATCTTTTAACAACTTGGGCTGGTTTGAAATGGCGAAGGGTCTTCATCTCCCCATCCTAAGAGCAATTACAGCCTTAAATATTATTATTGTGTGACTAAACAAACCTTATCTTCCGCAGATTATCCACGTCAAGAAAAACAATAGTACCGACACAGACTCTGTTTTAACCATGGGTTTCCGTGGTGTTTATTGATGTAGGGCCACGAGGTTGGTGGATGGTCTTATTATTATCACTGTGTGTCCTTATCAGAAATGAAAACGATTTTGATTTTTTCTGTGGATTAACGTAATCTTATCTGTGATATTTGCGGCTTACAGAACGAGCAGTTTTATCTTTTATCCGAAATATGCTCTAGCGAATGCATTAATTTATATTTATAGGAATATAATTATATATGCATTTATTCTCTGGTTCTACGATCACTATCATTAATTCAGATTTTACTTGGATGAAATGAATTTTCAATAAAAATTTGCTAAACTTTCTAGAAAAGCTGGGATAAGGATGGTGACATTTATGGCTCAGCTTTCACCAACGCTATCCACGTTCTTATAAAGCAAAACATAAACCTTATATTCGAAAACGCAAACTCGTCTTCCAT
The DNA here is from genome assembly GCA_018340775.1 of Taxus wallichiana var. yunnanensis. Classification (NCBI taxonomy): domain Eukaryota; kingdom Viridiplantae; phylum Streptophyta; class Pinopsida; order Cupressales; family Taxaceae; genus Taxus; species Taxus wallichiana. The sequence goes on along the minus strand of CM031241.1, from coordinate 597,238,387 downwards.
TCATATTCGCCACATCCTTATTATTTCTGACGAATATGTCTGGAAAATGAATAATTCAATAACTCACAAGATAATGCACTCGACCACTGATTTTGACCTACAGTGTGTATTCAATTTTTCATTTGACGGTGATGTTTAAGTGGTGACGGTGATGTTTAAGTGGTGAGAAAGATTACATATAGAACACTTTATGGAACACTTTAAAGTGAAAGTATAAAGAAAAGATGAAACGTATAAATTTATTTGTATAACAAATAAGGTTTTAAATATTTGGAGGATAAAAATGATGTAAATTATTATTGTTGATAAATCCAGCTGAATAGAATTAACCTCTCTTGTGGGAGGATTGAATGCTTGACAAAATTTCAAATTAAAGATACACTCGCAAATGTCATGTATGTGAGAAACACTATTATGTTGAAAAAAAAATAAGGGGCTTAAACACTCCTTATGTGTCACTATATTTTGTTGAAGTTGTCTATTGTTTTAATAAGGTTTTTTAATATTGGAAGACCTCATTCAATTTAAAATCTCAAATATGTTATCGGTATGAAACAAAACTATTTTGTGTTTTATTGGTGTAATTATAGTCTGGCTTCTATACACTACAAATGTGTTAACATAAACTTACCTATAATCATAACATTCTAAAAATGAAATAATTAAATGGTTTATAAAAATACGTATTTATTGTTTAAATGATATAAATACTTCAAGTTAAATTCTAATTTAACAAATAACATGTTTTGTTTTGAAAAATATAAATAAAATGAATATTCCACATTTTAAAACCCCAGATTTCAAGTTTTGTTTATGGAGGAGCAGCGCATGGAGGAGGAGCGCATGGATACAGGCGATGGAAAGGGGCTGAGAAATGACAAGGAGCCAACGAGTGCAATATTGAGAAACTCCTGGGCATCAAAGTTGTTCAAAAACAAGCAAAAGGAAGTTTTGGAAAAGCTTGATTCTGAGTGGAAACAGGAGATCCCATGATGGGGATGCACAACTACTACTTGGGCTGGTTTGAATTGGCAAAGGGTCACTTCTATTTATAGGGAGGAACGCCCACGATTTTTAACATCCAAACAGGCATTAGGGCTTTAAATAATATTATTGTTTAAGTAAACAAACCTTATCTTGTACAGATTATCCATACGGACTCTGTTTTAACTATGCTGTGCAAGATTGCTATCATTCATTTAATTATGGCTGTCGCATTTGTGATTGAAAAACGAATATGATTTTAATTTTTTCTCTTCTTTTCTTAATCACTTAGTGCCCATCAATTCATAACACTATACTCTATTTTAACCATGGCTGTGCAAGATTGCAATCAGCGGTGTTCAAAATGATTTTAGTATCGCTATCATTTATTTAATGCTCTGACGCATTTGTGATTGAAAAACGAATATGATTTTTTTTTCTATTCCATTTCTTAATCGCTTAGTGCCCATCAATTCTTATGGCATTGACAACGTACAGTTTTAACTTTTCAAATACTACTATATTTTTTTACACCCAAAGCTGTAGCTATGCAAAAATATTACTGTAAAGTTTCCTTTCACTGGAAATCAATTGAAAGTAATGTTTCTGTGCTTTTGGTGGTTTCCTACTTCGCTGTTCATTGATTAGAGAAACTGTCGAATAAATACATTAAATGCGCATTAAACAAATAGATATAATTTTTATTCATTATTTATTCAGCTCAAATAACATGACTTGTCAATGTTTTCACCAGGAATCTCCCGAGCACGCTGGCTTTCTAGATGGAAATCGATTTAAAGACGAATCTTCAGGAGCAACACAGATTGAGATAACACCCATGGAAAGTTTGGATAAGGATGAGCTGCAGTTTGCTGATGGTGATACCACCACTGTCCGCTGTCAAGTGGCCCACGCTTCTTCAATCCAAGTTCGTGCAGCAATGTTTGTACAACGTTGTATCCCATCTAGTGGCCCACATTCCTATAGTATTTATGCTCAAAACTCAAATGTTAATCTCTTGAAGAGAAAAGTTTTTCGTAGTTCAGTTGGGGACAATTTCACGTGTGAAATGGAATGGCAGAAAGGGCTAAAAGTGATATGGGAAAAGAGGGTGTGTCTTTTGTAACGTTGGGGTAGTGGAATAAAAATTAAAAATAAATGGAGTGGAATGCTTACAATGACATCTAAACCTAATATCCAAGTGATTTAAGAGCATATTCTTTACAAAATATGTTCACCAAGAAGAAAGTGGATAAAATGGGAGAATTCATTACCAATTTGAACAACAATAGATCTTATATTCAGAAAGTAAAAATGATAGGGTATGTTGTTCCAAAGACCTTCTTTGACTTCGTGGACATGAGTTCCTTGCGGAAGAAAAATTTCTGCATGGAGTACATTGCGGTTAAGGTAGATTTCAGCGGCCCAGCGACCCTTGTGCCATAGGGACATGAGTTCCCCAAAAACCTGCAATACCCACATGTCAAAGTAAAAAGGAGTAAAAATCTAGTGTATTACAAATAATGAGAGCCCACATGGAACATTCTCGACCCGATCTTAAAATACTCATAAATTTTGATCCGGAGCTCCGATTTTCATAAGAAATTAAATTCACAGTCTCGTAAAATACAAGAAATTCTTGGCAAATTCAGAATAACTTCTCACACTCAAAGGACCATAACTTTTATAATTCTCAACATATTTTCACAAATTTGGTCTAATTGGAATCGTGACTTCGAGCCCGATGCATAACAATCAAGAAAAGAAGAAATTGATTAAGTTTTGGTGATGATTTTAAGGAAAAAATTCCGTTTGAAACAGGGATTTTGAAAGTGGTTGGAGAGGCATTTAATGAGCATGGGTTGCCATTCCTTCTTTGTTACAAGTTATAGGACACCTTGAGATTTATTTTACAGGCCCAAAATTACCAACCACATCCCCTCTCTGTTTCTCTCTTCCAAAACACTATAAATTGGAATACTAGGCTCATTGTAAAGAGAGGATAGTTTGAGTAGAAAAACTTTGTCATTTTGGTTTTGTGAAGCCAATGTGCTGCAGCCTTTGTAGTGGACTCCTTGCATGGTGATCCAGGCCTTTCCTTTGTAATAGTTTAGACTATGCATATTAATGAAGCAATAGATTCAAATTGTGGATGTATCTTCCCTTGCTGAGTTTGTTGCGTTCTCCTTACCTCTCTAATGTTATTGCAAAGTTTTCCATCTACTCTATACTCTTGCAAGGATTCATTATCATTGTGTATGTATTAAATATTATTGTGAATGCAGTTTCTAGATTGTGGAGAACTGTTATCACCCTCTCTAAAATGTACTTTTCTTCCATTTTCACACATTAGAAAGTTATTCTCATTCCCTTCTTTTGGTGCATCACCTCTATAGTGTAGTTTTCTTTCATTCACATGTTATTACTCTCTCACCGGTCCCTTGAAACCGTAGGTTAGAGATAGTTAGTAGCTTCATCTTAGTAGAGTTAGTTTGTATAATGATTAGGAAGAAGAACCAGATTTCTCTCGGAGGTCTATCTTAGGTAGCAAGTCCCACAACTTGGAGATAACACCCATGTTACCCATTCACACCGTAATCTTAAGCACACACACTTGTGCAAATCGGAGGGTGATATGTTTCGGTGATAACATTTCTGGCATGCCGATGGGACCTAAAGAAGGTTTTATTTTTTCCAAAGAAGTTTGATGTGCTCTTGTTGTGAAATTTCATCTTGTAAGAGGATTTGAAATAGCACATATGACGAATCTAAAAGGGCATAATCCATTGGTTTAAGTAGTCCAAACTTGGAAGATTTATGATAATAAATCAAACAAGATCAAGAACTAGAGAAGAGGGACGATTTATCTAACTACACTTATCCCTAGATAGAGGAAGAAGGGGAAGTAGAGCTCAAAGGTCTCCATCTCCACAAAACAAAACCTTATTGACACCTCCACCTAGTAGGCCTTTTATTCAATCAACTAAATTTCTTCGACCAATTAGGATGGCACAACCAAATCCCTATGTCAACTTTGCTAGTAGCAACCCACTTGCTCTCAATGCACGAATCCAATTCTAGTCGCAACATTGAAGAAAATTCCATATTTCACTGGAGAGAGCCATACAAATATGATTGACCACATCCAAGATATTGAAAATGTCTATGCAAGTCATGAAATTGCTGAAATGGACGTTGTTGTTAAGTTGTTAGCATCCTCCTTTAAGGGTAAAGCATTACAATGGTTTAGGAGTTTGATGGCAGGGTCTATCCAAAATTGGGACCATTTGTGCACAACTCTTCACAATCAATTTGGAGAGAAGGTAGATAATTTGTCTCTGTTGGAACAACTAACCACAATCAAGAGAGCACCAAATGAGAAGATGGTCGATTTCAACTTTAGGTTTCAGAGGACATGGGATAGAATTCCACTTGTTGTGAGACCAGTAGCTAAAAGTGCTTTTCTCTACTTCTTAAAATCCTTAAACTCTGATATTGCAATGATGATACAATCCATGGGACACATAAATTTACCCACAACCTATAACATTGCTATTATATCTGAAAATTTCTTAATTTAAGATGGTAAACTTGCACCTAGGCCACCCAGGCCGCTTTATCAAGAATTAAGAAGTCCAAGTACTAGTCAAGCACCTACATTAACTCCTATTCTTTCTCCAAGAAATTAGAGTTTGACCAAAACTTCTACCTCATCTTCTAGCACCTCAAATGATCTCCAAGAAGTCATGAATTAGTTGCAAAACCTAGGTAATGAGTTGGTGATACTAAAGAAGCAACAAATTCAAAATTTCAGATTGTATCAGCCTCAAACCTAACCCAATACGCCTACGTACCATCTTAATAGACCACCAGTTCAAACTACAAATCAGAAGCAAGTCAAACCTCCTGCTAATATGTCATTTTAGCCTTATAATCCTAATGTTGCACCCACATCTAGAGCCTTGGTGCCAGTGAAAAATAACATGGCTCAAGAATATGAATGGTGCTTCCCATGTAATCAAACTCATAACTAGTCAATGTGTTTCAATTTGTCTTTGAATCAAGATCTTATGGTGACAACAACGGGTGTGGAACAAGAGACATGCCAAGAAGGAAATCAGTAGAAGGAAGCAACTTAGCAAGAGGCACCTCCGAATGAAACCACACTTGTCAATTAGCAGGCTGAAGATTTATGTGATATAAATCAAGCCCCTTATCAAGGTGTAGCAGCCAATACACGGTCCAAGATGAGAAATATTGGAAAGGTAAAGTCTTACAATTCAAATGATCCATAGCCCTCTATTACTCTAAAAGGTGTTAGCAATCAAAGCGTAGCTTGAAAAGTGCAAGGTAAACCCAAGCCACCTTCTAGACTAGCATAAGTGTCAATTATAACAGCCCAAGTGCAAGAGAAGACTACGCAAGGTAATGGGTAGCAGAGAGATAACTCATCTCCATTCAGTATCATTGAGTAGATGAAGAAAGTGAATGTAAACATCTCAATGTGGAAGTCATTAGCTATCCTAGGCCAAAGAGACCTATTGCAAGATGCTATGGCGAATCAGTCAACATCAATTTAGTGATCCAATAAATAAGAAAATGTGCTTACTAATGTAGCTCAACAAGGAGGAATTCAAGGAGGCCACCAAGGTAAAAATTTAAAGCCCCTACCATTCTATATCTCATTGATCACCTTAGATAAGTTGGTGCATAATTACATGATTGATTTGGGAGCAAGTAGCTCATTCATGCCGAAACAAATAGTTGATCAATGGGCCTCCAATATGAAGTCATTTCTAAGGTGTGGTGCAATTGAACTGGACAACGGTAACAACAATTGGAGTAATCAACGATTTGATCCTCACATTACATTTACATGTCCCAATGTAACGGTGTTACAAGATGTATCAATCATAGACTTGCCACCACTCTTTGAATTGTGTTTTTAAAGAGAATTTATCGCTGAAATTGGAGGCTATTTGTCTACTGATTGGTCACATATGTTATTCAGAACAAGGTATGGAGCTAAGGCTACAATTAGATCTATGCCTATTGCATATTGAGCCTCATACACCGAGTCTAATCAATGCAAATTGTTTGGCATTTTATGAAGATGATTATCCAAGCACCTATGAAGTAGATACCAAATTCAGATGCATTCCACACTTGACTCTCGATGAATTGGCAAACAAGAGGCATGTTTCTTACCCTTACAAAGAAATGGAAGAAGTTGAATTGATAATGAGGTGTGGTATTTATTCTTTGACGACTCAAGAATTTGAAAAGGTGTTAGAGGAGGAGCCATGCCCATTTCACCACAAGGTACAAAATATTACTCAAATTTCCATTTCCAGTTTTCTTGCTCAAATAACATAGCCGACTATGAAGCTCGATTCATGGATTGCATTGGAAAAGAAAGAGGGGCATTAAAAAGTTGAAAGTGTTTAGAGATTTTGAGCTAATTGTGAACCAAGTCGAGAGGAAAATTCTACCAAGAATGATCTGTTGAAGAACTACAAAAATTAGGTATGGGATATCATTGAAGATTTTGAAGATTTTAGCATCAATTTGATCCCGAGAAAGAAAAATGAAGCAACATGACATACTAACAACAATTGGGGCAGAATTTGACATTGCAGAAAGTATCAATCTTAAACCCAAATGATCAGTTCGGAAGGAAAATTCAAACATTCAGGTAAAGGGTGAGGATTCAGAGCCCATTTTAGTACATGAAGGAAAGATATTGCAAATTGGAAAAGTAAATACTCAACAAGAGAAAGATGAATTCGTTCAACTTTTTCAAGAATTCCCAGATGTCTTTTCTGGTCTTATAAATATTTAAGATGTTTTAACCTAAGGTTAGCATAACATACTATTGAGCTAGATCCAGAATCCAAGCCTATCAGATAGAACCAAAGGCCGGTGAATCCTCACATTGAACCTCTCATGAGAAAAGAGTTGAACAAGCTAATTGAAGCTAGCATCATCTTCCCTATCAAAAATTTGAGTTTGTTTGCAAACTTGGTGCCGATGAGGAAGATAAATGGAGAGATCGGATCATGTGTGTAGACTTCGTGATCTAAATATAGGTTCACTCAAATATCATTATCCACTTCCTTTAATGGAAAAACTCCTATAAGTAGTCATTGGTTACGAAAGGTTTTCATTGCTAGATGGATAATCGGGCTATAATAAGATAATGGTGAAGGAAGAAGATTAGTTCAAGATAGCCTTCACTACGAAATGGGGCACATATGCTTATAAGAAGATGCCATTTGGATTTTCAAATGTCGAGCAACATTTTAGTGAGTTATGGATATGGCATTCAAAAAATAATCAACAAGATAGTGCGTATATATCAAGAGTATATCACCATCTTCTCAAAGAATACAAAAACACCACCTCTTTTACCTCAGGAAAGTATTTCAAAGACATAGAAGGTTTGGAGTATCCTTGAATCCGAAAAAGTGTGTATTCTAGCACATGAAGGAAAATTGTTGGGTCACATTGTTTCAAAGGAAGGATTAACAATTGATCTTGAAAGAGTTGAAGCCATCCAAACTTTGTCATTGCCAAGTCATAAGAAAGATCTCCAAATATTCTTAGGAAGGATAAACTTTGTCCATAGATTTGTGCCTGATTTTTCCACTCTTGTGAAGCCATTAACAATGATATTGAAGAAGAGTATTGCATTCAGATGGAAAACTAGAAGGAAAAGAGAGTTTTGAGGCTATCAAACATGCAATATCACAAGATCTAACTCTTATCAACCCATATTTCTCCAAGTACTTCATACTATATGCTTTTGGAGGATCAAACACAATCTCAGCTATCTTGGTATAATTGAATAGAGAAGGATCAAAACAACCCATAGCTTTCTTCAGTCAAAGCCTAGAAGATTATGAAGTAAGGTATTATTTTATTAAAAAGAATGTTCTTGTTATCATTAGGAGTTTGATGAAGTTCAGACACTTGGTCTTGAACAATAAGATTCAACTATTTGCATCTCATGCTGGTGTTAAGGATTTTATCCTAAACAAGTATTTGAGTGAGAAGAGAGTAGGTTGGATCACCCAGGTAGTGGAATATAATATTGAAATCAAAGTTCCCAAGTTGGTTCATGGAAAAGGTTTGTGTGAACAGTTAGCTTCCAAACAACATGAAGAACCAAAAGGTGAAGAGGAGGCTATCTTAGTGCTACAAAATGATCAATAACAACCAGGTAATGATGCGCCCATTCCATGTTGGACTCAAGACATGGTGCATTATCTCCAAATAGGTTTGTGCCCTCAATAATTGAACAAAGCTAAGAGAAGATATTTCAAATTAAAATCCATCCCATATGTGCTCATTGATGGCATCTTATTCAAGAAGGATGTGAATGGGGTGTTATTGAGGTGTGTCTCAACAAGTCAAGTTGAGAAGATATTACATGAGTTTTATGATGGGGAAGTAGGAGGCCACTTTTCTCCATGAGTAACAACTCTCAAAATCTGAAAGTTGGTTATTATTAGCCTCTGATGTTTAGAGATTGCTACTCATGTATCAATAAATGCAAAAATGTACATTCTTCATAGGACAAGAAAGGGTAATGACACCGCCTTCGTCTAATTTTGGTAGATCAACCATTAATGCAATGGAAATTGAACTTCATTGGAGTTATCAATCCAAATTCAATTCAAATCCATAAGTGGATACTTGCGGTAACAGACTATTTAACCAAGTGCAGTGCAAGCGTGGCACTTAAGGAGGAAAATGAATCTAGCATCTTGGATTTCTATGAAGGGATAGTCACAAGGTTTGGAATCCCGACTACTATCATATCATATAATGCATTGTCATTCCTTGGAACCAAATTCACTAGAATGGGCTGTCAAGAATGGTATATACCTCGGCACTTCAATAAACTATTACCCTCAGGGTAATGGCCAAGCAGAGTCTAAAAATAAGAACTTGTTGACAATCATAAGAAGAACTCTTAACGAGAATCAAAGAACTTGGAATAAAAACTCAAATCAGCCTTATGGGCTGATAGAATCGCACCCAAGAGGTCTAAAATAATCTTTCCCTATAAGATTGTATATGGGAAGGAAGCATTTCTACCTTATCACTTGAGTTGCCGACACGGGAACTCATGAAGAAGTTGAAACTAGACGAGTTTAAGCCCATGGAAATTAGGTATGGGGAGCTGATGGAATTAGAAGAAGTAAGAGAATGTGTAGTGCAAACTATGGAAAAATATCAAGCATTGATCAAGAGAAGCTTTGACATAAAAGCTAAAGCTAGGACATTCCAAGTAGGAGATTTGGTATTGAAGTGGGATGTTGATCATGTAAAGCCAAGAAATCATTCCAAGTTTGATGCCATATGGAGTGGTCCATATATGATCACTGAATGTAAAGGTAGCAATGCCTTTTGGTTGGCTAAGTTGGATGGTGAAGAATTGCATATTCTAGTCAATGGAATTTACCTCAAACATTGCTACTAGAAGGAAGAATTTCTCACCCTTGTACATATTAGTCTAGGATTTCCAATTCCTCCAAGTGCTTTTACACATTGTTTTTTGTTAGAATAGGATTTAATTTCCCTAAGTGCTAGTGCACATGTTCTATTGCTTCTAGTGTATGCTTTGTATACAATTCATCACACTTGAGGAAGAGAAACTATTGTAGTGGGAAGCTCATATTTACTTACAACAGTTACAAATTTAAAATTCAAAAAAATGTAGAGCAACTAAAATCAGATGTTGAGGAAACATCTGTAGGTACTCATCACTTAGCCTCATGGATCACAGTTGCAGGAATGGGTGAAATCTAGGTTTTAAGTAATTTTCTACTCTCACAATCCTTGTTTTCGAGATATTCTTATGAAAGTTGAGAGTACAAGCTGCGGGGAAAAGCTCCGAAAGCATGTGACATCATCTAAAGCATTTTGGGACCATGTTTAAGAGTTAAGATCAATTCATGATGATAATGTAGACTATGTGCCCAATAGATAACCTCAAACAACTAGTCACACTCCATTTAGCATGAAAATGGTCCCGTGAGTCACCAAAATTGTTAATCCATTTCACTACCCTTTGGAAATCGTATAATTGACAATCTTACATTATCATAGTGATAGGAATCTAGTTGCAAGAAAAGGTGGAAAAATATGATAAGTCATCTAAACTATCTCCTGGACACCTCTTCATAGTTGCATGGATCCAGGAATTGCATAAATGTTCAAGTGAAGGTATAACTTCCAATACAATGCACTGAGCTTCTAAGGGTATCCCACCAAGCTACTTTGAATATTGGGAAAAATTGAAATATAGATCTAGTTGCTATGGCAAGGTGGAGCTCATCAAGCTTTTGTATTAGCTCACTAATTTGTTGTAGGAAACCGAACTCATTTTAAAGGTGATTGTGTTATTTTGGGTCGAGCTTGTTCACCATAGAAGAAACCAAGCTACTCTAAATGAAAAGGGACTCGGTGAGTTGTTTTGTTTGTGTACCAATGCCCATGCTATGTGTTTCAAATCAACAGAGCCCTTACTCAAGCCCATGGTGATATAATCACTAAATTCGGATTGATTTGGCCTGGATTTCCCGACATATGTGCACCAAAACGTCAAACTTCCCACAGTATGAAATTTGTGTGGAGATGTTGGGGGTCAACGGCCCAACTATCCCAGTCAACGGTGAGGTGTGGAGAGTGTATGTAGGTAGAGTGGAATTTTGAGGCCGAGGAGACTTGGAAAGATTAGGACATATGTACGTGAAAAACCTGAAATCACCGTACTCAAAGCATCGCAGGAATGTCGAATGAATGTGGCTTGAGCCGCATTAAGGACAAATGGAACATTGATGTCCAACATCATCGATGCATAGGAGAGTGTGGTTATGTCGGTGGCCAATAACCTACCTGCACTGGTCAAATACAAACGTTTGAGGATAGAAGAGCCCGAGTTGGGTGATGTGGAGAAAGGAGGCCCACATGGTCCAAGTACCGCGGGGATGTGAGTTCCCTGTTAAGGTGAAATTTTTGCATGGAGTACGTTGCAGATAAGGTAGAATTTGGCAGCCCAGATAACCCTTGTACTGTAGGGACATGAGTTCCTTGAAAACCTACAATACCTGTATGTTAAAGTAAAAAGGAGTAAAAATCTAGTGTATTGCGGATTTTGAGAGCCCACATAGAAGACCCTGACCTTGATTTTAAAATAGTCATAACTGTTAATGCGAGCTATGATTTTAAAAAAATGGACTTTTTCGAAAGTGCTCGACATCCTCTACACCAAAAAAATTGGGTTTCTTAATTTTAATGAGGGTAGCTATGTAAAAATAAAGAAACATCCCCAGCTCCATGAAATTAAATTCATAGTCCCGTAAAATACAAGAAATCCTTGGCAAATTCAAAATAATTGATCATGCTCATAGGACCATAAATTTTGTAATTCTCAACAGATTTTCAAAAAATTGGTTTCATTGGAATCATGATTCCGAGATCAATGCACAACAATCAAGAAATGTAGAAATTGATAAATTTTTGGTGATAATTTTAAGGAAAATGTGTGAGGTTTTGAACAGGGATTTTGAAAGTGGTTGGAGAGGCATTTAATGAGCATGGGCTGCCATTCCTTCTCTGTTCGCAGGTTATGGGACACCTTAATATTGATTTTGCATGCCCAAAATTACCAACCACACTCATTTATTATGACTTGCAATTGGTTGAAAAGTGGATTTTGGGATTTACATCCTCTCTCTCTCTCTCTCTATCTCTCTCTTCAAAAACACTATAAATTTGAATAGTGGGCTCATTGTAAAGAGATGATAATTTGAGTAGCAAAAATATGTCATTTTGGTTTTGTGAAGCCAATTTGCTATAGGCCTTTGTAGTGGACTCCTTGCATGGTGATCCAGGCCTTTCCTTTGTAATAGTTTGGACTATGACTATTAATGAATCAATGTATTCAAATTGTGGATGTATCCTCCCGTGTTGAGTTTGTTGCATTCTCCTTGCCTCTCTAATGTTATTGTAAATGTTTTTGTCTACTCTATACTCTTGCAGGTATTCACTATCATTATGTGTGTGTGATATATTATTTTGAATGTAGTTGTTATACTTGCGTGAAGCTAATCATGTTATCACCCTCTCTAGTATGCACTTTGCTTCCATTTTTACACATTGGAAAGTTATTCTCATTCCCTTATTCTTATACATAACCTTTATAGTGTATTTTTCTTTCATTCACATGTTATTACTCTCTCCTGGTCCCTTGGAAATACTAGGATAGAGAAAGTTAATAGTTTCATCTCAAGGTAGAGTTAGTTTTCATAAGGATTAGGAAGAAGAACCAGCTTTCTCTGGAGGTCTATCTCAGATAGTAAGTCCCACAACTTGGAGATAGTACCCATGTTACCCAATCACACCATAAGCTCAAGCACACACACTTGTGTAAATTGGAGGGTGTTTTGTTTCATTGATAATAGATACCTAAGCCTTTATATACATAAGTTATCACTTAGTTAAGTGGAAAAAGGCTCCATGACTTAATTCTTTTTCTCAACTTTAGAGAAATTTATGCGAAGATGAGGATGATTGAGATGAAGGCATGTGAAACAAATCCTGAAGGTTGGTAGTTGAAGGGTTGAGAAAACAATTGAAAATTTGGCTAATGCATGGAGAAACATCTAGATCATATTGCCAATAATATGAAAACAAATGGCACAGATCACATCTTTCCACATTGACTAATGATGAGTATTTGTTTGTTGAGAAGAATTGACCACAACAAATATTAAGCACAAGAAACGTGAAATGGTGCTACATGGCGCCAATTGTGGGTTGAAATGTGGTCTAATCATGGTAATTCTTGCTCAAGAGGTTAATAAATTTTATAGAGAAACATTTGGATCCTATTGCCAATAAGATGAAAACAAATGGTACAGATTATCGTGCCACATTGACTAATGATGAGTATCTGTTTGTTGAGAAGAGTTGACCAAAACAAAGATAAATCACAAGAAACATGAAATGGTGCTACATGGCACCAATTATAGGTTGAAATGTGGTCCAATCATGGTAATTCGTTCTCCAAGAGGTTAATAAATTTCATGGAGAAATGTTTGGATCCTATTTCCAATAAGATGAAAACAAATGGTGCATATCACATCCCGCCACATTGACTAGTGATGAGTATTCGTTTGTTGAGAAGAGTTGACCAAAACAAAGATACAACACAAGAGACATGAAATGGTGCTAGATGGCACCAATTGCAGGTTGAAATGTGGTCTAATCATGGTAATTCTTGCTCCAAGAGGTTAATAAATTTGACGTTAAACATCGACGTAGTTGTGAGGTTTAAGTAATTTATTCTTCGGTAAAGAATGTAATTAGGGTTTGATACTGATGGAATTCAATAAAATATCATAAAATAACCTATAAATCAGAAATCACAATTAAATTCACATTGGAGAGAACTTGTATATTTTATTAATCTTCCTTATGTTATAAGTACAATGACCGAGAGGGGGTGAATAAGTCATACCACAATTTTTACTTTATTTACCATGTCATACATTTAGCATACAAACCATCTATTTAACATCCATAAACCATTTGAGCTTATTAAGTGAGTATCAACATTCAAAAGTGCATGAAACAAAGAAGAAAATACATTAGGAAATAAGAGATAAAATATGCGGAATAATCCCTTACAGAATCGCAACAGTAGAAACTAATATGCAAAAAATATTACAGATCTCAAATAAAAGTGCAAAATAAATAACACAACACAGAGAGACAAGATTTAACGTGGTTCACCCAATTTGGGCTACGTCCACCAAGAATCACTTGCTCAGATTTTTATTACATGCCTCCACTCTCTCAATACAATACCCAGATCCGTTTGGAGCTATGCTCAACAAAATCTACAGAAATTCACACTGAATTAAAAACACATCTGTAATACATTTTCTTTTCTATCTATCATATGCATAAGACCATATAAATAGACAATGCTTAAGCAACTTTACAAAAACCATGGGTATCAAACAATGGGTGAAAAATAAAACCGTCCCATAAACATATGGGTAGGCAAGAGGTGGTTTTACAAAAAATGGGTACCTAAAACCATGGGCCCAAAAAATAGCCCATAACGGTTACCCATTACCCATGGGATAATAAACCACCCATGAAAATTTTCTTGGGGATTCACCCCTAATCCCCTTGATTGGGGCTTGACCCCAACCCCGAACCCTTTCGACCCGCTCACCGGCGAGCGGGACCACCATAAAAATACCCGAGTGTAACACATGGAAGGTGTACCACACTCTAACATGAAAATAGGCTCCACAAACATAACAATCTCCCACTTGGAGACTAATTTCCACTGAGAAAGCTTCTCAACCCTTCACTTTGTCATCCATGAAGGCCAACCAAAGTGAACATAGCTTTAGTTTATCCCTTGTGACCACCTTGGTCATCATGTCTGCAGGATTCTGACTGGTATGAATCTTCTCCAACTTCAACTTATCTTCCTCCAAAGCTGTCCTGATGAAGTGATATCTCAATTGTATATGCTTCGTCTTGGAGTGGAAAGCAGAGTTCTTAGCTAGGTGTATAGCACTCTGACTATCACTATGTAGCTTACATTCCTCCTGCTTATGCCCCAAATCCTCAAGCAATTGTTGTAACCAAATCATCTCTTTACTTGCCTCTGTGGCAGCAACATACTCAACCTCTGTGGTTGACAAAGCCACTAGCTTCTGTAGTCGTGAAATCCAACTCACTGCTGTCCCACCTACAGTGTAAATATAACCTGTCGTGCTCCTCCTACTATCTACATCTCTAGCCATGTCTGAATCTACATAACCATGTAAAGTGGTGTTTGATCCACTGTAGCACAAAACTGTCCCCATGGTCCCTCTCAAATACCGAAGGATCCACTTTACTGCTTGCCAATGCTCTTTACCTGGATCACTCATAAATCTACTCACAGCTCCCACTGCATGGGTAATATCAGGCCTAGTGCACACCATAACATACATCAAACTGCCAACTGCTGATGAGTAAGGTACCTTGGACATCTGGTTTCTTTCCTGCTCTGTCTTGGGACACTACTCCTTTGATAACTTAAAATGGCCTGCCAAAGGAGTCCCAACCGGTTTAGCATCCTGCATGTTAAACCTATCCAATACCTTCTTAATGTACTCTTCCTGAGATAGAGTCGACTTTTAATCCTTCCTATCCCAAGTTATCCTCATACCAAGGATTTTTCTGCTGCCCCCAAATCCTTCATATCAAAGGATTCACTTAGTTGCTTCTTGAGTACTTTTATTTCCTTCATGCTTTTACCAAAGAACCAACATGTCATCAACATACAAACACAGACAATATAACTTCCATCCTCAAATTTCTTTGTATACACGCAATGGTCAGAATGACATCTAATATAACCTTGCTCCATCATGAAGCTATCAAACTTCTTATACCATTGACGTGGAGCTTGTTTCAAGCCATACAAGCTCTTCTTTAGTTTACACACCATCTCCTCTTTACCTTTGACCTCATAGCCCTCTGGTTGCTACATATATAGTTCCTCCTCCAAATCACCATGGAGAAATGCAGTCTTTACATCTAACTGTTCTAAGTGCAAGTCTTCTGCTACCACTATTCCAAGAACAGTTCTAATAGAAGTCATTTTTACTACAGGAGAAAATATCTCATCAAAATCTATACCTTGTTTATGTGCAAACCCTCGACCACCAACTGGGCCTTATATCTTTTCTTTCCTCCTTGTTCGTCTTTAACTCTGTACACCCACTTGTTCTGCAATGCTCTTTTGCCTTCCGGTAGCTTCACCAAATCCCAAGTCTAGTTCTCCATGAGAGACTTATGCTCCTCATCCATGGCTTGCTCCCACTTCTTACTAGCATCTACCTGCATTGCTTCATCAAAGCTCTCTGGCTCTCCACTATCAGTGAGTAATAAATAATAAAGAGAAGGAGAAAACGTTTAGGTTCTTTTCTTACCCTAGAAGACCTCCTCACTGTAGGAGTTTGGGGTTCCTGTTGAGTAGGTTCCTGAACTGATTCATGGGTCACTTTCCCATCCGGAAGATCCTCTACCACTGCATATTCTTTCTTGGATTCTTCCCTGTTTTCCTGCAACTGTTGCTTATACATGACTTTCTCATTAAAGACCACATCCCTAGATCGAATGATTTTCTTGTCCTTAATACTCCAACATTTATATCCAAAGTCATCACCACCATAACCAATGAAAGTACATTTTTCTGATTTAGCCTCTAGCTTAGTTTTATCATCATTGTCTATGTGAACAAACACCTCACATCCAAAGACTCTAAGAAATGAATAATCAACTTTCTTACCATACCATGCCTCCTCAGGTATGCCTCCATCCAAGGCACTTGAGGGTCCTCTGTTTATCAAGTACATAGCTGTGCTCACCGCTTCTGCCCAAAAATAAAGAGGTAGTCCTGCATGTAACCTCATGCTCCTAGCACATTCCATTATTGTTCTGTTCATCCTTTCTGATACCCCATTCTGCTGCAGAGTTCCTGGAACCGTCTTTTGCCTGTGGATTCCATTCTTAGAATAGTAATCATTAAATTCATTGCTGCAATACTCCCCTCCATTATCTGACCTGAGACATTTTAGCTTAAGACCTATTTCATTCTCTACCAAGGCTTTCCATTTAACAAAAGTGTCAAATACATCAGATTTGTTTCTAATACAATAAACCCAAACTTTCCTTGTTGCATCATCAATAAAAGTAACATAATAACTTGAACCCCCAAGAGATGATACCTGAGCCGGCCCCCACACATCAGAATGTACCAGCTCTAACTTACTCTCTTTCTTCGTAGGTCCAACCTTGAGAAACCTTACTCACTTCTGTTTCCCATATATGCAGTTCTCACATAAATCCAAACCTGTTTCTATATATCTAGGCAAATTCTTCTTTATGATGTTCATGCCCTTATGGCTCATATGACCGAGCCTATAGTGCCATAATGTTGTATCTGCATCTGAAGCCACAAGATTACAATCATTAGTACTATTAGTTGTTAAATACAAGGTTCCAACCTTCTTACCTCTTGTCACCACAAGAACACCCTTGGTAACCTTCCAAGAGTTAGCTGTAAATATCACAGTACAACCATCACTTCCCAATTGCCTTGCTGATATCAAATTTCATCTTAATGTAGGCACATGTCCGACATCCTTCAATAGCCATGTATTCCCGTTCTGCATCTTAACTCAACAAAACCTTTTCCAACTATGCTGCAAGGCTCATCATCACCAAGAAAAACATGCCCAAAATCCCTTGAACATAATCAATAAAATAATGCCTATGTGGAGTAGCATGAAAAGAAGCCCCGAATATAAAACCCAAGATTCAAGTAATATTATGCAAAGAAAGAATCAAAACATCCCGACATACATTACCCAATGCCACATTTACCTCCTTGTTTTCTTCATGTTGTTTCTTCTTATCCCGAAGCTCCCAACAGTCCTTCTTTGCATGCCTAGGCTTTCCAAAATTCCAACATACAATCTTGTTCTTAGATTTTGACCTTTCCCGATCTTTTGATTTTCTACAGTTTCCTCTATTCTTTTGTCTCCCTCTAGTTTCCACTCACAAAGGATTCCCCAAAGTAGAAGATTCCTAGAGCTTTTTCTTCGCATTTCCTCACTTAAAATCACCCCTAAAACATCCTCAAACTTAAACTTCGAGTTAGGAAACCGAGTTACTTACTGCCATTACCAGTGCTATTCCAACTCTCGGGTAAAGAGCATAGAATTAATAAAGCCCTAACTTCTTCATCAAATTCTATTGTAACTCGAAGCTAGCATATTCACAACCGTATTGAAATCATTTAAATGATCTCACTCTTGAACTATTCTCGGACATCTTCATATTAAAAAACTTTTTCATTAAAAATATATTATTAGAGGCGAGAGGGTTTTTTATACAACTTCCCTAATGCATCCATTAGATCTTTTGTAGTCTTTTCCTTTGAAACATTAAATAATACCGAGGATGCAAGACACAGCCGAATCATTCAAAGTGCCTTCCAATCCAAAAAATCCCATTCCACATCTGTCATACTCGAGGGTTTGTTCACCTTCTTAGACAACAGAGTATAAAGATTCTTTTGATAAAGGTAATCTTCCATCTGCATCTTCCAAAGACTAAAATTCTACCCGTTGAATTTATCAACCCTAGATCTTCCATCATCTACCATAGCTCCCACTCAAGATAAAACTTTCCCTACGATTCAACACTTCAACAAACCAAACTAGGCTCTGATACCAATTATTAGGAAATAAGAGATAAAATATGCGGAATAATCCCTTACAGAATCGCAACAGTGGAAAATAATATGCGGAAAATATTACAGATCTCAAATAAAAGTGCAAAATAAATAACACAACACAGAGAGACAATATTTAACGTGGTTCACCCAATTTGGGCTACGTCCACCAAGAATCACTTGCTCATATTTTTATTACAAGCCTCCACTCTCTCAATACAATACCTGATCCGTTTGGATCTATGCTCAACAAACTCTATAGAATTCACACTGAATTCAAAACACATCTACAATACATTTTCTTGTCTATCTATCATATGCATAAGACCATATAAATAGACAATCATGCTTAAGCAGACTTTACAAAAACCGTGGGTATCAAACAATGGGTGAAAAAAAAACCGTCCCATAAACATATGGGTAGCTGAAGAGGCGGTTTTACAAAACAATGGGTACCGAAAAACCATGGGCCCAAAAAATAGCCCATAATGGTTACCCATTACCCATGGGACCGCCGTAAAAATACCCGAGTGTAACACATGGAAGGTGTACCACACTCTAACATGAAAATAGGCTCCACAAACATAACAAATACATGAAGAGTATAAGTAAGTGGGAAACTCTCAAGGGGAAGAAAACCCACTAAAACCTATGGCAAATATTAAACATAACAAAGGACTTGTAAAAATATTAAACATCAAGATCAAGGATTTATTTAGTGATGAACCAACCCCACAACGAGCACCAACCCCTAGTATTAGTAGGAAACCAATCCTACAAGGAGGCTACAACCCCTAAAATTATTAAAGACCACCTCAACCACTAGAAAACGGATTACCACTAAAGATATGTTTCTTCAACAATTGATGGTGATCACAAATTTAGCTCCACACACATAAAATCTTCTTCAAAATTCACCTTCTCCTACTTCACTCAAATATGGTCCTTATCTTGTTGATTAGGTCTAATGACCTTGCATACCTCTCTTCAATCCTTCTCATGCATGTACACCTCTTTTAATGTTTATCCTTGACCCCTCTCTCTTCTTATTATTCCTCTTATACCTCACTCACATCACTATCCATTACACTAGTCATAATGAGCTAATATAACATGTTTTATATACATGATTCATCTCCTAAACACCTCTACGTCAGCCATGACCATTAAGGTTAGTAATACCAACAAGAAATTGTTAGGAATGTCTATGTTGTAGTGTGAACATAGAATATTATGTGAGTGATTATATTATCTAGGATAATATAATATGTGTTGTAATAATTAATTACATTATTGTAAATGTAATTATGAGTGGGTGAGTAAATATTGTTATGATTTTTGAGTAAAAAGATCATTAAAAATATTATTTTTGTGAGAAAACAAAATCTCACATAAAATAACATGAAGTTATTTTAGGAGTTGTGTGTGGAGATATTTATGGAGATTATCTCTCCTTAAATATAGGAACTACCTCTCCTATATATATATGGGTGTAATACTTCCTATGTAATAGCAAGAATGAAGAGTAAGTTTTCGATTAAATTTATGCAATTCTGATATTATATTTTCATTTGGTACCAGATGATGCAGAAATTTCAGTATTTTCTTAATCAAATCCATCTCAAAGAATAGCTTATATAATTTGTTTCCAGTTTTGTTTTTTTCTATAATATTTTACATGGAACCAAGTTTTTGTCAAGAAATGACAACAGAAATTTCAGTAGAACCCAATTCGTATGTTTGAAGAAATATGGATTTGAATATGCAGCTATCAAATTCAACATTTCAATTCTTCTACTGAAAGTTTTCTCCAATTTCCAATAATGTTGAATTGTTAATACAAAGTCTTGGCTTGCTTGGAGGTTCAAAGGTATTCTATATAAATTTTTAAAGTACCTGATTCAATTCTATATTTTTTTTATCAGTATTGTACAAAATAATGGAGAAATTAAATCTGATTGAAAAGTTTGAAGGACAAGATTTCCATACATGGAAACTATAGATGCAATTACATTTAATAGAAAAGGACTTATGGGATGTAGTTAAAGCCAATGCAATTCCACCAACGACTACAAATGATCTAGCTAAATGGAATGCAAAAGATCATAGAGCTTTGGGTACTATTGGTCTAGGATTATCAAAAGCCTATCTGCATCATGTGGATTTCACAAAATCTGTAAAAGAAATTTTGGAGTCTCTTAACAAATTGTTTGGTTTTGAAGATGAAACGGAAAAGACTACAATGAAGCAATGCTTGTACGGGTTGAAAATGGAAGAGAACTCAAAAATGGTAGATCATATAAGTAAGTTTTGCTCTTTGCTAAATCAACTAGCTGGAATTAAAGAGTCGGTAAAAGACGATGATGCTAAAGCAATACTCCTGAATAGTATGCCTAAAATTTATTCAAATATTATGTTTACTTTAAGCAAGGTAACAATTAGCTTAGAAGGAGTAATCTCCACATTACTTGATTAGAGTAATTATGAAGAATATGAAGAAGTAATGTATGTACAGAATAAAGCAAGTACTTCATCTAATAAAGGAAAGTTCAAACCAAAACCTTTCCCTTTTAAAGGTAAAATGAAATGCTATTACTGTAATGAATCGAGACATGTAGCCTTGAACTGTAAAAGAGGGCAAAAGATCTACTTGATGACAAAATAAATCAAAAATCTCTTTTGGTTGAAGAAGAAACTGATTGGGATGAATACTCTAAAGATGAGGAACTTTCTTGTCCTAGTGATGAGGAATTATTATGGTAAATAGTTCACTTTTTGGAGGAAGGAGGAATTTTAGGGCCTCTCGTCAGTCACCAATGATGGGGTCGCATATAGCACTGGTGGCACATTTTAATAATATTTTTCAGTTGTTTTCTTTGAGTGATGTGTGTAGATATAAAACATGTTCCTTGTCAAAGATTGAAAAGAGGAGGATGTGAATTTTGGATGCTGAGAACATTTGTTTACAGGAGGGAAGCTTCTACATACGATCCTCGATGTCAGTGCATTCCTCTGACTTTCATACTTCATTGGAAGATGATCAGCCGGTGAGTAGATTCACGCGGAGAGGTGATCATGATCAATTGGTGAGCTAAAGAGGTGATCATGTGTAGCAAGATCCGATAACAAGATCCAAAGAAGAATGCAGAAATCTCTCATAATCATGTTTTTAGGTGATCTTGCCCCATGTTCATACTAAGGGGTCAAATTTTAGGAATATCTATGTTATAGTGTGAACATAGAATATTATGTGAGTGATTATATTATCTAGGATAATATAATTTATGTTTTAATAATTAATTACATTATTGTAAATGTAATTATGAGTGGGTGAGTAAATATTGTTATGAGTTGTTGAGTAAACAACTCATTAACAATATTATCTCTTTGGAGATATTTATTTGTTGAGTAAAATAACATGAATTTGTTTTAGGAGTCATGTTTGGAGATATTTATGGAGATTATCTCTCCTTAGATATAGGAACTACCACTACTACACGGGGCCTTATTTTGAGACAAAAGTTAGAGACAAAAGATTACTTTTGTCTCTAACTTTTTCCAACAAAAATAATTGTCTCTAATTTTCCCCCTTTTCATATTTTACAATTAATTGACTTTTACTAGTATACCAAATCGGGGGTAAATTGGAGGAAGCGAACCCTTGATTGGGAGAAATAATGTCACTCAGACGCGGCCATATAAACCCCTCAAACAGAGATAGGGATCTGAGTACCGAATCTGCTGCATCATTTATAGAGCTGGAGAGGTATGCATCATTTACAATCGAAGCTTACATGGTAAAGGTATGTTCCAAGTATTTCATTAGCTATGAGATTTTGAGACCGTTCTCAAGCAAAAGGGGTGTAGCGGATTGACAGATGAAATTTTGGCACGAGAACCTAAGGCAGCAATGCCCTTTCCTTGCTGAAACCCTCCTTTCCCCACTAATTAAATTCCCATCTTTCCTCGTGAACCCGGTAGAAACCCATCTTTTGATCCCAGTCCGTATCCTGAGACTGAGACTTATGTGAAAGAATAGAATCCAGTTTTGGTTTTGTTTACACATCTATGGTTGGAATTTAATGCAATTATCGATTTTTACTTGAATCCTAGACCTTTTGTTAATTTATCAAAATTTCAAAAATAGATTGCAGTGCCTGGGTCATGGCCTCTTCCCTCAGCAGTGAATCCACGGGAACACATATTTTAACCGCATATTCGGTAAATGAATCCCTTACTGATCCGGTAGATGAATCCCATATTGCTCTTGAATCCATTAGGTGCAAAGCATTGGCGGTGAAGATCCGGTTCAACAAGTAGATTTGCTTATTGATTTTAGTGAAATAAATGTATTTATCCATCAGTTCAAATTGCAAGGCGGTGGTATTTTTTGAAGTTAGAAACACCAATTTCGTGTCGGTATCAAAATCGGATTTAGGTCTTGTGTTTTTGTCCTCACTATTCTTGTCAATATGTATGCGAAATGTGGTAGTTTGGATGATGCACGCCAACTATTTGACAAAATGCCTAAACCAGATATAATTTCATGGAATTCATTGATTTTAGGATATGCCCAACATGGACATCATAAGGATGTTCAAGGAGAATTTTGCGATGCATAAGTTGGGCATGAAGGTGGACCACTTCACCTTTGCTAGCACATTGAGTGCATGTGCAAAACTTGGTGATTTGGCACAGGGAAACAGGGTTCACACCCACATCATTAGAACCGGGTTCAGGTCTCAGGTCTTTGTATCAAATGCACTAGACTACGGTAAAGGAACATGTACATGAATGACTAAACAGTTTCATTAATTAAGACAATAATGAATGGTTTTATCTGTTCCAGCTTTGTTTTGTTTTTGTTGTTCTCCATGGAAGATAAAGTAGTTTCTGATGTTGGAATATTGCATGGATGTTTTTTTCTCTAAAATGGGTTTGTTTCCATACACATTTTTGTAAAATGGGTTTGTTTCCATATGCCATTTTGTCCAGATTTTAGATAAATCTAAACTTGGAATTGGTAAAATGCAGTTGTTATTGAGAAAATACTTAGGACTCAGCCACAAGTTGGAAAACTGTTCTTGGTTATCAAGGCTAATGATTCAGAGGCTGCATTGCACAGGCTGAAGAAGGAAGTAAGTTATATTCTGTTATAGATCACAATGTAAAAGAAAAATAGAGAAAATTGTTGGATGTGTGAGTTTATTACATATTGGTTAATGAAAAACAGTGAAAATTGTTGGATGTGTGAGTTTATAGATCACAATGTGATGAAAATGTAAAAGAAAAACAGAAACAATTGTTAGATGTGTGAGTTTATTACATATTGATAACAGTTGTTAAACAAGATAACTCTGTTGTTTGTTGTTTTGTGTCGATTATATGTTCTGAGTTATTCGGATGTTTTAGAGACATGCAAGGAGGACCAAGATTTTTGGCATAGATTGTTTCAAAGTGGTTACGGATAGGCATGCTTGGAGGATCAGGATTTGTGAGATGGACTAGGGTCTTCTATATTTGGATGGATTGTAGAAAATCTGCGAGTCTTATACAACAAACAACATAAAAGAAATAAATGCAAATACTTAAATAACTTGCATAAAACAGATGAATATTCGAACCAAAGACTGCTGTGCATAATCTCCATTAATAAAAGCTTCATCATACTCGAGCTTCAGCTCTTTACAATCAAGTCAGTATGCGTACTGCTATGTATGTGCTTTCAATGCACATCCTTCCTGCTTGTGCAGATTTCACCTTTGTGTGTGCATACAAAGCAATTACAATTGCTGTTATTTAAATAGAATAACTCAACCACTAACAGCTCTTCAACTGAGCATTCTAAATCTAAACTCATGCTTTAAAACAGTTGCATGCTATGCATGATTTAAAACAGATTTATTTGAATTAAATCTAATGATAAAAATAAGATAAAGCTAACTTAACTAAAGCAAACTAAAACAAGACTAAAGCTAAAATTAGCTTTCCTAAAAAAACTATAGTTGGAATTAAATATGCATCACATGCATATTTCCAACACTCCCCCTTAATTTCAAACTGTAGCTATCACTCTTCTAGAGTTGTGTTTGCTTTTTCAGATCTGCCATGTGCAGGGATCACATACTCCCAAACAATCTCTCAAATATTCGAAAACTTCTTTTGCTAAAGCCTTTGTAAAAATGTCTCAAACCGATCTTCGATCTACAAAATTCAAGATGAATTTCCTTGTTGTTTACCAGCTCCTCGATGAAATGATACCTCGTATCAATATGTTTTCTTCTCTTATGAAAAACATGATTTTTGACAACGCTATGGCTGAGTTGTTGTCACAAAAATCTGTAGCTTCCTCTTGTTTCTTTGTAAATATGTCAACACTCTTCTCATCCAAATAGCTTGACATGCTGCTCCTATTGCTCCTACATACTCTGCTTGCTTTGAAGATAACGTGACAATGGGTTGTTTCTTTGATGCCCATGAAACCACTCCTGTTCCAAAGTGAAAAGTATAGCCGGATGTGCTTTTCCGATCATCTATACTTCCAACACTGTCACTATCTGTATAACCAATGAGTTTGAACTCATCTGTACTTGAATAAAGAATTCCATGATTTCTTGTTCCACGTACATACCTCAAAATTCTTTTTCCAGCTTGCCAATGTGAATCTTTTGGAGATTCCATGAACCTTGATATGAGGCTCACACCATACATGATATCAGGCCTTGTGGCCGTCAAATACATAAGACTTCCAACCAACTTTTTAAACAATGTTGGATCCACAAACGATCCTTCATCCTCTTTGCTCAACTTCAAACCTACTGCAATTGGTGTTGGTGCTGGCTTACAATTCAACATGTTAAACCTTTTCAAAACGTCACTTGCATACTTTGCTTGTGAGATAAAAACTTCACCTTCTGATTGTTGAAC
Source organism: Taxus wallichiana var. yunnanensis (assembly GCA_018340775.1). NCBI lineage: Eukaryota > Viridiplantae > Streptophyta > Pinopsida > Cupressales > Taxaceae > Taxus > Taxus wallichiana. The sequence continues at coordinate 597,213,150 of CM031241.1, read as the reverse complement.
TTCAATACCCAAAAAATAATGCATAAGACCAAGATCTGTCATCTCAAACTCCTTCTTCATGGCTGATTTGAATGACTCTGTAGATAGATTTCCAGTAATGATCAAATCATCTACATATAAACAAACAATTAAAATTTTACCTTGTTCATTTATCTTGGTGTATAAGGTAGGCTCACTGCTGCTCCTACTGAAACCATTCTCAATCAAATAAGAATTTATTTTGTTGTACCAAGCTCTAGGTGCTTGCTTGAGACCATAGAGCGCTTTCTTCAATCTGTATACTTTTCCTTCATGACCTTCAATCTCATAACCTTCTGGCTGATTTACATAAACTTCCTCTTCAAGGAATCCATTTAAGAATGTTGATTTAACATCCATCTGATAAATAGGCCATTTGTTTTGAGCTGCAATTGCTAAAACCATTCTTACCGTATCCAAACGTGCTACTGGTGCAAATGTTTCGTTGTAGTCAACTCCATATTGCTGCGTAAAACCTCTTGCAACCAGCCTTGCTTTGTGCTTTTGTACTTTTCCATCAGCATTGTATTTTGTCTTGTAGACCCACTTGACTCCTATCACGTCCTTTCCTTTTGGAAGATCCATTAGCTCCCATGTCTGATTCTTCTCTATAGCATCAATCTCATCATCCATGGCTTTTTCCCAAACTTCATTCTTTATAGCCTCTTCGTAATATACTGGATCTGCAGCTTGAGAAAATAATGCAAAAACTGAAAATGAATTAGTTGTATCAACATTATAAATCTCACTTAGACTTCTTGTTTTCCGCTGCGTAGGAGCATTTGATGCAGGACTACTTTTTGGTGATGGAGTAGCTTCTGGTGTTCCCTGTGGTGTCTCTTGCATGGCTGAAGATGGCTGAAATCTTGGTGACCTCCTGACTATAGATGGAGGTGTAGCTTGTGCTACAACTTGTGGTGCATGTCCAAGATTTGTAGATACAGTAGCTTGTTGCTCTAAAGTTTCATCTGTCATATCATCATGTGGAATAGATGTTGCTATACTCACTTATTTTCTCTATACTTCCATCCCATGCTTCATTCTCAATAAATGTACATCCTTGCTGATCACAACCTTTCCAAAGGATTGGATTGTACAACTTGTATGCTTTTGTATTCTCTCGAATACCCAACAAATATACACTTTTCTCCTTTGTTGTCTAACTTCTTCCTTATCTCATCAGGTACATGTGCATACGCTACACAACCAAAAACTCTGAAATGTGAAACACTGTGTTTCCTATTAGTCCATGCTTGTTGAGGAACCATGTTCCTAACAAGTTTCGTTGGACACCTGTTCAAAATATAAACAAGTTGCTACTCTTCTGCCCAATACTCATTTGGAAGATGTTTTTCCTTCAACATGCTTCTCGCCATCTCCATGATGGTTCTATTTTTCCTCTCTGCCACACCATTCTGTTGTGGTGTATACCTGGTAGTAAACTGCTTGTGTATACCATGATATCTACAAAAATTCATAAACTCATTAGAAACATACTCACCTCCTCTGTCCATTCTGAGAACTTTGATGTAGTATCCACTTTGCTTCTCCACTAATGCCTTGAACTACTGAAATGTATCAAAGGCATTTGATTTATTTCTCAGAAAATAAACCCATGTCTTCCTTGTGTAATCATCAATGAATGTCATAAAATAAATACAACCTCCAATAGAAGCTGTCTGCATAGGTCCACATAAATCTGAATGTACAATCTCAAGTGGTGCACTTGCTCTTGCTGTTTTGCCAACTGGGAATGAATCTCTGTGTTGCTTTCCCAAAATACAACCTTCACATACCCTTTCCGGTTTCTAAATCAATGGCAAACCTTTAACCATATTTTTCTATGTAATAAATTCAAACCTCCAAAATTCAAATGTCCATACCTTAGATGCCAAAGCCATGTTTCATCCTTCATGACTGAATGAAAAGCTGATTGTGTTCCTTCAACGATAGGACTCAACTATATTTACGTAGGAATCAGCGCAGGACTTGCTTACTGTAGTGCAAACCTGATTTTCATTGGCGCAAGACTCATCTGTTTGAGTGCAGGGACTCAACAAAAGACTGATTTGGCTTAACGCATGACTTTGCTGCAAACAGATCTGATTTCTTCTTCTTTCCAGGTTTCAAAATCAATGGAAACATCCTATTGCTGCTCATCTTCACTTTTGCAATCAACTGAGTGCTAGGAGCTTTGTCCACAATCACGCACTCATTGTCTTCCATATAGACTCGGTATCCTTTCTGTACTAGTTGTCCAATACTCATAAGGTTATGTTTCAAACTTGCAACATAGTAAACATCTTGCATACTTGTTTTCTCCCCCTGTCTTGTTAGAATACTAACTGTGCCTTTTCCTTTCACGAGACACAATATTGTTATTTCCAAGAGTTACATCACTCTTAACTGAATCATCCAAACTAGAAAAAAATCTAGATTACTCCGTCATGTGATTACCGCAACCCGAATCTAAATACCATACATCACATGGAATCTCTTTTGATAAATTACATTCAATAGGGGATAAAGAAGGTATTGCTTGGGCAATCCTTGTGCATGCAATAAACATAGGTTTAGAAATAGAACTTCCAACCTGATTTTGATTTTGTCTCTCCTGATCATATTGCTTTTTCTTGCAATCATAAGCATAGTGCCCATACTTCTTGCAATAATGACACTGAATATGAGATTTATCTTGTCTCTGACCATAACTTTGTTCTTGATTATATCCTCTTCCACTTGAGTTTGATGAACCACTGCCACGTCCTCTAGATGGACTTCTTCCTCTTCCTCTTGGGCTGAAACTTCCTCTTCTTTTGCCACGACTACCTGCTGTCTGAGATGCAAAAGCCTGATCTACACTTGCATGTGATCTATTCATCCTCTGTTCATGATTGATTAGTGATGCATGCAACTCATCAATAGAAAATTGACTCACATCCTTAGTTTCTTCGATAAAGAACAACTAAAGGATCAAATTTCGTAGGAAAACTTCTAAGCAATTTTTCAATAATCCTTCTATCCTCAAGAGTCTCACCATGGGATTTGATTTGATTGACTAAGCCAACTACATAAGTAAAAATGATTCTACGAATCCGAATCTTTCATTGCTAAATTCTCAAAATCTCTACAAAGTAACTAGTAGCTTGAGGTTTTTACTTTCTCCTTACCTTGATATGCAACTTGTAAAGTATCCCATGCAGTCTTTGCTTGACTAGTCACACTGCTGCCACTCTTGGAAGAATGCTTTCATGCATTGCCTGATGAATATAGAAAAGAGCTTTTCCGTCCTTCTTTCGTAACTCCTTCAAAGTATCTTTCTCTGCTTGAGAAAGTGCAATATATGCTGCTGCATTTGCAGGCTCTGTGTACCCATCTTCAACGATCTCCCACACGTCTTGAGATCTGAATAGCGCCTTCATGGTCAACGACCAGTATTCATAATTCTTTCCATTAAATTGCGGCATCTGCATGCCGGATGTAGAAGCCATAGCTTGCTACCAATTTAATAAGCTGCTAGAATAACCTTGCTCTGATACCAATTTGTAGAAAATCTGCAGTCTTATACAACAAACAACATAAAAGAAATAAACAGAATACTTAAATAACTTGCATAAACAGATGAATATTCGAACCAAAGATCACAGCAGTGCATAATCTCCATTAATAAAAGCTTCATCATACTCGTAGCTTCAGCTCTTTACAATCAAGTCAGTGTGCGTCATAATTGCAGTGTGCTTTCAAAGCACATCCTTCCTTGCTTGTGCATATTTCACACCTTTGTGTGTGCATACAAAGCAATTACAATTGCTGTTATTTAAATAGAATAACTCAACCACTAACAGCTCTTCAACTGAGCATTCTAAATCTAAACTCATGCTTTAAAACAGATTTGCATGCTATGCATGATTTAAAACAGATTTATTTGAATTAAATCTAATGATAAAAATAAGATAAAGCTAACTTAACTAAAGCAAACTAAAACAAGACTAAAGCTAAAATTAGCTTCTAAAAAAGCTATAGTTGGAATTAAATATGCATCACATGCATATTTCCAACATGGATTTCCTATTCCAAAACTCTTATTTGTGAGGAAAAGTGAAACATTATCCTTCTACATATACAATAGCCATCCTTTGATACCACAACGACCGCCATCGATAATTCAGGGGCACCGCTAGTAAGAACTTCGTTCCCCTCATGCAACTCCAAAAACTCGATTATTAGCATTTACTCGTCTATGGCCTACGAGTAAATGAGGGCTTCAGATGCGTGAGCTACCCCGAAACTCCTGCGTGGGGGTCAATGGTGGAAGGGTTGTTGGAGGCTTTAATAGCATTTCATTCGTCACGATAGATATAACTATTTTGAAAGCTTATTATTACGGCATCAATGGAGTGTTTACCAGAGATTTCCCAGACAACCCTCTGTTTCCATTTAATTACTCTCAACAAAATCCACCACTGAGTATTTAGGATCCCATTTTGGGGACAAAAGTAATGTGCAGATAGTGTTTCAAAGGCATTATTACCATACAGGACTATCCTATACATTTTCATGGCCATGATTTTTACATTGTGGGTCAGGGATTTTGTAAATATAATCCGCAAACAGATCCTGCCAACTTCAACCTAGTACATCCTCAGTTGTTTGAACACCATGGTATTTCAACATTGGTTAATCATTTTGTTGGTATTTTCCTAAACAAATGATTATTGATGCACTGCAGTGGCTACATGGCTCCAGAGTATGCAATGTGAGGGCAGCTTTCGGCTAAAGTAGACGTTTATAGTTTTGGAGTGCTATTGCTTGAGATTTTGAGTGGAAGAGAAAACACCGATATTCATCCTTCACAGGGATTGCAAAACCTGTTAGAATGGGTAGGTAACTGGATTTTTTCCCATCATCCTTTTTCCTTAAGTAAGATTTATCAATGTCAGGCAGTGAGATTTAAGTGAATATCATGTGTGATGCAGGCATGGAGACTATACGTCGGAGGATATGTTTTGATATGTTAGATTCAACGGTAAGAGAAACATGTTCGCAGGAGCAGGCCTTGAGATGCATTCATATCAGACTTCGTGTGTGCAAGCTGATGTAACTGTTCGTCCAGCTATGTCTACTGTTATTATGCCGATTTCTAGCAGTTCACTGACATTGCCAACTTCAATCTGGTGGGTGGGAAGCCATTATATTTACAGCCAACAATCCAGGTAAACAAATTTCTATTTTTGTATTTGTGTTCTGTAATCTAAGACTTAATGTTTTGTACATCAACTAAATTAGAGTGTGTTTTCTTGTCTTTTGGAATAATAGGAGTAGATGGCATTGACACTGTTTGAGTTTGGAGTGTTGTGCTAGGTTGGATGGATTTTGCTTTCATGAGAGAAACTATCAGAGTTGTTTTGTGTGCAGGTATGTAGCCCACTTTCCATGTTGTTGTTTTCAGCCTGTGCGTTTATTTTCTCTGTTCTATTTTGTTATGGGCCCCTGTTTTGGTTAGGGTTTGAGAAATTTATTGTTTTGTGTTAGTTCCCTTGATTGGCTTGTGTTAGTTCTATGGGCATTTAAAAACCTGATTCAAAGTCTTCCCAAAATCAATATTGCTGAATATGCACACCTTTGGACTAAATAGAACATTTCTTTAGGACTTTCGCCAACCTGATCAGTTCTATATTAGATTGAAATGTCTGATAGAAATCTATTTAGTTGGTGTTAGTTTCCGAATTTGGATGTGTTATTCTACAAGATTGGCTCATTCTGCCCTCCAAGAACTTGACGTTGCCAAAGAATTGTTTAGTCCTGCAACAAGCTTTCTAATGCTATATATTGTTCTTGCATGAGCACAAGAGAAAAGCATGTGAGTTGTTTGTCAAAATACCTCTACAAAACGTAGCCATAAAATAGAATTTGCAGTTATGATCTAATATATATATTTCCTATGAATTGTTTAACCGTGGCATGTTTAAATCATGCGTAGAGATGCAAGGGAAAATATCACAGGTAAATGGTTCCCGAAGAGCCTTGAGTTTTAGTGTCTGGCAGTTGAATTGAAATCCACGGTTTCTTTATTTTAGGATGCTAGATGTGGCTGATATAGTGATCTTAAAGGCCTACCCCAGCTTTGCAAGAAAAAGGATATACTTCTGGTGATGTCTTTATTAAAACAATAGTAGTAAAGTAAGGAGATATTGTGGAAGTTCGTGATGGAAAGCTACTGGTGAATGTTGTTATCAAAATGAAGATTTCATTCTTGAGCCACCTGCATATGAGATGCATCCAGTGATTTTACGTAAAGGTTGTGTATTGTATTGGGTGCTAACTGCAATAACAACTATGATTCCCATGTTTGAGGACCACTTCCTGTGAAAATATATTGGGAAGATCTATACTCTGCTACTGGCCTCCTACTAGAATTAGAAACGTTGTTTATGAAGTGGAGACAACTGTAATATTAGATCACAGAGTAGAAGTGAAAATTACATTAACAGAGAACCCAGTCATAGTCGAGAACACATGGAGTGTAATACATGAATGAGACAGGGAAAGAATGTTGTTCTTATAATGTCTCAGATATCAGACCAAACTAGATGGACTAGGTTGATCAACCGAACAAATTAGAGAAGAAACCAATTTTCTCTGCAAGGGATTTTATAGAAGAAAGAGTGGTGATTCAAAATTCAACTTTTTCAAGCTTTGGGAAGTATGCACGTGAAGTATTTGACAAAATGCTCCAAGGGAATTTCAATTAAAAAAAGTGTTACTTTGTATGCAAATGGAAACAATAACATGGGACATATAAGAATGGGCTAGCTTGGCATATGTTTTTAAGCTCATGAAGGATTATTGACACCTTTCCAATTCATTTTCCAAGTTTTTCCAACGAGTTTGGAGAAATAGTCGGGTTCAAAGATGAGTGAATTATGAAAGTGAGCTTCAATGAGCATCCCAAGGACTTGACTGTATATGAGTTTGAGAGAATATGTTGTTGATGATGATGGGCGTTTTGGGTAGCCTGTTGATACTTTCTTCAATGCTTCCGAGGAGATGATTTTTAAAGGAGTTATTGCCACTGGAATAGAAAAGGAAAAACTGATACATTCATGTTCACCGATGTCGAGCCAGTGAGGACAATGTTTTGCATCTTAGAGCTCTTGATATTGTTAAATTTTTTGTTGTTGATAGTGCACAGTCCTTTTTGTTCCTTGATTCTACTACAATCCTCAAGAAATTAGATAATACACTCGTGCTGAAGGAAATACACTTACTGAACTTAGGGGAGCACAATGGATCAACTGTAATATACACAGTTTCTAAATGAATATTTCGGGTTAGTTATAAGTTAGTGTGGCAGATCCATCTTAATATATACACAAGAAATTTCCATATGGTACTATTGTTTATGACGAGATGGACCTTCAAAAATCTGAAATGGACCTTCCCCATTTGTGAGTACTCTGACGATTTGGTAATGCAAGTAATCTGACGAAATACAAATACCTGTGTAGAATTCTTCTGCAAGTAATCTGACGATTTGGTAATGTCAATGTCAGTATTCATGAAATTATATTTATCTACTATAAAACCATCTATTCAGAGCATTGGTGCGGCCAGTACTATTTATATTTACTTTAATTAGGTACCTTGAACGTAAAAGAATATGATTTCAAATTATTCTTAAATTGATATATACATTTTTGTAAGTTATAATTATATTTTCAATTTCATTTTAATGGAAGACAATACACTTTTCCTTTATCCCAATAAAGATTCCATACCATTCCAAAAGTCGAAGTTCTCCACAAAATGCATCTGCAGGATTTGACAATAACAGTTGTATCCAGTCAATACAAAAGAACGAGTTGAATGTATTAAGTTTAATGTTACTGGTATGACTTACGGATTAGTATTTGTTTTGTCTTAGCTGTTCTAATGGATATTTGTGCATTTCTTTTCATATAGGCACTGCTGCCTGGGTGACCACTTAAACCAATGAGGAAGAGGATGATGCACGCTGTATCAATGCTGGCAATGTTAGTATCTTTATTAATTTCAATTGTATTAATTACATATTTAATCTCTAAAATTTCTGCAGATCTTGTATTGACATTTAATACTCCTGTTGATGCCTTTCATGTAGTTTGTAGTCATTTTAGTTTAGTAAATTTTATTATTTTTTCTATTATAGGTTCATATCGGCTATATGTGTAAGAAATTGTTAAAATTACAATAACAGATTATGTTGTTTCATTTGAATTTTTTGTTTTTTGCAAAATAAATTATTCTTGCATGACTAAAGAATTCCAACAACATTTTCAAGCATGTGTTACAATCAACTGAACTATGATTTTAATAGAAAAAATGGTCAGCCATATGGGTGAGTTTCAAAACATTAGGTTTCTCCTTTTTCCATATCCAATCCAAGGAAAACTACTTTTTTCTGTTTATGTATTCTTTTCATGTTTGGATTTCAAATTTGATTTCTATAAATTTTCATGTAAATATGCATATGTTAGAAACTGTTCAGCTGTAAAGTCTTATAACATTAAAATTATACTAACAAGGAGGCACATTAAACAAGATTAAATATGCAACCCTGATCTTTGGACCTGTCTGCTCTAGTGTTTGATGTTCTTGCATATTCAGGGTCAGGTGTAACCAATGGTACCCATAACATAGGTAGAAGTTCTTTACAGTGTTTTGTGAAATCACCTCACCAAATCTCACAAACAAATGCCCATCAGAAGTGCTGCTTGTGCTCCCTGTAACATCTTTGTGCTTACTACATCCACTATTAAGAGTAGTAGTCTCATCAAGAGTAAATTGGTAAGTTGTTACTCTCAATCCTATCCACCACCTGTCAGAAGCAAGTGACCATTTATTTGACTTCTTTGAATTTGAATCTTGCAAATTAATCCAGGGTAGCCACAAGCATCAACCTCTTCAAGCAATGCTATCAATCTTTCACATACCCAAAATTACCAACCCTTCTTTGGTCACCACACCCTAACCAAGCACCATCATTACAAAGAACCCCGCCACTTTAAACCGCCAATACCAATTTTTTTAAAACACGGATCTTTGTTGGAATCTCAGAAATCTAACTCATAAAAGGTGATTGAACAACACATATCCATAAAAACTGAACTACAGAAATAAACAAGGAAGAACAGGTTCAACACAAGTCAAAAGCCATGCTCAAAAGCAACACCAAGAACCTCCACTACGGACCAATCACAAAATATCATATCAAATAAAAATAGCTATTGAGCAATGATAGCAACTGGTAGAGTAAGCAATTTTAAAGCATACCCAAATTTGAACAAGCTTTGAGGAAAAAACTTTTGTAGTAGGGTGCTTGTAATGAGCACCACCTACTTTTGTAATCCCGTCTAGACAGAGTATTAGTCATCATTGTACATACACCTAATCAACATTAAAGCCTATGCTTGATAAGGAGTGGTTATAAAAACATGTAATGTACTTGTGTTCCTTTATTTAATCATCGAACTTGGTTTAGTATTTGTGATGGTAAGGTTGCATGCAAACCATTGCGGTCAGCTACTCTGCCATATATGTACCTAATAGGTTGATACATATTGGGTTCTACATCCAAATTTCTATCGAATACCTTTATGTGAGCCAGGCCTATGCATATTTAAGACCTACATTAATGAATCTCAATGAAGGCATCTGCTTTAGAATTGTGACACTGCTGGTTTCTAGCCTTGGCCTCCAGCTCCACTATTGGTCTTCATCAACTTCATGCTTCACTGAGGAGTCTTTCCCTCACGTGGATATTCCAACATGTACTTGGATCATATTCTCTGGGGTTTAATCTGTTTGGGTTTAGCCCCTGTAGCCATGTTTGACTAGGCATTGAGAAAGAGACAAGGATTGTAGGGCTGATCTACAGTTTGGAACTAATACGGGAAACCCATTCTACAATACAACATTTGGTGTTGGGTGCTTCCGTAGTTTTTGCTACAGCTCACTAAGTTGTGTCACAGTGCTTGTAGAAGTCACAGAACGAAAATGAGGCTTGGAAACCATTATCGTTTAAGCCCTGGTTCAAAAGGGTAAGCAAGGATTCAACATTGCCTTGCTAGGTGAAGGAAAAATATTAAGCTTTCACAATAAAGGATAAACCCTTTAGAGATACAATTAGAAAATCCAAATATACACTAGCACATAGAATAAGGTAGGAAGCATGGTTATACAGACACTGAGCAATGCTTGATAAGTGTCACATGGGTTAAAATGTATGATCATCATTATACACACGTCTAATCGAGCACTAAAGCATGTGTTTAATAAGGAGTGATTATAAAAACATGTAACGTACTCGTGTTCCTTTAGTTAATTTGTTGAAACTTGGTTTAGTGTTATAAAGTTGCATGTAGCATTTCAGACCATTGTGGTCAAATCATGTCCTTCCTTACACGTACCTAAAAGGTTGATACATACCGAGTTCTACATCTAAGTTTCTATTGGGCACCTTTATGTGGGTCAGGTCTGAGAATGTTGACGACTGTTTAGATTAATGATCTCAACTAAGGCATTTACTTTAGAAGCGTGATAGTGTTGGTTTCCAGCCTTGGCCTCCAGCTTCACAAATGGTCTTTTGGTGTTGAGCGTTGTCGATTTTTTTGCTACAGCTTGCTAAGTTGTGTCATGGTACTTGCAGAAGTCGCAGAACAACATTGAGGCTCAAAAGACATTATTTTCCAAACCCTGGTTCAAAAGGGTAAGCAAGGATTTAACAGTGCCCTGCTAGGTGAAGAAAAAACATTGATCTTCCCTAATAAACCCTTAACAGATTGAATTAGAGAATCCACTCAGACACTAGCATCTGGAATCAGGAAGGTAGCACGGTTAAACAAACCTGTTGTAGTTCCCACTTCCCTTCAACTTCGTTTTGTTTTGTTGTTTTCGAGACTAATTACTTCACTATGGATTATTATGACATCTTGTTTTAGCATGCTAGTAGATATCATTGACATGGGACATTATTGATTTGATCTTTATGTGATGCATATGGTTTACTGGTGGACATTTGATGATGATATTTGTATACTTTTGACAGGGATATTTATCTTAATTCTGACATGGGATATATTTAATCATATTGAGAAGAACTTGATAATTTGACTAATGTGATGATCGTTTTGATATAAATGAAATGTGGAATAAGAATGTGCTAGAAAGTGTTAAGTGATATCGTACTTGCATAGATGATAGTAAATCAGGTGTTGATTATTTTAGATTATATTGTATATTTGGCATGAATGTTTTAATGTGGCCAACAGCCAAGGAGGTATTTTCTGCTCTGCAGTATATTATATTCATAACAATATCGGGAGTGGAGACCAACCACATAAGAATTTGAGAAGAATCCAACTAGGGTCACCATGGCAACAAGTAATTGTGTGTGTTAGAATTATCTCGGTAAAGGGAAAATTGTGACCTAGGGATCATGTGTGGTTTTGTTTCAAATTTTTCCTTCTTATTATGTTGTATGTGTTGCTCTTAGTAAGTGGAGTTTTACTTGTCTTATTATTCTTATTCTTTGATTGATGTTACCCTCTTGTTAGCCATGGGTTGTAGTGCGTTAATTAAGTTAATGTGAAATTGTCCTAAACTAATTAAAAGATGTGACCTAAGAGAGTTCATTTATTAACCTTGATTTACTTTGGATTTTGTGTGGATTGATGTGTGTTTGAGTTTGAGTGTAACACACTCTACCCCTTATGGAAAACTCGAATTTGGCCTTTGAGGCCAAATTTCAAAGCTTGTGGGACAAGTCAAACTTGTCCCACACCTCTTAAAACCCCATGCCAACCCTACCTATGGGTTGGAAGGCCAAATTTAGGGTCTTTTAGGTGTTTTGGGGGGATAAAAGGGTAAAAATATTAATTGCACTTCCTTTCAAATTTAATTTTGTCCTTTGGGGGGAGTAGGCTTAGTTGGAGTGTGTAAGGTGCTTGCCTTTCTTTCAACCACTTATTAATGGTGCATTGGAATTTGATGTTGACCAAATGATGTGGAGTGGAGGGAAAAGGAGGTGGCATCCTACTTGGAGCCACATCATCCCTCCCTCTATTCTCTCTATTTATTTGATCCTCTTGTTTGTTTTGGGGGTTAGAAGTTTCATTTTTTTAGTCTTGTGTATTTTGGAGAGGAGAGGAATTGGAAGGAGTTTGTGGATTTTGGAGCTTGTTGATACTTGTGGGAATTTTGTTGGAGCTTGTGGATGCTTGCTTGATCCTTGGAGGGATTTGAGACTTCATACTTGGAGCAAACTCTACCATGGAAAGGTAGGAGCTTCCCCTTTGTTGCATTATGTTTCTTTTGTCATATGAATGTATTTTTATGTTGTGTTGAATGTTGTTGTTTGAAATGCTTGTTGGGAATGGGTAGAATGCCTAAGTTGGGAGTGAGAGGAGACTATGGGGAGCTTAATTGAGGGAGGCATAAGAGATCATGTGCTTGAGGAGGGAGCTTGGGTTGGGTGTCCACCTTGTAAGAGAAATGCTTGCATTTCTTCTTGTTTTACTTTGAGGGAGCCATAAGAGTTGAGGGAGGCATAAGAGTGAATGGAGGGATAAGGGGTACTTGAGGGAGGCATAAGAGTTGTTAGGGGTATTGTGTTTGCATTGGAGGCTTTTAGGTGGCACCCATTCCCATTGGGAGGCATAAGTGGCTTCCCCATATGTCTTACTCTTGTGGATTTCTTGGTAAGCCTTGTGACTTGTTGTTGTGATTGTTTTCCCTCTTGTTGTGATTGTGGATCTTCTTGGTTTGAAGGATTATGAAATGCATGTGAAATATTATGTTTAGTTATGTGGAAGCTTGTATTTGCCATGAGTTGGATTCTCTCCCATTGTGATGTGGTTGGGGCTCGGGGGCCAATGGAGAGGATGGCTTCTCTTCTCCATTGGGTATTTTGGTTGGGAGGAGATTGTTGCCTCTCCCCTTATTTTGTTGTGAATCAAGCACTATGGAGGAGCCACCTTGTTGATATTTGGAGCATTGGAACCTTGTTGTTGACAATGTAAAACCACCATGTAATTACCCACCTTGAGTGGAGGAAAATGTAATATTGCTTGGTTTTCTTTAGCTTCCATTATTGTAAATTTGTTTCCACATGAAGTAGAAAGTGTTGTAACAAGATTTTGAAGGAAATTTGGATAGAAATGATAGTATTTCTTACTCTAAAATTTATTGGCAATGTTGTTGAATCCTTTTGTGGAATGTTGGGAAGAAATTACAAAAGAAAATATATTAAAATTTTGTTTGGATACTTGAAAGTGATGTGTTGGAAAGATTGGAAAAATAGTGCATTATCTCTTCTTGTGTAGTTGATGGAAGGACTTAAGTTTTAAATGGCTTTTAAGATGCCAAAGAAGCATTTCAAGATCTAGCCCCCTTTATGTTTTTATTCATTCATGAATTTATTGTAAAATCCATTGCAAATTAACAAAGAAAATGAAATCGAATCTCTTTGAAAACCCATGCTATATCTATTAAATTGTGTAGAAGGAAATTGTAATGCAAGACTATAAACTTATTAAATGTATTATCCAATACTCTCTTAATGTTTAATAAGGAAACTGATATTGTAAATAGTATTCATATTTGAACAATATTAAAAGTAATGGGTATACTATTATTAAATCATATTAATACTAATGTTCTATTAATATTTCCTTGTATATTACATAGTATATTAGGATAACTGCAACCAAGAAATAAAATAAACATAATCTACGAATGAACTGTTCTTTTTTTTTTTTGATTTCTATAGGGCAAAGCACACTATTTTTTCCTTGAACATTCTGATAAAAAACAGACCCACCTTTATGAGATCCTTTCGTTTTCCTCGTGCTGTATACAATATCTGTAAGTTTTTCAATAGAGAATCAATGTAATAAATTTCATCGGGTCCCCGGGTAACATCCTCTCTGTCCCTCTTCTTTTGCAAAACAAATCGTCTCCATGAACAGTCTGATATGAAATAGATCCACCTCTATACTGAGGCGTTCGCACCAATCCACAGAGCAGATTACTTCATTGATATTCTGATTTTGAACAGATCCGCCTCTACGAGATTCTCTCCCATGAGTTGTAGGGAAGATAGATAGATCTCAGTAGAAGATCTTGGTAATAAATTTCTTCTAGCTCCCACGTAAGACTCTCACCGTCTCTTGTTCGACCTTGCTTAAAATTTCATGAAAGGGAAAACTGAATTTGAGGATGCTTTTGACATTGAGAAGATAACAGCATAGTGGGTAACCTGCTTGTTGGAAGCACCCAAAAGGGCTAGCATTTTCACGCGGCCATGGATTCCGGCCAACGCACACTTTGCAGCACCCAATGAAAGTGGAGGTAACTCGCCCCCCACCATCTGCAACCTCCCTTTCTGCTGCACGCGTGGCCAGGAACTGTTAGAACAAATCTCCAGTCTATTCCTTCTCGCCTGTAGCTTCGACTACGACCTCCTTTCCCTGTTCACACGGCCAGGCCGATTAAAACGAGTCTTCACGCCTCTTTCCTAGTCTTTGGCTTCATCCTCAACTACCTCATTTATCCACGCGGCCAGGGAAGTTAAAAAAAAAAAAAATGGCGGGTCATGTCTCAGTGAAGAGATTGATTTACAAGATCTATGTGTTTAAAAGTTAGAGGCGGCTAGGTTGTGTTGTTTGCACGCCAAAGAAAAAAGGAGTTATTGTGTTTCGGCAGGTGGCTGGAGCCACCCACCCCCAACCGTGACTTTCCAACCATGTTTCTTTTTTTTTTTTTTTTAACTAAACTTTTATTCTGCTTTTCCACGTGCTTGGCATGAGCCACACTAACTTGTTTTGCCATGTAGTGGCTGTCTCTTAATCGTTCGCCGAGGCTGATAAATGTGGGCAATGGTGTAGAACATGTGGCCGGAAAGGTAATAGAGTAAACTCATCCAATGCAAATAATGAGCTCGCGCCAATGTTGACTCGATGTAGCCCGAGCCAATAAAAAGTAGCCCACCGAGTTATGTAACAAGCTTGTCACTAGCTCACCCAATGTAATCACCATGTGGAATAATAATATAGCCCAAAAGCGGCTCGTTCCTCCATATTTGAACCCGTTAATGCCATTGAGTTCACCGAGGAAATAAAGAACTCGCCCAACCGAGCTCGCCATGAGCTCAACCAATGTAGAATTTTTAGCTCGCCCACATAATGCAAACTCGCCCAATGTAATTAATAACTCGCCGAGTTGTGTGGAGTAGCTTGGTCTCCAATAAAGCTCACCGAATTTATTTGACCAGCTCGCTAGGAGTGGTTTGACTTTTATAACCTTGATTGGTGGTACACGTATAAGCTAAACTCATCGAGCGTGTGGAAACAACTCGAAGTAAAATATTTTGCAAAAAAATTTGTCGCATTTTCGGGTTGAATGTTTGTGGCGCAGCGTCATCGTCATCATCTTCATCGTGAGCAAGCGTCGTCTTTTTCCAGCGTTACATTTTGGTATCAGAGCCAGGGGTTCGAAGCTTGGACCCTTGGCGGACATAGGAAACACAAAATAGGAGCATCTAACTTAGTACAGAGCTGATTATTTTAAAATATAAAACCACAATGTTGATAATTATAGTAAACAACAAATTTAGAAAACTGACACAAGACCTAGAACAATGAACTAACTCTCGCCTTGATCTGTGTAGGAGGCACGGATTGGGCAAGGGGTCTCTTCATATAGACCTAGATATACCACCGCCAGAGCAGGCCGTAGCAGCCCTTCTACCTCAGATCTTGCAAACACTCCAGGATGTCAATGCCGCTATACGCAGAGAGCCCTTGGGAGGATGATTTGCTAGACATAGTTTGGATCCATCAGTAGATGCCCAGGCATCCCCTCGACACAGCGAGGAGCACAGGGTAGAGAATTTCCATGCAGAGTCGACTAGGGCAGAGTCACCATAGAGAGGACATGGGGACAGGATCTCAGGACATAGGGACAGGTCTCGGAGCCCTAGACAGAGGGAGGAGCATACAAAGAGATCTAGGATTCGTCATACGTCAGCTGCAGACCATATCAGGGAGATCCTGAAGCTATGACCATCTCACTATTTGGGTGATACAGGTGGTTTTCAGGAAAAGGCCTGGTTGGTGAGCTTGAGCGGATGCTTCAAGCTCTACCAGACTAAAGAACACGAAAGCTCTCGTGTTGCAATCCATCTTCTGAAGGATGGAGCAGGAGTCTGGTGGAGGACCGAGGAGCAGAAGCTCCATGTTGACTTGGAGACGATTACCTGGGAGCTATTTGAGGAGCATTTCAGGAGTAGGTATTTACCCAAGAGATTTATACAACAGCGCATAGACGAGTTTCATGACCTCCGTCGGTGCATCGATGTGATGGCTAAGTATGAGAGTCGATTTCTGGACCTACTCCAGTACATCGACTATATGCAAGATGAGAAGGTACGGATTCACAGGTTCATCCGGGGCCTGAACTTGGATTTAGGTGGCGCAGTGCGCATTCACTGCCCACAGACATTAGCAGAGGCCGTGGAGAAGGCCTATATTGCAGAGGAGACACGGGGGAAAGACACAACAGGCTAGAGACAGAGTTCGGAGCTGAATCCAATAGATGCAGGATAGTAGGTCGAAGGGGTCAGTTCCTCCCCCACGGGGTGGACAGAATTCAGGGCAAGCTTCATTCAGGCCACCACAGTAGTAGCAGCAACAACAGACCCACCCACCTTACCAACCTCCTCAGAGATTTGATGCACAGAGAGGACGTAGTATGGGGCCTCCTCCTAGGGGTCCCATCAGGACACAGGGTCCACCGAGAGCTCAGTCAGTAGGAGCTCATCAGTAGAGACCCCAGCAGTCCATAGCCGGATCGTCAGGATCTGTATCTCAGTCATCTAGAGTACCAGCTGGAGCTGCTTCCCACTGGAGAGGACCAGGAAGTTGTTATGGTTGTGGTGTTGTTGGAAATCATTAGAGAGATTGCCCATAGAACCCTAACAAGGGTAAGATGAAGAGCTCAGAACCTACTTGTTGGAGATATGGCACGGAGTCATCGGATCTACGCAGTGGTCGAGAACCGCCAGGCTGAGCACTAGAGTATTGTGATTGAGACGACAGGTAGTATTGGTGGTATTTCCACCTCTATATTATTTGATTCTAGTTCTTCTGATTCTTTTATTGCACCATCCTTAGTAGAGTGTTGTAGGTGGTGGCGGTTAAAGCGGGCCATAGTTGGGACATTGAGATGGCTTCTGGAGCCAAAATTTCTGTAGACTCCTTAGTTAAGGAGTGTGTAGTGGATTTGGGACCCTTCACCACTACTTCTGATCTTCGGATCCTTCCATTAGGATCTTATGGCATCATTTTAGGCATGGATTGGTTGTCCGCTCACAGAGCTAGAGTGGATTGTTACCACAAGACTATTACTTGCATAGATGATCTTGGAGTAGAGTCAGTGATATCAGGAGTTAGGAGGGCTATATCCATTCGCACCATCTCCGCTATGCAGCTTAAGCGGTGTGCGCGACAGGGTTGTCAGATGTTTGCTATTACAGTCAGTGACAGATCAGAGGATGAGTCAAGAGGACCTTCCCTCGATGATCATCCCATCTTGTCAGAGTTTGCCGATGTGTTCCCAGGGGAGCTACCGGGGTTACCTCCCCCACGTGAGATCGACTTCCATATAGATCTAGTTCCGGGCGCAGAGCCTATCTCACGAGCACCCTATCGGATGACTACTCCTGAGTTATGTGAGCTCAAGTTGCAGCTTGAGGACCTTCTGGAGAAAGGCCTAATCCATCCTAGTGTATCCCCTTGGGGTGCACCAATGATCTTCATGAAGAAGAAGGATGGATCTCTTCGGTTGTGTATTGACTACCATCAGCTGAATAAAGTAACGATCAAGAATCGTTACCCCCTTCCACGCATTGATGATTTATTTGATCAAATGAAGGGGGCTACAGTTTTCTCTAAGATAGATCTTAAGTCAGGGTACCATCAGCTCAGGATTGCGGAGACAGATATTCACAAGACAGCTTTCCGTATGAGATATGGCCACTACGAGTTCACAGTGGTACCTTTTGGTTTGACGAATGCCCCAGTTGTTTATGAGTTTGATGAATGGGGTATTCAGGACCTTCCTTGATCGCTTCATGCTCATCTTCCTTGATGACATTCTAGTTTACTCACGCACACGTGAGGAGCATGAGGAGCACCTTCGCCAGGTTCTTCAGTGTCTTCGCGAACAACGCCTTTACGGGAACTTGGAGAAGTGTGCGTTCTTTCAGCCTGAGGTGCAATATTTGGGCCACATCATTTCTGGGGAAGGTATCGCAGTCGATCCTTCCAAGATTCGAGCCATCATGGATTGGCTAGCACCCACTAGTGTGACCGAGGTGCGTAGTTTCATGGGTCTAGCAGGGTATTACAGGAGGTTTGTTCAGGACTTCTCTCGGATTGCGCACCCTATCACTTCTCTTCAGTGGAAAGGGAAGAAGTTTTTATGGTCAGATAGATGTGAGTAGGCCTTCAGTACACTGAAGGAATGCCTTATGAGAGCACCTATTCTTGCAGTGCCAGATCCTCATGGAGAGTTTTACGTTTGCACAGATGCTTCCTTGGCAGGACTTGGAGGAGTGCTAATGTAGGAGGGTAGAGTAGTTGCCTTTGAGTCTCGCAAACTCAAAGATTATGAGCTCAATTATCCGACCCATGACCTTGAGCTTGCAGTAGTAGTACATGCCTTAGTGCGGTGGAGGCATTTTCTTCTTGGCCGGAGATTTACACTTAGGACTGATCACTTGAGTCTTCGCCACCTCTTCACGCAGCCTAATTTCAACGCTCGTCAGCGGCGTTGGATGGAGTTACTCTGTGAGTATGACATGGAGATAGAGCATGTGAAAGGGAAGGAGAATGTGGTTGCATATGCCTTGAGTAGGTGGAGACATGTGGCTATGGCCACCGCAGTGGGTATATAAATTTGCGGAGTAGATCTTGCAGCAGCCTTCCTCGGGATAGTTTCTACCTTGCAAACCGGAGTAGAGATTGAGTCTCGGGGACCCTCGAGGGAGATTTGATGGATTTTCATTAGAGACAGATGGCCTTCTCAGACACAGAGGTCGGATATATGTTCCTAGAGATGGAGGCTTGAGACATGACATTTTGTCAGAGGCTCATCATGCACCTTATTCAGCCCATCCTGGGGTGAAGAAGATGCACGCCACCATGAGATAGTTGTACTTTTGGGAGGACTTCGAAAGACATAGCTTTTTTTGTATCCCATTGTTTAGAGTGCCAGAGGGTGAAGGCCGAGCATCAGCATCCAGCTGGCCTTCTCTATCCTCACACCATACCGGAGTGGAAGTGGGACACCATTTCCATGGATTTTATCGTTGGATTACCTACGTCGAGATACCATCACGATGCCATCATGGTCACGGTGGATAAATTGACGAAAGTAGCTCATTTTTCTCCAGTGAAGACCACCTATACAGCAAGTGTTGTGGCACGAGTATACCTTGATGAGATTGTCAGATTACATGGGATTCCGCGGAAGATCATTTGCGACCGCGACCCTTTGTACACCTCCCATTTCTGGACCACCATGCAGTATGCCCTCGGGATGAGGATTAATTTCAGCACAGCTTATCACCCTGAGACAGATGGACAGACAGAGAGGGTGAATCAGATTTTGGAGGATATGCTCAGGATGTACGTGATGGATCATCAGTCGAGATGGGAGGAGTATCTGTATTTGGTGGAGTTTGCCTACAATAATAGTTTCCAGAGTTCTATAGGCATGGCTCCTTTTCAGGCATTATATGGTAGAGAGTGCAGGACACCTCTTAGTTGGGACAGGATTGAGGACAGGGTTTCCCTTGGGCCAGCATTATTATAGGACATGGAGCAGCAGGTTGCCTTGATCAGACAGAGATTGCAGGAGGCGCAGGATAGACAGAAGAAGAAGTATGCGGACCAAAGATAGACGGATCGCAGTTTTGAGGTAGGCACGAAGGTGTTTCTTCGTGTCAGACCGCATAAGATCCCTATCCATTATGGAAAAGGTTCTAAGCTTGCTCCTAGGTTTGTGGGTCCCTTTGAGATCTTGGAGTGCCTCGGTCCCTTGGCCTATCGTCTAGCATTGCCACCTAGCTTATCGCGCGTCCATGATGTGTTTCACGTTTCTGTGCTTAGGAGATATATTTCTGATCCTTCTCATGTGCTAGATTGGACCGCATTGCAGGTGTAGGATCAGGGGCAGGTGATGGTGGAGCCCGTGTGCATTTTAGATCACAGGACCCTGGGCCTTCGCGGCAGAGAGATTGATCAGGTTCGGGTCCAATGGGATAGGTATGATGAGACTGCAGCTACTTGGGAGGATGCTACTTTGTTACGAGGATAGTTTCCACACCTTTTCCAGTGACTTCCAGGAGGAAGTCGAGTCTAAGGGGAGGGGGATGTAGTGCCCACTTCCCTTCGACTTCATTTTGTTTTGTTGTTTTCGAGACTAATTACTTCACTATGGATTATTATGACCTCTTGTTTTAGCATGCTAGTAGATATCATTGACATGGGACTGTTATTGATTTGATCTTTATATGATGCATATGGTTTACTGGTGGACATTTGATGATGATATTTGTATACTTTTGATAGGGATATTTATCTTAATTCTGACATGGGATATATTTAATCATATTGAGTAGAACTTGATAATTTGACTAATGTGATGATCGTTTTGATATAAATGAAATGTGGAATAAGAATGTGCTAGAAAGTGTTAAGTGATATCGTACTTGCATAGATGATAGTAAATCAGGTGTTGATTATTTTAGATTATATTGTATATTTGGCATGAATGTTTTAATGTGGCCAACAGGCCGAAGGAGGTATTTTTGTTCTGCAGGTATATTATATTCACAACAATACTGGGGAGTGGAGACCAACCACATCGGAATCGAGAAGAATACAAATTTAGGGTCACCATGGCAACAAGTAATTGTGTGTGTTAGAATTATCTGGTAAAGGGAAAATTGTGACCTAGGGATCATGTGTGGTTTTGTTTCAAATTTTTCCCTCTTATTATGTTGTATGTGTTGCTCTTAGTAAGTGGAGTTTTACTTGTCTTATTATTCTTATTCTTTGGATTGATGTTACCCCTTGTTAGCCATGGGTTGTAGTGGGTTAATTAAGTTAATGTGAAATTGTCCTAAACTAATTAAAAGATGTGACCTAAGAGAGTTCATTTATTAACCTTGATTTACTTTGGATTTTGTGTGGATTGATGTGTGTTTGAGTTTGAGTGTAACACACTCTACCCCACATGGGAAACTCGAATTTGGCCTTTGAGGCCAAATTTCAAAGCTTGTGGGACAAGTCAAACTTGTCCCACACCTCTTAAAACCCCATGCCAACCCTACCTATGGGTTGGAAGGCCAAATTTAGGGTCTTTTAGGTGTTTTGGGGGGATAAAAGGGTAAAAATATTAATTGCACTTCCTTTCAAATTTAATTTTGTCCTTTGGGGGGAGTAGGCTTAGTTGGAGTGTGCAAGTTGCTTTCCTTTCTTTCAACAACTTATTAATGGTGCGTTGCAATTTGATGTTGACCAAATGATGTGGAGTGGAGGGAAAAGAGGTGGCATCCTACTTGGAGCCACATCATCCCTCCCTCTATTCTCTCTATTTATTTGATCCTCTTGTTTGTTTTGGGGGTTGGAAGTTTCTTTCTTTTAGTCTTGTGTATTTTGGAGAGGAGAGGAATTGGAAGGAGTTGTGGATTTTTGGAGCTTGTTGATACTTGTGGGAATTTTGTTGGAGCTTGTGGATGCTTGCTTGATCCTTGGAGGGATTTGAGACTTCATACTTAGAGCAAACTCTACCATGGAAAGGTAGGAGCTTCCCTTTGTTGCATTATGTTTCTTTTTTCATATGAATGTATTTTTATGTTGTGGTTTGAAATGCTTGTTGGGAATGGGTAGAATGCCTAAGTTGGGAGTGAGAGGAGACTATGGGGAGCTTAATTGAGGGAGGCATAAGAGATCATGTGCTTGAGGAGGGAGCTTGGGTTGGGTGTCCACCTTGTAAGAGAAATGCTTGCATTTCTTCTTGTTTTACTTTGAGGGAGCCATAAGAGTTGAGGGAGGCATAAGAGTGAATGGAGGGATAAGGGGTACTTGAGGGAGGCATAAGAGTTGTTAGGGGTATTGTGTTTGCATTGGAGGCTTTTAGGTGGCACCCATTCCCATTGGGAGGCATAAGTGGCTTCCCCATATGTCTTACTCTTGTGGCTTTCTTGGTAAGCCTTGTGACTTGTTGTTGTGATTGTTTTCCCTCTTGTTGTGATTGTTGATCTTCTTGTTTTGAAGGATTATGAAATGCATGTGAAATATTATGTTTAGTTATGTGGAAGCTTGTAGTTGCCATGAGTTGGATTCTCTCCCATTGTGATGTGGTTGGGGCTCGGGGCCAATGGAGAGGATGGCTTCTCTTCTCCATTGGGTATTTTGGTTGGGAGGAGAGCGTTGCCTCTCCCCTTATTTTGTTGTGAATCAAGAACTATGGAGGAGCCACCTTGTTGATATTTGGAGCATTGGAACCTTGTTGTTGACAATGTAAAACCACCATGTAATTACCCACCTTGAGTGGAGGAAAAATGTAATATTGCTTTGTTTTCTTTAGCTTCCATTATTGTAAATTTGTTTCCACATGAAGTAGAAAGTGTTGTAACAAGATTTTGAAGGAAATTTGCATAGAAATGATAGTATTTCTTACTCTAAAATTTATTGGAAATGTTGTTGAATCCTTTTGTGGAATGTTGGGAAGAAATTACAAAAGAAAATATATTAAAATTTTGTTTGGACACTTGAAAGTGATGTGTTGGAAAGATTGGAAAAATAGTGCATTATATCTTCTTGTGTAGTTGATGGAAGGACTTAAGTTTTAAATGGATTTTAAGATGCCAAAGAAGAATTTCAAGATCTAGCCCCCTTTATGTTTTTATTCATTCATGAATTTATTGTAAAATCCATTGCAAATTAACAAAGAAAATGAAATCGAATCTCTTTGAAAACCCATGCTATATCTATTAAATTGTGTAGAAGGAAATTGTAATGCAAGTCTATAAACTTATTAAATGTATTATCCAATATTCTCTTAATGTTTAATAAGGAAATTGATATTGTAAATAATATTCTTATTGGAACAATATTAAAAGCAATGGGTATACTAATATTAGATCATATTAGTACTAACGTGCTATTAATATTTCCTTGTATATTACATAGTGTATTAGTATAAACTGCAACAAAGAAATGAAATAAATTTCTTCTAGCTCCCACGTAAGACTCTCACTGTCTCTTGTTCGACCGCTTAAAATTTCTTTAAAGGGAAAACCGAATTTGAGGATGCTTTTGACATTGAGTAGATAATAGCATAGTGGGTAACCTGCTTGTTGGAAGCGCCCAAAAGGGTGGCGTTTTCACGCGCCATGGATTTCGCCAACGCACACTTTGCAACACCCAATGAAAGTGGAGGTAACTCACCCCCTCGCCTACAACCTCCGCCGCACGCGCGGCCATGAACCGTTAGAACAAATCTCTAGTCTATTCCTTCTACTTTGTAGCTTCAATACGACCTCCTTTCCTGCTCACGCAGCCTGGCCGGTTAAAACGAGTCTTCACGCCTCTTTTCCCGGTCTTTGGCTTCATCCTCAACTACCTCATTTATTCGCGCTGGTCAAGGCGGTTAAAAAAAAAATGGTGGGCATCTGTGAAGAGATTGATTTACAAGATCTATGTGTTTAAAAGTTAGTGGCGACTAGGTTGTGTTGTTTGCACGCCAAAAAAAAAAAAAAGGAGTTATTGTGTTTGGCGGGTGGTGGAGCCACCCACCCCCTCAACTGTGACTTTCCAACCATGTTTCTTTTTTTTTTTAACCTAAACTTTTATTCTATTTTCCACGTAGTGGCATGAGCCACACTAACTTGTTTTGCCATGTAGTGGCTGTCTCTTAATCGTTCGCCGAGGTGATAAATGTGGGCAATGGTGTAGAACATGTGGCCGGAAAGGTAATAGAGTAAACTCATCCAATGCAAATAATGAGCTCGCCGCCAATGTTGACTCGATGTAGCCCGAGCCAATAAAAAGTAGCCCGCCGAGTTATGTAACAAGCTTGTCACTAGCTCACCCAATGTAATCACCATGTGGAATAATAATACAGCCCAAAACCGCTCGTTGCTCCATATATGAACCCGTTAATGCCATCGAGTTCGTCGAGGAAATAAAGAACTCGCCCAACCGAGCTCGCCATGAGCTCAACCAA
This sequence comes from Taxus wallichiana var. yunnanensis, assembly GCA_018340775.1. Taxonomy (NCBI): domain Eukaryota; kingdom Viridiplantae; phylum Streptophyta; class Pinopsida; order Cupressales; family Taxaceae; genus Taxus; species Taxus wallichiana. The sequence goes on along the minus strand of CM031241.1, from coordinate 597,188,796 downwards.
TGTAGAATTTTTAGCTCGCCCACATAATGCAAACTCGCCCAATGTAATTAATAACTCACCGAGTTGTGTGGAGTAGCTTGGTCTCCAATAAAGCTCACCGAATTTATTTGACCAGCTCGCTAGGAGTGGTTTGACTTTTATAACCTTGATTGGTGGTACACGTATAAGCTTAACTCATCGAGCCGTGTGGAAACAACTCGAAGTAAAATAATTTTGCAAAAAAAAATTTGTCACATTTTCGGGTCGAATGTTTGTGGCGCGGCGTCATCGTCGTCGTCGTCGTCGTGAGCGAGCATCGTCTTTTTCTCGGCGTTACACTCGTGCAATGATTTATGGGTGTCATAATACATGTGGGTGACAATGTATGCTCATAATTGTATGCAAGTCTAAGCAGCACTAAAGCATGTGTTCAATAAGTAGTGGTTATGGAAACATGTAATGTACTTGTGCTCCTTTATTTAATTGTTGGTTTAGTGTTCATGATGATAAGGTTGCATGCAGACCATTGTGGTCAACTAGCATACCTGCCATGTCCTTCCTATATGTACCTAATAACTCGATACATACTGAGTTCTACATCCAAGTTTCTGTCAAGTAGCTTTATGGGAGTCAGGCCTGAGCATGTTGAAGACCATATACATTAATGAATCGCAATGAAGGCATTTGTTTAAGAAGCGTGATAGTGTTAGTTGCTAGCCTTCGTCTCTAGCTCCATTATGTGCCTTCATCGACATCGTACTTCATTGAGGAGCCTTTCCTTACATGGCTATTTGAATGGGTACTTTGATCATATGCTTTGGGGTTTAACCAATTTGGGTTTAACCCCTGTAGTCATGTTTGACTAGGAATTGAGAAAGAGACGAGGAATGTAGATCTGATCTATAGTTTGGAACCAATGCAGGGATGAAACTATAGTACAACATTGGTATTGGGTGCCATCAGATTTTTTTCCCTAAAGATCGCTAGGTTGTGTCATGGTGCTTGAAGAAGTCGAAGAACAACATTGAGGCCTAGGACACATTATCTTCCAAACCCTGGCTCAAAAGGGTAAGCAAGGATTTTACATTTCCCTACTAGGTGAAGAAAAAACATTAAGATTTCAAAATAAACCTCTAAGAGATGGAATTAGAGAATCCACATGATGCAGTCATGGTTAGGGTTCTCAATTAAGAGATGCCTTAGACCACGCAACCCTCAAAATACATGCAATGAAATGCAACAACACTAATCTTTATTGATTCAATAGAAGGAAATACAATAGTGAAAACACACACACATTGTAATCTCACAAATGAGATGGATTACATCAATAGATCCTCACATCTCAACTTGTTGGCTCACGGTCTTTGCAAGTATATCTCTCTCAGACCTCTCTGAACTAACTAATGCAGAATGCACTCTAAGATCCATGATCATCCAACTTACTACTCAACATATGCTTAGGAGCATGCTTACATAGGTGCAAGACCCACCTACTTATAATATTTTCTTGAATATACAAGCTAACCATGTTGTATTTGAAACTCCTGGAGCTCCTAAAGGTTGTGCATGTGTCTCCTAAGTGAATCTTTGTGCATTTACTCAAATCAGCTCAAGATGTATTTGCGATTTCAATGGTGAGAGTGCGCCATCAAGACGAACCATTGAGCCAATTATAACATCTAAAAATGGATTATCTAAAAAAGAGGAATGCAATTAGAGTGTTAGGAATATTTCTAAATTTTTGAAGGATAATCGATAATATATATTGCTTTACTTAATAATTTCCTTTTTATTGCATACAAGCTAGTAAATTAAATAGATAATTCAATTGGCCAAGATCCTAACTCAAAGACTCTTATTGGAGTTCTCGACATTTATGGTTTTGAAAGTTTTAAGAATAACATGTACCTTTAATTCATTGCCAAAGAAGATTGCTTTGGAATTTTTTGAAATTATGTTTGGAAACCATAGTGAGTTAGACAAAATAAGAGTTCAATATTGTAAAATATATATTAAACTCTTAGTCAAAAAATGACATCTCCTATCCTTTATCAACTTTTCTTCTCAGCATTGCGATTGTGAGCAGTTCTGCATCAATCTTACAAATGAGAAGCTGCAGCAACACTTTAATCAGGTCATAAAGCAATTCCATATTTATTGAAGCATTGGCATTTTAGCCAGCAAGATATTTATTGTACATTTTACATGATATTTTTGGTAGGGTAATTTTGCTCAACTATATTGACGGGCTAACTTTGTACGGTTTTGTTGCATAAAATGTTTACTTTTTCTTGAATTTTCATTCTTGTGTTCAACATGTCTTTAAGATGGAGCAAGATGAATACACAAAAGAAGAAATTGATTGGAGCTACATTGAATTTGTTGACAATCAAGATGTTCTGGATCTAATTGAAAAGGTATTTTTCTAGTTTTTCTTTCCTATGTTAGTTCCTTTTAGATGCAAATAGAGTTTGCATAGTTAAACATATATTGAGTGAGTCATTATGTTGGCTCTTGATAAACATCTTGTCCATGCTTTCCTAGACATAAACATTGGTTTCTTCAGGGCCACGATGTTAATAATATTGTGTTTAATATTTATAGAAACCTGGGGGAATTGTTGCTCTTTTAGATGAAGCCTGGTATGTATATGTTCCCTTTATTTTTGCAAACTTTCAGATGTTCCTTAAACATTATATGATGTGACCATTGCCCTGGAACTATCATTTTTTTATTTCAGCGAGTGAGTAGAAGTCACATATTGGTTATTGTTTATTCTTGTTCCAAATTAAGAGTGCATTTTAGTCAGTTACAAGGATAAGACATGGTGAAAGAACAATAATTATTGGCTTGTTCAACAAAATATGAATCTCATAAAAGGCTTAGACCTACTTTCTAATTGTGATTTTTGAGTACCAATGACACGAGGTTTGCATTTCAATGGAAGTTGAGGATAGATGAAGGCTTGCATTGGACCTTGTGCTATGAAACAAAGTTTAGGTCATAACTGGTTCTCACATTTGATTACCAGGAAGGCTTAATGACATTTGAATTAAAGTAGTGAACACAAATAACACATACTCCAAAAACTGTGGAGTATTGTGACACACATAGAGCTGCTTTCTACCTATACGCTTAGAAGTTAGAGGAAAATATTAATTGGAATATAATAGTTGTGTCAATCAACTGGAAGAAAGTATGCTTAAAGTGGACTTGAGCTAAGTTCAGTAATATTACATTTGAATAAAGTTGAATTTTTTTTTTTTTTTTTTTTTTTGCTTCTGCGATAACATAAATTGTTTGCTTAATTATTAGGAGATGATCAAATGGAGGTTTATTATGTTTAACATAAAAGTGAGAGTTTTGCATCGTATTAGATGTTTTGTGTGTGCATCAATTTAGAGGCAGATATGAAAGGATTTATGAGCAGGATATGCCAATACGTAATTACAATTATAAAGAGATAGATGCTAATGCTGTGAAGTTTTCATGCCATACATATGTGCATAAAGTTTTATGTCGCTAATAGCTTTCTCCCTCTTGGCCTTGTAGTATGTTTCCAAGATCAACCCATGAAACATTTGCACAAAAGCTTTACCAAACCTTTAAGAATAATAAACGTTTCAGCAAACCAAAAATTTCACGTATTGACTTCACTATTTGTCACTATGCTAGTGATGTGAGAAACTACTTCGATTTACTTGTTATTTGTAATCCCTCTATTCTTACCAGCAGTGCCTTTTGTATCACAGGAATTCTAATTTTTGTCTTATGAATCTTGCGGGGTACATATCGAACTAATCTATTCCTTGACAAGAACAAGGATTATGTTGTTGCAGAGCATCAAGGTCTATTAATTTCTTCAAAATGTTCCTTTGTTGCAAGTCTCTTTCCTGCTTTGCCTAATGAATCTTCTAAGTCAGCAAATTATGTCTTCTAAACCATTGCTTCTTTTAATTTCTACAATTGTTTTCTTCTAACTACTATCATATTGTTAATGTTTGAATATTCAATTTCTAGAAATTATGATAGGTAGTGATACATGCTTGTAATATTTTGCTTGTCATGAATACTATTCAAAAGGTTTGTGGTATTATTAAATCCTTTAAAATTATGTGTAGCAACAACTGCAATCTCTCCTGGAAACATTGAGCTCAACAAAGCCTCACTACATAAGATCTCGTGAAATAGAACATTGTTCTAAAGCCGGTATTTTTGAGAATTACAATGTTTTACAACAACTATGTAACGGGGTAAGCATCCTTTGGCCTAAGATTATTACATTTTGAATTCAAGTTTTCTGATGACTTGTATGAAATTTCCTGGTTTAGCCAAAAGGTTAGCATACATAAACATAGAATCTCAATTAGAATGTGTGGCTCATCTACATTGCAAGGTGTCATGGAAGCAATCAGGATTAGCTGTGCTGGATACCCCACAAGGTGAACATTTGATGAATTTCTTGACCGTTTTGGTATTCTCACCCCTGAAGCATTGGATGTGAAGTAAGTCTTCAAAGTATTTGACACCATTTTCATAGAATAGCTTGGAAATAATCATTCTTCAAATTTGTTATGCTACTTGATTTCAAATTTCAAATTGTTAGCATAGAATATTAAATTCTAATATGGATACTTCTTACCATACGTTGTAGCTATAATGAGAAGTCTACAAATAAAATTTTACTAGAGAAAATGCATCTCCAAGGATTTTAGGTATGGCCAATTGCATGTTTGCACATGTCAGGGCAGTTAGTTTCCTTTTGCTTGTTTCAAACATCTTTTATTACATGTTATACTGGAACAATTACATTTGCTTGATGTAAAATTTTGTATTATAAAGGTGGCCTATCTAATCACAACCTTTTACGTTCCATATTCTACTAACATATCTCTTAACAACTTTCGTTACTTAATAGATTTTCATACCTAACAACTCTTAATGCCCTTTTCACCTCGTAGTTTCCAATTACCCATATTTACTAATATGCAAACCATCACCTGAAGATGATTGATTATCCCAACACCCTACCTAATTAATCATTTGAGAGAATATTTGGTCTTTGTATTTCTATTATTCTCACTCACTTAAGTTGCATGTACCACCACAATCCATACCGAAGAGATTCTTGAACATTCACTAAATGCCTGCACTCTTGTGACATGCAATCCCTATGAAACCCCTTCCTTCTGCATAGTTAAGAATGTTGCTTGTTATCAATTTTAACTCCTCCATGTTGTTGAATTTAGGAAAATCCAACAAAAAATTAACATGCAAAGAAACTGATCTAAATACAAAACAAAAAAGTAGTTGAATATAATATAATTTTATTGACAATGGAGCTTTGATGTTCCATACATCCACAAGGAGAGAATCAATCACTTAAGAAAATTACCAAGGACATAACAGTATAAATTGTAAAACGTAAATTACAGATAAGATCACAATTATTCGTGTTTATTGTGGATTATATTGACTCATTTTTTATTATACGGGGGCATTTTCATCAATTTGCTTTGAAATTGCTTTGAAGCGGGGTAGCTTTAATTGGTTTATTGGTTAGTGTTGTGCCTCAATGGTTTCACGACATTGTTTGTACATAATGCTTGTATGTTTTTACTCAATTTTCATGCATGTAGTGTAGAATATCCACTAAAGAAAAAATCAGATGAATAATAGCTTCTTTTTTGTTTCTCTGTATAGGCTTATATCGGAACATTTTCACTAGGCATGTGTGGAATTACAGGGATTATAATGTCTGAGGTTAGTCCTTGACATAAGTTATGAAAATGGATTGATAGTAATGAGTTAGTGATAACTATTTTTTTAGAAAAAATGTAAAGATCAAGTCGATTTAGTAAAAACTAATTATTGTCCTAATTTTAATGTAATTTGTGAATACTTTTGGTAGAATTGGAATAAAATATGTGATCATAATTTCTTATAATCTAATGCACCTTCGCTGCTAACAATAGTAGAGAATTGCATCAAATTTGAGACAATCAAAGCGAAGAACATGAAGATGATTGCTACCGATGGAGAGGCAATTTCTCAAAAAGGAAGTTGCTCAAAATTAAAGTGAAGAAAAATAACCTCAAAGTAGCACTAGGGAATCATATGGATCACTTGAAGTTGGTGGTGGAGAGAAGGTGTTAATATTGTATATCAAGGGTTAATGGAATTCAGACACCCTTTTGTATTTTATCATTGTATTTCAAGGGTTAACAAAATTCAGACACCCTTTTGTATTTTATCTTATTTGATATTAATAAAATATTTGTGGACCCATTTATTGGGCACAATATTTAAATCAAGTTGTTGTTAATTTATAATATTAATTACTAGACCACTCCGACATCATAGATGATATGTAACTTCGTTGATTGCATTATATGATATTTGGTTATTATGTAGTTTTAAAATTCATATTTTTCATTCTTTAAATTCGTATCGTCTCTAGAGAGACAATAAAAATTGAAATTATTATTGTCTCCAGAGAGAAAAAAATGTTAGTATTCGATATTTTCTCTAAGGAGACAATCGTATTGTCTCTAGAGAGACAATAATTAGAGACAATATTAGAGACACCCACTTTGAGACAATAATAGAGATGATATACAACTTTTTTATTGTCTCTATTTGAGACAATTTAGTCAAATTTTGTCTCTATTAATGTCTCAAATGACCCCTCCTTGTAGTAGTGTACCTCTCCTATATATATGGGTGTAATACTTCCTATGTAATAGCAAGAATGAAGAGTAAGTTTTTAGATTTAATTTATGCAATTCTTATATTATATTTTCAGAAACTACATCTTGAAAATTATTTAAACTCACTCTAAGAGAACAAAAGGGTAGTAAATATCCCAAACAACTCGTACAAGCACAACTAGCCCAAAATAGGCCTAAAACAAGGTCTTCTTCACCAACGAATGCATCATGACCTTCAAGGGCACAATCTAGTAATGTCATTGCTCCATAAGCTCCACACATGTCGAACAACCTCTAAGAATCACCAACAAGAACAAGAATCCCTTCATCCTTCACCATCCTCATGAAACATACCAAGAAGCAAGTTATCCTATCTAGGTCTTCCAAAGACCCAAAATTCAGACCTAAAAGTGACCTACTTCATATAGTAAAACTCTTCAAAGATGGCTCATCCATCTTACTAATGGAAATATATCTAACTCTACTTTATGGAAAAACTCATTCCATTCATCAAAACATAGCACAAGGCTTTCAACCTACGCAATCTATGAAATAGATCAAAACTACCATTATGGACTCAAGAACCAGTCTCAAGAGAAACATGCTTAACACCTTCATGACTATTTCCAAGCTTAACCATTACCCGAAACAAATCAAGGACACTTCTACCAACTTTCTCAAGAAATAAAAGGTATATTCCATTTGGATAAAAAAACCAAGCACACCTTTTCCATGATACCTTCTTGATAAGTCAAATAGGGCTATGTAGGCCACTAGGGTTTCACCAAGAAACCATATCTTCATACCATTCAAGAGCTCAAAAACATCATAACATGTCAAAACGTTATTCATGACCAAAAACCACTACTCCATGATCCAAAACATAAAAACACACCTCAAACCACTATAGCTAGTTTCATCCCTTGAGGCCAAAAGCGGCAGGGAAACTTAGAGGACCTTTAACTCCAATTGTCTCTAATGAATCTACCTAAAATTGTTATCTCTCGAAAGTGCACCTTGTAGAGATATGGTTGCATTTTTTCTAGGCTTGCAAATTTTATCTCTCTCTTTTGTAGATACAATGGAAAGACCTTAGGTCTGTGGGTATACCTAATTTGAGGTGAGTCTCCAGTATCAAGGTCGGTTCCTTATTGATGTATCCTAAACTGATCTTCTAGGGTTTAAGGATAAAAGATGACTGTAAAATGAAATTAGAAAATATTGAGGTGATACACCAAACTTCTATGAGGTCTTTGAAAGAGTACATGCACAATTGATATGGAATTAATTTATGATGCACAAGCCAACAATTTTTGAAGATAATTAAGGGTAAACACTTTGATATATTGAGGATAGAATCAAAAAAATACTACTAAGTTACACATACAAATTAATATCATGTAGAAATATTGAAATTGCAACAGGGTAAGATGATTAATCAGGGAATTCACATTTACAAGATTAATGGAAACATACACAAGACTGCAAATAATTGGAAAGGCAGAAAATACTTCACATTCAAAGGAAAAACTAGCAAAAAATTGCTTCAACACTCCTATATCTAAAAATTCCTCCCCTTGTGCTTTGCCAAGGCACACAATGTATAGGAAAATTGATTCACCCACCCTTCCTAAAATTAGACTAGGGTTGTACTCACCCATGCATCCTATTTTTATCCTTTATCTATTAATAAATAAAGGAATAAAATAAAACAAACTAATAGAAAGAGGCATTAATAGCCTTTGATTACATCATAGTCAAACTACAGTTGACTATCGTATGTTTAAGAAAAAGCATAGGTGAATAATGCTAAAAATAAACCTTACTTGATAAGAAAGTCTCCTTCAAGGTGCATGCAAATTTATCTTCTTGTTGTTGATGTGACATCTGAAATTCTGATCCACTTGTCCCCTTGGATGCACATGCAAAAGTTGATCTCTATGTGTGAGTAAAGATAGTCCATTATTTACAATATTTTTCAAAAATAACTCACTCAAGTATACATCTTGATGGGGACCACCTTTAATATCAGGTTCTGAAATTGACATTCCCTTTGTCCCCTAGTGTGGTAACATGATTTCTTTTACTATTTTATTTGCAAAATACAATACTTTTGTTCTGTGCTAACTCCATGTGGGGACCACTCTAGATAGGTTCACATGTCTTTGTTGAGTTTGGTCTTCTTGTAGACTTGGGACATTGCCATGGTTTTAAACATATATATGTGGACACTTTGTAAAAGGCCACCATGCCATACTCGGCCACCTTTGATTAACACATGACCATGGTGATTACTTGTCAGATTTTGAATATCATTGCATAGTATATATTTGTCGAATTTTACATGGTTTGATGGAAATGATTATGTTTTGATTTTATATGGAGAAAATCATAGTCAATAGGCATAATTTAAATAAAGTCTGGTCCTCTCCGCCATGATGAATCACCCCTTCACATTTCACGTTGGCACTTTGCATTCAATATATTGGCCACTTTGTGATCGGCTATGACCATTGATTTTTACACTAAGATTATTGTGAACCGTCAATCTTGATCTTCGTTTAGGGTTTCCCTTGGCTTTTAATGTGGTTTGTTGGCATTTTGATCATCGCATTTACTTTAAATACTATTGATTGTTTTTAAATCATTGATCTTTATCTTGACATCTTCGAGCCGTCGATATTTGACTTGTGGTTAGGGTTTCTGACCTGGAGTTTATCATAGTAATTGTTATCTTATCATGGTGACTTACATTAATAAAGCGCATCAATCCTCGGCCATCATTCTTTTCACGACCTAATCTCGATCATCGATCCCTAACTCCTAGTTGATTTAGATTATATCAAGGTTAGTGGGTGAGTTGAAAAGTACCCGAGCTCCATCATTTGGTCATTCTTTTTTTTGCTTACTCACGAGTGGTGAAGCCTGGAAAATTTGTTTTAGATCACTATTGCTTTGATCTTTGAGTTTTGGGACTTTGAAACTCGGCCTTTATGAGTTTATGAAGCTTTGTGATTGAAAGTATTTGATCTCTCCACCATTTTCATTCTATGAAGCTTGGATTCTTTAGCAGATTGATTCTCTCAGCTCGGTTGCATCTATATTTTCTTTGATTGTTTCTTGTCGAGCTCAGCTCTTGGACTCTCTACAAGGTTTTAATGGCCACCATTATTGATTATTTTGAGCTTTACTTGGTTCTCTTTTTCTGATGTCTTTGTGGCCATGAGGACATGAACACAAGTATATCTCTGTCATTTTTTAAGTTTTGGTTGTTATTTCTATGGAGGAGTTCATGAGCTTGACCTCCTTGAGTTTTTTCGTGGCCATGATATCTTATTCTTTTTAGGATTTGTTAATTCTTTCTCGAGCAAGAATCAAGCTCAAATTTTCTCTACAAAAGGGTTATCTTTCTTCTGCGGAGCTCTCGATGTTTCTTTGTAGACACCGTCTCTTTTCTCTCAAGCTCTGTAGAATTGTATTTCAAAACCTTGGTTGGAATTCAAGGTTGAGTTGCATTCTTCATTGTATTCGCTCTGTCAGAGCTTTTTGAGCAAGATGGTTGTGGGTGTTTGCTGCCATGAGTGGTTATAGGTGAGCTAATTTTTCTCTTGCACATGTACACTTCTATTTTCATTTTCCTCCTCAGATATGTCACTGAAACTATTGAAAATATTTGTGGGTTCTATGATTTCTTTCTCCTTCTTGACTCCCAAGTTTGAAACTTCTCATGGGCATATGGATTTCTTACTTCATCATTCAGTTTCTCAAAATTTTCCATTGTTTGATTATAAATGGTAAGTTCTTGTCTGTTACTTTGATTTTGATATACCCATTAATGGGTCTATGATGAAAACCAAGATCTGTATTTTTCTTCTTCTATTCTACAACCCAAAAATAATTTTAATGGGGATGATAATTTGAAAATTGAATATTTCTTCAACTCGAGTGTGCATGCAATTGATTGAAGGTTTTCTCTCTGAATTTCTAATCTAAAAATATACTACGATAAGATACACTAGTTTGTATATAAATGGACCTATGCTTTTGAAATTCGGGGTTTCACTTGATGATGCCTCGATTTGGTTGTCCTTTTCAAAATCTATACGTGTGAAGATTTTTTTTTGAACTTCTATAGCATCTTTACCATAATGCAAGAGTTGTTTTTAGTAGTGCACTTTGAATTTTTGAAACAGTGCTCCTTCGTGTTTCCTTGATACATTCCTTGGAGTTTGTTCCGATATCTCATTTGTATATTTTGATCTTTTATAGCTCTCACGTTGTATTTATATGACATTTCTAATTTGATATTGCCTTAGTACCTAGCCATTTGTACTAATCTGCTCTTTGACTTCGAGAGTTGTTTCTGTTTTTCTCCTTGTACTTTTTTAAGATGAGATCTTGAGATTTAATTCAATGTGGTTCCATTATTAGGTTCTTTCTCGATCTCTAACTTTAGAGCATGTAGTTTGGTTTCTTATTCACTTAGTCAACCTTGAGCATCTGAAGCTCTGAACTAGAAATATCTGGAAGTTCCTGTATTATGCTCTGTTATCCTTGTAATTGAAAACTCAGTCTTGTGGCTCTTTGTGCATTTGGTTTCAAGCTTACTCTTAGGCATCAAGTCTGTCTTTATAGACTTCTGATTTGAAGCTTTATTCTAATGGGTATCTTCTTCTGTTCTGATTCAAACTCGGAAACTGATTCTTCTTGTGGTTATTCTGGTTGTGTTTAACCATGAATCTTGCATTTAAAATTGGATCTGAAGTATATTGTAGCATACTGTACACTTTCATATGTCCCAGGTTTGGGCTCGAGGTCTTGAATCATTATGTAAATTTGAATTTGTTCAGCTACACTTGTAGTTCCTCTATTACAAACATTTATTCTGCCATCGATTTCATCTTCCATCTTTCTTGATTACTGTAGCTTGGATCTTCTGAGATTTGACATCTTCTAGATAGACAGATAGGCTTGCATTTGATTCTTAGAAGTTACAAGTTATATTGTAGATTAATACTTTATTGTTCTTGCATCCATGAGATCTTTGGACCTTGTATGTGGCCTTACCTTTTGAGTTGTAAACAGTTTCTCATTCATGTTTCATCTGAAACTATAATTAAAAATGGCTGAAATTTGTAGTATTACCTTGAAACTTCATTTTATTCAATTGTTAAGCTAGAATGAAAGATCCAAAGTTCTTCAATTTGAAGTGACTGAAAGTGTAGTCCATTTCTTTTCTTAAAATAGTGCATTTAGTCTTCATTGTAGCTTTAGTATGTATGCTAGAAAATTTTAAATGTGCATTTTACATGTCGAAGCCCTATCAAAATTTTCCCAGAATTCTTTCTTTTATTTCTGTTTCAGTTGTAATAGATGTACTTTCTAAAAGTTGAAACTATAGAATGTATCACTTTTCTTTTGAAATTGATTTGTTGTTGGAAACTTAAAAATGATAACTATTATCTGATTAATGCATGCTTTTCTTTTTCCTGTATCCCTTATTTGATTTACATACAACTTTTAAAGCATGTGTTTAGTTAAAACAACATGATCGAAAGTTGTAAATTTCCATTTTGCATGGCAAAGCCCTATCAAAATTTCCTCAGATTTCCTTCTCATTCTGTTTCTGATGTAATATTCTCTCTCTAGTTAACTTCAGCCTTTAAATTTTGACTCTCCTTCTTCAGTTGTAATCTGGAACATTTACTTTTATTTGCAAGTGTCTCCTCTATTCTGTAATGCAACTTCTTCTATTTCTAAAATAGCTTGTTGAACTTTGAGTTGCATTCTTCCTTCATTCCATCATGTACTTATGAATCATCTGCTTCATGTACCATAGGATAGAAGTTATTGAATTCTACAATCTTTATCCATAGTGAGGACTATAAGACATGATTTATTTATTCTTGGCTACAACCTGTACCTGCACACTTGAGAAAATAGTTAGAAAATATTTAGGCTTTTTTGCCTCTCTTATGTCCATTTTTTTTTTTTCTTCTCTTTATTTCTTTTTGAGTGAGTAAATCATGTATACTATTTTTGATCTTCAAGTAATCTATATCTCCTATTTTTAAGAGATCCATATGCATGAATTAGGATAGTATAGGAATATGGATTAACCATGAGCTCATAACTGATGATTTTCTCTTTTCTTTTTTTAGGTATGATGCTTTCAAAATGAAGATGAAGAGGGAACAAAGCTGAAGATGAGGATGCATCAACCGAAGGAAAAACCTCAGGGTAATGATGGGTTCACTCATACTCCTTTATTTTCTCTTTCATGCATGTGTACCTCTTATTTTAGTAGTTGTACTTTACTTTCCAGTTACATCCCACGGCTTGTGTGGGAACATTTGAAATTCCTTATGAATAAAACATTGAATTGTGAAATTGAGTTGTGTATTTCTTTTTGCATTTCTATTTTCTAATATGGATTGTATGATGAACTAAACAACCCAATAATATAATTGAATGTCTTAATCATGAAGGAAAGATCATTAAATAATACTTGGAACATCCAGTAATGAACTTTTATTTTTATAATCTATAGTCATGATTGCTTCTTCAAAACCTAACACTTCATCTATTCTACAATTTGGTGTCTTCATCAAGGCAACACAGCTGTCCTTTGTGGCTTTGTGTTATTTTGCTAAAGATAGCATGAAATTGTAGGCTATGTGATCTGTTATGTTTTACAACAAAGCACACATAGCTGCAAATTTCATGTAATCATTAATTAATTCAACAGTAACAATATTATTTGAAAGAAACTCCCCTAGCTTAGGTATAATTCACCAATGTTATCCATCGTAACTAATTTTTGAGTTGCCCATTTTTGTAAAAATGTAAAAATTATCAACATTTCTGGCAATCCTGTGGGAAAATCTACCTGCTAGCTTGTAAACCAAAGGTTGCCTTGCTCTTATCCATTAGGCATGGAGTCTAAAGCATGTAACCAAAAATTTGCCTTCCTGAAGGTCAAACCCTTCCAAAATGAACTAAAATTGGGAAAGGATCTGGTAAACCAGATCAAGTGCACAAATGCACTTATTGAATTGAAAAAATATTGCAATGTGTAGGGAGTGTACTTATTGAAGGGAAATCCTTCTCTAAACAGATGTTGTGGTATTTTCAATAACATTTTTGAGAAACATACCATTCATAGGAATGGGAAGTTCCTCTCCATTCAGCCTCGAGAGTTGAAAAGCATTGTGTTCTTTGCAAGATGAAATCATGTAAGGACCACTCCAGATTGTATCAACTTTGTGTGTCTTCCTAGCTTTACACGATCAACATCCCACTTTAACACAATATCTCCTTCATTGAAGATTCTGAATTTGGATTTCTTATCAAAATTCTTCTTCATCTATTTTTGATTCTTTTCCATGTTTAAATGAGCTTGATCTCTTAGCTCTTGTAATTCCATTAATTATGCATAACAAACCTGCAATGGTTCATTTTCAAGAAGCTCCATTTGATGCAACAAATCTAATGCGGGTAACTCAACTGAAATAGGCATTCTTGCTTCTCTTCCATAAACAAGCTTGTATGGTGAATTGCCAACTGATCTTTTAGGAGTCACTCTATCAGCCCAAAGTGTTGAATTCAACATTAGATGCCAAGCTCTCTGGTTATCTTTGAGTGTTCTTCTGATGATCCTTAAAATATTCTTGTTAGTAATTTCAGCTAACCCATTACCTTGTGGGTAATAGTTAGATGAAGAACTTAGATAAATTCCATGATTAACAGCCCAATCTGTTACCTTTGCACCAAGAAATGATAAAGCATTATCTAGATATGATAGTTGCTAGAACACCAAATTTACAAACTATACCTTCATAAAAGGATAGTATCGAAGTTTCATTAGCATATTTCAAGGCTATTGCTTTAGTCTAGCATGTAAATTAATATGTAGTAGTCAAAATCCACTTGTGTCGTTGTGACAAAGGCGGGTTTATCTTGTTAATAAAATCAAGGCCCCACTACATAAAAGGTTGATCAACTGAAATAGGATGTAAAGGCAGAGAAGCCAAACATTCTTTTCCAACAAAGAAAGCACATTTATTACACTTCCTAATCCTTTAGAAACAGTCCTTAAATATATTGGGCCAATAGTAACCAACTTTCATAATTTTTAAGGTTGTGGTATGTGCTAAGAAATGACCTCTTGCAGGTCCTTCGTGGAATTCTGATAATAATTATTGAGTTTTTCATAGTCAACACATCACAACAAGATTCCATTTATATCCCTTTTGAATAATACACCATCAATGAAAACATAGGGTACAACTTGTAATCTGAAATACCTTTGTTTATTCTTGTCCATACCTCATGGATAGATGTCATGCTTTGTAGATAGTTAACTAAATCAGTCATCCATCTTGATTCCTAGACTTCTTGAGCAAGTTCAGGTTGTTGATTTTTGGTTGAACCATAATGTCTGATTGCTGATATGTAATTTCAACATGCTATTTTTCCATATCATCAATTATATGTTCACACAAGCCTTTTCCTTGAACTATCTTTGCAACACGAATATCAACATCATATTCCATGACCTTCGTTATCTAGCCTACTCTTTTCTCATTCAATTATTTATTTAACATGAAATCTTTCACACTTGGATGAGAAACAAGAACATGAATTTTGTTGTTTGAATGCATGTTCTTAAAATTCTTTAGCCCTCTGACTACTTAAAGTACTTGTTTTTCAAGAAATATGTACCTTGTTTTGTAATCATGCAAGCTCTATCTAAAGAAAGAAATTGGTTTCTCAACATTTTCATCATTAACCTGAGTTAATATGGCTGATATTGTTTCATCTCTTGTAAGTGCATAAAATGTAAAATATTTATCAAAATTTGGATTTGTAAGAGTAGGAGCTTGAGAGATGGCTACTTTGATTGCTTCAAACCCTTATCTCCCTTCGTTGGTCCAAGATAAAGTCTTCTCTTTCTTTAACATAGTTGTCAATGGTTTCACCAATGCTGCAAAATTTGGAACAAATCTTCTAACAAAGTTGATTTTTCCAAGAAAAAATGTAATTCCTTCTTATGATGAGGAAATGATAGCTGTGATATGGCTTCGATTATGAAAGGATCAATTGCTAAACCTTTCTTAGAAACAATATGACCAAGTAATTTTCCTTGATGTACTGAAAAAATAGACTTTAGCAGATTCAAAGATATCCCAAATTGTTTGCATAATTGAAAATTCTACCTTAGGTGTATTAGATGTTCTTCAGAATTTTTTGAGAATATAGTAACATCATCTAAATAAAAAGGATGCATTTATTTAACAAGTGCAAAATCCATGTCCATTACGTGTTGAAATGTTGCACCAACATTTGAAAGGCTGAAATACATTCTTTTGTAAGCATAAGTACCCCACTTAGTGGTGAAATTTGTTTTGTACCTATCCTCTTCTTGGACTAAAATCTGATTGTATCCACTATAGCCGTCTAGAAGAGATAGTCTATCTGAACCAAAAACTATTCTCAAAATCTGATCCATATTTGGAAGTGGGTAGTGATCTTTTAATGAAGATTTATTAAGATCTCTAAAATCCACAAATAATTTGATTTCTCCATTTTTCTTCCTAATAGGAACAAGATTGGCTACCCAACTTGAATGCTTAACTGGAAAGATAATACCTGATTCAATCAACTTAGATAACTCTTTCCTCATTAGAGGCTCTATTTTGGAATTTATAGGCCTCTATTTTTGCCTAATTGGATTGGAATTTTGCTGCAATTCAATAGTATGTTGTGCTAAACTAGGATCAAACCCTTTCAAGTCTTGGTATTTCCAAGTGAAAACATCTTTAAATTCCTTGTAAAGATTAATAAAAGAATGTTTTATAGCTAGTTTTAGCCCTTTAAGGCCAAAAGTGGCAGGGAAAACTTAGAGGACCTATAACTCCAATTGTCTCCAATGAATCTACCTAAAAATTTCATGGACATATTGAAAACCTCCCAAGGAAATTGGAACAATTTACTATTCATCTTGAAGCTTCTACTTCAGCCTTGAAACTACAAATCTCCACAAAACTAAGGTTTTTATCCTACTTCCTGAAATAGTTGGATCATGCAACCAACACCAAAATTAGTCGTGGTGAATTCTCTACAACCCTGATGCATCACATTTACATTTTCATTTCATTTGGTTACCATACCAATAAAATCTTCCATATCACTCTAATGTGAGGGTTTCACTAGGGTTTAAGACGAGTTTGACTTCTTAATGTTTTTTCATAAAGATGGGATGATCAAATCAAATCATTAATTTTGAAAAATGGTATTAGATCAATGAAAATGCATCCTTGAAATACAAAAGGTTCCATGTAGAACCCACAAGTGTGGGTGAGCATATAAATTTCACCTATCGAGATGGATTTTTCTCTTCAAGAGCTTAGTTTTTCCTAAATCAACACAACATAAAATAATATTCTTCATACCAAACTGAAATGTTTCCCATGGGACCATAAGGACCTCCTCCATACATGAAAACTCTCATCTATGCTCAAATACATTTTTAACTCTCCAACCACTGAGACTTAAATGTGTTTACATGCTTTGTTCTCAAGAAAATTTCTTCAATGGACCTTGAAACATCATCATACCTTTGAATACTAACCTAAAACACGTCCTACATATGTCATGCCATGTCACAACACCTTTCCCAAGCTCACATTATACTTTCCTACTCAAAATCTCATGTTACTTCATCATACTAATTGGACTATGTCTAGGAATATGCCTAAAATGACCCGAATAAACACATACTTTCCATGAATTGACAATAATGACATCTTACAGACCAATTAACACCACTTACACATCTCTCTAACCATATTTGACTTTATGAATACCTCATACCACCTTAAAAACCTTTGGAGTACACAAACTAGCTTGAGCAAGCCTTAAGACCATGCCTAGACATTATGTCATGAATAAAAGATTAGACACTACCAATCAACCATCATGTTTGAATTTAATTGACACCTCATAAAGACACATATGACATGTAAACTCCCTTTTCCATCAATTACCTTTGACATCAATAAAAACACCTAAGGCATGATGGCCAATAATCTCCGCTCTTTTCATTGATGGAAACCACAAGAGCAAACATTTACAAGAGTCCCTCTTTCATAATTCCTATCCTAATCTCCTTCTTTGACATTTATGAAAAATTCAAAATGATAACTCACCATGAAAACAATGATAAGACATAATGGAAACAATGTATAGACATAAGCTGATTTGCTTACAAGCTCCCCTCTTGGATTGTACTCTGCTTTTCTTAACTTCATTAGTAGAAAATGAGATCAATTGACCTAATATAAGTATGTACTCAGATTCCCTTGATAATGTTCAGTCATTTATTAAATTTAAATGAAAAAATAAGATTGCATACCTTAAATTCATGCCATGGATGTGGATCAAGTCAAATGTCACAATCCTCAAGCAACACTTCATTATTTATTGTCTTCTTTGTATAATATAACACTTGTAAGATATTTAAAAATCTCTCCTTATCAATATACCTCCAACTATCAAAAAAATATCTTAACAACCTTTTCTATACACCTTGGACACCTTGTCACAATTTGGGTAGAAACTATGCTTAATAATTAACACTCTTGGCTTCATTTTCTTTAGAACTTTGAGCACTTCAACTCCGCCGAGATGATATACAAATTCAGGGCTACTTGGGTCATCTCTACAATATCAAATTCTGACCCAAGACATAGAATGTAATAAGACAAAATTATCTTTACCTTTGAGTGACAGCTATAGACCCATAACTTAGACCATTACCTTATAACCATGCAAATTTTCTTGAAAATTCTTCCATGAGACAATCATTTAGCTCTTCATTAAGCATATAGTAACATCCAATTATCAACATACCTTCCCGATTATCATACTTTCGACTCGACAACTCAAAAAAATTTCCTTAACTTCTTTATGCTTACTTATTCATAACCTTAATCTCTTCAAATGCATTCACACATCTTTTTCAGACCTAGTAGGTGATCCCACACATTTCAAGATGATAGAAAATAGGTTATCAAGGAAATCATGCTAGACACATTCCACACCACTATCTCAACCTTGGTCAAAACTTCTTGGAGAAAACTTAGACCAACAAAGAATACTTTGATATCGAACTTATCATACTTACAAATTCAATGTAAATTTTAGAACCCTTCAAGACAGACTTTACTCTCCCCGGAATGGTTCACACATTCATGACTTAACACACATATTTACCAACATTTTTTCAAGACAAAATAAGAATTAATTTCCTATATGAGTAAACATTTATCAAACTTTCATGGAGATCATATAATTTTCATAACGACAAAGATAATTCTTCTTACATGAACCAACATGACAAAGCACTATCACCAAGTCTCCTTCATACTTATACCAATAACACACCTTATGCGATACTACCTACCTCATGATGATATAGAAAATTGAATAACACAACCATACCTTATACTTAAAGATGTTAGATAAAATGAACATACATAACCATGAATCCTTAAAATTCAACCCAAAGAAAGAGTTGTTGACTCAACACACCTTATTTGGATGCAATTGTATAGTTTCCTTCATGAAATATGTGTTGGTGCTCAGTTTGATCTCACCCCATTTGTCCTTGAAATTCTTCAGTTTGTGGGCTCTTTCGTCTTTTCTATCTCCCCGTATTGATGCATGAAAACTTTTTCCTCCATTTGGTTGCCATGATCAATCCCTTCCTTGGTCAAGGATCACTTAAAGTCTAGAATTTGTTTTTCATTCCTCTGTCCATGTGAAAAGATCTGTAACTTGGGTGAAAACTTCGGGTTTTTTCCCTTCCTTCCATTTTCCACAGTCATGTTTTGTTTTCCCTATCAATTTTTGTCCCAATATCTGTGGAAAAGTGATTAGATGCGGCTCGGTGGATCGTATTTGGGCCTTATATCATTTCCAAATTCTCTGTCCTTGAAGAAGGATTCATTTCTAGTGCAAATGGTGATTTTCCTACATTTTATGGTTTGACGGGTGTATTTTTCCCGGTCAAATTCATATCTTAGCATCTGTGGAAATGTGGCCCTTTCTGGTTGGATGCGGCTTGGTGGGGCACTTTGAAACTCTAAGGCCCGATTCAACTCAAAGCTTGTCCATGTGGATGACCGGTGCACATTTGAAAATTTGCCTTTTGGTTTGACCTTGGAGTTGTGCTGGGGAGACACATGGAGGTTTCTGTTGCCTTTCCCAGACTTAGACAATTTTTTCATCCGTCTGGTGTAGTTTTGGTAGACCATGGACACATGGAGGGCCGACGCTCATTTGAGGATCCGCCTCAGGGTCCCACCTTACAGATTACACCGGGAGACACGTGTAGGGATCGCGCTGTTTGGGGATTTGCCCTAAAGTTTATTTTGAAGAAGTGTACGAGGACACTTGGAGGCTTCCGCTCACCCTTCCCTTGCTTGGAATTTTCAACGTCTAAGGAAAACTGTCTCGGACCCTAGACACATGGCACCTTCTGCTGATCCTTAAACTTTTTTAACAACTCTGCCGGACTGGGACACGTGGTGAGCCTGTGCTTGTTTGGGGTCTCCACTTTTAGGGACCATCTCAAAGTGCACCATTTAGACATGTGGAGGCTTCCACTGGCTCCTTTTTATTGAGACTTTTCAAAGGCCAAAAGGTGTTTTTCTTAGGCCTAAGGCATGTGGAAGGCCCGTGCTTGTTTGGAAACTTGCCCTGTACTTCTCCTTTGCAGTTGTGCCAAGGAAACATGTGGATGGCTATAATATAAAGTAAAGAAGGGGCAGAATCAATAGTTATTGTGCATTGTGTCTATTTTTCTGCCATTTTTTCTCGAATAGATAGGGTTACCAAGGGTACAACTCAATGAATTAGAAGTGGATGAAGCTTGAGAGAAGTAATATGGGTTATCTCTTATTCGCTCTAAATTTTGTAAAGATTCAAAAGCGAGATCAAGGATTCCTCTCAACCTATCCAATCTTGTATATATTCTTTCGATAGGTTTTCTGTTGGGGCTTGTAAAAATGCATTTGATCATTTGACTATATTTTTCTTGGTTTTTTATATTTGATTTTTTTTGTATTTTCGAGAGATCTATCTGGGTGCACTAGGGTAGATATCTTCCCAGTGGATTTTTCAAAAATAGTTTGTGAGAAAAACATTTGAGTGCGAAAATTAGGTGTCTCCACCAATGTTCACAGGGGTACACCCATATGTATTGAATGGTGCAACTCCCATTATTGAATGTTACTAATCCAATCCTAAACTAATTGTTATGGGTTGGCCAAATAGGTCAAGGATCACACAAGGACACTCCACTGAACCTATGGAAAATTTATTATAGGGGGTATAATGGAGGAAATAGTAGAAATGAGGGGGAAAGGAGAGAATTTAGGAAAGGAAGGTTATTTTCATGATTAGGCCCATTGCATAGTTAACACCCGATGGCGAAGTAGTTCAACATTAAATATAGAAGAAAGAAACAATGAAGCTATTAGTGAGACAAACAAAACCCACATAGACACACATTTCTCTGAGGCCCATTCATCGAAGATACAAAGCTCTCTTTAATCACCATGCTTACAAAGTGCATATAAGAGGGAAAAGAGGAAACATGAGAAAGGGAAATAGAAGAAAAGTAGCTTTCATTTCATGTGTAGTGATGAGTACAAATCTTTAATCAAGCCACAACAATTCATAATTTCTACTAAGAATTTCTAACTTTCAGGATCCTTTGGAATGGAGAAGCTAGCCCAATTTATAGCAATGTGAATGGATTATTTGCCTACCCCCCACATGACTCTTAGTGGTCTTATTCAATTCGGGACTTTTCACCTTTCTATAAAGTGAAAAATTACTTCCTTTTTTATAAATCAAAGGTACTTTTACAATTTAACTTTGTGAATTCACTTAAGTGAATGAGAAAAATACATTGATTATGCCCAATGAAGAATTAGAAAGGGGGGAGAAAAAATATGGA
Source organism: Taxus wallichiana var. yunnanensis (assembly GCA_018340775.1). Lineage (NCBI taxonomy): Eukaryota > Viridiplantae > Streptophyta > Pinopsida > Cupressales > Taxaceae > Taxus > Taxus wallichiana. The sequence continues at coordinate 597,167,076 of CM031241.1, read as the reverse complement.
GAAAGAGAGAAGAAGGGAGAGGTTATTGCATTTGATGAAGAGGCTCCCTACGATGAATAACTTGTTGATGACAATCGAGTCTCCACCTTTTGCATGAAGAGAGGACACCTTGGGTCACCAAATGAGTGTTTAGAAGCACTCTTGAAAGATCCACTAATGTGAAATTGAGATGATCACGGATCTCACCTATGATGGTACATTCTTGATCTCAAAATGAGAGTGAGAGTCACCCTCTCATTTCTTAGGATTTCACAATTTTCGTTACTTACATCCCTATTTTGCATACTATACTACAATATTGCGACCTTTTCCTTTATTTATATGAAAGATGAGACCTCTTTACTAGCTCATTCCTATCTCATAGAGATTTAATCAACTCACCAAGCTCAAGTCAACTAGCTCACTATGAGATGATTATGAATCCACCCACTACACCATGTGATGCTTTGTCATGCTTCTAGACACAATAGAGCTCACAATGATGCTTCCAAGACCACTATAGAGGATTCATTTATCTATTTGATATATGATACCATTTTGTAACCGTGTGAAGATTTAAAAAAGAGTAAATATGGGGCTGTCTATAACTTTCTGCACCTAAAATACATATTTTCTAGTTTTAGTTGGTAGGACCGTGGCTTGCCATTTTGGGACATCACCCATTTTTCTTCAATATGACCTTCTAAACCTTCTAACACACTTCATCCTCCTTGATTTTTGATGCATTGTCATTTTTAACAACTTTATATTTTTAGCAGGTTACTTTTTCCCGACCTTTTATTTTGGGAAAATTGACATTTTTTCCTTATCTTTCATTTTGAATCTTTACAAACTGCTCCAGCTAAACCAAAGTTGTGATTCAGGAAACTTACTATTTTTAGTATGTGGAGGAGCATGGAATATGCTTTGTTTGTTATAAGTGACGAAAAATGGCCTTGGTTTAAGATGGGGATGGTATTTTTAGATTCATATCTTTTGTGCACGTTATCTTGCTCCAAATTTCATTGTGTTTCACCAATTGGATTGCTTGAAATAAATAATTAAAAATTCCTGGCACGAGATTCATACACAGAGATGCCATGGAAACCATTAATGGATTCATTAATATTTTAACATCATTCTTTCCCACCTCAGATTGAAAAAAATTATCTTCTTTGTGATGGGTTTTTATTAGGATATGTTTCTCAAATGTCTAGCTTTAGGCGTTCTTCGGATCACTCGAAACCGTGGAAGAAGAATAGAGGGAAATTTTTGAGATTTTCTACGATTAAGAATCTAGAACCTCTTTTGAATTTTTTTTCAACTTGAACGTAGCCGGGAGAGGAAGAGATGGCCAAAGTTTCACCGAATCCAACTTGTGGTTTGTGAGATACAAGCTTTCATGGTTTTTGACTATGGAGTTCTTACATTGAAAAAAAGACATGGTAGTAGCTGAAAAAGAAATCATTTGGATGTTGTTACATTAATGGAGCAATAGGAATAGATATACAATAAATAATGTACATGATGGTATCAATGACAATGGAGGATGGATGGAGTTTTTGGTAGTGAGGATTACGCATGGGCAAGAAGCGTGACGAGAGCGGCACATTTTTGTAAAAAAAAATATTCTTTCAATGACTTGGGAGAAATTTTTTGTCCCAAGTTTCCCAATTCTTTAGGAACTATGCTGCATGAAAATTTTCCTCACCTTTCTTGTGATAAGTTATGCCCTATGATTCATCGATGAGGTATAGTAAAAAAGCACATTAAAACACCCGAGGGGATGAAACTTGGTCATGTGGTGATAAGGGGAGGGGCTAGGATTTGGTGGAAATTTGTGTCCAAACTATACCAAATGTTTGGAATGGTTGGTGAAATTTTTTTTCCCTCTCATGGGCTTGACAAGTGGAGGATGGCCACTAGCTAAGGTAGAGATGGGAGGGACCTAAAAATCCTTTGGAGCACCTCTCCGGGTCTTATGGAGGACCAGGGGTCAAACTAGGAAATGCATGAATTTTTGTGTCCCAACCATCCCAAATTTTTGAGATGTTTGGTTCATAAAAATTGCACTTATCCCGTGAGGAAAATTGGCGCTTTATGGTTCGATGGTGAAGGTGATTAACTAAATTTGGAACCTAATGCAAGGAATGTGGTAATCCTAGTTAATCTAATTAGGAGGACTAAAATGCTCTAATAAAAGACTTAAAATAGTATGAAATGAATGCAAGTAAACTATTATAAGTGAAATAAAAGCCTAAATGTGAAAAAGAAGGGAGATAAATAGCTTAGTTGATTGGCAGTGACTATAGCAGTTGTCAGTAGGTCCGAGAAGAAAAAATCTAGAATGTAGAAAAACGAACACACAAGGACCCCGTAAAGGACAATATATCTGAATGATTTGATTGGACTATGGAGCATGGGAGTGTATTGGTGCCTCGGGGCACCCTAATTGCCGCAATCTGGGCACTTTGAACACTTTGTAAATGCTCAAAACCTACAACTAGTATGGTCACAAGTTGGTTCCAAACCTTCCCTATTTTGTCGCATTGGATCTGTCGGATGAGATAGAAAATGACCTGCAATGCAAAGAGAAGTATCAAACCCTAGAAAAATAAAATATGCATATGAATGGGTTAAACTAACCTCAGCTACCAAACTAGTGGACTTATCACTGAGCGTTGCACTACATTTCAAACCCGGATGTAGTTCTAGTGTGTGTGTGTGTGTGTGTGTGTGTGTGTGTGTGTGTGTCATGTGTGTCCCCTAGGTGCTCTTGTGTCAGTCACACTTTGTGAAGTAGCGAGAAATAGTAACTATAGAAAATGTAAATAACATGTGTGCATGGAATAGAATAGAATCCCTCCCCCTATGAAGTGTGTGTGATGTAGATCTCCTAGCCTTGATGCATGACACTATGTGGATGCAAGTGATGTAATGGATGTAACCCTAGATGGAGTGATAGTAGTGTGTAATGTTATGACCTAGGACCCTCATTATGGTCTTATAACTTTATATTTATAGGGATCTCAAGCTTAATTTCATAATTAATCCCAACAAGGCTGATTGAGAAAAATATAAAGATGACCAACAACTAGAAATGACCCAAAAAGGAGAAAAGGGGATTTTCATAGATCGGGGCACCCAGTGGGATAGGGCACTCCGGCCCCCCAATAGGTGGGTGCCCTGATTTAGGGATAGAATGTCGGGGTAGTTGTGAAATGGGTGGATAAGTGCTTTGGAAAATACATGGGAACTATGAAATAAAATGTAAAATAAAGATGGCCAAAAGGTGGGATTAATTAGTACTTTGTACACTTGAGAACCTTCTAAATAGTAGTATAAGATCGGGCCAAATTATGTGTAAAGTGCATAATTTTGTGTCTACATTTTTCCCCCACTTTATGTTGGTGAGTGGAAAGCTCGGTAACATAAAGTAGATAGAGATGTGTACCTGATATCCATGTAGAGTGTAGAAGAAGACATGTGTTGATGGACTAGACTCAAGCGTGGAATGAAAAAAAAAAATGTGGAGGAGCGTGGATTCTAAAGATGAAAAATGCACATAAAAAGTGATGAGAGTGAACCTAGGGTGGAACACATGTGTAGTTGTTATGGTGTGTAATGTACCTACATGGTTAGTATGGAAAGTACCATCATGATGTGTTATCATTGTTGTTGTTGTCATTTTGTTGTTGTTGTTGTTGCCCCCAATTTGACTACTTGTTTCTCATATGGCAGGACTGCAAGGAGAAAATGATCAAGTAGTCAAATATGTATGTATGTAAAAACATGTTGTAAAATACATGTGTAAAGTATGCAAATGTAAAATATGCTAGAAAAAAATGTAAATGGAACATGTGCACCTGATCCATGTCGAGAAAAAAGGGTGTAGAAGGATATCCTGTACTATCGTGAGTTTTTTGGGTGATCTCACGCCACCTTGGTTGAAGAAGTGTAGGGAGGAAATGCTCTGTGTCCTCTCAACTCTAATTGCTTCTACTGAAATTTGTTAAAGAGATCTTTATACTGTCCTAGTTTTTTGGGTGATCTATGCCACTAGATGGAGAAGTGTAGAGAGGCACACCCACTTGTAACCCCCAAGCCTGTAACTACTCTGTAAAATTGCCGAAGGACACCATGTCCTGTTAAGGCCACTGTGTATGGAGTTCATAGACTAGTCTAACTCACTCATTATGTCTAAACCGGTGTAAATATGTTGTGTTAGTAGAAAACCTCAATGATGCCCCCTCTTTGGGGGTACATGTGATGACCCTGAGAAGGAGAATGTGGCCCCAAAAGAGGACCAACCACACTCTGACCTATATAACTCTTCCCTACAGGGGAAAGGGAAAATGCTTGGTAGATACCAAGGCATGCACAAAAGGGGATGGCTAGCCAATACAAGTGTTAGTCCAAAAACACATGCATGTAATAAGTGTAAAATACATAGACAATGTAGAAAAACTACTAAGCACAATAGTGTAAACACACAAGAAACAACAAGAAGACCACACAAAGTGGGTTACAAACATGGGACATCACTCATGATGTCACAAGACATGCAAGGCCATCATGGCCACAAAAAAATAGACAAGTGTGCACACAAGAAAAGGGAAAATCCCGCATACAAAGGAAAACAAAGAAGACAAGTAGAAATAAAGAGGTAGTCATGGAAACATGTAATCCTACAAAAAAAGTGTTGCACATGGAACACCCATTAGCATGTTAGAGTGATAACCAATATGTCAAAGCATGTATGAACAAGTAGTATAAGATGTTAAGTATAAAATGAAACAATAACACCTATATAAGATGAATGTGGATGCCCCCAATGACCAATATAGTAAGGGTAGAAGGTGAGCATCCATGCCATGTAAATTTCATGTATCTACGATCACACTAGACAAAGGCATGAACATGCATGTGTGTATGATAATGACATATAAGAAAGAAATCTAACATGTGTAGTAAAGTGATCATGTAAAACACTAGTAAGCAAGAGTAAATGCTACCAAGACAATGCAATATGTTGTGGATGGATGGAATGGAATGTAAGATGGAATGATAGAGCAATGTGCCCCCAGTGTATGGAAGTGTATGCAATGTGAGGTTCATTTTTTTTCCCCTCAATAAGTCAAGAATGAACCGTAAAAAGAGTGTGTCATCGGGAAAAATGGTCGAGTAGTGTAGGTTGTGTCTAGCACGTTGTGATGAGTGTGTATGTGTAGTGGTGATGAAATGTGACATGTGGAGAGATGTGTGTGGACCCTATATCAAGTGTATATCATGACTTTGTTGAATAGAGGAGTGATGATGTATCCCTAAGCACATATATCACTATGGGGTGAGTGGTAGATGGTGATGAAGTATGTGATTAATAGATGAATGTGTGTGACCATATAGCCAAAGCATATATCACACTTGTTGAATGGGTGAGTGATGATTTATCCCTAAGCGTATATCACTACATGAATGGATGGGAGAATGTCCTATAGATGATAATGTGATGTTAAGCACTACATGAGGTGTGAGTGATGATGATGAAGACTACTGTGGTGGTGGTGATTTATCCTAAAGCGTATACCACTACATGATGATGAGAATGAATGATGATTTAATAGGATAACTACTAATGATAGATAAAGGATAATGAATAAATAGGATAATATAATAATGTAGATATAGATAGTATGATATATGTGATGATAGATAATGATAGAATGATATGAAAGAGTGGTGATTTAACCTAAGGTGTATACCACTATGGTATGTGATGATGCGTGTGGGTTACAATATAGCCTAGAGCATTGGTCACTAGTAGTCTATAAATGTGGTATGATGACATTTCGCATGTAGGTAAGGTCCATTTGATTGGTAAACCCTCGGTAGTTCGAGTATGGACCGAGGAACTAGAGTGTGCGTCATAGGGTGGTGAGTGCAACGTGTAGAAGAAAACATGGTAGAAATGACCAAGGTATGGACATGTGATGTAAATGTGTGGTGTGGACAATGCAATGTAGGATGTATAATGTATATAGGGTATGTAATGTATATAGAAATGGAATATGCAATGATGAGAAAAACTAGACCCATATGTAATGGAATCTAGTGTAGCATGTAGAATGTAGATGATAGATAAATGCATGATGGGAACTAAGCAATGTAGGAGATACATGATGTGTAGGCTAGATAAGGTGTGGATGTAAGTGTAGATAGAATATGTAGTGATGACATGTAAAATCTAGGCCCATGTATAATGTGACCTAGCATAAATATGGAATGTGTGGATGTAATGTAAAACTAGACTCATATATAATGATGACTAGTGTAGCGTGTATGAGATAGATGATGTAGAAATGATTAATAGATGAGGTATGTATAGAATGATGTAAGATGTGTGGAATGTAAATGTGTAGGACCTATAGTGCAGTGTGTGGGGTTCAGTGTAATGGTAATCCCTCAACAATCTAGTGTGAACCAAAGCACAAGAGTGTGTCATCGGGTAGAGGGTGTGATAATGTGTGATAAATATGCCTATATGCAAGGGATCAAAGGAAAGGAAATGCAATTATGCTAGGATGAGGATGGGGGATGTAGAGTGTCTATGCCCCCCAAGAAATAATGTGAAAGGTGACTATGAAATGCCATCAAGAAAATCATCGTTGTCTTGATCAAAATCAGCGGAGCTATGTTGGAAACTTGGTAGGTGATAGAATGAGGTGGATCGTATAAAGATGCATTATGATGAAGGAGATAAGCATTCATCACATATTCTTCATCCATAAAAGTAATTGGTGGACAACCATGAGCACACCAACGTGAAATGTTAGGTACATATGTAGGAGAAGAATCATTAGCAATGGAGATAGTGCCAAAAGGCATAGGGAAGGAGAGTGAGGAGTGAAGTGGGTCGAAGTGTGCCACCAATATAATCAAGCCAAGATCATCCAAGTGTAAATGGAAACCCACGAGTAGCGCATGCAACAAATATTGTCAAGTGAAAAACCCGTAAGCCATAAGTTGTTGTAATATGGAAGTAACTATAATAAAGATGGGGTGAATGGAGGGGTGGCAAGATGTCATTAAGTGTCATGCCAAACCTAGGTAAGAAATCATGTGTACATAATAGTATCAAAGCTAGCAAGATCAAGAGGAATGTGTTCCCAAAATGTCCTATTGATATATAAAGTACAGGTGAAGGGGGTCACGAAACTACTTCTGGTGGAGAGGAAGATGAAACTGTGTCGACACTGTTAACAGAGCCCTTATATAGGACCATGACATTAGTGGATGGAGGTTTTTAATCGGTACTCACCTAGGCCATCAGAACAAATGTTTCATCAAAATAAGAATTGTCCACATCGAGAGGAGTAAAATCAAGCTTTCTGTAATGATTCATCAGTGAGTTCTATAACATCAACCTCATCATTAGAATTGGTGGAAATCATAATGTGTGTGTGCATCATTTGTTTGGGTAGTGCTATTGAGGAAATTCGGAGGTGGGGTAGGAGGAGAGGGTGGTGGAGGTGGAGTACTAGCAGGGACAAATACAATGGGTGAAATAATAGCCAAGGTGTGAGTGGAGATGATAGGAGAACTGACGTTAGGGGAAGTGGAGGTAGGTGCACTAGTAGGGACAAATAAAATGGGTGAAATAATGGTCAAAGGGTGAGTAGATATAGTAGGAGAAGGAATGGTAGGAATATTGGAGGTGGGTACACTAGATTGACCAACATCATATTTATCTAGGTTAGCATACGAAATGGGATGAGGTGGTGGGACAGGCATAGAAGTCACAAGATCAATGCGACAATATTTGAATGGTTTCGGGTCAATGGTAACAATATGTTCATAACCATCATGAAGGAATTTGACACATTGATGTACAGGTGGAGGGTACAACTTGCATGGCATGGATCCAAGGTCTTCCTAAGAGGAGATTGAATTGAAAAGAAGCATCGAGGACATAGAATTTAGTAAGAACTATTTTAGGTCCAACGAATATGGAGGGATATAGTGTTGAGACATGTGTGAGTGGAAGAGTCATAACCACAAATGAGAGTGGAGTTACGGGAGATGAGACTATCATTGATACCTAATTTTGTAAGAGAGAATGGGCACACAGGTTAATGGTGGACCCATTATCAATAAGGACACACTTGATACAAGTAGTGCTAATGACAATGGTAATGAGCAATGGGGCACAAGGGTTATTTTTGGCGGCGGGTGATATGTCATCATCCATAAAGGAGAAAAACAAGGAAAACTACAAAGAGACTGAATGAGATGGGAAAAATTTAGTAGAGTGGTCACGTTCAACATGAATAGCATGAAGGGTAGCCTCAAGTGTGGTTTGGAAATCTGTCATGCATGCGCATGCAAGAGGTCATAAAGTGATATTTTAGTGGGTGTATTCTTGAGCTAGTCAATAATATCATAACCTTTGGAAGTAGTTGATGGAGTGGCAGGTGTGACGGTGGAGGTAAAGAAAATGGTGGAGCATCAATGGGTGGAGAAATGCGATGTGAAGGGGGTAGTAACGATGTTGATGGATGGGTCAGGTGAAGGCATGACAAAAGTGAGGGGGTGTTGGGTACACATGCGCATGAAGTCGGTGGTAGTAGTAACTACGTTAGTGATCTTGGTAGGTGTATAGGTAGGATACAAAGATTGGGCCATGACTTGGGAAGGAGATGACATGGTGGAAAAGGATGGGAAGAAAAACCGTAGAAGGTGGTAGAAAGGAGACGTTGGGTTCACTAAAATGATTAACTAAAATTAGAACTAAATGCAAGGAAATAGTAATCCTAGTTAATCTAATTAGGAGGACTAAAACATTGTATTAAAATACTAAAACAATATGAAATAAATGTAAGTAAACTATTCTAAGTGAAATAAAACCCTAAATGTGTAAGAGAAGGAAGAGAAATAGCTTAGCTGATTGGTAAGTAGTGATGGTCACAGGTTGTCATCAAGTCTCGAGAATAAAATCTGGAAGTGCATACGAACACTCAGTGAGACCCTCAGGAAGGAAATATCTGAAGGATCAAAGGTGACTGGGGCTGCATGGGAGTGTACTCAGGAGGTGCCCTAGGGTTCCCTGGTCTAAATCTAGGCACTTTGAACATTGTAAATTGCTCAAAACCTACAACTGGTATGGTCACAAGTTGGTTCTGAACCTTCCTATTTGTCACATTGGATCTGTCGAATGAGCTGGAAAATGACTTGCAATGCAAAGAGAAGTATCAAACCCTAGAAAAATAAAAGATGCAAATGAATGGGTCAAACTGACCTCAACCGCCAAACTAGTGGACTTATCACTGAGCATTGTACTACATTTTGGACCCGATGTAGTTTTGGTGTGTGTGTGTGCGTGCGCGCATGTCATGCCCTAGGTGCTCTCATGTCAGTCACACTTTGTGAAGTAGCAAGCAATAGTAACTATAGAAAATGTAAATAGCATGTGTGCATGGAATAGAATAGAATCCCTCCCCCTATGAAGTGTGTGTGATGCAGATCTCCTAGCCTTGATGCATGGAACTATGTGGATGCAAGTGATGCAATGGATGTAGCCCTAGATGGAGTGATAGTAGTGTGTAATGTTATGACCTAGGACCCTCATTATGGTCTTATAACTTTATATTTATAGGGATCTCAAGCTTAATTTCATAATTAATCCCGACAAGGCCAACTAGAAAAAGATAAAGATGACCAACAACTAGAAATGACCCAAAAAGGAGAGAAAGGAGGATTTTCATAGATCAATGTTCCTAGAGTGGGACCAGGGCGCTCTGGGGTGCCCCAATATAGGTTGTGGTGCCCCTGATTTAGGGCTAGAATGTCGGGAAGCTACGAAAATGGGCGGATAAGTGCTAGAAAATACATGGGAACTATGAAATAAAATATAAAATAAAGATGGTCAAAAGGTGGGATTAATTAGTACTTTGTACACTTGAGAACCTTCTAATAGTAGTATAAGACCAGGCCAAATTATGTGTAAAGTGCATAATTAAAAATCTACTAACTCTTAGAGCTTACCTTGGGGAGCAATTTGTGAGAGGCATAACTTGAGCATTCGGAGGTCTTTCTATGCACTTATTTATATTAAAATTATTAGAAAGGACATTTTGCAAAGAATGAGAGGGATCTAATCCTTTATTCTACCTGAAACCTCCTAAAAATAGGATTTTTCTTTGGGCTCATAGGTTGTGCATGTTGAAAATAGTTTGTGGGAAGAATTTCTTATGTCTTTTGAAATATGTGAAACCACCATCATTTAAATATCTGAAATACCTTTCTAACTATGTTTTTTTAGCCTCCAACTCCTTACAGAGCTCCTGAAAATCACTTTCTAATGCTCAGGGGTTGTTTTTGCACTACAAGTTGCTTCACCCTCCGAGACCCGTTTTCGTTGAACTTGTCCCAAAACCTCTTAAACTTTATAGAATATTCAAAAATCAATTTCAAAATGTTCTGATCTCTTTAATACACCTCCTTGATGAATTTTATCCTTTGATTCCACTCCAGGGGGTGTACACCAACCTTAGAACGACCATAAATAACCATTCTTAAGATTCTCTAAAAGCCTATCTTGAAAGATCTTGACTTGGAAGTGGTTGATTGAACTCAATATCCCTAAATAACCTAAGGACCATATTGACACAATACATATGACTGCTTATAAGGTTAGGATAGGACTAACCTGGGGAAGTGTCTAGAAAGGTTTACAATCAAATTTTTGACACTCGAGTCCATTATCATGCTTAAAAATTGGGAATTTTCATGTTACACATTTTCATGACAGTAAAATGTAATTATATTAAATATAATATGGTTCCTATGGATCACATTATCCAACACTATGTTTTTGGGGTGTTGGAGGATGTCATGTTCATAGGCATTCTTTCCCATAAATATTTAAATCACCCATTGCCTTCTCTCGACATTATAAGAAGATCATACAAACTTCAAAAGAAATGCAAAGTTTTTTATTGTGGCTCTCTTTATACCCTTCAATGGTTGTTATTTCCCTCATTTCCTTTTCTTTCATCATGGTATGTTGTGTATGGGATATCTTTATAGTCTTTAGTTCATTGTATCATAGTTGAGTTTAAGTGTTCCCCTTATTTTACGGTGCATCACCAACTTATTGTTTTGTTTTTCTCCTCTAAATTTTCCTATTACAAGTTTTAGACAAGGAATTAGATTTTTATTAGTGTATGTATTAGAATATTTTTGTATAATAACTGTGTTTTATTTATATGAATCCTTCAGGAGCCCCAAATAAGTCCCACACTTAGGAAACATTTGCATAATTTTTTCTAAGACCCAAGTGTGAACTTGCTTCATAGAAACACTAATAACACAAGCCTAATTTTAAATTACTTAATTTAAACAAAATTTAAATTAGGAATATGATATATTTTCAGTTGCAAAAAGACTATAGTTTCAATTTTTAATAATACATTGTTGTAAAGGCTGTAATTTAAGAAAATAATTTAGTGGTTTTTTAATTGATATTTTCATGTAGAGTTTTGAATATATTTGATAAAAGAAGTATTATACAATATGATATGGCATCGTTTGGATTCATTCATGTTTGAATATGGTGGCATCATTTACATTTGTGTTTGATGTTACTGATGTTGGTTGAGAAAACATAGGGAGACCTGATTTACGGCATGTGGCTTGATGAAGTGATTAGGTCAGCGATGTAAGCGTTATGAGCATTGAATAATAAGTTCTAACCAAGAAAAAAATTGTTTTATTATGAATGTATTTGATATCATACATTTTATTATTATTATTGTGTTATTGTCTTGTAATGTATTCATTTAGATAACCTTGGTGGTGGGTAGATGATACTTTAGAGCTTGCATATGTTACCAATTATAGACAAATAAATTTAAATTTGATCTATGTGACCATGTAACTACACGGGAATTTTTTTTTCCATTGGCGTTCGTTTAAGATTCATGGAATATCTTATAAAATGAAATTGGATTGTCGAAAAGAGATGATTTAAATATCTAAAAGGAGTGTGAAATTTTAGACTTAAATAATCTAGTATATTGACGTAAAAATAATTGAATATTAAAATTTTGACCATACAATTGATTTTAAAGATGGAAAATTTACTTCAGGTTTTTTAATGAAGTTACAAATAGAATTGATTTCTCAATAGTCAAAGAAATAGTATGTACCCTAAATTTTTCAACGAATCACAATACATGGTAGGTTTAGAGACAACTATGGAAATACTATCCATTTCGGAAGGAATATTGTATATTTAAAGGTAATATAGGTTTCTTCTACACCACTCATGATTAATAACACTTTACAAATCCAAATTTCTAAGAATATAAAAATTCATGACTAAAAGAGCATGTAAACATAAAATAACTTTTGATTTTACATTTTATGATTTAGATGAAAATGTAAAATTGAGACAATGGATATTTTTTGAAGAAACAAATTTTAAAAATTTAGAGGCATTTTTGGTCCACGGGAGGTTATATTATATTTGATAATCCTAGGAATAGTCATCTATCTTCTAGTAGAATCTTTAGAGTCGGCTGAAAATGTATAAATTATCATCCTAAAGATGAAATCAACATTCACTTATCATTGTAATAAATATCTAATTATTATTTTTTAAATTGATGAAAAACAATTTTGGCTTGGACCATAGTTTTCTTAATCCTTTATTCGTTCCTAAAATTCCTTACTAAATATTTGTAAATATGGAAACAAACATAACTAATCATTTCGTGTTTATATATTGCTGAGACATGGTTCCCACCTCAAAATTTATATCAAAAGTTCCCAACAAGTGGTAGAAACCTCTCTCAAAAATTTAGTAGTATGAAGTATGGGAATCTCTAGATACATATAAAGCATGGGAATGCTTCTCAAAATTAATAAATATTTGCGAAATAAATTAAAGATTGCATTAACTAAATCATAGGGTATATTTGAGATAATGGGAAACAAAAGTGGGGAGGAATAATAATAATAATAATAATATTATTATTTTATAGTCTACAATGTTGGGTGGCTCGTGTTTGGGTCTATACGAGGCTTATAGTATATGGGACTACCTTGTACTCACATGCGGGAGGCAACGATTTTTGCTACAAACGAGGCGTACATACCTTACCCCCTGCGGGATTTAAACTAGTGACATCTATTTCAAGAGCACATGTTCTTCACCATTAGGCCAACTCGGGGATACTTAGGCCGATGAATAATTTCCATGTTTTATTTTTCTAAAACAGAAACAACGAAATTAGAGAGACTTCTCGATTCCCAAAAGTGGTATTTTGAATATATTTTTAGTATATTTATATTACTCAAATAAGATAAGTATGTAAATTGAATGCATTTTTTAAAGTGAAATAGTATCTTATTTTGAGAATGTAACAATTTTTGTGCATATGGAGACACTTTTTGGGATAAAATGAATGATTTTTATATGAAATTACATAGAAGAATGCACAAAAATATTAATATCGTTGAGATTTTTTTATTAATTTTATAATTTATATTTGTGTGTTTGCATATCTACATATATGTATATTTATGTTTGTTTTTGTATGTACATATGTATATTTATATGTATTTGTGTATGTATCTTTAAACATTAGTGATATTTTACTCTTTCATAAATGTACTAACCCAAGAAATATAGCTAATTTTAAACACACCCTTAATATACTGCAAATATTTTGAACTCAAAGAAAATCAATTTTCTTCTTTGTTATTCAATCATGAATTACAATGCTTCTTTATTAAGAAAAAACTCTATACTTGAGTTGTCAAACAAACTCTAACTAACTTTGACTAAATCTACTCTAGGTGGCAAAATTTACAATTTCTAGTAGTTTACTAGAACTTTCTATTCTTAGTAAGTTTGCATGTTTATTTGTACATGCACGAAAATTGCCTTGCATATTCTACATTTCTACATAAGAGGAATAGTCAATTTTCTATCATACTAATCATACAAGAGATGAAAAATAACTAATGCTCAAAAATAGGAAAAAAACCAAATTGAAACTTAAATCCTAATTTTCCACCCCCAAATGGTGGATTTCAGTCCCAAAAATTGTCGAAAATGGCTCCAACTAGATGGTAGAGGTTGAAATGTGTGTTCGTCTCGTTGAAACAAGTGGTTTAAAAAATAACTCAAACAGACACCCGGATCAAAAGTTATGACCATTTCAAGTTTTTGCTAAAAATAGTGCATTATTCACCCCTGCTTGAAAAAAATGCATCTCCTACAAGTTGTCTTCTTCAACATTTTGTCATTTATCTTTATCCAACTTCTTAATCTCCCACTTTGTGATCTCGTTTGTTGTCTTCTTTTTCATTCCTTTCCAGAGTGTACTAAATATTTATTGTATTTCCTATGTCGCGTGTTCACGATTTTCTTGTCTAAAATCTAATCTACTTCTTATTTCTTTTTCACTAGAAATTGTTGCCTCCAATATACTAATTCTTCAATAACATCCCCTTCTTCACTATCTCCATGAAAATAATATAAATATGAAACATTAAATACTTGAGAAATATCAAAATTTCCTAGCAATTCTACCTCATAAGCATTATCATTTATCTTTTTCATGATCTTACAGGGACCAATCTTCTTGTACTTCATATTGTTATAGGTTCCTTTTGGAAACCTTTCCTTCTAAAGGTATACCATAACAAATTCACCCACTCTAAACACATTTATGCTTCGTCATGCAGATCTATTATTTCCATATACTTGTCAATACTATTCTACAACTTCTTCCGTACTTCTTCCCGCAATTATTGTATGTGTTCTACAAACGCTTTTGCATCATCACTGATTTGGTCATCATCTAGTAGTTGCGCACCAAATCTAACACCCCTTTTAGATTACTCACATACACAATATAAAATGGAGACTTACCTGTGGATCTATTTACTGAGCTATTATAAGCAAACTCATATTGTGGTAATATTAGGTCCCATTGTAATTACACTAATTTACAACTTTAAACACACCCTTACCATTTTTCTAAAAATAGTGCATCAAAATGTGGTTACACTTTCCATTCAAGGAACATAAATCTATAGTTTCTTCTCATGAAGTAAATGAGGAGGAAACAAATTACTACCTATATCAATGGGTAGAGTTTATAGTGTTGGCATGGATTATAGAGACACCAAAGTTCATCTTAACATAGATATGTAGTCAAAAATATGAAATATAAATGTATAGTACAAAAACAAAACATCATTCTTCCTACGTGGACTATGTACTTGTTTTGACACACATATGTTTTTGCTGAAAAGTATTTTTTATCATATTGATAAGAAGCATGAATTGATCATTAATGTGGAGTAGAGCTACAATATAATTCATGCTAGAATAGTGTAGACTAAGAAAATTATGTTGTGGTCTATTGAGTAAGAAATTGTGTTTCTCTTCCTAGACATGAGCTCTACGTGGGTAATCCCAATCTGCAAGAAAATGTTGAGCAATCTGAAAATGATAAGAGTGAGGATGATAACGGGGAGAAGGAAGAAGATGAGGTGGTTGTTTGCTCATGAGCAGTTTGATCCACAATCCTAGGCCTTCACCAGGGACCGATCCACGCAGGAGGGGGTCTACGTGGAGGATGGGGTGTAGGCCTCGAAAAACCCATATATATCTGTTATCCCGTAAAATTGACAAGGGCAATTTTACCGATAACCATACCGAAAATTTTGTCTCGATCCCTCGTTAGGGATCCTTCGCGTTCAAAATATTGTAAAATCCCTTCCCGGGAAATTCAGTTTTTGAACTTAGTCTTTTTTGAGCCTTTTTGGCTGGGCGCATGGTTTTGCCTTGCAACATCAATTTTTGATGCGCCTCTTTAAAAGCCTTTGGCGCATGGTTTTCCATGTTAGCACGTCTTTCGGTGCGCCAAAGGATGTTGAGTAAGTTTTTGGTGCGCCAAAGGGCGCACGTAATATCTTTGTTACATCAAGTTTTGGTGCGCCAAAGGGCGCACATAGCTTCATGTCGACAACTCGTTTGATGCGCCAAAGGCGCGCTCATTCTCCTGTTGTCATTTCCTTCCATGCGCCAAAGGGCGCACGCTTTCCCCTGTCGACAGCTGTTTCCATGCGCCATTTCAAAAGTTGGTGGCGCATTAATGACAAAGTTTTGTTATATATACCCGTGCCCGCCCTGTCATTTTCATTGCATTTTGTCAAGGCACGTGATCGCTCTGGATTTGTCAGCCCCTGCTCTGTCATTTTCATCAAGTTGTGGACCCGCTCAAGGATTTTGGCTATATTGTTAAGGTAAGAGGTTCATCCTCTTTTCATTTAGTTCTTGGTGTGTGCTTGCTTGCTGGTTTTCATCAGTTGTATTTGTGCCTGGCTTGTTTCCCTCGAGCTTTTTGTTTTCTTCCTCCTGCCTGGTCTGTGCTTTCTTTCTCCTCTCCCTCCCTCTTTCTGGATTTGATGGGAAAGGGAGGGATGGTTTTATTTTGGCTTGGTCTAATCCTATTTTATCAAACTAAGTGATGCCAAGCGTCCTTTCGAAGTGGAGGTTGAAATGTGAAAATGCTTAAGTATTTCAAGTATTCCCCATGGCGCGTTGCCGCGTCATGTTGCACCTTAGACAGTCGCGCCCCTCGGCGCGTCTACCCAGCATGCTGCAGTTAAAAATCATGCGCCCCTAGGCGCACCCTTTCGGCCTGTAACACGCTCGAGACCCGCGCCTAGGGCGCACCCTGCCATCTTGCTGCAGTTTAAATTCAAGCGCGCCCCTCTTACATGCTGCGAGTTTAAATCCCGCGCTTCCATAAAAACTTTGGCGCACCTTTTACCCCTGTTGCATCCCTCTTCTATGCGCCAAAGGGCGCGCCCAGCTTCCATGCAACGCAAGAGTTATTTGCGCAAGTATAAAGCCTCCAAGGCGCGGGCGCACCTTCCGTCGCAAGTACATGATGTTGTGTAGACCCTCCATGCGCCGCGCCATATACCTTTGGCGCGCCTTTTTTCCATGTTGCACAATCTGCCCATGCGCCAAGGGGCGCACCAAATCTCAATGTAACATGCATTTCCTGTGCGCCCTTATATATAATGCAGTCTGCTTCATCCATGCGCCATGCGCCTTTGGCGCCAACTTAACCTCTGTTGCACCCTTTTCCTGTGCGCCTTGACTATTCAGCCTGTTATATACATTTTTCATGCGCCCTGCGCCCCGAATCTTAAAAGTTCTAACTCTTTCTTCTGCTAGTATTCCAATGGAAGATCAAATGACTAATTCAAGCTTCTTGGATTGGGTTTCGCTCCTTCTACGTGCAGATCATCAAATAAGCCTTGAAGAACACATGTCTACGTCAAGCAAGAGACCCACCAAACCAAGAGGGAAGGCAAAGCTAACAGAAGAAGAAATGAAATACAAATATCAGAGGGTCAGGATGCCCGAATCACAGGCAGAGTGCAATATGGATGTCAGGGATTCTGAATTGGGCCACATTGACATAGAGGAATTCTGGGTAAGGACTCAGAAAGTGACAAGGAGTCCATGGATGGATAAATTGATAGGCAGCGCCCTGCACTTCGCCGGTGGGATTCCTGTCAGTGCTGTTAATAACGAGTTTATGATGGTTGTTGCACATTCCTTCAACAAAGACACAAGATGTGTCGAGAATAGCAAGGGCGAGGTAGTTATAAACCCATACGCCTGCCGCTTTGAGTTAATGCTTGGCATCCCTCATCACCGGAACTATGTGGCTGTTAGCCAGCAAGAATGCCTCAAGGCTTGGGAGGACAACGAGGACCAGTGCATGCAGTTAATGAATGAGGTCTACCTCAAGAATAAGAAGGTAGTGACCCGGTGGCCTCAAACTATCCACCGGAGTGATTTCTCAGAGGAACTCAGTGATACAATCACCTTCCTGAGCAGAGTCTTCGGTCTTTCAGATGCTCACTACTTCCATAAGTGGATGCTGCGGTACCTGGACACAATGAATAAGAATCTGCCCGATCAGCGTTTCTGCTGGGGGGAGATAATAAGCAGCACAATATCCGAGCAACTGCAACAGTTCGCTACAACAGGAGTGTTCCACATGAACTCCTACGTAGTGTATGCTGCTGCGTCTGAAAGGGATTATCCAGGGCTGCACCGAAGCGGAACTTGGCCTCAGGCCAAAATATATGAATACTATCAAGAGCTGAAGCTGGAGAACAGCATCCAACACTTCGCTAAGATCAATGATGTTTTCTTCTATCACATCATGTGCATATTGCGGCCAAATTTGACTCATGGCCGGACAACCAAAAACATAGTGGCAGTCACAGAGAAGTGGGGGGCCTTGTTCACCCAATTTCCCACATTCACCTATCTGAGGGCGGTCAACTTTTTGGGCGAACCAACCAGGTTGCCAAGGTATGCTGGACCAAAGCTGATTTTACTGGAACTATCAAGACAGCTCGTCACATACCATGAAAAGTGCCTCAAGAGAAAGAAGGGCGGAACTCCTTTCCCCCTCACAGTAGGCCGTTACACATGCTCCAGCTATCACAAGGCGAAGGAGATGTTTGCTGAGCTAGAATTGCTCAACCTAAAGCATGATTTCCCAGCAAGGCCTACATTCGACCCTAGGGGCTGTCTACCAAGGGCTAAGCTTGATCCGATTCATGTCCCTCAGATTGAGGATATCTACATTGACGTTCTCCATGAGGTAGAACTCAGAAGAAAGGATCACTCTCGCTTAGCATTAACGGAAATCATCCATTACGGAGTGGCTATTGTCCCAAAAGGCTTCCAAACCACGGAAGACGAAGTAGACAAAGTGTATAATGACACAGAAGGGGATGATTGGCCCTTCCCGGACATTGACAGAAGCAAGGCTCCTCAGACAATCGAGGAGAGGGTCAAGGAGACTATGCGGAGAACAGAGCACTGGTGCCGCATGAATGGGTTAATCTACCTCGGTGTAGATTTTACAACTTCTCCTTTGGGTAATGCACCTCCAAGGTCAAAGAAGCAGCTAAAAGGTAAAGCTGCGGAAGGTGAGCCTAGCACCATTCAGGAGGAAGCCCCTGAAAGTCCTCTTCCTTCAGAGCCTGAACAAGTAATAACCCTGGATTCGCCAGAGAAGGAATTGACAGAGGATAGTCCTATACGCCCATCCACCCAGGATGTCGGCATTGCTACAACTACAGAGGTCCCTTCTATCCCTTCTTCTTCTCTTCCTCCCCTTCCTCAGATATCGGCAACCACTCCTTTGGTTGTGTCTTCTCCCCCTTCTTCTACTCTCTCCCCTGCCTCTTCGTCCATCTTCTCCTCTCTCGCTGATTTGTCTTCCTCCATTTCTTCCCTCATTTCCGGGCTCCCTTCCCTTCCCATGTCTTCTACAGCTGCGGTTTCCCTTCCTCCCGTGGGCATGTCTTCGGCTATTCTTTCAATGCCGCCGCCGCGTGTCTCCACGCTCTTCCCCTCTTCTACCGTTGCTGCTTCCCCCTCTGTCTCTGGTCCTTCTTCAATAGGACCAGCTTGGATCTCTCAGCAGCTGAGCCAACCAAAGAGGAAAGTCCCCATCGCTCCGATGGACTTTTCAGTCATTCCGGCTAAAGGAGCAAAGAAGCACAAGCCGGTTACACGCTTCTCCAAGAGCGCTGCAGGTGAGAGAGTTATGGAAATTGCCTACCCCGATCCCACCAAAGAGAAAGAAGATCTGTCTCCGGCAGATTTCACAGTGACCCAAGTCACAATGGGGACGTCCTCTGAAAGTCTCCAGGGGGAAGCTCTTTCCGCAGTTGATGCACTCTGCGAAAAGCTTCAGGAAACAAAGGAAGAAAAGAGGCTACTGAAGGAGCAGAATAAATACCTGCTTCAAGCCCTACAGAAGATGGGAAGTGCACCTCCCACAACTGCCGCCGAGACTCCTGAGCTGCTCAGTCAGGAGAAGATCAATGAATATTCAAAAATCGGCGAGCAAGGTATGGCTGTTTCTGCTTGGAGAAGCCAAATCCTTAAGGATAGTGAAAAGGTGATCGCCGAGTATATCAGTTTATACCTGAACATCGAGAAGGTGAATAAGGAACTCCAAACATTAGCGAGTCCAGTATCAGAAGAGCTCGAAAACGCCAGACTCCAACACGAGGCCTTCCAACAAATGTTCGACTGTTCAGTCGAAGATTTGGTCAAGTTTGGAGTATTCGGTCATCCAAGGACCCTCAACAAGACCATGTCCACTCTGGACTATCGGATAGATCAGCTCGAATTTGTGTTAGAGAAGATAGACAAGGTGAAGGAAGAGGCCCTGGATGCGATGCATCAAATGGAGAAGATTGTTCTATCTATGACTCCAGGGTTGCTCACTCCTTCCCTCACCTTGAGATCAGCTGACGATACTATCCGAATTTTCAAGGAGTTAGCTTCTCAAGGGACAGGGCCAGAAGTCACTTTCGACATCGAATCCATCAACAACCTACTGGCCTGTAGAGACTTCATCGGGTCCCTAATCGAGGCGGGTAAAGACTATTCCAAGGTCCCCGAAAAGCTCATTGATGAGCGGGAAACTTGCGAAGCAATCAGTGAAAGGCACAAGGATCCATCACAAGATCAATTTGCGCCAATGATCAGCAAGTTCTTGGAATACCGCGCTCAGTTCCACATCTCATCTCCTGATCAGCATCAGAAACAGGCGACCCCTTTTAGGCCACAGGATGATGATGATGAATAGCTTCTTCTTCTTCTTCTTCTCCTCTCTATTCTCCGACTTTCTCTTCGAAATATCATAAGTGTGTTGGCATGAACGATGACATCATCCATGTTGCATCATGGGATGATGTCATCCATCCAAGTTGTCAAAGTCAACATGACTTTTGGATATTTTGTAAATATCTTGTGAATAAGTGGTTGGCTCCATTTTGCCTTCTCTCTCCCTCACTTTCTATAAATACTAGAATACTTGTTGTATTCAAGGGTGAACATTTTTCAGATAGAAATAGAAGTGAGGAGAGAAAGACTTTGAGCTTTCTTGTAACAGAAAAGAACAGTAATACAATTATTCAGACTTTGTGCTCAATAGCTGTGTTATGCATTAGATCTTTCTTACGTTAGATCTGTATGTGTTTAATCTGTTGGATTCATATCTACTTTTCCGTCATTTGTTTATCAGTATTGCTTTGTTTATTTATGCAAGTAGGTTTGGCTCTGTTTACTACCAAACTAAAAGCATAGATCTTCTGACCCTTCTGCTTTGGAATTCATTTCTTTTCTTCCTTCGGATCTGATCTTTCTCTTTTCCCTCTTCCATTCCTTTCTTTTCTCAGCCTGAAACACTCTACTGGGATGAGATCCCAACCCCCGAAGGCAGAATCTGTGAGACTTGCATAGGTTCCTGCTAGTAGAAGTAGCAATAAACCACTTTCGCTTTGTTGTCTCAAAGAGGGGCTAAGCCCTGCACACTGTTGGCTCGTTTATCCATAGATCTGCCCACGCGACAGATTTTCGGACCAACAGTTTTTGGCGACTCCGCTGGGGATCGGATTTTCTAATAGATTTCGCCAATAGAAACAGATAAATCTGTCAGATCTATGCTGGTAGTAAAATAAAAAATCAGAAAAATCAGCAGGTTGCTGCCAGTTTGCAAATCTAAACCTTTTTGTTAAAAATCCTAAAAATTTGCAAAAGTACTCAAAATTGAAAATTTTCTTCTGAGAATCATAGATCTGGGCCTGTTACATATCTTTAGTTCGCTGAGTTTTTATCAAAAATCATCATTTTCCGTAGATCTGAGTTTTTAACTATTTTCTGAAATGTTCTAAACCCTCTGAAAATTAAAAACCAGATCTCGAAAATCAGCTTACTATATTCCTCCATCTTATCCTCGCTGTTATTTGTCATTTAACCGCAATCGGTTTCTGAAGAGGATAATTTTCAAATATTCAGAAAAGTGCATGCTGCTGGTTTTTGTCAGAAAAACCAGAAAATCAGCAAGTACACCCAAAAATAAAGTTTAAATCTGCGCTGTAATATTACAGATCTGAAAGGTACACTGGCGAGTGAACCTTTTACGCGCAGCAGAAGAGCCCGTGGAGAAGCTGATCCTACTTTCGATCTGCTTCAGAGGCACAATTTCAGCGTAACACCGGCACGTTTTTCAGCGCTAAGCTCAGCTAGCCGGTCATCCAGGAGTGTCTCGCCTTCACGAAGAAAAAGTCTTTTGCCAGAAGCATCCACATCCCTTTGTAGTGCTTTGCTACTCAGCGGAACTACACTTCCAGCTCGTGTTCTCTTTCCGGCTTTTCAGATGGCGGTACCATGGGGAAACGCTATGGGTCCGTTGGCTTTACCACATCCAGTTCACGCACTCCCTCACGGAAATCGAAAGAATTTTCCTAAATTCGACGGGAGCGGAAATCAAAGCACGGATTCCCACATTTCTGCTTTCATTATGTCATGCAGTATTTTGGACGTGACTCACGAAGATGTGTCGGTCCGCCTTTTTCTGGAAACTCTACAAGGGCCTGCAGCTGAATGGTTTCAGCATTTGCCGGCCGGATCTATCACTAGTTGGGCAACTTTGCGGGACGCTTTTGAAGACAGGTATAAGCCTTCAGAAGATGCATTTACTTTATTGTCACGAATCACTCATCTGAAGAAGGAGGCAAATGAGACCATGCGCGATTTTGTTGCCCGGTTCAATGCGCTAATCAACCGTGTCCCTACTGCCATGCTTCCAACACCGGAGAACCAGAAGTGTTTTTTCGTAAATGCCATGAGTTCAAAAGTTAGCTTCTTACTCCTTCAAGAGCGAGTAGCTACTCTACCTCTCGCTCAGGCTGCTGCCATCCGTATAGAAGACAATTTGATAATATCTGGCGAGTTAAGAAAAGAATCAGCAAAGCCTAAGTCTTTGGGCCCTTCGCCTATCACTTCGTCTGATCCAGCATTCCAAAAAATGGCGAATGATTTGCTTGCACTAAAGAAGCAGCTAGCCCAGGCCTCTCCCAGTTCCTCGTATCGGGATATCCCGAGAAGGAATTTTGTTCCTAACAATGCTTCACAAAGGCCGCGCTTGCCTGCACACTGCTCCACGGTTGGCGCTTGAAGCTCCTCCGGTCAATGCTTTGGCCGAAATTGAAGAGGAAGAGGAGCAGTACTATGAAGAACCTTCGCCTCAAGGGCGAAGATGATCAAGATGTCGGTGAGCCGACTGGCGACTCTACTATTGGATACATGGAATTTGACGAGGATGAATCTGATGAAGAAGAGAGTACTCAGGGCTATGCAAGCGGACAATCCTACGCTGTTTTTACCCGCTCGCAAGGAAAGGAAGCGGAAGTTGCTGCCCATACGCAAAAAGAGAAGGCCGTGTCAAACGCGCCTCCAACCATTGTTAAAAGAGGTAATCCTCTTCCCACTCAACTCCCTGTTAAATCTTTTGCAAAGAAGCCTTTTCTACCTATCTCTCCTCCGAATCAGCCCTCTCATATTCCTATCAAGATCAGTAACCCTATTCCATCATCGCGGGGTGAAGGACTCATTCCTTTACCACCGCAACCCTTGGCCGCATTTGATATAATAGATCATGCAAAAAAGACCAAGATCCAAATGTCTGAAGCTGAGTATCTTCAGTCAAACCCCGAACAGCTTGTAAGATTGACTAAGTATATCCAAAGTCAAGCTGTTATATCTAGTCAGGCTTCCCCTAAAGGAATCCTTTCTACTCCTCCTGAATCCCACATAAATGTTGCCTCAACATCTGCATCAGGCAAGATAGAGCCTTTCTATCTCTCCCTCCTAATCAATGGCCATAAGTTGAGCAACTGTATAATTGATTCCGGAGCTTCAGATAACGTCATGCCAGCGAAAGTCGCCCATGCTTTGGGCCTCACTCTTACCAAGCCTTTCGGCAGATGCTACTCATTGGAAACCAAGCAAGTGCCATTGATTGGTCAAATCAAAGACGCGCAATTCGCGTTCGCAGCATTCCCTGAAAAGAGTAAAGATGACCGTTCTTGTCGCTGACATTCCGGCAGCTTATGGAATTTTGCTGGGAAGGAGTTTTTGCAGCGAAGTTGGTGGAGAAATTCATATGGACTGGTCTAAAGCTAGAATTCCAGTCAAAGGCGTAATGCAAACTTTGAAGCCGGAATCCCAAAAGAAATACTTGGTCACTAGCTCTGAAGACCCCAAAGCTCAAATCCTTTTTGAATCATCAGGGATGGGGAACTACTTCTTATCCACCGAGGCGGATACAAAGGAAGTTTTCGTTCAAGAAAAGGACCTTAATAAAGTCTGGACCTTGCAATTTGATGGCAGCTGCGCAACTAGTGGATGCGGCGCTGGGGTTGTGCTAATATCTCCTGAGGAGGAGGTCATTCCTCTCTCTTTCAAATTGCAGTTTTTCAATACGAATAATACTGCTGAGTATGAGTCTCTCTTACTCGGTATGCAAGCCGCAAAGGAAAGAGGAATAAAAAATCTAAAAGTCCAAGGTGATGCCGAGCTAGTTGTAAATCAGGTTAAAAGGATTTACCAAGTAAAAAATGAAAGGCTCAGGCACTACCGTAATGCAGTATGGGACAGCATTGAGGAATTTGATGCCTTTTCAATAGGAGCGATTCCAAGAGCTCAAAATGACATGGCTGATTCGTTGGCTGTTTCAGCATCTCTCATGCTCCCGCACCCGGGTTTGAAAACAAACAAGTACACCATTGAAGTGGTTTTCCGCCCAAGCGTGCCAGACAACTCTCAGCATTGGCAGGTATTCAACGATGATAATCACCTCATTGCCTTTCTAGAAAAATCAGAAAATTTTGATGAGTTGTATTTTGAAGGATCCACCTCTCCATGCCGTGAATCAATCAACAGTCAAAACCACGAAACAAAGGAGAACGATGGCATTTGTCAGCTTAAGGGAAATAAAATTCCAAAAGGCCTGGTTTCTCTGGAGCGCCTGTTTGACAGGCATGACCGTTTTGTAAAAAAGAAAAGGCGAGATGATCCTAGCTCATCTCCAGAGACAGAACCGGTCAATATAGGTTCTGAGGCACATCCGCAATTCGTGAACATCGGGAAATGTTGCACGCCAGAAGAAAAGCGGAAATTTGTGAAGTTGCTGAAAAGATATATGGATGTATTGGCATGGTCCTATGCAGATTTAAAGTCCTTCAAGCCAGAGGACGTTCAGCATAATATACCACTGAAAGAAGATGCCAAAGCCTTCCGTCAGAAGCAAAGGCATTATAATCCCAAGGTTTCGGGCACCATTCAGGCCGAAATTCAGAAGATGCTGGACGCAAGAATCATCTTCCCTATCCATCACAGCACTTGGGTGGCAAACATTGTGCCGGTACGCAAGAAAAACGGTGAAATACGCATCTGCGTAGACTTCCGAAACTTGAATCAAGCTTCGCTGAAAGACAACTACCCTCTTCCCATAATGGACCAAGTTCTGCAAGCAGTAACTGGGTCAGAGATGCTGTCTATGCTTGACGGTTTTTCAGGCTATAATCAGATTGAAGTCTCGCCTGAAGATCAATTCAAAACAGCATTCACTACTCCATGGGGTACATTTGCCTACAGCAGAATGCCTTTCGGCCTAACCAACGCTGGTGCCACTTTTCAGCGGGCCATGGACTTTGCATTCAAAGGCATGATGGGAAAAGTCATTGTAGTTTATCTAGATGACTTAACCGTGTTCTCCAAACGACGAAGTGATCATTGTGATCACTTGGAGCAAGTATTGGCCAGGTGCCGGGAACATGGAATTTCCCTAAATCCCAAAAAGTCTGTTTTTGGGGTTACAGAAGGGAAATTGCTAGGCCATGTGGTTAGCAAAGAAGGAACCAAGATCGATGCCGAAAGAGTTAAGGCTATCCAAAGCCTTACTCTGCCTACAAGCAAGAATGGTGTTCATTCTTTCTTCGGGAAGGTGAACTTTCTTAGGCGTTTTGTTCCTGATTTTGCTGAGAAGACCCGCCACATATTGAACATGATGAAAGGGTCACCCACTTTCAAATGGAGTGAAGAAGGGAAAAGATCATTTGAGGAAATAAAAACTTCTGTTGCTCATGCACCGGTCCTGGTATGTCCGGATTTCTCCAAAGACTTCATTATGTATAGCTATGCATCGGAACATACTGTGTCTGCAATCCTAATGCAAAAGAACTCGGAGGATATTGAATCTCCAATCGCATTCATGAGTTCTCCTCTTAAGCCTCACGAACTGAAAATGACTCAATTAGAAAAGCACGCCTTTGCCGTTGTCAAAGCAGTGAAGAATTTCAGGTATTATATTCTGAACTCACATACGGTGGTGCTAGTTCCTGACACTGCGGTGAAGTCAATTCTAACTCAGCAGGAGTTAGGAAGCTTAAGAGGGAATTGGATCGCAAAGGTCCAGGAATATGACCTAGATATTAAACCCACCAAGCTGGTGAGGGGCAAAGGCCTGTGTCAGCTAATGGCTGAGAACAAGGGTTCAGAAAATCATGATGAAAGAGAAAATTGTACCAATGAAGAGC